>CM042090.1:53723364-54323364 GCA_023512835.1 Taxillus chinensis | reverse complement strand
GGGAGAGTTTTCTCACACACATTTTCTAGATCACCTTAGACACTCAAGAAGAAGCTTCGGGAAGAAGATGGACTCAAAAGAAGGTAAATTCAAGTTGCACGTGACAATGGTCATTGTCACGGGTAGGGCATTTAGTGCATGGAAGCATTCTATATTCTTCGAGGAAGCTCTGGAGCAATTTTAAGCTTGAACTGAGGTGCCCGCGACAATGGGATGTCGCGTGCATTGTCGTGGGCAAGCATGTTTTGACTCTGGAGGCTTTGTTTTATGCTATTGATGATTTTTATCTGAAGGAACTAGTTCAAATTCTGTGTGTATTGAGTTTTATTGAGCTTGGAACGAAGAATGGTTTTCACTTACCAAAACTACGTCATTTTGGTAGCGATAACAGTTGGCATTTTAGGGCACCTATTGAACAGGTCCTGCAACCCTATAAAATAAAGAGGGTATGCTTGGGGATTTGGATTCTAGAGGACATTGATCGATTGCTTGATGACGGCTGAGTAAGGATCTTGGTGATCAGAAGAGGGAGAAGACAGGGGCTATTGTTCATCTACCTTTCTCTCTTTCTGTTTTGGTACCGTAATCATGTATTCTTATACATTTTATTGTTTTGGGAATATGATTTTGGGGTAAAACTCTCCCATCTAGGGGAGCAACGTAGCCCCCAATGCTTTGTAATAACTTTTGGTTATGGATTATGCTTGTTTTATTTGGAAAATATTCTATTCATATTTAGTTCACTATTGCTCGAAAGTTAAGCCTAATTTATGCATGATTGGGTTATCTCAGCCCTTGCCTAGGGCGGATTTTAGTGAATTAGGTTTGATGATTGTATGATGGACCAAGTCTGCAATTGTCACTTTATTCCCATGGACCAAGTCTGCAATTGTCAGTTTATTCCCATGGTTGTTTTCCTCTGTCACTTTATTCCCATGGACCAAATGGAATAAAGACTTAAACCTTTCTTAACATGGACCAAATGTGGGATTGGTGGGTGATGACCAATATGAAAATAGAATTTAATTGATGGATTTAAGAACAAGTACCATAACCAGAGTATTATGGGCCAATGAGTAGTGAAGTTGTGACCCTAGATCCTTAATATCATTGTTATCTTCAACTTAAATTTTTTCGTCAATAGTTTGTTAATATTCCAGTTTTGTAATTTTGCATGTCTAGGACTTAAATTACAATCAAAACAAAAATCAATTATCCAGACATAAAAAGAGACCTTGTTAGCCTAGTGCTCACGGCTTGACAACAATAGTTATCTCCTTGTGGGTTCGACAATCAGAGTTTAAATACTTCACTTTATTACTTGACCAGTGCACTTGTTGCAAAACCTATCGAATTAATTTATTTAGGTCAACCTTCTCAGTAGCCTCTTGAACCAACTGTGGTCCCAAGAGAGCTGCCTCTCTTACCTCAGTCTAGCACAAAAGTCGACATGGTTTGCCATACAACACCTCAAAAGGAGGCATCCCAATGGATGCCTGATAACTGTTGTTGTAGGCAAACTCCACTAAAGGAAGGTGAGTTGCCCACGAACCCCAAAGTCTAGCACACAGGCCCTCAACATTGGTTGAAATAGTTTGAATTGTGATTTTAGTAGTTACATTATGTCTCTTTTTGTATTGTACGGAGCTACTGAGGTGTGTTCTTGCTGTTTTGTTGGAGCGCATAACAGGTGTTTGAGAAAATTTCTAGTTGTGCATGCGACGTAGAGAACTTGTGCCTTTTGATCCAGAACCTGAACGGATTATCAGAAATCGTCGCAGAGCAGCTAGGGAAGTTGCTAGAGATGCTAAGGACGCTCTACAAGGTCTGGAAAACACACTTTCGGAATTGATGGCGGAGTAAAGACCTGAAGGCAGTGGACAGCAACAAGGGGCAACTTTCAATGGGCAATACCCTGAAGGGGAGGGTAACAGAACTATGCCCAGAACATTCCTAGACTACGCCAGGCCCACAATGTCGGACCACTATTGTAGGATCTGACAAACACGAGTCCAAGCCAATAGTTTTGAATTAAAACTGGCACTTATCAATATGGTGAGCAATAATGCCTTTGGAGGCACTGCAATAGATAATCCTCATCAACACTTAATGAGATTTTACTAGATGTGCGACACAATCAAGATAAACAATGTGTCTGATGAAGCCATAAAACTTAAACTCTTTTCTTTCTCCTTGAGGGATAGAGTGCTTGGTTGGTTTAACAGCCTGCCGGCTGGTTCAATTTCTACTTGGGAGGAGATGCAAAATAAGTTCATGTCCAAGTAGTTTCCCCCTTCCAAGGTGATACAACTAAAAGGAGAAATTAGCCGGTTCAGGCAAGATGAAATGGAAACTCTCCATGAGGCATCGGAGAGGTTTAAGAATTTAATATGAAGGTGCCCAGAGCATGGATGGCCTCAATGGATTCAGATTGAGTCCTTTTACACAGGTTTGTAGTCTCATTCGTAAGATAAAGTCAACGCAGGTGCAGGAGGATGCTTAATGAACTTAGAACCCGATGCAGCAGCTGATCTACTTGAGAGACTGTCATTAGCTGATTGGCAATGGTCTAATGTAAGGGTTTCAAGGCCAAAGGAGAAGGCAGCCACAGTAGATAACTCTTCCAATGATATACAAGAACAAATCCGTGCTTTGGCCAAGAGCACGGAGGTTTTGGTACTGACCCGCATAAATTGTGTCTATAGGTTTTGTAGCAAGTGCACTGGTCAAGTAATAAAATGGAGTATTAAGACTTCGGTTGTCGAACCCACAGGGAGGTAGCTAATGTTGTTAAGCAGCAATCACTAAGCTAATAAGTTGATTTTATGTCTGGACAATTGATTTTTTTGTTGTACAAATAGTTTGAACGAAAAATGATTAAATCAGATTGTTGGCAAGCTATTGGTATAGAAATTTTAGTGATTAAGGATCTAGGGTCGCAATGTTTACCACCCAATCGATTGTAATAGTCTGGTTATGGCTTTTGTTCTTGCTTTATGTTCTAGTTCATGTTCATGTTGATTATCTCCTACCTAACCTACATTTGGTCCATGCTAAGATAGATTTAAGGCTTTTATCCCATTTGGTCCATGTGAATAAAAGTGATCAAGGTAGATAAACAATCTAATAGCTGCAGACTTGGTCCATCATACAATATTAAATCTAATTCACTAGTGTTCCACCCTAGACAAGGGCTAAGATTACCTAATTATGCATAAACTAGGCATTTCCATTCAAGTAAGTGAATTAAACAAGAACTGAATTCTATTTTATTGAACAACCATAACCAAACTGAATACAATTTATTGGGGGCTACATTGCTCCCCTAGACTAATAAAACTACTCCATAATCATGACAAAAGCAATAACAATTACAAGAAAGAACATTATTACAGTACCAGGACAATAAAGGAAGACCCCAAGATGAACCAGGACTCCAGCCTCCAAAGACTCCGGCGTCTGCTGCCCAAAATCACTCCTTGCCAAGGACAATCCGATCTTTTAGCAACGACTACAGCTCTTTTCAGAACTCAGATCAGATTCTCCCACTCTAGATGATTTACAATGCCTCCCAAGCCCCTTATTTATAGGTTTTACTGGGCCAAAATTAGGGTAACAAAAAGTGTGCCCTAATTATAAATGTGGTCGCAGCCAAAACGACGTCGTTTTGGTTAGTGACACTATTCGACGTTCTAGAAGAAATAAAACTCAAACTACACCAAATTTGACCCCAGTTCTTTAGAGGAAAATGATTAAAACAACAAAACACATCATTTGGAGCTCAAAAATGCTTGCCCGTGAGAATGCACGTGAGAAGACCCTTTTCACGTGCAGCTCCAATTTGACTCAAATTTGCTCCAAAGCTTCCTCTTGAGTTGTAGAAGGCATCCATGCAATAAAATCCTTGCACGTGAGAATGCACGTGAGAAAGCCTTTTCACGTGCACCTTGATTTTGCCTTCATTTTGCTTCCATCTTCTTCCTATAGCTTCCTCTTGAGTGTATGGAGTGATCTAGCGAAGGTGTGTGGGAAAAGGTTGCTCCAAAACCTTCCAAAAACACTCAAAAAGTACCACTATACACCAAATAGGGTCTTCCTAGGGGTTAGAGCAAATATGTGTAAAATAACATGCAAATAGGTACAAATCATATGCTAAAACATCCTATATAAGGTATACGATAACGGCATAAATGCACGTTATCAAATTCCCCCATACTTGAACCTTTGCTTGTCCTCAAGCAAAAAGAAATAAACACACAGTCAAACGGAAAAGAAAGAATAAACTAACAAACAAGAGAGGCATGGTTTCCCAAGGCATACAATTCTATCATGATGAAGTAGACATTCCAATAGCTAAAAATGAATCATAAGTTAATCGAAACATACCCTTACTATCAAGTCCAACAACCATGTAATATCATTACTAACAGTTCAGATAGAAGCAAACATGCAAGGATAAAATGAACTTAGCTCCCCCTGAAAGTCCTCATGAAGGTTAGAGCAGCGTCACTCAAATATAACTTTCTTTTCTCTCCTCTAGGCCCTACTATCAATGCCTAACAACTAAGGGTTTACTCTTACACCCACTACTAGCTATTGATTAAGTTTTTGCCAAGTAAACATTCGAGGTCCCCATTGTGCTCGTCAACAAAAACACACACTCTATTCTACTTACTGATAAACACTTGGAGCTAAAGATTTACGCTCACACTTGTAAAACAAATTGCAAAACAAAACAACTTAGCCATTATGGCTGCAACACGAAAACAAAAACACATATAAACAGTAAGCCATTGTGGCGTTTATTCTGGCTACTAACCAAACACTGAGCACGAACAGGTACTTCATATGCCTAAGTAACTCCAACCATTTAATAGCTAGTGATGAGTATAAAGAGCAAATGGAGAACCCAATAACCCATAAAATACACTCAAAGGCAAGATAATGGTGCTCTCAAAAAGTATATGCTTATTCTGCACTTCACTTCAGGGTTTACAAAGTTCATCCTATCATAACATGCTCAGCTAACTATTCAAATGTTAGCTCCAAAATCATGGTGATATCATACGAAAAGTAAAGACATGCTTAACTAACTTATAACACACCTTAACGATTGAAACATCTTTATCACAACAAGATACTAAGGTGGTCAATATAGTTAACCAGAATTTGCATACCTTGGTAGCCGTGCACCTCACAGGCAAAACATACATTCACAGCAACAACATAAAAGAACAATGAAACATTCATGCAAACAAACAAACAACCGGTTCAAGGGAACCCCCCCCCCCCCACCCCCCCCCCCCCACACTTAAATGATGCGATGCCCTCGGAGCATGGGAAAAGGAAAAGGTAGAAGACCGTTACCGGTTGGTGGGACAAGTATAGTAGAAGATAACATGGGCCACCATTCTTCTAAGACGTGCGACAAAGTCAGTCGAGGTTTCTCCTGTGAGTGCCCAAGTATCTTTATGCTGCAACAGAGCTATCAAATAATAGCAGACAAAAATCCCACAACTGAATTGATCCGGTTGTTGGGGAAGCTCCATTTCATTAAAGTGCACTAGAGGAAACTTGGATGTCAACAGCCCTTCTTTTCTGAGTGCATTTTTGATTTTTTTCAAGAAACCATGGACAAGCTTCTTCTTTCGTGTGGAAAACCCATAGGCTTGGCTCGGGTCATAAAGGACGACATGGCCCACAGTCAAGTCCAATTGCAAGAGTACAAAGTGTCGATCAAGGAGGACCGGTATAAGAACCTCATGGACCTGGTGCCAAGAGCGATGTCCTTCTGCTGCTCCATTCATCCGCCGGCGGAAGATATGCTCCTCTAATGGCTGCTCATATATCTCGCATAGCATGATAGAGGTATACTGAGCCATAGGGTAATCGTTGGGCTCAGCTTCCACCACGTGTCGCATCGTACGGCAGAATAAGTCAACGTCATCGGAAGATAAGTACTCATCAGCTAGGATACGCTGCAAATAAGATGACGTGAAGACTTCTGAATCACGCGTAAAATGTGCTTGCAAAGTGTCTACATAAGTAAACTGCTGAAAAGCAGCTGTGGCATCAGCAGTGGAGAGGGCCGGATGAAGATGAATATAGATGGGCGCCCCGAGGTTATCTTCCTGGGGAGCTTCTGATGATGCGCCAGACCACCATTGCAACGGCTGGATTAAGGGAACTAGGGCCTGTGAAGAGCTGGGCCCTGCTAGTGGTGTGAAATAAGCAGGAGCTGCTGGAGGGAAGGGTGGAGCGGTGTAGGGCTCCGCCTCTTGCGGATACTGGGGATACTCCGGTGTCTCTTCGCTATGTGCAGCGTGCTGCTGTACCGGAGGTGACGGTGCGTCAAATGGATCCTCCACAGGAGTTGTAGGAGTTTTCTTCTTCTTCTTCCCCAGGGCTTTCTAGATCTTACCGAGCAGCCCTTTGACTTCCTTCTGCTCCTTGAGGATGAGAGTTTGATTTTTCTTCAGCAGCCCGATCTCCTGAACGGTTTCCGCCTGTGCCTCTTGTAGTTGAGCAGTTTGCTTCCGTAAGTCTTCATGAGAAGCAGCAGGAGTTGGCTCCAGGGTTTCCCATGGTTGGGCAGATGGACGAGACGTTGCTTGTTGATCTTGAGTGATGTACTCGAGCAGCTCATCCAGCTGAAGTCTTGTGATGTGGCCATTAGTGAAGGCCCAGTTAAGAACGTCAACTTCACTGATAACTTGCACATCGATGCCTTGGAAGAAATTGTAGATTTCCTCCTTGTGAACATTGAACCGCATGTACATGGCGGTCAATTGGAAGATGTGCTGTCAGCGGGCATTCATGGGAGTGGAGGTGTCCCTAAACTGCTCAGTGGGTCGCTCCATATGCACGCTGTGACGTGAAGGCTGTGGTGCGACGTGGATACTATCTCCCCATTTGCCCTTGTAGCTAACTCCTAAGGCACCCTCTGGATGGAGAACTCGTAACCGCAGGTTATCCGGGAAAACAGTGGGGACTACTTGAGCACTGAGATGACCATATTGATATTGCAGAAGCATGTTAAGTAGTTGACCATATAAACATTTATGAATGTCCCGTTTCCACAATTTAAAAATTTCAGCAGCCCAATCAATGTGTAATTGACGATCGATGCAAAACATAAACTCCAAATGGGACTTAGGGACTGAGTCTACGCCACTAGTCTGTAACAGTAAGCACCTCCCTACCAAATTAGCAAGGCAACGGTACTTTCCATGAAATCCATTTTTAGTAAATTGCCGACGTTTCCCAAATTCCTTATTATACTGTAAAGCTCTACCATAATCTCCTGAGGTCAACGCAGGCTTTGCATACATGGGATTTGGCAGATCAAAGCAGTCTCTCAACATAGCAGGAGAAATAGAAATTAAGACACCTTGAACCTCCCCAATTATATCATCATCTTCCTCATTGACATAGACTGAATTATAAAAGTCTAACATGGTAGGGTAATACAAATCACTGCGAGCGGATACTAACCTTCTCAGTCCCAACGCTTGCAGCTTGGTCATAACTTCTTTAGTCCAATCAAGGGTGGAGGACTCCAGGATCTACCAATCAAGCACATTCCCCACGAAGATGGTGTCGGCGTCTCGCAATGCCGAAGGCATAGAGGTGGCAGAGGCTTCAGGACTGCCTTCTCCTTGGCGGGCTCTCCTTGTGTGCACCATGACTAACCAGAGAAGAAATTTGCTCTCAGCAAGAAGGGAGAGGAAAGTATGAGATGTGAGTTTGAAGCTTGGAACCCATCCCTATTTATAGTGATTCGCCACAAGTGTAAAAGACGAAAAGGACCCTCTTCAAGTGCTCCATCGTTTTCACGTGCAGAACAAAGAAGACTCTAGAAGATGCCAGCTAGCTCCCACCGAAATTTCAGATTGATTGGACAACTGTAGGTGTGCATGTGAAAATCATGTTCTCACGGGCAAGGCTTGGATGAATCTAGACACGTCCAGCTATCTTCCACCAAATTTTGAGCTTGAAAAGACGCTTCTATCCTTATGCATGTGAAAAGCCTTCTCATGGTCAAGTCTCAGAAGGGTCTAGAGGATGCCAGTTGCCTTCGTACAATTTTTCAGATCGATTGGACCATTCTACCCTTGTGCACGCGAAAAGCTTTTTCACGGTCAGGGGTTTTTTTGTCCAAATTGCACCAGTAGGTCATGAATGAACTGTAGAGCCAGTATACATGTGCACGTGAAAAACTCCTTCTCACGGGCAAGCTGGTTGACACCCTTGATGAAGTCCAACATTGTTGAAATTGGACAGACTAGGAACCCATCTCCCAAGGACAAAAACGTGTCAGTTAGTGGGCCCAAAATACCATCTCATAATCCATAACTTCATCTCCTTGGGTTGGCAATAGATTGGAGTGGGCCCCTCTGATTCAATTCAACTGGGCTTGGATGTGGGCCTTAGAAAAGTTATCTAAAGTTCTGATACACAGGCCCAAGTAAGCCCAAGTAGACATAAGTTCCATCAAGAAATATGGGCCTAGGCCCTGGTTCAAATGCTGCAAATAAAATTAAAACAAAGCAGATATGCACTCCCTATAGACTATGGGTTAAGGTAAAAATAAATAAAAAATCCCAATAAAATAAAATAAAATCGAATAAAAAGGAAAAGAAATCACCATGGGTTGCCTCCCATGAAGCGCTGAATTTAGGTCTTTAGCTTGACCGTCCCCTCTGTCAAGTGGTGCTCAGAGTGAAATGATCAACCTCCTTAGCATGGTCTTGAATGTAGTATGGCTTTACATGCTGACCATTTACTTTGAATATTTTCCCAGAGGTTGATTGGAGTTCAACACTGCCATATGGGAAAACCTTTGTAACAGTGAAAGGCCCCATCCATTTAGATCGCAGCTTCCCAGGGAAGAGTTTAAGTTTGGAATTAAAGAGAAGCACCTTCTGCCCTGGTTCAACAGTAGAGGGGCTGATCTTCTTATCATGCTGGAGCTTAGACCTCTCCTTGTACAGCTTAGCACTCTCATAGGCATTGAAGCGAAATTCCTCCAACTCATTTAGTTGGTGCAATCGTAGTTCAGCAGCAACATTGGGATCCATGTTCAGCTTTTTAACTGCCCAAAATGCTTTGTGTTCCAATTCAACAGGCAAATGGCAGGCCTTTCCGTACAAGAGACGATAGGGAGACATTCCAATGGGCGTTTTGAATGCTGTGCGGTAAGCCCACAACACCTCATCGAGTTTTAGAGACCAATCTTTTCGGTTGCCTCCCACTGTCTTTTCCAAAATGTGCTTGATCTCACGGTTAGAAACTTCAGCTTGACCGTTTGCTTGTGGATGATAGGCTAAGGTGCGCCTATGTTGAACTCCATATTTGTGTAAGAGCTTGTCGAAAAGCTTATTGCAGAAGTGACTCCCTTCATCACTGATAATTGCTCTAAGTGTTCCAAACCTGCTGAATATGTTGCGGCAAAGGAATTTGGTAACCACTTGAGCATCATTCTTCCTAGTGGGTATAGCTTCAACCCACTTTGAGAGGTAATCAACAGCCAGAAGGATGTACGAAAATCCATCTGATGGTGGGAAAGGTCCCATGAAATCGATTCCCCATATGTCAAAAAGTTCTACTGGCATAATGCCAGTTTGGGGCATCTCTTGCTTCCTTGTAATCCCTCCTGTTCTTTGACACTGATCACATGACTTAACAAAGGTGTATGTGTCTGTGAACATGGTTGGCCAGTAAAACCCACTTTGTAGGATCTTTGCCACCGTTCTTTGCACTCCTAAATGGTCAGCATAGTCAGATGAATGACAATGCTTCAATATGCTGTCCACTTCCTCTTCTGGCACACATTTTCTGATGATCTAATTAGCACATTGCCTGTATAGAACAGGCTCATCCCAAATGTATCTTCTTGCATTAAAGAGGAACCTCTTCTTTTCCTGATAAGTAAACTCGGTAGGTACATAGTCACATGCATGGTAGTTCATGATATCAGCAAACCATGGCGTCTTTGCTTTAGCTACAAAGAGCTGCTCATCAGGGAAGGTGTCAGAAATAGTAGCACCTTGAGTACTACCTTCCCCTAGCTCCAGCCTTGACAAATGGTCTACCACAGTGTTGGACGTCCCCTTCAAGTCTTTAATTTCCAGATCAAACTCTTGGAGTAACAAAACCCATCTGATCAACCTGGGTTTCACATCCTTCTTGCTGAACAAGTATCTCAAGGCAGCGTGGTCGGTATAGACAATGACCTTAGTGCCCAAAAGATATGACTGAAACTTATCACAAGCAAATATCACAGCAAGTAACTCTTTCTCTGTAGTGGTGTAATTGAGCTGGGCCTCATTGAGTGTGCGACTGGCATAATATATTGCCCAGAAAACCTTGTCCCGTTTAAGCCCAAGCACTGCTCCGACTGCAAAGTCACTCGCATCACACATCAGCTCAAAGGGTTGCGACCAGTCTGGAGCTACTATCACCGGTGCTGAACTGAGCTTCTCTTTCAGCACTATAAAGGCCTGAAGGCAGTCTTCCGAAAATATGAAAGGAACATCCTTCTCTAAAAGCATGCTTAGGGGCTTGGCAATTTTTGAGAAATCTTTGATGAACCGCCGATAAAACCCTGCATGACCCAGGAAGCTCCGGATGCCCTTCACATTGGTAGGAGGAGGTAGACTCTCAATGGTTGAGATCTTTGCTCTATCTACTTCCAACCCAGCTGCGGACACTCTATGCCCAAGGACGACTCCTTCCTTGACCATGAAGTGACACTTCTCCCAGTTCAAGACCAGGTCCTTTTCCTTGCATCGGATCAGCACGGTTTCCAGATTTCTGAGGGCAAATGGAAAAAGATGAACCAAATACCGAGAAGTCATCCATAAAGACTTCCATAATGTCCTCCACTAACCCTTGAAAAATTGTCATCATACACCTCTGGAAAGTAGCAGGTGCGTTGCAGAGACCAAATGGCATACGCCGGAAAGCATACGTGCCAAAAGGGCATGTGAATGTAGTCTTCTCTTGATCCTCCGGGGCAACTGCTATCTGATTGTATCCAGAATAACCGTCCAGAAAACAATAATATGGGTAGCCAGCTAACCGATCTAGCATTTGATCAATGAAAGGTAACGGAAAGTGGTCCTTACGCGTGGCTTTATTCAACTTGCGGTAATCAATGCACACGCACCACCCGGTCCAACGTGCGGGATGGAATGAGCTCGTTCTTCTCATTGCGTATCACCGTCATGCCGCCCTTCTTGGGAACCACTTGCACTGGACTAACCCAGGAGCTATCTGAAATGGCATATATGATGCCCGCTTTCCTCCACTTCAGAATCTCCTTGCCAACAACTTCCTTCATTGCAGGATTAAGCCTGCGTTGGCGCTCTACAGTAGGAGTATATGACTCCTCCATCAGTATCTTGTGCATGCAGACCACTGGACTTATACCTTTTATATCATCCAAAGACCACCCCAGGGCCTGCTTATGCTCCCTTAAGACTTCTAGTAGCTGTCTGGTTTCTTTTACTGTTAAGGATGCAGCTACTATCACAGGGTAACGCCCTTGTGTATCCAAAAACTTGTACCTCAGATGTTCTGGGAGTTGCTTCAGAACCGGCAAGGGTTCCGTGAGTCTCGAGGAGTCGACTAAGGAAGGTCTTGCTCGATTTGGTCTTTCAAGACTTCATAAGTCTCTTCCGGTTCCATCTCGCCAAAATCCACCTGCGCAATTCGTGATCCAAGCTTTCGGTGATCAAGCTTTCTTGAAGTAGCTGTCCATGAATTCGAGAATCTGATCAATCCAATAACAGCTAGAATGATCATTCGCCTTGCGCATCGAACGCTCCATGTTGAACACCACTGCGTCTTCATCCACACGCAGCGTCAACTCCCCTGAGTTTACATCGATCAAGGCCCTTCCGGTACTCAAGAATGGACTCCTTTATCTTCCTCCATTTCCAGAACAACAAAGTCCACTGGGAAGATAAAGCGATCCACCTTGATTAAAACATCTTCAATGATGCCCGCCGGCTTTCCTATCGAGCGATCGCAAAATCGTAAAGATATGGAAGTGGGCTTTATTCCCATCAAGCCCGGTCGCCGATAGATGGACATTGGCATCAGATTTATACTCGCCCCTAAATCACATAGGGCTTGCTCCAATTGCGAGGTGCCAATGGTGCAGGTCGAGTGAAACTACCCGGATCTTTAAGCTTGGGTGGTAGCTTGCACCACCGCACCGATGTCATTTGTGAGAGCCACTATCTCACAATCAGTGTAACTTCTCCTCTTGGACAGTAGATCCTTTAAAAATTTGACATATCCAGGCATCTGTTCCAAGGCTTCTATGAATGGGATGTTCACCTCCAACTTCTTGAATACATCTAAGAATTTCAGGAACTGGGCATCTAATTTCTTTTTCCTCAGCCTCTGAGGATACGGCATAGGAGGTTGATACGGAACGGGAGAGCTAACTTCAGGCTGACGGGATGTCGGTTGACTACTCCCAACCTTTTCCTTCTGGTCCTTACGTTGCTCAGCATCTCCTTCCTTAGCTTCCTCCCGGGCATACCGTTCCGACTCCTCCTTGGTTGGCTCGATGTTCTTCTTTCCAGCTGGTAGTTCTTTCCCACTTCTAAGCATTATAGCTTTGCATTGCTCCCTTGGGTTGACCTCCGTATTCTTTGGGAAAAGTGTTTGATGAAGATGGCCTAACTGCATTTGCTAGCTGGCCAATCTGCTGCTCTATATTCTTCATGGCAGCCCCAAGATCCTGGACAGAAGTGGTAAGGGACTCAATCTTTGTCTCCCCCTTACTCATTCTGTCAGTTGCTTGCTTAGCAAATTGATAAAAGAAATTCCTCATCTCTTCATCCTTTGCCTTCTCTTTGTCTTCCTCCTTCTGTTGAGGCATCTTCTGGAACCCAGGAGGAAGTTGTGGCTGAGAATGTTCTCCATACTGTGCTGCTCCAGTCGCAGGGAGCTTAGTCTGCCTTTGCTTTAAGTAAGGCTATTGTTGAAATTGGTGAGGTCCTCCCTGATTCTGGAAGTTGCTGGGCTGCGGAGGATTCTGGTACTGGTTTGGATTCTAGAATTGTCTCTGGAATCCTCCACCTCGATTCCCAACATATTGGGCTTCTTCGTATAGCTGGGCTGCAGCAGCGTCTTTAGTAACTACCTTTGGTTGTTCAGTTCTGCCCTCCATGCGAACAACCATTACTGACATTTGCTCTGTCAGTAACTCCATCTTCCTTGTCAACTCATCGAACTGAGTTGAATTTGATGAATTTGATACCGCAGCCACCGGCTCAGCTCTAGGGCGTCTGCCATTGGACCATTGGTAGTTGGACAACGTCATTCGCTCTATAAGCTCCACTGCTGCAGAAGGCTCCATCATCATGAATGCTCCTCCAGCGGCTGCATCTATCATGCTCCTTGTATTTGCGTGCAGACCTGCATAAAAAGATTCAACTTGTAACCATTTTGGCCTGCCATGATTAGGACACCTCCTAACCAAGTCTTTGAATCGCTCCCAGGCCTTGTATAGCGACTCATCACCATGCTGGGTGAATTGATTGATTTGGCTCCTTAAGTGAATAACTCTTGTTGGTGGAAAGTACTTGGAGAGAAACTTCTCCACCATTTGGTCCCATGTGTGTATGCTGCCAGCAGGTAGGGACTAGAACCAACCAAGAGCTCGGTCCTTCAGGGAAAACGGGAAGAGTCGCAGCTTAATGGCGTCATCCGAGACTCCATTGATTTTGATGGTGTCACAAATTTGCAAGAATCGCGCTAGATGGTTGTGTGGATCATCTAATGTCGAGCCTCGGAATGCATCTTGCCCAACCATTTGCAGTAGCGTAGGCTTCAGCTCGAAGTTATTTGCTTGGACCGGCACCCTACTAATGCCTGAATACTCATCCAATAGTACAGGTCTAGCATAATCCATGAAGGTCCTTGACAGACAAATTTTTAGCCTCTCTAAAAGAGCTAACTAATGTCATTAAATCTCTCTTCAAGATAATAAATTCCCTAAGTTTGCACTAAAAGAATAGCAGCAAGCAAGGAGTCGAACCCACAAGGATTAGCCTAGTTCTCTAGTTCTCAAATCAAAACACCCAATTACTATTGTTCTATAAAATGTCTTGGCAAAAAGTTTTCTTTTTTAAACTAAAGATCTAATTTTTATTTGGTTTTCTGAATAAACAAAGAAAGCAAATTGATTTTAGGATTAAGATGCAAGGATTAAAGGCATCTAGGGTCACAATTTCACCTCCCTATGTTATCTCTACTGGTTCATGGTATTAGGGTTGTCTGATTGAAAACATGCTAAACATAAGCCAAGGACAACAAATGGTCATTGAGGTCCTTTTAAGAGTTGTATGCCAGAATGGTCATCTAAACACACAAACATGCAAAGCCAATAAATCACACTTGCAAAAGGATAATGATCACACCAATTACAAATAAGTTATGAATCTCAATCCCTGAGACTAGGGCTAAAAATACCAAGGTGTACATCCAAAGATAGAGATTAAGAACAGATTCATAAAACATGCAAAACTCAATCATCCAAACCCAATATTCATAAACACAGCAAAGTAACAAGGGGGCTACATTGCTCCCCTAGATTAAAAGACTACTCACGCATGATTATAAGCAAACACAAAGCAGAAAAGCTCAACATCTTCTTCTTATCCACGCGCGCAACAAAGCTTCAAATCCAGGCTCCAAAATCCGCGACGGCTGCGACGGCTGCTCTCCTAGGTCAAGGAGCAACCTCCAAGTCGTGGAGCCTCTCTCTCTCTCTAAAAACGTGTAGGGGGTCTAGGGATGCATAGCAGAGGGCGTGGAGGCTGTATTTATAGAGTTTGGATGGGCTTTGAGGTGTGTACCCTAGCCCATTTATCAAAACGGCGTAGTTTTGATAAGTAACACTCGAAACTTTAAAATCTCTATCTTCCATCCACAATTTGGACATGG
The DNA here is from genome assembly GCA_023512835.1 of Taxillus chinensis. Lineage (NCBI taxonomy): Eukaryota > Viridiplantae > Streptophyta > Magnoliopsida > Santalales > Loranthaceae > Taxillus > Taxillus chinensis. The sequence continues at coordinate 54,308,397 of CM042090.1, read as the reverse complement.
ACCTTCAGAAACAAATGATCAGCATAGAAAAACGATAGGATCGGTCCAAAAATATCTCTACATGTCAATTTGCACGTGATATGGTGAATTCACGTGCACCTCCAAATCAGCTCAAACTTCTCCCCAAGCTTCCTTGCATCCTGTAGAGGCCTGAGAGGCAAAAATAGGCTTGCACGTGAAATGGGTGAATTCACGTGCAGCTCCAAATGCTCTGAAATTTTTGTGGTAGGTAGAGGACATCATTCTAAGAAACTTTTGTTCTTGCACGCCAATTGTTTGAGGCCATCTACTATGTCAAAAGTGAGGTCCAAAATCTGCCAAAACAGCTTAACAACGCTTGTATTTGCAAATAGCATCTTCCTAGGGGTTAGAGCAAATATATATGATATATGAAGCAATAAGGCTCTAATCATGCTCTTAAAAATCCTAAATAAACACTAGAATAATGGCATAAAATGCACGTTATCAAATACACCACACTTGAACCATTGCTTGTCCTCAAGCAAAAACATACAAGCATGCAAAAATAAAATAAACACGCAATCAAACGGAAGAAAAATAAAATAACAATCAAGGAGAATCTTGGTTTGCTAAGCATGCAACTCTATCATGATGAAATGGGAATTTAAGCATCAAAATGAGTCATAGCTTAGTTCATTCATGTTTATATCCCTAAGTCCAACAACCATGCAATATCTCCACTTAAATTTCAGATATGAGCAAGCAATCCATGATAAAATAGCACCTAGTTTCCCTTTAAGTTCTTACCAAGGATAAGTAGCCTCACTCAAATATAATAATTCTCAAGCCCAATACCTATCAATGAACAATGGATGGAAAACTCTATCTCTACACTCGCCATCAGCTATTGATTAAGTACTTGCCAAGCAATCATGAGAGTTCCCTATTGTGCTCATCAAAGAAAACACACTCTCTATTCTACTTTATTTAAACTCACACGCTAGTCTAAACTCAATAAACTCACACTCTATTCTAATAACTGATAAAACAAAACCATGAGCTAAGGGTTGAGCTCAACACTCTCAAATAAACAAAACTAAGCCAATGTGGCTACAAATCTAAACAATCACACATAAACATCAAGCCAGTGTGGCTTTTATTCTGAATCCCTTTTTTTTTTAGTAATAACCTTACAAGGTTGCATTTTATGCTCTCCCTTGATGGATTATTCACTCTTTTTTTTACTCACATAACACATAAATAAGACTGATTTTTTTCTAATGCATACCCCTTTTCAAAATGTGATGGGCTTTTTCCAAAATGTGCATCACAGCCTTTTCCAATAATATCACACAATAAAGAAAAGAATGCAAAGACAGTCACAATGACTTAGAGGTCTTGCATCCTAACTCCACACACTAAACACTGAGCACTAATAAGTAATCACATGCTTACTTGACTCCTACCATTAAATAACCAATGTTGAATGCAAGAAGAGTATCAAATCAAACTATTACCCAAAAACCATGAATGTCACTCAAGGGCTAAAAAGAAGCTGTTCTCATTTTTCATTTCTTTTTTCACTCAACTTTAAGGGTTACTTAGGTCTATCACAGCATTTCATGCTCAGCTAATATTCAAAACTCAGCTCCAAAAATATGGTGATATCATTCAAAAGATAAAGACATGATCAAACCAATTCAGAGCACATTTTAACTACTTTAACACCCTTATCACAACATGATACTAACGTGGCATAAAAATTAAATTTTAAGCCAAAATTGTATACTTAATATCCATGTCTCCACATGCAAATCATTCAAGCAAACAACTCAAACAATCATGCAACTAAAAACAAGTTTTTTTTTATAATTATAAATAAAACATGCAATCACAACATAAAAGACAAGCAAGTGGCTCAAGTCACTCCCCATACACCACACTTAAAATATGCTATGTCCTCATGGCAAAAAATAGGGAGTAGGAAAATACTTACCTCTCAGTTGGCAAGCTGTAGTAGTAGATGACATTGGCCACCATTCGTCGCACCTGAGCCACAAAGTCAACCGACGTCTCGCCGCGCACTTCCCAAGTTTCCTTCCCTTGCAGAATAGCTATCATGTAGTAGCAAACAAAGATCCCATAGCTGAATTGGTCAGGCTGCTGAGGGATTTCCATTTCGTTGAGGTGAATAAGAGAGAGCTTATCCTGCAACAATCCTTCTTGTCTCATTGCATCCTTGATTCTTTTTATGAGCCCATGAACAAGCCGTCTCTTCCTTCTGGTGAACCCTTCGCCTTGGCTTGGATCATAAAGCACCGCATGCCCTGCACTCAAATCCACACGCACCAACACATAGTGACAATCAATGTGCATAGGGATCGACACCTCGTGCATACCATGCCAAGGACGGTGCCCTTCATTTTGCCCATATATACGCTGGCGCCACACACTTTTAGTCAAAGGTTGCTCATAAAGCTCGCACAACATAATAGAGGTATACTGGGACAGTGGGTAATTATGAGGTTCAGCCTCCACAACAAAACGCATAGTCCTGCAAAACAAGTCCACCTCATCTGAATATAGATATTCATCGCCTAAAATCCTTTGAAGGACAAACGAGGTGAAGAGGTCCATGTCCCTTGCAAATCGAGCCCTTAACACCTGAGAATTAATGAAGTCTTCAAATGCTGCTTGACTTTCGGCAGATGATAAGGCTGGATTAATGATTAAATAGATAGGAGGGCCAAGAAGGTCTTCAGGTTCAGCAGGCATGTATGTACCCCAAGAGACAGGATGTATAACAGCACACATAGCCCGAGAATATACAAGGATCGGTAAAAGGTGGAAGGGTGAATACCCTTCCTGCGGCTTTGTCTCCTCTTGAGGCTGGAAGGGTGAATACCCTGTTGCTGGCTCTGCCTCCTCTGGGATATAGTAGGATGGCTGAGCTGAAGGCTCTGGTTGAGGTGGATCTGCCTGGGCTGGATAAGAATCTTCAGGGGATGGAGAGGGTTCTTCATCAGATATCTCTACTATAGGAGAACGTTTTGATGCTTTCCTCTTGCTCAAGGCCTTCCAGATTTTGCCTAGGAGGCCTTTGACTTCTTTGTTGTCTTTCCTTAGGGCTTCCACCTCGCGCTGGGTTCTGGCATTTGCCTCCCTGAGCTGCTGTGTTTCTCGCTTCCAAGCTTCGGTAGATGCAGCAGGAGGAGCTTCTGGGACTTCCCATGCTCTAGGAGATGCATGAGCAGCTACATCTGGGGCATCCCATGCTCTGGTTCTAGGTTGTGAAGTAGCTTGTTGGTCTCCAGAGATGAGGGCCATTAATTCTTCAAATTGGGCACTAGTGATGTGCCCATTAGTGACTGCCCAATTGATGACCTCCACTTCGCTCACCACCTGCCCACTAATGCCTTGAAAGAAATTGAAAATATCTTCTTTGTGTACATTGAATTGCATGTACATGGCAGTGAGTCTGTATAGTCTGCTTCCTTTGATCCATATGAGGAGAGGTTTCCCTTGCAAAGTCAGTGGATGGCTCCACATGAACACTGTGCTTAGCGGGCTGTGATGGAGGAGGAACATTGGTTGCCCAATGACCTCTGGTACTTATTCCCAAACCTCCTTTAGCATGCAATACTCTTAACACCCAGTGAGAAGGAAAAGTGATGCTATCCATGGAGGAAAAATGCAAAGCAGGCATGCTTTGAAATATCACACACAAAAGTCTGCCATTTATCTGCTTTGAGGAGTTTTTCTTCTTAAAAATGGTAGTGGCCCAATCCACATTTAGCATATGATCAATGCTATAAATGAACTCCAGGTGTGGCTTAGGCACACTATCTAGCCCACTGGTCTGAATCAATAAGCATTTCCCTACCAGGTAAGCTAGGCATCTAAATTTTCCAACAAAACCATTCTTGGTATACTGCCTTCGACTTTGAAATTTTCTAGCATAGTTGCATGCAGTACCAAATTCTCTTAGGCTTAGCTGAGGGAAGCTATCACTTGGTTTAGGGAGGTTAAAGCAATGTCTAATAATTTCAGGGGTAATTCTGACATAAACCCCTTGCACAACCCCTATCAGCTCATCCTCACTCATAGAGACAGATGCATAGAATTCTTGTAGGGCAGAGTAGGAAATAGCTGGCTGGGCAGATACTAACCTTTGTAATCTAATATTTTGAATTTTAAGAGCCACCTCTCTAGCCCAACCCAGCTCTGAAGCCTCCAAAGCCTGCATATCAAGAGCATGCCCCAAGAGTATCTCCTCCTTAGGTTGGCTATCAGCACTAGGTGAGTGCACCTCCTCCTGGCAACTCCTCCTTGTGCGCACCATCTTTGGAATGAGAAAATAAGAGCAGAAAATTAAAGATCAAGAGAGCAAAAGAGCAGAGTTTCTCTAATACTCAGATCTGGATTGATTTTGGTGTGGAAGCCTTTGAAGATGGCCTCCCTTTATATAGCGTGCAGAAGGAAAGATGCTCCAATTGGCTTGATACACGTGCCCCTAAATATTCAGAGTGTTCTGACCAAAATAGCCCTTGCACGTGAATTGGTTGAATTGGCGTGCAGGTCAGAATCGTCCCAAACTTTGGTGGTGGGTCCCCCTTGAGCTGGAAAGCAATAGTTCCTTCTGCACGTGAATTGCGTGAAGCTTCTAGGAGGGCTAAAATCGGTATTTTGCATTTTTGGGCCTCCATATGATGGCTAGCAATTCGTGTGCAAGAGTAAACGTGATTCACATGGTCTTCATCTACCATTCCAGAAAGTTACAGCTCAAAAGGAGGTGCACGTGAATTGGGCAATTCACGTGCAAATTCACGTTCAGGCCCAAACTGGCCCAAATTTCTCCACTGAGTTGCTTATGCATTATGGACCATCTTTAAGTCTTGCACGTGAATTGGTTGAGCCCATCTTCAAGTACTTTTGGGCTTCACTTGCTCCTTGCTCCTTGACTTTGACTTTAAAAATAATTCCACAAGTTCAGGGCCCAATAATTTGCTCATCCTGCAAATGGTTAGTTAAGAATGAAGCAATGTCTCCTGCACAATGGTTAGCTTGCAAACAAATTTATTGAATAAAATAAATAAAAGAAAATAACATGAAATAAAACATAGCAATAAACATTGGGTTGCCTCCCAACCAGCGCTTTATTTAAAGTCTGTAGCTAGACTTTCAGTTATGATCAGGCAATGGTGAAAGAGAGGGAATCAACTATCTCCCTCTGAGTTGAATCAAAGTATGGTTTCAGTCTGTTGCCATTCACCCAAAATTCCTTGCCATCTACAGCTTGGAGCTTAAAGCTCCCATATGGCTTCTTATCAACTATCACAAAAGGTCCCATCCACTTGGACCTTAATTTTCCAGGAAATAACCTCAACCTTGTGTTAAATAGAAGAACTTTCTGCCCTAAGGTTAAAGGTTCATTGTTGAGTTGCCTATCATGCCATTTCTTAGTTCTTTCTTTGTAAAATTTAGCACTATCATAGGCATCCAGCCTAAGCTCATCTAACTCAATTAATTGAGTCATCCTAAGCTCCTTGATCTCTTGTGGGTTAAAATTTAACTTCTTCAAGGCCCAATGAGCCTTGTGTTCTAGTTCCACAGGCAAGTGACATGCGTTACCATATAGAATACGGTAAGGTGACATCCCAATGGGAGTTTTGTAAGCTGTCCTATATGCCCATAAGGCTTTATCAAGCCTTTGAGACCAATCTTTCCTATTGGCTCCAACAGTTTTCTCTAAAATGGCCTTAATCTCCCTGTTGGACATCGCTTGTCCATTAGCTTGTGGGTGGTAAGCTAAAGACTTCCTATGAGTGACACCATACTTGTTCAATAATTTGTCAAACAATTTGTTGCAGAAATGACTACCCTCATCATTGATTATAGCCCTTGGTGTCCCAAAACGGCTAAAGATGTTCCTAGTAAGGAAGTGAGTTACAACCCTAGCATCATTCACTCTAGTAGGAATAGCTTCTACCCACTTAGACACATAATCCACAGCAAGTAAAATGTATGAATACCCATCAGAATTGAGGAATGGCCCCATGAAGTCAATGCCCCAAATGTCAAAAATTTCAACTGGAAGGATTCCAGTTAAGGGCATCTCATTTTTCCTAGACAAACCACCTACCCTTTGACATCTATCACACTTTTTGATGTAGACATAGGTGTCTTTCACCATGTGAGGCCAATAAAAGCCACACCGCATGATTTTAGCCACGAGTTCTTTGCACCCCAAAGTGGCCCCCATAATGTGATGCATGACAATGATGTATTATGTCATCTACCTCCTCCTCAAGGACACACTTTCTAATGATTTGGTCAGAACACCTCCTATAAAGAATTGGGTCTTCGCAAATGAATTTCTTAGCATCCACTACCAATTTCTTTCTCTGGTGGTAGTCTAACTGATTGGGTATGAACCCAGTGGCTAAATAATTTGCTATGTCAGCAAACCAAGGAAGATGATGCACCTCAAACAACTTCTCATCAGGAAAGTCATCTACAATAGGTAGAGACTTAGGTGCATTCTCCACACGGGAGAGGTGATCAACCACAGAATTTAGGGCTCCCTTTGTGTCTCTAATTTCAAGGTCAAATTCTGTAAGAGGAGAACCCACCTAATCAAGCGTGGCTTAGCTTCTTTTTTAGCAAACAAATATTTCAATGTAGCATGATCGGTATAAACAATGACTTTAGACCCCAAAAGGTAGGGTCTAAACTTGTTGCGACCATAAACCACGACTAGCAACTCTTTCTCGGTGGTGGTATAGTTCATTGAGCATCATCTAAGGTCTTACTAGCATAGTAAATGACCCTAAACACCTTTTCTCGCCTTTGCCCTAAGACTACCCCCACAAAGATAATCACTCGCATCACACATTAGCTCAAAAGGTGAGCCCGGTCAGGTGTGACTATAACAGTGCAATAACTAACTTACCCTTGAGGATGTTGAAAGCTTCTAAGCAATCTGCATTAAACTCAAAGCTTGTGTCTTTTTCTAACAACCTACTCATGGGTTTTGCAATTTTTGAGAAGTCCTTAATGAATCTCCTATAAAAGCCAGCATGGCCAAGGAAACTTCTCACTCCTTTTTCATTGGTTGGAGGTGGCAGAGTCTCAATAGTGGAGATTTTTGCCTTGTCTACCTCCAAACCATGTGCAGACACCTTGTCCCCTAGAACTATCCCCTCAGTTACCATGAAATGGCATTTCTCCCAATTTAGGACTAGTTCCTTCTCCTCACATCTCTCTAAGACCACATCTAGATTTTTCAAGCACTGTTGGTAGGAGGAACCAAACACCGAGAAGTCATCCATGAAGACCTCCATGATCTCCTCAACCAAACCCTGAAAAATAGCCATCATACACCTTTGGAAGGTGGCAGGGGCATTGAAAAGCCCAAATGGCATTCTCCTAAATGCAAATGTGCCAAAAGGGCATGTGAAGGTGGTCTTTTCTTGGTCCTCGGGCCTAACCATGATCTGATTATACCTGGAATAGCCATCTAAAAAGCAGTAGTGACTATAGCCAGCTAACCTATCCAACATTTGGTCAATGAAAGGAAGAGGAAAATGATCCTTCCTAGTAGCCTTGTTCAGCTTTCTATAGTCAACACACACTCTCCACCCCGTTACAGTGCGAGATGGGATCAATTCATTTTTCTCATTTTTAATCACGGTCATGCCCCCTTTCTTGGGCACCACATGCAATGGACTCACCCACTCACTATCGGAAATAGCATAAATTATACCCGCATTTTTCCATTTTAAAATTTCTTTTCTAACAACTTCTTTCATGGCAGGGTTTAATCTTCTTTGTCTTTCAGCAGTGGGTTTAAAATCATTATTCATCAAAATTTTATGCATGCAAATCCCTGGACTAATACCCCTAATGTCTTCAATGTTCCATCCTAGGGCCTTTTTGTGTTTCCTAAGGACTTCTAGCAATTGAGTACACTCCACATCATTCAAATTAGAAGCAACAATGACAAGGAATTGATTTGTAGAGTCTAGAAATTCGTACCTTAGGTGTCCAGGCAGCTCCTTCAGTTTTGGAGCTGGAGGCACGTCATCTTCTTTCTCCTCCTCAGCTTGCTCCAGAGAGTTTGTAGTTTGCTCATCTTCCTCAGCTGTCAAGTACATCTCTTCATCTTGTTGAGCTTCCATATCTTTGCAGGGCTCCATTATTGGTGGTGGTAATTTCTTCTGCCAAGTAGTCTTCCACCAATTCCTCAAGGTCTTCAACCCAAAGGCAGTCCTCCTCCTCTTGATCTTGCAAAGCCTTCCCCATGTGGAAGACTAAGGTCTCCTCATTAATTCTCAGAGTTGGATGCCCTTGAGCAACATCAATCAATACACAACCCGTTCTGAGAAACGGTCTTCCAAGGAGTAGCTGAACTCCTCTATCTTCTTCCATCTCCAAAACTACAAAGTCCGCTGGAAATATGAAGGAGCCCACTTTGACTAACACGTCTTCAATTATCCCTTTAGGCCTTCCAGTAGACCGGTCAGCAAACTGCAATGATATGGAAGTGGGCTTCATGCCCTTAAGCCCAAGCTGCTTGTACAAAGCAAAGGAAATCAAATTGATGCTGGCCCCTAAATCACATAAGGCCCGGTCTGCTGCGGTGCATTGCCAATCACACAAGGGAGATTAAAAGCGCCTGGATCTTTATGCTTGATGGGCAAACTCTGTTGAACAACACTGCTCACCTCGTTAGTGACTGCCACCGTCTCATGATCCCCATATTTCCTCTTCTTTGTCACAAAATCTTTGATGTATTTTCTGTACCTAGGCATATATCCACAAATGGAATGTTAATTTCAAGCTTCTTGAACAAACACAGGAAGCGCTCATACTCCTCCTCAACCCTCTGGTTCCTCAGCCTCTGAGGAAATGGCATAGTAGCCCTGAGCTCTTGCCTTGGTTCTTCAACTATTTTGCCTTTAGTCAGCTGATGTTCCTTTTTGTCTTGCAACCATTCTTCTTCTTTATCTGATTTTCCTTGGTCATCAGCTTCCAAGGGTCTGCTTTGTTCTTCTGGATTTGCCTTCTTCTTAAGCTCTTTAGCTTCTTTCAGTGCCTTCCCACTCCTTAGAGTAATAGCCTTGCAGCTCTCCTTGGGGTTCACCTCAGTATCACTTGGAAAAGATTTAGCTGAGACTCCTTGATTTACATTCTGGGCCAAACTCACAAGCAGCTTTTCTATATTCTTCATGGAAGATTCTATGGTGACTACCCTTTCCTCCAAATTGTGCTCTCTTTTGGTTGGCTCATCCACATTCTGATATACCCTTCCTCTTTCTTTGTTGAGGCCGAGGTCGTTTTCGCTCGAATCCTGGAGGTGGGTGTAAATAATTATCCGTAGCATACGGATTCCTTCATCCCTGGGGGCACATATTTGTACTGAAATGTGGTATCTCCCCCTCGGTTCTGGCTTCTCTGAAATGGTTGAGATTGCTGCTGGTTCTGGTTGTACCCTTGTTGTTGATGTTGAGGAAAAAATTGCTATTTCTGGTACAAGCCCTTTCCTCCAACATAATTTGCTTCTTGACTCCATTCCAACCCCTTTCGGCCCTGGTAAAGCTTGTTGTGATCCTTCAACTTTAAGAGCCAATACTTCCATGCCTTTCACTAAAGCTTGAATCGTGCTTGCATATCATTGGAAGAATTATCAACCGAAGCTATCTTCTCCCTTGGCTTTGAAGTACGCACATTACACCACCGCCGGTCGGCTAAAGACAGCCTCTCCAAGAGCTCTCTTTGCGTCAGGCTCTAGATTCATCAAGCATCCTCCAAGCACTGCATTCACCTTGTCTTGTGAGTGGGCCGAAGACACTGTGTAGAAAGATTCAATTTGAATCCACTGGGGTCTTCCATGATCAGGGTATCTTCTCACTAAGTCTTTGAAACGCTCCCAAGCTTCATGAAGAGTCTCCATCTCATCTTGCCTGAATCTGCTAATCTCCCCTCGAGATGGATCACCTTGGAAGGAGGGAAGTACTTTGACATGAACTTGGTCCGCATCTCCTCCCAAGTGTTGATTGAACTCTCTGGTAGACTGTTGAACCAGCCAAGAGCTCTATCCCTTAAAGAGAAACGGAAAAGCCTTAGCTTTATTGCCTCCTCCGATACATTGTTGATCTTTATGGTGTCGCACATCTGGTAGAACCTCATCAAATGCTGGTGTAGATCATCCACGGCTGTTCCTCCAAACGCGTTGTTGCTCACCATGTTGATCAATGCCGGCTTCAGCTCGAAGCTATTTGCTTGGACTCTTGTCTGCCAAATCCCAGAATAATGGTCTGACATCATTGGCCTCGCATAATCTAAGAAGGTTCTGGGCATAAACCTATGTCCCTCTTCTTCTGGATATTGGCCATTGTAATTGGCCCCTCCTTGCGGTGCACCACCATCAGGTCTGAGATCTGCCATCAGGTCGCCTACGGATTGCTCCAAGCCTTGTAATGCTTCTTGACCTCATGTCTTCTTCCCTAGCCGCTTTCTACGACGAGCTCTGAACAACCTTTCAGGTTCCCGAGTAAATTGTATATCCTCCTCTCTTTGCATGCACAACTAGGAATCCTTGATGTATGTTCCTGTAAAACAACAAGAACACACCCAGCAGCTCCGAACAATGCAAAATAAACAAGTAAAGAACACAAAATAACAGAAAATAAAAGACAAAATAAAACACCAAGATCAGAATTCAAACAATTTCACTCAATGTTGATTTCTAAAAACTAGTTAACCGTTGAATCCCTGGCAACGGCGCCAATTTGACAGACAGATTTTTAGCCTCTCTAGAAGAGCTAGCTAATGTCGTTAAATCTCTCTTCAAGATAATAAATTCCCCAAGTTTGCACTAAAAGAATAGCGCAGCAAGAGAGTCGAACCCAGGGATTAGCCTAGTTCTCTAGTTCTCAAATCAAAACACCCAATTACTATTGCTCTACAAAATGTCTTGGCAAAAAGTTTTCTTTTTTAAACTAAAGATCTAATTTTTATTTGGTTTTCTGAATAAACAAAGAAAGCAAATTGATTTTAGGATTAAGATGCAAGGATTAAAGGCATCTAGGGTCACAATTTCACCTCCCTATGTTATCTCTACTGGTTCATGGTATTAGGGTTGTCTGATTGGAAACATGCTAAACATAAGCCAAGGACAACAAATGGTCATTGAGGTCCTTTTAAGAGTTGTATGCCAGAATGGTCATCTAAACACACAAACATGCAAAGCCAATAAATCATACTTGCAAAAGGATAATGATCACACCAATTACAAATAAGTTATGAATCTCAATCCGCCCCAGACTAGGGCTAAAAATACCAAGGTGTACATCCAAAGATAGAGATTAAGAAAAGATTCATAAAACATGCAAAACTCAATCATCCAAACCCAATATTCATAAACACAGCAAAGTAACAAGGGGGCTACATTGCTCCCCTAGATTAAAAGACTACTCACGCATGATTACAAGCAAACACAAAGCAGAAAAGCTCAACATCTTCTTCTTATCCACGTGCGTAACAAAGCTTCAAATCCAGGCTCCAAAATCCGCGACGGCTGCTCTCCTAGGTCAAGGAGCAACCTCCAAGTCGTGGAGCCTCTCTCTCTCTCTAAAAACGTGTAGGGGGTCTAGGGATGCATAGCAGAGGGCGTGGAGGCTGTATTTATAGAGTTTGGATGGGCTTTGAGGTGTGTACCCTAGCCCATTTATCAAAACGGCGTAGTTTTGATAAGTAACACTCGAAACTTTAAAATCTCTATCTTCCATCCACAATTTGGACATGGTCCTTTAGAAACAAATGATCAGCATGGAAAAATGATAGGATCGGTCCAAAAATATCTCTGCACGTCAATTTTCACGTGATATGGTGAATTCACGTGCACCTCCAAATCAGCTCAAACTTCTCCCCAAGCTTCCTTGCATCCTGTAGAGGCCTGAGAGGCAAAAATAGGCTTGCACGTGAAATGGGTGAATTCACGTGCAGCTCCAAATGCTCTGAAATTTCTGTGATAGGTAGAGGACATCATTCTAAGAAACTTTTGTTCTTGCATGCCAATTGTTTGAGGCCATCTACTATGTCAAAAGAGAGGTCCAAAATCTGCCAAAACAGCTTAACAACGCTTGTATTTGCAAATAGCATCTTCCTAGGGGTTAGAGCAAATATATATGATATATGAAGCAATAAGGCTCTAATCATGCTCTTAAACATCCTAAATAAACACTAGAATAACGGCATAAAATGCACGTTATCAGTCCTCGGCTGATAACCGCCTTGGCCGTTGTGTCCCTGATCTTCTCTTGCTCTGTTTTCAGCCATGATTTCTTCACACAAGGTATGTAAGCCTTCCAACTGCTATTCATCTGCAACTAATACCCTCTGAGCCCTTTGCTGCTCTCACAACGTCCGTTCGATTTCGGGATCGTATGGTAATAACTCACCCCTGGTGTGACGCATACACAGAGGAATTTTCTCAAACACCTATGGTGCACCCCTGCAAAGTAGCAAAACCAAAGAGATACCAGGTAACACCGTACTAGCAAAAGTACAAGAAAGTAAAAATCCAGATCATAAATAAACGTAAGCACCTAATGTCACTTAGTCCTAACAATGCTTGGCTGGCCTCCCTGGCAATGGCGCCAAAAACTTGACCCGCATAAATTGTGTCTATAGGTTTTGCAGCAAGTGCACTGGTCAAGTAATAAAATAGAGTATTAAGACTCCGGTTATCGAACCCACAGGGAGGTAGCTAATGTTGTTAAGCAGCAAACACTAAGCTAATAAGTTGATTTTATGTCTGGACAATTGATTTTTTTGTTGTACAAATAGTTTGAACGAAAAATGATTAAATCATATTGTTGGCAAGCTATTGGTATAGAAATTTCAGTGATTAAGGATCTAGGGTCGCAATGTTTACCACCCAATCGATTGTAATAGTCTGGTTATGGCTTTTGTTCTTGCTTTATGTTCTAGTTCATGTTCATGTTGATTATCTCCTACCTAACTTACATTTGGTCCATGCTAAGATAGATTTAAGGCTTTTATCCCATTTGGTCCATGTGAATAAAAGTGATCAAGGTAGATAAACAATCTAATAGCTGCAGACTTGGTCCATTATACAATATTAAATCTAATTCACTAGTGTTCCACCCTAGACAAGGGCTAAGATTACCTAATTATGCATAAAGTAGGCATTTCCATTCAAGCAAGTGAATTAAACAAGAACTGAATTCTATTTTATTGAACAACCATAACCAAACTGAATACAATTTATTGGGGGTTACATTGCTCCCCTAGACTAATAAAACTACTCCATAATCATGACAAAAGCAATAACAATTACAAGAAAGAACATGATTACAGTACCAGGACAATAAAGGAAGACCCCAAGATGAACCAGGACTCCAGCCTCCAAAGACTCCGGCGTCTGCTGCCCAAAATCACTCCTTGCCAAGGACAATCCGATCTTTTAGCAACGGCTACAGCTCTTTTCAGAACTCAGATCAGATTCTCCCACTCTAGATGATTTACAATGCCTCCCAAACCCCCTATTTATAGGTTTTACTGGGCCAAAATTAGGGTTACGAAAAGTGTGCCCTAATTATAAATGTGGTCGCAGCCAAAACGACGTCGTTTTGGTTAGTGACACTATTCGACGTTCTAGGTGAAATAAAACTCAAACTACATCAAATTTGACCCCAGTTCTTTAGAGGAAAATGATTAAAACAACAAAACATATCATTTGGAGCTCAAAAATGCGTGCCCATGAGAATGCACGTGAGAAGACCCTTTTCACGTGCAGCTCCAATTTGACTCAAATTTGCTCCAAAGCTTCCTCTTGAGTTGTAGAAGGCATCCATGCAATAAAATCCTTGCACGTGAGAATGCACGTGAGAAAGCCTTTTCACGTGCACCTTGATTTTGCCTTCATTTTGCTTCCATCTTCTTCCTATAGCTTCCTCTTGAGTGTATGGAGTGATCTAGCGAAGGTGTGTGGGAAAAGGTTGCTCCAAAACCTGCCAAAAACACTCAAAAAGTACCACTATACACCAAACAGGGTCTTCCTAGGGGTTAGAGCAAATATGTGTAAAATAACATGCAAATAGGTACAAATCATACGCTAAAACACCCTATATAAGGTCTAGGATAACGGCATAAATGCACGTTATCAGGTACTGAAGGTTGGAGAACAACAAACAACCAGTCTCACAAGCACAGGACCAACGCTGGAGCAGAGTAGGAGAAGCCAATTTTGTGGGAGGCAAGGGAATGTATTAGAAGCAACCCCATTACCCACAATAGCAAAGCAATAGCTATCAACCACAAGGCTCAGGGTACAATAACCAACAACAGGGTTTTCAGAAAACCTAAAATAGAGGGGGCAAGACCTCAGTGCCTTATAAGTATATACCACTAGGGATGAGGCAAAATTCCTATGCCACTGATAACTTCCTTCAAGAGCAGCCCAACACTCCAGCTTCGTAACGGTTTGAGACTCCTCCACAGCAGCAGTATCGTCCACGTCATTATCTAGCTGAGGATGAAGCAACCAAGAAGGAGGTGGGAGAATTAAAACAAAAAGTGGGCAGCCTGGAGTCTTCCCTAAAAAACATGGAAAAGTTATTGGTAAGCATGGCCCAAAATGCCAATCAAGGGGTGTCAGCTAAATCCTTCCCAAGTGACACTGAAGTGAATCCCAAGGAAAGCTGCAAGGCCATAACCTTAAGAAGTGGCAAGGGCTTTAAGGAAGCTGAGGAGCCCAAGAAGAGAACTAATCAAGGTGAACAGAGCAACCCTTAGTGGCTGACAATGGGAAAAAGAAAGTAGATATAGAGGAGGAGTTGGTTGCTGAGCATGATCAGCAACTGACAGACAAGATTTTTAGCCTCTCTAAAAGAGCTAGCTAATGTCGTTAAATCCCTCTTCAAAATAATAAATTCCCTAAGTTTGCACTAAAAGAATAGCAGCAAGAAAGGGGTCGAACCCACAGGGATTAGCCTAGTTCTCTAGTTCTCAAATCAAAACACCCAATTACTCTTGTTCTATAAAATGTCTTGGCAAAAAGTTTTCTTTTTTAAACTAAAGATCTAATTTTTATGTGGTTTTCTGAATAAACAAAGAAAGTAAACTGATTTTAGGGTTAAGTTTCAAGGATTAAAAGCATCTAGGGTCACAATTTCACCTCCCTATGTTATCTCTACTGGTTCATGGTATTAGGGTTGTCTGATTGAAAACATGCTAAACATAAGCCAAGGACAACAAATGGTCATTGAGGTCCTTTTAAGAGTTGTATGCCAGAATGGTCATCAAAACACACAAACATGCAAAGCCAATAAATCATACTTGCAAAAGGATAATGATCACACCAATTACAAATAAGTTATGAATCTCAATCCGCCCCAGACTAGGGCTAAGAATACCAAGGTGTACATCCAAAGATAGAATTAAGAACAGATTCATAAAACATGCAAAACTCAATCATCCAAACCCAATATTCATAAACACAGCAAAGCAACAAGGGGGCTACATTGCTCCCCTAGATTAAAAAAACTACTCACGCATGATTACAAGCAAAACCATAGCAGAAAAGCTAAACATCTTCTTCTTGATCACGCGCACAGCAAAGCTTCAAATCCAGGCTCCAAAATCTGCGACGGCTGCTGCGACGGCTGCTCTCCTAGGTCAAGGACAGCCTCCAAGACGTGGAGCCTCTCTCTCTCTCTCTAAAACGTGTAGGGGGGTTAGGCATGGCTAGCAAAGGCGTGGAGGCTTGTATTTATAGAGTTTGGATGGGCTTTGAGGTGTGTAACCTAGCCCACTTATCAAAACGGCGTAGTTTTGATAAGTAACACTCGAAACATTAAAAACTCTATCTTCCATCCACAATTTGGACTTGGGCCTTCAGGAACAAATGATCAGCATGGAAAAACGATTGGATCGGTCCAAAAATATCTCTGCACGCCAATTTGCACGTGATATGGTGAATTCACGTGCACCTCCAAATCAGCTCAAACTTCTCCCCAAGCTTCCTTGCATCCTGTAGAGGCCTGAGAGGCAAAAATAGGCTTGCACGTGAATTGGGTGAATTCACGTTCAGCTCCAAATGCTCTAAAATTTCTGTGGAAGGTAAAGCACATCATTCCAAGCAACTTTTCTTCTTGCACGCCAATTGTTTGAGGCCATCTACTATGTCAAAAGTGAGGTCCAAAATCTGCCAAAACAGCTTAAAAGCACATGTATTTGCAACTAGCATCTTCCTAGGGGTTAGAGCAAATATATATGATATATGAGGCAATAAGGCTCTAATCATGCTCTTAAACATCCTAAATAAATACTAGAATAATGGCATAAAATGCACGTTATCAAATACACCACACTTGAACCATTGCTTGTCCTCAAGCAAAAACATACAAGCATGCAAAAATAAAATAAACACGCAGTCAAATGGAAGAAAAATAAAATAACAATCAAGGAGAATCATGGTTTCCTAAGCATGCAACTCTATCATGATGAAATGGGAATTTAAGCATCAAAATGAGTCATAGCTTAGTTCATTCATGTCCATATCCCTAAGTCCAACAACCATGCAATATCACCACTTAAATTTCAGATATGAGCAAGCAATCCATGATAAAATAGCACCTAGTTTCCCTTTAAGTTCTTACCAAGGATAAGCAGCCTCACTCAAATATAATAATTCTCAAGCCCAATACCTATCAATGAACAATGGATGGAAAACTCTATCTCTACACTCGCCATCAGCTATTGATTAAGTACTTGCCAAGCAATCATGAGAGTTCCCTATTGTGCTCATCAAAGAAAACACACTCTCTATTCTACTTTATTTGAACTCACACTCTAGTCTACTAACTCAATAAACTCACACTCTATTCTATAATTGATAAAACAAAACATGAGCCAAAGAATTGAGCTCAACACTCTTAAAACAAAACACAATTCAGCCAATGTGGCTTCACAAATCTAAACAATCACACATAAACATCAAGCCATTCTGGCTTTTATTCTGAATCTTTCTTTCTTTTCTTTTTTTTTCTTTTTTTTTTTTAAGTAATAACCTTACAAGGTTGCATTTTATGCTCTCCCTTGATGGATTATTCACTCTTCTTTTTTTTACTCACATAACACATAAATAAGACTGATTTTTCTAATGCATACCCCTTGCCATTTTGCTACATAAGGAGAGACAAAAATTCATTGATGTCTCACATCCCATTTTCCAATTAAGTGATGGCTTTTTCACATTCTATATCACAGCCCTTTTATATAATATCACAAAATAAAGAAAAGAATGCAAAGACATTCACAATGACTCGAGGTCTTGCATCCTAACTCCACACCAAACACTGAGCACTAATAAGTAATCACATGCTTACTTGACTCCTACCATTAAATAACCAATGTTGAATGCAAGAAGAGTATCAAATCAAACTATTACCCAAAAACCATAAATGTCACTCAATGGCTAAAAAGAAGCTGTTCTCATTTTTCATTTCGTTTTCACTCAACTTTAAGGGTTACTTAGGTCTATCATAGCATTTCATGCTCAGCTAATATTCAAAACTCAGCTCCAAAAAATGGTGATATCATTCAACAGATAAAGACATGATTAAACCAATTCAGAGTACATTTTAACTACTTTAACACCCTTATCACAACATGATACTAATGTGGCATAAAAATTAAATTTTAAGCCAAAATTGCATACTTAATATCCATGTCTCCACAAACAAATCATTCAAGCAAACAACTCAAATAATCATGCAACTAAAAATAGTTTTTTTTTTTTTTTGTAAACAAAACATGCAATCACAACATAAAAGACAAGCAAGTGGCTCAAGTCACTCCCATACACCACACTTAAAATATGCTATGTCCGCATGGCATAAAAGAAGGAGTAGGAAAAACAGTTACTCCTGGTTTGGCACACTGTAATAGTAGATGACATTGGCCACCATTCGTCGCACCTGAGCCACAAAGTCGCCCGACGTCTGCCCGCGCACTTCCCAATTTTCCTTCCCTCGAGAATACCCATCATGTAGTAGCAAACAAAGATCCCACACTGAATTGGTCAGCCGTTGGGGAATTTGCATTTCATTGTAGTGAATAAGAGGGAGCTTGTCCGCCAACAAGCCTTCTTTGATCATTGCCACTTTCATGCGTTTGATGAACCCATGCACTAACTGTCTTTTCCGTCTAGCAAACCCTTCGCCTTGGCTTGGATCATATAGCACAGCATGGCCTACATCCAGATTCACACGGACAAGTACATAGTGGCGGTCAATGTGCACCGGAATCGGCACCTCATGCATACCATGCCAAGGGCGGTGCCCTTCATTCTCTCCATTAATGCGTTGGCGCCATACCTCTTCGGACAAGGGTTGATTGAAAAGCTCACACGGCATGATGGAAGTGTACCCAGCTAAGGGGTAATTATGAGGCTCGGCCTCCACTACATACCGCATGGTCCTGCGGAAGAGGTCTATCTCGTCGGCATAGAGATATTCATTCTCCGAGATCCTCTTCAAGCTAAAAGGAGTGAAGATATCATTATCCCGTATAAATCGAGCCCTATGACCTGTGGAATTGATGAATTCTTCAAATCTTTGCTTGGCTCTCTTGGACGATAAAGCTGGATTAATGATTAAATGAACAGGAGGGCCAAGTAGATCTTCAGGTTCAGCAGGCATGTATGCACCCCAAGATCTTTGGAAGTATAGCAGGCACCAGGGCCTGAGAATATGCAGGATCGTAAAAGGCCGGAAGGGTGAATACCCTGCTGCTGGCTCGCCTCCTCTTGAGGTTGGAAGGGTGAATACCATGTTGCTGGCGCTGCCTCCTCCTGGATGATAATGAGATGGCCGAGCTGAAGGTTCTTGTTGAGGTGGATCTGCCTGGGCTGGATAAGCATCTTCGGGGGGATGGAGAGGGTTCTTCATCGGATATCTCCACTATAGGAGAACGTTTTGATGCTTTCCTCTTGCTCAAAGCCTTCCAGATTTTTCCTAGGAGGCCTTTGACTTCTTTGTTGTCCTTCCTCAGGGCTTCCACCTCGCGGCTGGGTTCCGGCATTTGCCTCCCTGAGCTGCTTGTGTTTCTTGCCTCCAAGCTTCGATAGATGCAGCAAGAGGAGCTTCGGGGCCTCCCATGCTCTAGGTGATGCATGAGCGACTACATCTGGGGCCTCCCATGCTCGGTTCTAGGTTGTGAAGTAGCTTGTTGGTCTCCAGAGATGAGGGCCATTAATTCTTCAAATTGGGCATTAGTGATGTGCCCATTAGTGATTGCCCAATTGATGACCTCCACTTCACTCACCACCTGCCCACTAATGCCTTGAAAGAAATTGAAAATGTCTTCTTTGTGTACATTGAACCGCATGTACATGGCGGTGAGTCTCGTATAGAGTCTGCTTCCTTTGATCCAAATGAGGAGAAGTCTCCCTTGCAAAGTCCGTGGATCGCTCCACATGAACACCGTGCCTAGCGGGTCGTGATGGAGGAGGAACATTGGTTGCCCAATGACCTCTCGGTACCGACCCCCAAACCTCCTTCGACTTGCAATACTCTTAACACCCGGTGAGAAGGAAAAGTAATGCTCTCCATGGAGGAAAAATGCAAAGCAGGCATGCTTTGAAATATCATACACAAAATTCGCCATTGATCCGCTTGGATGAGTTTTTCTTCCACCGGTTAAAAATGGTAGTGGCCCAATCCACATTTAGCATATGATCAATGCTATACATGAACTCCAGGTGTGGCTTAGGCACACTATCTAGCCCTGATGTCTGAATCAATAAACATTTCCCTACCGGGTAAGCTAGGCATCCGAATTTTCCAACAAAACCATTCTTGGTATACCGCCTTCGACTTTGAAATTTTCTAGCATAGTTACATGCAGTACCAAATTCTCCTAGGCTTAGGCGAGGGAAGCTACTCCGGGTTCGGGGAGGTTAAAGCAATTTCTAATAATATCGGGGGTTATTCGACATAAACCCCTTGCACAACCCCTATCGGTTCATCCTCACTCCCGAGAGACAGATGCATAGAAGTCTTGTAGGGCGAATAAGAAATAGCCGGCTGGCGGAAACTAACCTTTGTAATCCCGAGTTTGAATTTTAACGACCACCTCTCTAGCCTGACCCGGCTACGAAGCCTCCAAAGCCCGCATGTCAAGAGCATGCCCCAAGAGTATCTCCTCCTCGGTTTGGCTATCAGCACTAGGTGAGTGCACCTCCTCCTGGCCAGTCCTCCTTGTGCGCACCATCTTTGGAATGAGAAAATAAGAACAAAGAGCGAGAAAACTCAAGAGCAAGAGAGCAAAAGGGCGAGTTTCTCTAATACTCGGATCTGGAGTGATTTTGGTGTGGAAGCCTTTGAAGATGGCCTCCCTTTATATAGCGTGCAGAAGGAAAGAGGCTCCAATTGGCGTGATACACGTGCCCCTAACTTTTCGAGTGTTATGACCAAAATACCCTCTCGCACGTGAATTGGCTGAATTGGCGTGCAGGTCGGAATCGTCCCAAACTTTGGTGGTAGGTCCCCACCGAGCCGGCAAGCAATACTTCCTTCCGAACGTGAATTGTAGGAAGCTTCTAGGAGGGCTAAAATCGGTATTTTGCATTTTTGGGCCTCCATATGACAGCTATCAATTCGCGTGCAAGAGTAAACGTGATTCACATGGTCTTCATCTACCATTCCAGAAAGTTACACTCAAAACAAGGTGCACGTGAATTGGGCAATTCACGTTCAAATTCACGTTCGGGCCCAAACCGGCCCCAATTTCTCTACCGAGTTGCTTATGCATTATGGACCATCTTTAAGTCTTGCACGTGAATTGTTTGAGCCCATCTTCAAGCACTTTTGGGCTTCACTTGCTCCTTGCTCCTTGACTTTGACTTTAAAAATAATTCCACAAGTTCAGGACCCAAAAATTGCTCATCCTGCACATGGTTAGCTAAGAAAGGAACAAAGTCTCCTGCACAATGGTTAGCTTGCAAACAAATTTATTGAAGAAAACAAATAAGAGAAAATAACATAAAATAAAACCCAGCAATAAACATTGGGTTGCCTCCCAACCAGCGCTTTATTTAAAGTCTATAGCTAAACTTTCAGTGATGATCATGCAATGGTGAAAGAGAGGGAATCAACTATCTCCCTTTGAGTTGAATCAAAGTAAGGTTTCAGCCTATTGCCATTCACCCAAAATTTCTTGCCATCTCTGACTTGGAGCTCAAAGCTCCCATATGGCTTCTTATCAACTATCACAAAAGGTCCCATCCACTTGGACCTTAATTTGCCAGGAAATAACCTCAACCTTGTGTTAAATAGAAGAACTTTCTGTCCTAAGGTTAAAGGTTCATTGTTGAGTTGCCTATCATGCCATTTCTTAGTTCTTTCTTTGTAAAATTTAGCACTATCATAGGCATCCAACCTAAGCTCATCTAACTCAATTAATTGAGTCATCCTAAGTTCCTTGATCTCTTGTGGGTTGAAATTTAACTTCTTCAAGGCCCAATGAGCCTTGTGTTCTAGTTCCATAGGCAAGTGACATGCCTTACCATATAGAATACGGTAAGGTGACATCCCAATGGGAGTTTTGTAAGCTGTCCTATATGCCCATAAGGCTTCATCAAGCCTTTGAGACCAATCTTTCCTATTGGCTCCAACAGTTTTCTCTAAAATGGCCTTAATCTCTCTGTTGGACACTTCGCTTGTCCATTAGCTTGTGGGTGGTAAGCTAAAGACTTCCTATGAGTGACACCATACTTGTTCAATAATTTATCAAACAATTTGTTGCGAAATGACTACCCTCATCATCGATTATAGCCCTTGGTGTCCCAAAACGGCTAAAGATGTTCCTAGTAAGGAAATGAGTCACAACCCTAGCATCATTCACTCTAGTAGGAATAGCTTCTACCCACTTAGACACATAATCCACAGCAAGCAAAATGTATGAATACCCATCGAATTGGGGAATGGTCCCATGAAGTCAATGCCCCAAATGTCAAAAATTTCAACTGGAAGGATTCCGGTTAATGGCATCTCATTTTTCCTAGATAGACCACCTACCCTTTGACATCTATCACACTTTTTAATGTAGACATAGGTGTCTTTCACCATGTGAGGCCAATAAAAGCCACCTTGCATGATCTTAGCCACGGTTCTTTGCACCCCAAAGTGGCCCCCATAATGTGATGCATGACAATGATGTATTATGTCATCTACCTCCTCCTCAAGGACACACTTTCTTATGATTTGGTCTGGACACCTCCTATAAAGAATTGGGTCTTCCCAAATGTATTTCCTAGCATCCACTACCAATTTCTTTCTCTGGTGGTAGTCTAACTGTTTGGGTATGAACCCAGTGGCTAAATAATTTGCTATGTCAGCAAACCAAGGAAGATGATGCACCTCAAACAACTTCTCATCAGGAAAGTCATCTACAATGGGTAGAGACTTAGGTGCATTCTCCACACGGGAAAGGTGATCAGCCATAGTATTTAGGGCTCCCTTTGTGTCTCTAATTTCAAGGTCGAATTCCTGTAAGAGGAGAACCCATCTAATCAAGCGTGGCTTGGCTTCTTTTTTAGCAAACAAATATTTCAATGCAGCATGATCGGTATAAACAATGACTTTAGACCCCAAAAGGTAGGGTCTAAACTTGTTGCGACCATAAACCACAACTAGCAACTCTTTCTCGGTGGTGGTATAGTTCGTTGAGCATCATCTAAGGTCTTACTAGTATAGTAAATGACCCTAAACACCTTTTCTCGCCTTTGCCCTAAGACTACCCCCACAGCATAATCACTCGCATCACACATTAGCTCAAAAGGTTGAGCCCAGTCAGGTGTAACTATAACAGGTGCAGTGACTAACTTACCCTTGAGGATGTTAAAAGCTTCTAAGCAATCTTCATTAAACTCAAAGCTTGTGTCTTTTTCTAACAACCTACTCATGGGTTTTGCAATTTTTGAGAAGTCCTTAATGAATCTCCTATAAAAGCCAGCATGGCCAAGGAAACTTCTCACTCCTTTTTCATTAGTTGGAGGTGGCAGAGTCTCAATAGTGGAGATTTTTGCCTTGTCTACCTCCAAACCATGTGCAGACACCTTGTGCCCTAGAACTATCCCCTCTGTTACCATGAAATGGCATTTCTCCCAATTTAGGACTAGTTCCCTCTCCTCACATCTCTCTAAGACCACATCTAGATTTTTCAAGACCTTGTTGGTAGGAGGAACCAAACACCGAGAAGTCATCCATGAAGACCTCCATGATCTCCTCAACCAAACCCCTGAAAAATAGCCATCATACACCTTTGAAAGGTGGCGGGGGCATTACAAAGCCCAAATGGCATTCTCCTAAATGCAAATGTGCCAAAAGGGCACGTGAAGGTGGTCTTTTCTTGGTCCTCGGGCTTAACCATGATCTGATTATACCCGGAATAGCCATCTAAAAAGCAGTAGTGACTATAGCCGGCTAACCTATCCAACATTTGGTCAATGAAAGGAAGAGGAAAATGATCCTTCCTAGTGGCCTTGTTCAGCTTCCTATAGTCAACACACACTCTCCACCCCGTCACGGTGCGAGATGGGATCAATTCATTTTTCTCATTCTTAATCACAGTCATGCCCCCTTTCTTGGGCACGACATGCAATGGACTCACCCACTCACTATCAGAAATAGCATAAATTATACCCGCATTTTTCCATTTTAAAATTTCTTTTCTAACAACTTCTTTCATACCAGGTTTAATCTTCTTTGTCTTTCAGCGATGGGTTTAAAATCATCATTCATCAAAATCTTATGCATGCAAATCCCTGGACTAATACCCCTAATGTCTTCAATGTTCCATCCTAGGGCCTTTTTGTGTTTCCTAAGGACTTCTAACAATTGAGTACACTCCACATCATTCAAATTAGAAGCAACAATGACAGGGAATTGATTTGTAGAGTCTAGAAATTCATACCTTAGGTGTCCAGGCAGCTCCTTCCAGTTTGGAGCTGGATGCACGTCATCTTCTTTCTCCTCCTCGGCTTGCTCCAAAGAGTTTGTAGTTTGCTCATCTTTCTCGGCCGTCAAGTACATCTCTTCATCTTGTTGAGCTTCTATAAGCTGAAGGGTTTCATCATTGGTGGTGGTAATTTCTTCCGCCAAGTAATCTTCCACCAATTCCTCAAGGTCTTCAACCCAAAGGCAATCCTCCTCCTCTTGACCTTGCAGAGCCTTCCCCATGTGGAAGACTAAGGTCTCCTCATTAATTCTCGAGTAAGCTGCCCTTGAGCAACATCAATCAATGCACAACCCGTTCCGAGAAACGGTCTTCCAAGGAGTAAGTTGAACTCCTCTATCTTCTTCCATCTCCAAAATAACAAAATCCGCTGGAAATATGAAGGAACCCACTTTAACTAGCACGTCTTCAATTATCCCTTCAGGCCTTCCAAGAGACCGGTCAACAAACCGCAATGATATGGAAGTGGGCTTCATGCCCTTAAGCCCAAGCTGCTTGTACAAAGCAAAGGAAATCAAATTGATGCTGGCCCCTAAATCACATAGGGCCTGCTGCTGCGGTGCATTGCCAATCACACAAGGGAGATTAAAGCTGCCCGGATCTTTATGCTTGATGGGCAAACTCGTTGAACAACACTGCTCACCTCGTTAGTGATCGCCACCGTCTCATGATCCCCATATTTCCTCTTCTTTGTCACAAAATCTTTGATGTATTTCTTCGTACCTAGGCATCTGCTCCAAAACTTCCACAAACGGAATGTTAATCTCAAGCTTCTTGAACAAACTCGGGAAGCGCTCATACTCTTCTTCAACCCTCCGATTCCTCGGCCTCCGAGGAAATGGCATAGTAGGCCTGAGCTCTTGCTTCGTTGTCCGGCCTATTCTGTCTTGACTCAGCTGCTTGTCCTTCTTTTCTTGTACTTTTTCTTCAGCTTCCAAGGGACTGCTTTGTTCTTCTGGAATTGCCTTCTTCTTAGGCTCTTCAGCTTCATTCAGTGTCTTCCCGCTCCTTAGAGTTATAGCCTTGCAACTCTCCTTGGGGTTCACCTCAGTGTCACTTGGAAAAGTATTGGTTGACACCCTTTGATTAGCATTCTGTGCCATACTCACAAGTAACTTCTCCATACTCTTAATTGAAGTCTCCATACTATCTACCCTTTCCTTCAAATCACCCACCTCTCTTCTAGCTATCTCATCCTCATGCTGATATGTTCTTCTTTTCCGCTCGAGGCCGAGGCTGCTTGTTGCTCGAATCCGGGAGGTGGGTGTAAATAATTATCCGTAGCATACGGATTTCGCTTCATCCCTGGGGGCACATATTTATATCTTGGTGATGTATCTCCCCCTCGGTTCGATTCTTCCGAAATGGCCGAGACCGCCGATTCAGGTTGTACCCTTGTTGTTGTTGTTAAGGATAAACCGCCGCTTCGGTACAAGCCTTTTCCTCCAACATAATTTGCTTCTTCGGCTCCACTCCAGCCCCGCTCGCCCACTGGTAAAGCTTGTTGTGATCCTTCAACTTTAAGAGCCAATACTTCCATGCCTTTCACTAAAGCTTGAATCTGTGCTTGCACATCATTGGAAGAATTTTCAACTGAAGCAATCTTCTCCCTTGGCTTTGAAGTACGCACATTAGACCACCGCCAATCGGCTAATGACAGCCTCTCCAAGAGCTCGCTGTCGCGTCAGGCTCTAGATTCATCAAGCATCCTCCAGCATTTGCATTCACCTTGTCTTGTGAATGGGGACCGAAGACCTGTGTAGAAAGATTCAATTTGAATCCACCTGGGGCCTTCCATGATCGGGGCATCTTCTCACTAAGTCTTTGAAACGCTCCCAAGCTTCATGAAGAGTCTCCATCTCATCTTGCCTGAACCTCGCTAATCTCTCCTCCGAGCTGGATCACCTTGGAAGGAGGGAAGTACTTTGACATGAACTTGGTCCGCATCTCCTCCCAAGTGTTGATTGAACTTGTTGGCAGACTGTTGAACCAGCCAAGAGCTCTATCCCTTAAAGAGAAAGGGAAAAGCCTTAGCTTTATGGCCTCCTCCGACACATTGTTGATCTTGATGGTGTCACACACCTGGTAGAACCTCATCAAATGCGTGTGTGGATCATCCACGCTGTTCCTCCAAACGCGTTGTTACTCACCATGTTGATCAATGCCGGACCGGCTCGAAGCTATTCGCTTGGACTCTTGTCCGCCGAATCCCGAATAATGGTCCGACATCATCGGCCTCGCATAATCTAAGAAGGTTCTGGGCATAAACCTATTACCCTCTTCTTCTGGATATTGGCCATTGTAATTGGCCCCTCCTTGCGGTGCACCACCATCAGTCCGAGATCTGCCAT
Source organism: Taxillus chinensis (assembly GCA_023512835.1). Classification (NCBI taxonomy): domain Eukaryota; kingdom Viridiplantae; phylum Streptophyta; class Magnoliopsida; order Santalales; family Loranthaceae; genus Taxillus; species Taxillus chinensis. The sequence continues at coordinate 54,282,037 of CM042090.1, read as the reverse complement.
CGGATCGCCTACGGATTGCTCCAAGCCTTGTAGTGCTTCTTCCGCCTCACGTGCCGCTTCCCCTAGCCGCTCTATGACGAGCTCGAACAACCTTTCAGGTTCCCGCGTAAATTGTATATCCTCCTCTCTTTGCATGCACAACTAGGAATCCTTGATGTATGTTCCTGTAAACAACAACAAGAACACACCCAAGAGCTCCGAACAATGCAAAATAAACAAATAAAGAACGCAAAATAACAGAAAATAAAAGACAAAATAAATCACCAAGATCGAATTCAAACAATTTCACTCAATGTTGATTTTAAAAACTAGTTAACCGTTGAATCCCACGCAACGGCGCCAATTTGACAGACAAGATTTTTAGCCTCTCTAAAAGAGCTAGCTAATGTCGTTAAATCCCTCTTCAAAATAATAAATTCCCTAAGTTTGCACTAAAAGAATAGCGGCAAGAAAGGGGTCGAACCCACAGGGATTAGCCTAGTTCTCTAGTTCTCAAATCAAAACACCCAATTACTCTTGTTCTATAAAATGTCTTGGCAAAAAGTTTTCTTTTTTTAAACTAAAGATCTAATTTTTATGTGGTTTTCTGAATAAACAAAGAAAGTAAACTGATTTTAGGGTTAAGTTTCAAGGATTAAAAGCATCTAGGGTCACAATTTCACCTCCCTATGTTATCTCTCCTGGTTCATGGTATTAGGGTTGTCGATTGAAAACATGCTAAACATAAGCCAAGGACAACAAATGGTCATTGAGGTCCTTTTAAGAGTTGTATGCCAGAATGGTCATCAAAACACACAAACATGCAAAGCCGATAAATTATACTTGCAAAAGGATAATGATCACACCAATTACAAATAAGTTATGAATCTCAATCCGCCCCAGACTAGGGCTAAGAATACCAAGGTGTACATCCAAAGATAGAATTAAGAACAGATTCATAAAACATGCAAAACTCAATCATCCAAACCCAATATTCATAAACACAGCAAAGCAACAAGGGGGGCTACATTGCTCCCCTAGATTAAAAAAACTACTCACGCATGATTACAAGCAAAACCATAGCAGAAAAGCTAAACATCTTCTTCTTGATCACGCGCACAGCAAAGCTTCAAATCCAGGCTCCAAAATCTGCGACGGCTGCTCTCCTAGGTCAAGGACAGCCTCCAAGACGTGGAGCCTCTCTCTCTCTCTCTAAAACGTGTAGGGGGTTAGGCATGGCTAGCAGAGGCGTGGAGGCTTGTATTTATAGAGTTTGGATGGGCTTTGAGGTGTGTAACCTAGCCCACTTATCAAAACGGCGTAGTTTTGATAAGTAACACTCGAAACATTAAAAACTCTATCTTCCATCCACAATTTGGACTTGGGCCTTCAGGAACAAATGATCAGCATGGAAAAACGATTGGATCGGTCCAAAAATATCTCTGCACGCCAATTTGCACGTGATATAGTGAATTCACGTGCGCCTCCAAATCAGCTCAAACTTCTCCCCAAGCTTCCTTGCATCCTGTAGAGGCCTGAGAGGCAAAAATAGGCTTGCACGTGAATTGGGTGAATTCACGTTCAGCTCCAAATGCTCTGAAATTTCTGTGGAAGGTAGAGCACATCATTCCAAGCAACTTTTCTTCTTGCACGCCAATTGTTTGAGGCCATCTACTATGTCAAAAGTGAGGTCCAAAATCTGCCAAAACAGCTTAAAAGCACATGTATTTGCAACTAGCATCTTCCTAGGGGTTAGAGCAAATATATATGATATATGAGGCAATAAGGCTCTAATCATGCTCTTAAACATCCTAAATAAATACTAGAATAACGGCATAAAATGCACGTTATCAGCAACCAACAAAAATACAATTCGGAACTCAACCTACCGGGGAGGAAGTGAATGAACAAAGGCCAAAGGAGAGGAGGCCCACTATGCCATTTCCTCAACGGATGAGGAACCAAAGGGGTAAGGAAGAGTATGAGCGCTTCCTGAATATGTTCAAGCGGTTAGAGATTAATATCCCATTCTTGGAAGCTTTGGAGCAGATGCCCAGGTATAGGAAATATATAGAAGATTTTGTGATGAAGAAGAGAAAGTATGAGGACCACGAGATGGTTGCTGTCACTAATGAGGTGAGTAGCGTGGTTCAGAGAAATTTGCCAATTAAGCATAAAGATCCGGGCAGCTTCAATCTCCCTTGTGTGATAGGAGATGCACCACAGTAGCAAGCCCTCTGTGATTTAGGGGCCAGCATTAACTTAATCTCATTTTCCCTATACAAGCGACTTGGGCTCAAGGGAATGAAGCCCACTTCCATATCATTGCAGTTTGCGGACCGGTCCACTGGAAGACCTAAAGGGATTATTGAAGATGTGTTAGTTAAGGTGGGGTCCTTCATTTTTCCAGCAGACTTCATGGTTTTGGAAATGGAAGAAGATAGAGGAGTCCAGCTCCTCTTAGGAAGACCGTTTTTCAGAACAAGGTGTGCACTGATAGATGTGGCTCAAGGGCAGCTGACCTTGAGAATTAATGAAGATACCCTAGTCTTCCACATGGGGAAGGCTTTACAAGGACCAGGGGAGGAGGACTACCTTTAGGTTGAAGACTTTGAGGACTTAGTGGAAGAATTCTTGAGAGAAGGAACGAACACAGAAAGTGATGGAGTGCTCCAGCTTGTAAAAGCTCAATAAGATGAGAAATTGGACTTGATAGCTGAGGAGAATGAGCAAACATCAAGCCCGCTGGACGAAGCACAGGAGGAGAAGGAAGAGGACACAACTCCAGCTCTAGAACTGAAGGAGCTACCTGGACACCTAAGGTATGAGTTCTTAGACTCCACAAATAATTTCCCTGTCATTGTTGCTGCTAATTTAAATGATGTGGAGTGTGCTCAATTGTTAGAAATCCTTAGGAAACACAAAAAGGCCCTTGGGTGGAACATTGAAGACATTAGAGGTATAAGTCCAGGGATTTGTATGCACAAAATTCTAATGAACGATAAATGCAAACCCACAGTAGAAAGACAAAAAAGATTAAACCCTGCCATGAAAGAGGTAATAAGAAAAGAGATTCTTAAATGGAAAAGCTGGGGTATAATCTATGCTATTTCAGGATAGTGAGTGGGTAAGTCCTTTACATTGCGTGCCAAAGAAGGGAGGCATGACTATAATTAAAAACAAAAAGAATGAACTAATTCCGTCCAGGACTGTGACTAGATGGAGAGTGTGTGTTGACTATAGGAAGCCGAATAAGGCCACAAGGAAGGATCACTTTCCCCTTCCTTTCATTGACCAGATGTTGGATAGGCTAGCTGGCTATAATCATTACTACTTCTTAGATAGATACTTTGGATATAATCAGATAATGGTTAAGCCCAATGACCAAGAAAAGACCACTTTCACGTGCCCCTTCGGCACCTTTGCCTTTAGAAGGATGCCATTCGGGTTATGTAATGCACCTGCCACATTTCAGAGGTGCATGATGGCTATATTTCAAGGTTTGGTGGAGGAAATCATAGAGGTATTCATGGATGATTTTTCGGTGTTTGGATCCTCCTACCAACAAGTGTTTGAGAAATTTAGATATGGTCTTAGAAAGATGTGAGGAGAAAGAATTAGTCCTCAACTGGGAGAAATGTCATTTTATGGTGAATGAGGGGATAGCTCTAGGGCATAAGGTGTCCTCACATGGTTTGGAGGTGGACAAGGCAAAAATCTCCACTATTGAAACTTTGCCACCTCCAACAAATGAAAAAGGGGTGAGAAGCTTCCTTGGCCATGCTGGATTTTATAGAAGCTTCATCAAGGACTTTTCTAAAATTGCAAAACCCCTAAGAAGGCTGTTAGAGAAGGACACAAGCTTTGAGTTCAATGAAGATTGTTTAAAAGATTTTAATGTCCTCAAGGATAAGCTAGTCACTGCACCAGTGATAGTCACACCAGACTGGGAACAGCCTTTCGAGTTAATGTGTGATGCAAGTGATTATGCAGTGGGGGTAGTTGTAATGACCCATGTTTTGTGGTATGTACGAAGTTAACCACAGATGCCTTGTGAATGGAAATTGTTGGGTTTTAGAGAGTTTTCTTCCCACACACTTTAGCTAAAACACCTTGGATGTCGGTGCACAAGTTTGAGGCAAGAGATGGGCCAAAGAGGGGACTTTTGGGAGGTGCACGTGATAATGCACGCCAATTGGGGATATGGCGTGCAAGGGGATTTTGGTTTGCCTGTCTTCTACATGATGCAAGGAAGCTTGGGGTAGAATTTCAGGGTATTTGGACCTGCACGCCAATTGGGGATATGGCGTGCAATATGGCATGCAACCATATTTTTGTACAGTCACCTTGGTTTTGTTATTCTAATCATCTTTCCCCAAAGGACCATGTTGGAATTATGGATATTTTGTCGTGTGTGGATGCGGAAAGGTTGTAGCTTGTGCAATCAAAACTATGTCGTTTTGATGCTGGGATCCACTTAATCAAAACTACGTCGTTTTGATGTTGTGATACCTATATAAAGAGGTTAAGACTCCCTGTTTTAGGTTTAGGGTTTTCTTCAGTTGTTGCAGCCGTCGTAGAGAGAGAGAGAGAGCTAGAGAGAGGGAAGGAAGGAGAGCTGCTAGTTGTTGCCGGGGTATCTTGCGTGGGGAGGACGGCGTTTAGTGCGGGAACAAGGAGGATCTTCTTTAAGGTAGGGGTTCTGTCCTTCCCGATCTGTTCTGGGGTTAGCCCTGCGTAGATGTTTTACAGAGTTTCTATGGCTGTTGTTATAATATTTATATGTAAATTCATATAGGTGTGACCTCCTATTATAATGTTGGCCTTCAGTGGCGTTTTGGTGTGATTTCTGATGTTGGGTGGTTAGTACATGTTAAATGTTCGATAAAATGCCTGTGTGAATATGCCTGTGTATATGCTTGGAACGTGTTTGATAATATGCCTGTGTGGCTGGATTTGTGAGTTTGTGAATGTATGTTTGCTAAGTGTTTGAAGTTATGCCTGTGAGGCTATGCATGCTAAGTGTTTGAAGTTATGCCTGTGTGACCATGCATATTAAGTGTTTGATGTTATGCCTATATGGCCATGTGTGCTGCGTGTTTGCTTGTACACCCGGTGGCTGTGGAAGCCCGGGACTGATCATGTTAGCCAGTGAGGCTGTGGAAACTATGCCTGAGAGGCGGTTAAACTATTTGCCTGAGAGGCGGTTAAATCATTGGCCTGAAGAGGCGGTTAAATCACTTGCGGTTAAATCATTGGCCTGAAGAGGCGGTTAAATCACTTGCGGGTAAATCATTGGCCTGAAGAGGCAGTTAAATCACTTGTGGTTAAAGTGTTAGCCTATGTGGCAGTGGAAGATTGTAATTGTTGATATGGTTGTTTATTATGTCTGCTGAAATTATTGTATCATGACATTGTACTTGTACACATGGCATGTAGATGCTAGGAGCATGGGATGGGTTGGGGAGATATGATCCCTACTGAGTTGTGGTTGCTCACCCCTCCTATTGTGTTGTTTTCTTACAGGGACCTACAGGTGTTAGGTGGGAACCAAGGAAGACCTACTTGTGGCTTGCTGATAGTTCTTGAATTTTGTTGTTTTTATGAACTTTGTAACCCCAGTGGGGAGATCTTGTAATGTGGAGTTTAATGTAATAAATGTAATGTTTGAACTTAATAAATATTTGGTTTTGTCTCTGGATATATAATGTGATGCGTATGTTGTGTTCCAACCCCTTTATCCAAACCCGGGTAAAGGGAGGGTCACGTTTCGGTCTCCTCGGGTTGGAAATCCGGGGCGTGACAATATGGTATCAGAGCATGGTCTAGTTGGCCTAGGGTAGTGGGCGGATCTGGTTGTCTTGAGTCCTTTAGAGGAACCTGGAGGGACGTGCCTGATCAACACGGTCCTCTTTGAGCCTCTAAGGTGTACTTGGGGTAGGCCAGACCTGAGGTAGGATTTACATGCATTGGCATTAGGGCACTAGTTGCATATATTGCTCATGTGTGATTGTGTGAAAACTGTGATTAAGCTGTATATGTGGTAGGAAAGCATGAATAACGTGGTAAAGTGTTAATCTGTGCAACTCTGATCTTTTGTGGTAATTTGAACATGAAAGCAAGGAAAAGAAATTGTAGAATTGAAACTGTGTGCTTGGAAACTTGAGGCTTGTGAACTGTTAACAAAATAAATAAATAAATAAATATATTAAATTAAATATGCAATAATGTTGGTGTTTTGTGAATGATTGAGCATGTGATTTGTTTGGTATGGTGTGCAACAAACGAGGTTATGAGCAATGCGATGGAGTGTAAATTTGTATAGTCTGTGAAATGTGAACCTATGGACTTGTGTGGTAATAATGCGTGTTATAGCTTAAGCTGCTTAGTCGGTAGTGGTCTCGCGATTGTTGAGATCATTTAGTGTTAATCTGGAGCGCTACCTTTTCGCTTAGCCAATGTTTCTGGAAACTATAAGCTGTGCGACTATTGAGGTAATAGAGGAGGCCGCGACCCAGGTTGGGCAAGTGAGAGAGCTGCAGGCTGAAGGTAATAGACTATTCACGGCAGAGGTTGGCGTCTTGAGCTCGATTATTCCAGAGGTGAGGGATGCGATTCGACAACTGATTAGGAGCGAGGTACACCGAGAGCTGTCAACCCTCAACACTCCCGTTTGAGTCCTGTTTCTCAAAAGATTGCGCTTGTTGTGGACAACCGGGGCACTGGAACAGAGAGTGTGCCAAGAAGCGACCGGTGTCACCTCTGTGGAAAACAGGACGTCTTCGTACGATCTGTTTTAGTAGGACCGGGAGTGATGCTAGGGGACTGGCTAAGCGAGCTAGGGGTAAAGCTCAACGTTGAGTCCCGATTTGGAGGCAGGAGGACTACCTAGTGAGGCCAGTGGAAGAGCAAGATAGAAATTCACTGGTGGTATCGTGCCCCTTTGGTGGGTTGTCGGTTGAGTCTCGTACTGGTTTATGTGAGGCTGGGTGGACCCTATCGTGTCCCGTTTGAGTTAGCATTTCGAATGGATGTCGGTGGTGACCTGTTAGGAGATATATATTTATAACGGTAGAAGAATAATGAGTAACTAATAAAAATATGGGTGTTGATTTTATAAGTGAGTGATATTCAATTTTGGCACATGTGGATAATCAAAGTAACCAAATCTTGTACGCGACTTTTTGTTAGTGGGAGGAAATTTAGATTGGCTAGCTAGTAGAGCTTGAGGTGTGAGGTGATGGCTTGTGGGTTATTGTGTGACCCCTCCTTGGCAACCTTGAGTAATAGAAATGTGTTTTTATGCGGATAGAGGTATGTGTTGGAATACTACATGAAAGGGATATTCCTATGGTTACCTTTCCAAGTGTTGTGGTTGAAGGAGGAAAACACAGCTAGTATAGCCGCTCCTTGGGTCCTTGAGGTGTTGACTTGTTGGCTAGGGTGGTCGTTGCTAGTTCTTGTTAGTGATTATATAGGTGTTATGGGTTCTCAGATGGCCAAGCAGTAGCCATGTGTCATGCTTGTGGTGTGTCGAAAACACCGAGTAATGTAAAACAGATATGTTGTGAAACCAGTTTGTGCATGTATGAAATGTGCGGTGTTCTAGAATTGAACTAGCGGCTATGAGTGGGTTTTGAGGGTTATGCTCGGTGCATCAATTTGGTAAAAAGAGGTAAGCAAGTGAGATTTGGCAGGCCTTGTTCGGGCTATCTTTCTCTAGGGGCGGAGGGTGTACTTTGGCATGGTAGGGCCATTCCTTTGATTCGTATCTTGTGGGAAGTAGGCTTAGAGGAGGAGAGAAGGTGTAAGGCTGGTACGTTCTACTCGTCAGGTGTTTTGTGTTTCATTGCTTGTGTGCTGAAAAATGTGGTATTGTGTTGTTGTATGTGTTGCATCTGTGGTAAAGGCATATAACAGAGTTGCTACGTGTGGGTGTTGTGACACATATGCATAGAGGAGGATGAGGCGTGGTGTAGTGGCATATTAACGTGGTGTGGGGATGAAGAAAAGTGTTAGATGTGATGTTGTTCATATTATTCCTTATCTGGTGTGATGTTCAGGTTTAATATTAAAGTGTTGATAAGCTAGGAAAAGGGTATTAGTGTTATTTATGAGTTAGTCGGCAGTTTTTGCTTGAAAAGTGTATTAGTGCTACTCCTTGGGGAGAGATTTATGTCGGGCGGATATCACAAGGGTGTATGTTTTGGAGCGGTGGTGGTAGGCGGATGATCTATATCTGTTCTCCTCGAAAACCTTTCATGTGTAGTATCACGCGGTAAGTGAGATGGTTCACGCCATCAAGGTGTTGGTGTATTTGAGACTTTTGTTGGTGTATCGAGATGGAACGCGATGGTTGGTATAGGGGAGTTGGTAGGCCATGAGGTGGAGTATGTCATAGAGGCAAAGAACTCCCTTGTGACCTGTGAATGGCGACACAGAGGGATCAATTGTCTTGTTGCAGGTGGGAGGATTTTTCCTGGTCAGAGAGAGAGCTGTGTTAGTTATACTTAACCGATGTCAGAGGATAAGTTCCACTTCATTGCGTTTGGTGTCTGCCGACTCGGAAAGGCGTTAACACTTGGGCTGTAGTGTACGCCTCAATTAGTATGCAGGCTGTGGGACCTTGGTGGATACTTATTTAACCGTGATCAAGGATGCTAGCATGAAGTGTCCGAGAGGCGTTATTTGTGTGGTGTTCTGGTTCATAGACTTTTTTTAGTCGATCCTCACGGTCGACGACAGGTGATAGCCGGATGGTGGATTTTGGTCTTGTTGTGGTTGTGTATGGTACTGCATTTGTTGTTTTGAGTTGCTCCTTGAACTCCGTTGGGCGTCTTGTTGACTGTGACCGAATTGGTGGAGAGCAAACTTCATCCTGTTGTAGTTGTGTCCTGGAGTGTAAGTCATCTTGAGTTCCCTTTGGCATTGGTTGGGTTCTGTTGTTGCGTGTATCGCTATAGAGTGAGGCAGTTTCAGCCTGTGATCTTGGTCGTCCTGTGGTGATATCCCCGTGTGGGACTCGTGATTGTGGTTTGCATAATGCTTTTCTCTTGTTTGTTTGTGTTTCCTTGTGACCTCTTTATGTTTGCCGTCAGGGTAAGGTCTACATATGGAGTGTGGCTGCGTTGTAAATTGTTGGTGTCTGTTGACATCAAATCTCAGTGGTGTCATTGTTGGGTATTTTACATTGTGGAGTGTTGGTCCTATTATGACACGAGTAGGCGTCTAACGCCGAGTACCCTGCTATGTCGATGCAGTGACTTCTTGTTCAATCATATGAATTCTAGCGAATGGATACTTCACGCATAGGCTTATGGTGTTGGCCTTGTTCGGTTGTAGGGGTTTTAGCGACTCTGTGGGAGGTTTCTCGACCTCACTGTTGTCAGACTTGCTCACATGAGTTGTTGTCAGCATGCTAATTGGCCAAGCTCTAGTTCTTGTTGTGCTCATGGGTGTTATGTGTTTCTTTGATCTTCTCGTGATGTTTACTACTTGATTTCTCTTTTCGGGGATGAAAAGTCTAAAGGTGGGAAGGTTGTGAGGACACTCCCTGCAGATGAGTTTGTATGGTGTTGGCGAATGGGTAGTGGAACGTTAAACGTGAAGTAGTGTTTTGTTTGTGAGTTGTTCCTTGTAGTGGTGTTTATGATGTGAGTTGCTCTGTGACCTATGTGATTTGTTAAACTTGTTGGTGATGGACGTATATGTTTTACACTGTCGTGACATGTGAATACTTGTGACATGTGTTAGGTGAGGAGAACAAGGGTTGTTTGTGAGATTAGAATATGTGTTTCCCTATCATTTGTGTTGTATTGGGTACGTGGGTACGTGCCTTCATGTGTGTTATGGTGTGATATCTTCAGTCGCGGGTATGTGAATGGTTGTGGGCGATGTGCATCAGCATGTGCGTTATGGAAGGTGTGTTGTCTTTTAGAGGACGACACGTCCTGCAGAGGAGACATGGAATGTGAGTCCATGATGCGTGAGCAACACCCAACGTTGTTCAAGGATGAACAATCTTGACGGTGGGAGGTGGCTGTTGGCCAAGGGGTAGTAATGTGTTTTCTTGTATGTGGTTCATGATTTGGTGTTTTGAGATTGCAATGTGTTTGAATTGTCCTGTTATGTTGTGTGATCCATCTGGGTATCGTGGCTTGCCGTTTTGCAAATAGGTAGCATGTGTTTGTTATCCCTTGTATGTTTCTTTTCGAGGACGAAAAGTCTTAAGGGGAAGAGGATGTAATGACCCGTGTTTTGCGGTATGTACGAAGTTAACCACAGATGCCTTGTGAGTGGAAATTGTTCGGTTTTAGGTAGTTTTTTTCCCACACACTTTAGCTAAAACACCTTGGATGTTGGTGCACAAGTTTGAGGCAAGAGATGGGCCCAAGAGGGGACTTTTGGGAGGTGCACGTGATAATGCACGCCAATTAGGTGTGACCTCCTATATGAATGTTGGCCTTCAGTGGCGTTTTGGTGTGATTTCTGATGTTGGGTGTTTAGTGCATGTTAAATGTTCGATAAAATGCCTGTGTGAATATACCTGTGTGTATATGCTTAGAACGTGTTTGATAATATGCCTGTGTGGCTGGATTTGTGAGTTTGTGAATGTATGCTTGCTAATTGTTTGAAGTTATGCCTGTGAGGCTATGCATGCTAAGTGTTTGAAGTTAAGCCTGTGTGACCATGCATATTAAGTGTTTGATGTTATACCTGTATGGCCATGTGTGCTGCGTGTTTGCTTGTACACCCAGTGGCTGTGGAAGCCCGGGCCTGTTCTATTGAACTCGGTGGCTGTGGAAGCTCGGGACTGATCATGTTAGCCTGTGAGGCTGTGGAAACTATGCCTGAGAGGTGGTTAAACTATTTGCCTCAGAGGTGGTTAAATCATTGGCCTAAAGAGGCGGTTAAATCACTTGCGGTTAAATCATTGGCCTGAAGAGGCAGTTAAATCACTTGCGGGTAAATCATTGGCCTGAAGAGGCGGTTAAATCACTTGTGGTTAAAGTGTTAGCCTGTGTGGCAGTGGAAGATTGTAATTGTTGATGTGGTTGTTTATTATGTCTGTTGAAATTATTGTATCACGACACTGTACTTGTACACATGGCATGTAGATGCTAGGAGCATGGGATGGGTTGGGGAGACATGATCCCTACTGAGCTGTGGTTGCTCACCCCTCCTATTGTGTTGTTTTCTTACAGTGACCTACAGGCGTTAGGTAGGAACCAAGGAAGACCTACTTGTGGCTTGCTTATAGTTCTTGAATTTTGTTGTTTTTATGAACTTTGTAACCCTAGTGGCGAGATATTGTAATGTGGAGTTTAATGTAATAAATGTAATGTTTGAACTTAATAAATATTTGGTTTTGTCTCTGGATATATAATGTGATGTGTATGTTGTGTTCCAACCCCTTTATCCAAACCCGGGTAAAGGGAGGGTCATGTTTCGGTCTCCTCGGGTTGGAAATCCGGGGCGTGACAGTAGTCTTAGGGCAAAGAAAAGATAAGGGGTTTAGGGTCATTTACTATGCTAGTAAAACCCTTGATGAAGCCCAACAAAACTATACCACCACGGAGAAGGAGCTGCTGGCAGTGGTCTATGGTTGTAACAAATTTAGGCCTTACCTTTTTGGGTCCAAGGTGGTTGTGCATACTGACCATGTAACCCTTACATATTTGTTTGACAAAAAGGAAGCTAAACCGCGATTGCTTAAATGGGTTCTCCTTCTACAAGAGTTTGATTTAGAAATTAGAGACATGAAGGGCACCCTGAACACTGTGGCTAATCACCTCTCCCGTGTGGCGAAAGCACCAAAGTCTCTACCCATAATAGATGACTTCCCGGATGAGAAGGTGCTTGAGGTGGGCCAGCTTCCTTGGTTTGCTGACATAGCAAACTACTTGGCCACTGGATTTATACCTAAGGTGTTTGATTATCACCAAAGGAAAAGGTTTATCTCTAATGCTCAGAGATATATTTGGGATGATCCCATTCTTTACCAATGGCGCGCTGATCAAATTGTTAGATGGTGTGTCCCCAATGAGGAGATTAACGATATAGTGCATCACTGCCATGCTTCTGATTATAGGGGCCACTTTGGAGTTCAAAGAACGGTGGCCAAGATCAGGCAATGTGGGTTTTATTAGCCCACAATGGTTAAGGACACCTACACTTACATTAAGACTTGTGATGGATGCCAAAGGGAAAACGGTTTATCCAGAAAGAATGAGATGCCCTTGACTGGTATTCTTCCATTTGAAATTTTTGACATATGGGGCATAGATTTCATGTGGCCATTCCCCATTTCTGATGGTTACTCATACATTTTGTTGGCTATAGATTATGTGTCCAAATGGGTGGAGGCAATACCAACAAAAGTCAATGACGCGAGGGTGGTGACTAAATTCCTCTCAAGGAATATCTTTAGCCGCTTTGGGACACCAAGGGCTATAATTAGTGATGAGAGGAGTCACTTTTGCAACAAGTTGTTCGATAAGTTACTGATGAAGTATGGGGTGAACCATAGGAGGTCCTTAGCTTACCACCCACAAGCTAATGGACAGGCTGAGGTGTCCAACAGAGAAATCAAGGCCATTTTAGAGAAAACTGTTGGAGGGAATAGGAAAGATTGGTCTCAAAGGCTTAATGAAGCCTTGTGGGCTTATAGGAGTTCCTACAAAACCCCTATTGGGATGTCACCCTACAGAATACTTTATGGGAAGGCATGTCACTTGCCAGTGGAATTAGAACACAAGGCTCTATGGGCCTTGAGGAAGCTTAACTTTGATCCAGATGAGACTAAGGAATTGAGGCTGACCCAACTCATGGAGTTAGATGAGTTTCGAATGGAGGCCTATGAAAGTGCTAAACTCTACAAAGAAAGAACCAAGAAATGGCATGATAGGCAATTAAACAATGAACCTTTAAACCTGGGACAGAAAGTACTTTTATTTAACACTAGGTTGAGGTTATTTCCCGGAAAATTAAGGTCCAAATGGATGAGACCTTTTGTTATAACAAACAGGAAGCCATATTGGAGCTTTGAGCTCCAAGCTGAAGATGGCAATAAATTTTGGGTAAATGGAAATAGATTAAAACAATATTATGATCCAACTCAGAGGGATGTTGTTGATGCCCTCACTCTTGCACCTTCATGATCACATCTCGCAATCTAGCTACAGACTTTAAATAAAGCACTTGTTGGGAGGCAACCTAAGGGTTTTGTTTTTGTTTTTGTTTTTATTTCATATGTGTTTGTGTGAGCTAACCTTGGTGCAAGAAATCTTGTTTTATCTTTACTTATTGCCTTGCAGGAAGAGCAAATTAATGGGCATTGGACTTCTGGATTTATTTTTAAGGCCCAAGCCCTAGAGCAATGACCAAGTAAAGCCCAAAAGTGCGTGAAGTTGAACCCAGATGTCACGCCCCAATTTCCTTATACCTGGAAACGGTTAGTGACTGCCCATGCCCGCACCCGAAGGGTCAAGGGGTTGGTGCAAGCACCTAGGCTGGACTTATACAGCGGGTGCTGTCCCAATACTACACATCCGGGCTAACATGTCAAAGGACATGCCCCTAATTTCAAACCATACACACAATCATCATCCAGTCAAAATAACATATCACAGTTTACTTTACTTCAAAGAGGTCTCAAGTCCATTACAACTCAAATGGGGGAAAAGCTCCCAATTAAACCCACAATACCAAATTCAGTTTACAAAATAGCTCAAACCAAAACAGAAAGCCATAGATACATTAACAATCAAATAAGGAGGGTCCCATAGCCTCTATGGCCAATCACCTCAGCTCTGTCACCTATCGCCGGCTAGACCCTGCAAAGTGAACAATTCAAAGGAGGGGTGAGCAAACCACAGCTCTGTAGGGATCAAGTCTCCCCGGGCCCATCCTACACTACTGGAATGCATGTTTAGTGGATGCTTGTGCTAGTGTAGTGAACTAGTTGAAACCACACAGAAAAACCATCAACACATCCCATATTTAGAGAGAGAGGTTCCAGACATATAACAGTCCCATACTCAAGGCTCCAGTCTAGTGACTGTCCCGTATCCAAGGCTCCAGTCCAATGACTGTCCCGTAACTAAAAGGGTTCCAGCTTGGCACTGTCCCGTGGATCAAAGGCTCCAGCTCAACAGCTCTGCCGTAGCATACAACATTTAGCACCCAAACAAAACTTAGTGAAATGCAATCACATAACTCAGCACAAGGTGCCCAACAGGCATAATTTATTTCAATACAAGATGCTCAACTGGCATAATACAACTCAACACGTATTAATATGATTTACAATGCACTCAGTTCATGTAGTGCAACCACAATCTCAGTAACATTCACAGTATACAGTTTCTTTTCCTATATCAGTGTTCATTAACCGTTCTGGTAAGTTTTTAGGTAAATTAACTTCGGGACTTCATGCCAATTACATTATTTTCCACTCAAGAACCTTCTGGCTAAATGGGGAAGCCAGTGGAGGCAAAATAAGGGGGTACACGTCATATGGGTCATATGACGTGTAGGGGGATGTTTAGCTCCCTGCCCTCTACACAACTCCAGGAACGTTGGGGTAAAATTTCAAACCAATTGGGCTTGCACGTGAAATGGGCTTTTCACGTGCACAAGGGTTTTTGGCTCCCTGCTTTCTACACCTTTCAGGGAAGCATGGGGTAAAATTTCAGACCAAATGGGCTTGCACGTGAAATGGGCTTTTCACGTGCAATATGGCGTGCAACCATATTTTGCACAAAGACCTTTGTTTTATTGTTTTAATCACTTTTCTCTAAAGGACCTCTCTCAAATTATGTTTAGATTGTGAGCTATTAGACTCGAAAGTTAGGGTACATAGCCTGGTTTCAACTCCAGCTATGTCCCTCATATCAACCTACCCATCCAGACCATCCCAGATTATTTTATTCACTTTTAACTATCCAGATATACTGGAAACCTCACAATAAATCATCATATTAGTTTATGTGGGGGCATAAACTCAACATCAACATAAATAGGACCATAGAAGATCCGTACCCAGCAAACTCGATGTCGCAACAAAAGGGTATAAACCCAAAATTTTCAGAAGGCATGAATATGAACACGAATTCCCTACCTCAAAATCAGAGAATACAACTGGTCGTTGTATTCTAGCAATCACGTCTCTGGGCTCTCGTCCACTGCAGGAATCCTTGGATCGCCAGCCTTGGATCGTCCTCACCGTCTAAGGCCGTCTCCCTCTTTTCGGCAGTCTCCCTCTCTGGCCGTGTCTCTCTTTCTCTCTCTCTCAAGGGGTGACGGCTACTAGGGTTTTGGAATGAGATCCCCAAAGTTTGAACCCTTTTTCCTATATATATTTTCCCTCATAATCAAAACGACGTAGTTTTGATTAATTTTAAAGCCCAACATCTATAAGCCCAAAGGCCAAGGTTTTCTAATCCACTTCATTAAGCTCTACAGCCCAACAATTAAGCCCAAATCATATTTTAAATAAAACTCTCAAATATATTAATTTGGGATATTTTAATTTATGTGAAATTCCCAAAATACCCCTCAGGGCCTCGAACTCCGAATCGAGCCCAAGCATAGTCAAAATTCTCCATTTGACGAGCACATCACTGTGCTAATGCTCATTCTCTAAAACAAGGCCTCTTACTCAAGGCTAACTCCAAGAACCCCTCAAATACGGGTCCTTACACCAGACATATGCCTTGCAAGAAGAGAAGTTGATCTTCAATGCAAAACAAACTCACCATAAAACTTTGGGCCAATTTGGGCCTGCACGTGCTAATGCACATGATATGCCCATATGGCATGCACATTATTTTGCTCTAAAATGTTGGTATAAGGTATATATTAATAATAAGAGTAATAATGTCTTCTGCACGCAATATCTTAGCTGGCATTTAGAGGGCAAAAATGACAAAATACCATATTTCTTCCTCAACGACACTTCAACAATAACACATGCATAAGGGACAATTGATTTACAGATGATGAGGGTCCCACTACAAAACTTTGGGACGATTTAGACTTGTACGCAATAATGGTCATATTACGTGCAAGGGGTATTTTTGTCCATCTAGCCTGAAATTTTTAGGACACATGAATGATGAGATTTGGAGCACATGTTCTTCTGCACGCAATATGATTTGAGGACGGGAGCTAGGTTAAACAAGGAAAAAAATGATTTTCAGATCTGCATTTGGGGAAAAACTGGTTCTTGCTGCTGCAGCTTGATTTCACCTTTCTTCTCCTGTAATTCTTCAAGCCAAACCTCAGCCCTTTATAGCAAGATAGTGCAAACAAGGAGGTCAGGCAAGGAAAAGGTCCAATCATCAAGTTCTTCAAGCAGTGAGGATGGCGAGATGTTCTTAGGGCATGCCTTGGATCTGAGAGCTTTGGAGGAATCAGAACTTGGATGGTCAAGTGAGCTGGCCCTCAAGATTCAAAATCTCGGCTTAATAAGGTTAGTTTCAGCCCGCTGTGCCATCTATTACACTGCATTGCAAGAGTTCTATCATTCCATTTATTTAAATGAGGAAGAAGATGAAATCCTAGGGCAGGCGCAGGGAGTTTATATCCGTATAACACCTAAGATTATTAGGAAATGCTTTAATCTCCCTGTACCTACTGATCATTTCCCTCAACTGAACTTAAGGGAGTATGGTACTTCATATAATTATACCAATCGGTTTGAGAGGAGGCAATTTACCAAAAATGGCTTTGAGGGTAAGTTTAGATGCCTCACACACCTAGTAGGGAAGTGTTTG
Organism: Taxillus chinensis; assembly: GCA_023512835.1. Taxonomy (NCBI): domain Eukaryota; kingdom Viridiplantae; phylum Streptophyta; class Magnoliopsida; order Santalales; family Loranthaceae; genus Taxillus; species Taxillus chinensis. Next base: position 54,265,280 of record CM042090.1, on the reverse strand, counting down.
CTGCTGTAGACTAGTGGAACGGATGGTGTGCCTAAGACACATCTAGAATTCATGTACAACATTGACCATATGTTGAATGTGGATTGGGCCACTGCCATTTTCACATGGTGGAAGAAGAATTTGACAAAATGGGTCTATGGCAGAATGCTCTGTGTAGTTTTTTAGAGCCAGCATGCCCAGCATTTTGCCTATTTGGACAGCAATCCCTTCCCCTCTCAGTGGATTTTGAGAGTGCTGCAACCTGCAGGAGCTTTGGGGGTGAGTCCTAGAGGAAACTGGGGGGATACCCCCCAAGCTGTACCACAACCATCTAGGCACAGTGTTCATATGGGAGAGGCCCACTGAATTTGCAAAGGACACCTCCTCCCCAATGGCTGAAAGGAAGCAAACCTTATTCAGGCTCACTGCAATGTATATGCAGTACAATATGCACAATAAAGATATTTTTAAATTCTTTCAAGGTATTAGTGGCCAGGTGGTAAGTGAGGTGGAAGTTATTAACTGTGCATTTACCAATGGACACATCAATAATGCCCAGTTTGAAGAGTTAATGGCACTCATCTCTCAAGACCAGCAAGCTACCTCTAGACCTAAAGCAAGGGCATGGGAAACCCCAGGAGGCTCTCTTTGCTGCCTCCACTGAAGCATAGAGACAAGAAACTCAAGAGCTTAGAAAGGATCAAGCTAAGACAAAGCACGAGGTGGAGGAGATGAAGAAAGATAACAAAGAACTCAAAGGTCTTCTGGGAAAAATCTGGAGAACCTTGAACAGAAAGAAAAAGTCCACAAGTTCTCCAGTAGTGGAGATATCTGACGAGGACTCACCTCCAGCCCAGGAGGACTCGCCTCCAGCCTATGAGGGCTCCTACCATGCCCAAGCAGAGCAACCACAGCCAGAACCAGAGGCAAGGTACTCCCCAAATGAGCCCTATGTCGACCCTGTATATTCTCAGGCGATAGTGCCAGTTGTATACCCTATTTCATGGGGGACGAACATTCCAGTTGAGCCTCAAGACTTCCTTGGAGAGCCCGTTCATTTGAGAATTAATCCAGCTATATCCTCTGAGGAAGCTCAAGAGGAGTTTGAGTGCTTCATAGACCCTTCGGTGCTACAGGTTCGCTTTGTAAGGGACATGGATGTCTTCACATCCGACTTCCTCCGGTGGATCGCAGGTAATGAATTTTTATATACAGATGATGTGGATTTGTTTTGCAGGACCATGTGTTTCGTAGTGGAGGCTGAGCCTCAAAATTATCCGCTGGCCCAGTACAAATCCATTATGCTATGTGAATTATATGAGCACCCCTTGTCCGAAAGTGTTTTGCGTCAGCGCATGAATGGTGCGAATGAAGGCCACCGACCCTGGCGCATTGTGCATGAGGTATTAATCCCTATTCACATTGATCACCATTTTACATTAGTACGTTTGGATTTGAGTGCAGGGCATGAAGTGATGTATGATCCAAGTCAAGGCCATGGGTTTGGAAGAAGGAAGCGGTAGCTTGTTCATGGCCTCATGAAAAGAATCAAAGATGCAATGAAGAAAGAGGGGTTGCTGTAGGACAAATTACCTCTTATTCACTTCACTGAAATGGAATTCCCTCAATAGCCTGATCAGTTCAGCTGTGGGATTTTCGTTTGTTATTATTTGTTGGCTATCCTGCAGTAGAGAGATAGCTGGCAGTACGCAGCGAGACTTCAGCTGATTTTGTGGCTCGTGTAAGGAGAATGGTGGCCCAGGTTATCTACTATTATAGCTTACCCGTCAATAGGTTAGGATCTTCCTAATCTCTGTTCCCTATTCCAAGCCATGAGGAGATAGCATACTTTAAGTGTGGTGTGGGGGGTGCCTTGCGCCACTTGTTTGTCCATTATGTTGTGTGATTGCATGTTTTGTTTTTGGTTTTTATTTTAGGTTTGTTTGTTAGTGTTTTTTTTATTTTGTGTGATTGTTTGAGTTGCTTGATTATGTGATTTGCATGTGGAGAGGCATGGATACTAGGTATACAATTTTGGCTTACATTTTAAAATTTTTATGCCACCTTCGTATCATGTTGTGATTAGGGTGTTAAGGTAGTTAAGGTGTGTTATGATTTGGTTTAATCATGTCTTTACTTCTTGAATGATATCACCATGTTTTTGGAGCTGGAATTTGAATATTAAATGGCATGACATGCTAGGATAACACTTAATGTCCCTTAGAGTTGAGAAACACCTCTTCTTAGCCTTTGAGTGCCATTATTGGGTTATAGGTTTATAGTTTGCTACTCCTCTAGCATTCAACATTAGTGCTGGTCCCTTGGAGCCTAAAGGGGGGGGTGAATAGGCTCTTATTCAAACTCTTTCTTTTCTCTCAAGACACAAAGACTTATCTAGTTTAAGTGATAGAATCATCATGGAAGATAACCAGATAGTGGAAGTATTTTGTTTTATTATCACAAGGTGATTACAACAAAATAGAAGCAAACACTCTCTTACACTCTGTTTACAACAATGAACTCACACGCTAGCCAATTTCCTATTCTCTTTTTGTTTTCACTTGAGCTCTCTTTTTTGCACACTTTACATGAAGTATATGTATGAATATTTATACAAAACATTCCTATAAGACAACCTTGGAACTTGAAGTTCCGGAATGCGTTCCGCACTAACTATCCCTCGTGTCTGTCCGCCTTGACCGCTGCGGATTGTGGAGCTCAAGATCTTGGATTTGAAGAGTATAAGTGTCTTTGTGAGTTCCGAGATACAATTAAGGTTGTGTCCACATATCCGGATGATCCACGTGTAAGATTCTTCTTGATCTAAATGCATTCGTCTTACATCGGGACAGCACGAGCTGATAACTTTAAATGCGGTTTTGTTGGAGCAGTGTCTTCTTGGTCCGGTGTAATTTTCCTTACTCCGTAGTTAATGAAGCTCGGAACCTTACTCCGTGTCAGTGGTTGCTTACTCCGTATCTATTCAGTACTGGAATCCTTAGTCCGTGTCAGCGCTTCCTTACTCCGCATGTAAGTTCCTTACTCCGCATGTAAGTTCCTTACTCCACATGTAAGTTCCTTACTCCGTATGTAAGTTCCTTACTCCGTATGTAAGTTCCTTACTCCGTGTGTAAGTTCCTTACTCCGTATGTAAGTTCCTTACTCCGTATGTAAGTTCCTTACTCCGTGTGTAAGTTCCTTACTCCGTATGTAAGTTCCTTACTCCGTATGTAAGTTCCTTACTCCGGGCGAGTAATAAGTCCGGATTCCTTACTCCGCATCTGGTTTCTTTACTCCGCATCTATTTTCCTTACTCCGCACTTATTTTCCTTACTCCGCACTTATTTTCCTTACTCCGCACTTATCCTTTAAGTTCTTAGTCCGTAGGATTGTTCCTTATTCCGTATGTATTTGTTACTTGGTTATTTACCAAGTGTTTGACGACACTAACTCCTGTCCGGATCAGGATTATGTATCCTGTCCTTAGCTTTGCTCTCACGAGTGCATCTTTGGATTAGTGACATACCTTCGCAATGATCAAATAAACACAAAAGATCTCGGATCAAATTACATAAGACTTTATCAAGATTATCCAAATCGGGTTTGATCCAACAATCTCCCCCAATTATGGATATGCCCAAACCCTTTGTAATCCGATCCTGGTAAGCGATGCAAAAGAATATCATACGTAATGCGCAACACAACCAATTTCATTAATCAGCAACAAAATACAAATCAGCCTTAATACAGATTTTTCACTAAGGTACATAAGGCTTACTATACTTGAAGATCATAGTTGCCGCCTTCTCTCTTAGCTCCATTGTCCGTCGCATCGTAAAGGTGGAGTGTTGGCTCCAATGTTTGTCCACGGTTAAGAACGATTTGATGAAATGACAAACAAAGGCTCCGCAGCTATCTCCATCCAGTTGTTGTGGCACTTGCTTCTTGCCCCGGAATGTCGCCTTGAGTTTCTCGGTTGAACGCAGGGGTGTGATACCCAACTCTTCATATAATCCGGCTTTCTTCACGGCTCGGTTAGTCTGAGACACAGAGGTTCCCATTGATTCTTCCTAACGAAGTGCTCCACAACCTGATGAGAATCGATGAGAATCATCTCGTTTGGACCGAATCATGAAGACGGCCATCATGAAGTGTGGCGACATGATCCGGTATGGAATGAGGATGGTTGAGAGAGTTTTCCATGGCTTGCTATCCTCGCAGTTCCGTCAATGTAAGTCTGAATTAACTCCACACCTGGGAAGATAGCCCTCATTCTAACATGGCAGAACTTCAAACAAGTGCCCATCTTCGTAAAGAGATGGAAACGGCCTCATCTCCATCTTAGCGCCCTCGAGAAGTTGTCAATGTCTTCGTAGTAAAGAGTCCTTTCTCCGAACAAAGAGTCCGAATGTCGGCCGGAGAGAAAGGATACATTTCGAAAAGACATCTTCTCTCGACAGAAGACGCAAAGATAGGCTTTCATTGCCTTGCGCAAGCTTCCATCCGCATCGGACGGGTCAAACTCCGCATAGGATGGGAGGAAGGTATCAGCCACGGATGAGGAGGATGGAGGAGGAGCTCGAGGTGCGAGTAGAGGAGCTTGGTTGAGAGAAGCGGCTTCATTTGGGAATTTGAACTCCCTGAAGCACCGAAGTGGCAGGCCACTTCTCGGTCCGGGAAGATGGTTGTGGGGCGAAGGAGTAGACGGATCGGATGACACTTTCTCCCCGGTTTGGCGGATCGCCGGAAGCAACGGGAGGACGAGCCATCGTATGCGCCAGATCCGCGAAGGAAGTAGATAGTGAATGAACGGAGGTGGCGACAAGATCCATTTTCTCGCTCAATGGAAGTAGAGGAGTCAGTGAGGGCGGAGAGGAGTTGGGCGCCGAGGGCATCAACTTTGGCGACGATGGCAGAAATTTGGGCGCTTTGAGCATGGGCGTGGCGGTCCAAGTGAGCGGAAAGCACAAGATCGGAGTGGACCGTGCCAAAAGAGGCACGCCCAAGTGCTAACTCGGAGCTTTGGAGGACTCCCCCGCATGAACAGGAGCAGGAGTGCGGTGGGCAGAGGAGTCCGCAGGAGTAAGAAGAAGAAGCAGGAGCATCCGGAGCATCGAGGCATCCGGAGGCTGCGGAGGCATCCGGAGCATTGGAGGCATCCGGAGCAAGAGACCCGCTTTGACCGGACAAGTCAACCACGGGAATTGCGGCGGCGGGAGAAGAGGGTCCAGCCTTAGCGGTAGAGGGACTTCGGGTAGCAGGGACTGGGCCGGAGGGTGAAGGGAACGACACATCGGGAATGGCGGCCGGCGTAAGAAAGCCGTGGTCCGGATTCCGGATGATCATAGTCTCCGGGGGATTGGGTATGGCGGGTGTAAAACACCCGGAGATCGGTGTCAGGAATGGAAGAGGTGTGGGCTAGGCTGAAACGGAGCCGGAGGTCCGTTAAGGTGACGGCGGAGAGATGGTCAAGGTAATCTCGGGGTTGAGGTAGAGGAGGCAAGGGGGCTTCCTGGAGAAGCAGCCGGGACATCGGCGGTGGCGACGGCAACAAAGCGGTGTCAACCGCAGCAGCCTATAGCGGATGGAGAGGGAGTGGGGACATCGGCACAGAGGGGGAGGAGGAAACGACTTGAGACGCACCGCGCCGAGAGGGCCCCGCAACCTCGGACGGTTCAGCACGGACGCTTGGCCGGGAAGCCCGTGAGTGGGAGGGCGCAGACAACGGACCGAATCCGAGAGGATCGGTGTGCGGAACCGACCTCGTGGGCTTGGCCGTCGGAGGGGTCACCAACGGAGCCGCCTTGTTGTTCCGCGGCAGGGAGAGTACGGAGAGCTACGGTGGGTCGGCGGGCAGTCATGTTTCCATCCGGCGTAAGGTGACGAAGGTAAAGAGCCGAGGGAAACGTGACAAGCATCAACTCGGGCAAAATGGTCCGGACGAAGATGCCGGAAGACAATGCCGAGGATGCGCCCGAAGGAATGGTTCTTGTGACCATTCCGTAGCAAGCGAAATAAGAACATCCCCCAATCCATTGGAAGACCTTCAAAGACGCCGTACATGGCCAGGTAGAAGATCATATGGAACCGAGTCCAGGGCTGATGTGCGAGCCAGGCAGGCATCGACTTAGAATAGTCGCCATACATCGATAAGCGACCCTGGAAGGATTTCACCTTGTATTCCTTCCCCTTGTTCGTGCACCCCATAGAAGCCGCCATCGGATCGGCATCCGGACGCTGTGGTTCACCAAGAGGAAGGTGGAGAGCAGCGCGGAGAACACCGGAGTGATGACGATGGATTCACCGCGGACATAAGAGGTTATGGAATCTTTGGTGCGGCGAATCCGTTGGTAATACTCAAGAATGTCATCGATAAGAAGATCGATGGGATTGGAGACCAGGTTGAGTATGTGCGAGGCTTCAAGAAGAGGGCGAAGCTGGAGAAACCAACTGGAGGATCGAAACAGCATTCCAATCAACTAGATGGCCAGGAGTAACGCCGGAAAGAAAGATTCTGGGTGCCATGGCAGATATGATGGGAAGGAAAAGAGGAAAGGTGAGGTCTTGACGGTAGAAGGAGCAACGAGAGGGTTAGGGATTTGAAATGAGCAATACTCGTGCTTGCAGGAATGATCGAACATATAAGACCGAGTCCGCAAATGTCAGCGGGTCTAGGAATGTGGGAGTGAGGTGGGGACCCGCGCGACATGCCGATGTCATTTGTCCGGATATCGAGGCGTCTCCGAATAAAACGATGTCGTGGAGACCTCATGACCAAGTAGAGATTACAACCGGTTGCCATCCAGAGAAGTGTGTGTGCAACCCGAGATAGGCATTTAATGAATCATCATTATTCCTCCTCAAAAGCATGCGACATATGAGTATACGTGGATTGTCACAATTGAACAAAGTCGGAGTCCTGGAGGAAAGAGCCGACACTCATCCGGAGTTAATAATATTCGTGAAAGAGTATCCGGATGAATAATAGACCTCGTCCGTCATAAACAGAGTTTGGTGAGAATGTAGAGTAGATTCCTTTGCAGTCAATAAGTCGAAGAGAAGAGAAGTACCACAACACTTCAAATCCGAGACTATGGACTGGATTTATCAATATGGTTGCAAAGAAAATCTGAACCTGTAGCTAAATAAAGATATACTGAAAATACAAAAGCTTAACAGGCAAGGATTAGTACGGATTAGAGAAGATAATCGGTGAAAAGCAACATAATCCGAACTAATAAGAAACAGGAACTCATGCAGGGCTAAGAATGTAGTAGACGTACGCAACGTGAAAGTGATCAATATTACCGAGTCAGGGCATATGTCGATAGCAATACACAAGTTCATATAGGTCAACATAGATAAACCGTCTGCTTTGAACAGCGTAGCTAAGATTAATTAAAGACCATATGATTTGGCTTCATTAGGATTCATGAGTGTGAAATGATAAGATGAACACATGTCAAAAGAATGCAGATGATTAGTCGATTAAAATGCATGGTTGAAGAAAGAAAATACATCCACACATGCCACTTTTTCGATTTAAAACAAAGCATGTCCAGTCGATCCGGAAGTAACAAAGATAGAGGAGGGAGAATCCGAGACATATTAGGGGTTCATTGCTGCTCCCCCGTAGATCATTTAATCCTCTCAATGAAAAGCTCCCCCTCGGATAGACAGTCAGGGCAAAAGGTCATGAGACATATACGGGGGTATTACCGAATAGAATATAAAGCATTTTCTCCCCGTAGATTGTGCAATCCTCTCGGTTGACCGTTCCTATTTGTAGTTCAAGATCGCCTATCTTATTAGAAAGCTATACTTCAGAAGCTGATCGAATGCGTTTGTGTATTCATCCACCAGGCATTCCAAGCTAGCCCATTTCACTTCTTCAACTATGCACGTTAATAGAGTAATCTAAATGAACATGCTTTGGTCATGTGGTGATTAATGGATGTGAAAATCATGAATCCGATCGAGGTAAATCATATAATCTGTAATTATGTTAGCTTTAAACGACTTCAGTCGGGAAACGCAAGCATCCTCCCATAATGAGGTTGAGATTAATATCGAAGCATGAAACCGTTGAACAAGAAGTATGATCAAGCAATACGGTCGGTGAGTTTTTACTACTTTCAGGTAAACATACAATGCATGGTCTGGTGAGTAAATATACTGTTGTGTAATTCAAATGAGAAACTATGCAGAGAAGTCGAGCATACCTAGTCGGAAGAGTAGTTCGGAAAACCTCGCATCGGGTAGGGGCTTTGTAAATATGTCCGCTAATTGATCTTCGGTGGCAACATGTTCCAGGTGAAATATGGTTTTTGAGAACATGATCGCGTATGAAGTGATATCGGACCTCAATGTGCTTCGTCTTAGGATGCATGACAGGATTGTTGCTGATGGCAATTGCACTAGTGTTGTCACGGTAAAGTGGAATAGAGGACATGGTGAATCCGTAGTCGAGTAAGTTGACTTTGCATCCAAAGTAGTCGTGCGCAACAACTTCCAAGCCTATATATTCCGCCTCAAGCAGAGAAGTTGATACGGAATTCGCTTCTTACCGAACCATGAGATAAATCTATTTCCAAGAAACCGACACGTACCGCTTGTGCTTTTCCTGTCGATGCGACATCCAGTGAAGTCGGCATCGTAGTACCCGGATAAGGTGAAGTTGGACTCCTTTGGGTACCAGAGGCCCAAATTCATCGTCCCTTTGAGATACCTTAATATCCGTTTTACATGAAGCATATGTGACTCCTTGGGATTTGCCTGATATTGAGCACAAATGCAAGTTGCAAACATAATGTCCGGGCGACTTGTCGTAAGATAAAGCAAGGATCCGATCATCCCTCGTAGTCGGTCACATTTATCGATATGCCGTCCACATCCGGATCTAACTTGGCACCGACAGCATTGGAGTTTTGACAGAGATGAACCTTCCATACCAAACTTCTTAATAAGATCGCGAGTGTACTTAGCTTGATTGATAAAGATTCCTTCCTTTAATTGTTTGACTTCAATTCCAAGGAAGTAGGACGGTTCTCCCATCATGCTCATTTCAAACTTGCCTGTCATCAACTTAGCAAACTCTTTCACAAAGCTTCGGATTCGTGGATCCGAAAATGATATCGTCCACGTATATTTGTACGATCGAGTGTGTCCTTTCTCTTGTCGTAGAAATATGGTGGTGTCTATCTTCCCTTTTTGGAAGTTATGAGCAAGTAGGAATTCCGACAGGGTGTCGTACCAGGCTCTTGGAGCTTGCTTCAAACCATATAGAGCTTTCTCAAGTTTGTAGACAAGATGTCCCGCCTTAGGTTCAATGAAGCCGGGAGGTTGTTCAACATACACCTCCTCTTGAAGGTCTCCATTCAGGAATGCGCTCTTGACGTCCATTTGATAAACTATGAAGTTTTCATATGAAGCATACGCCGGAAACATTCGGATTGCCTCAAGTCTTGCGACCGGAGCAAAGGTTTCATCATAATCTATTCCTTCTTCTTGACGATATCCTTTGGCTACCAGCCTGGCTTTGTTCCGGATTACTATTCCATCCGTATCAAGCTTGTTCCGGAACACCCATTTAACGCCAATGACTTGTCGAGACTTAGGCCTTGGTACTAAGGTCCACACATTATTTCTCTTAAATTGATTCAGCTCTTCTTGCATGGCCTCTATCCAGTTTGAATCTTGAAGAGCTTCATCTACCACCTTTGGTTCTATTTGAGATAGAAAGCATGAGTAAAGACTCATGTTAGAGGTGGCTGCTCTTGTTCTTACACCAACAGTAGGATCACCAATCACTTGATCCGAGGGATGGTTTCGGGTCCATCTATAATTCTCGTGCGTGTGTTGGTTGATCTTGAACAATTTGAAGCTCTTCCAGATTGGGTTGGTTAGTATCGCCTGGTTGAGCTTCGTCCGGAGTAGATGTTTCCGTATTTAGAGGTACGGATGAACTAGTTGGTTCTTCAACACTATTTCTTCCAAGTGTTAACTAGTCCGGACGGACTTGAAAGTGCTCCGGAATTTTGTGTATCCGTAAGAGTTTGTCCGGAGCTAAATGGTAGTCCGGAGTCGAGTCATCCGTAGCATCATCCATAGAATTTCGTTGTGTTTCGCTGATGCCACGTGGTTGGTCAGGATACCGGTCGGGATGTGTAGCAGAATATTCATAAACTTCGAGTAATCGACGTTGTTGTCCATGACCGCATAGTGGAATTTGACGGACCGACTTTTGACCAAACAAGATTAGTTTCATCAAAGGTTACATGGATAGATTCTTCAACTTTAAAAAGTTTTCTATTGAAGACCCGATAAGCCTTGCTATGAAGTGAGTACCCGACAAAAATCCCATCATCGATTTTTGGTTCAAATTTATTCCGGGTCTCTTTGCCATTTATCAAGTATATAGCAAGTACACCCAAAGGCTCGAAATGTGAAATTGAAGGTTTTCGTCCTCTCCACATCTCATAGGGTGTTTTCATGGTAGATTTATTTATTAGAGTTCGTTTCGAACATAGCGGCGGTGGACACAGCTTCAGCCCATAGGACCGAGAGGAAGCATTGCCCCTGCTAACATGGATCTACCAGCTTCAACTAAAGTTCGATTCTTGCGCTCAACTACCCCATTTTGTTGTGGGGTTTGGGGAGCAGAGAAGTCATGTTGTATGCCCTGTTTCCGAACAATATGATCTCATTTCTCGAAAAGTCAAATTCAGACCATGATCACTCCTGATGCATTTAATGCTCGGTCCTTGTGAGTTGCTTATCCGGTTGAAGAGATCTACAAGATGTTCAAAAGTTTGATCTTTTGATTTCAGGAACATCACCCATGTGTATCTGGTGTAATCATCGATAACCACAAGAGTATATCTCGCACCAGACTAGTGATGAAACAGATATAGGACCACATAGGTCCATATGAAGAAGTTGCAGAGGAGCAGTTATTGAGTTAACCGATTTGCTCTTAAAGCTATGTTTGGTCTGTTTACCAAGTTGGCATTCTCGACAGAGAGTGTCTCGGAGAACTTGAGTTTGGGTAGACCGGTGACAAGATCAAGTGACGCCAATTTAGACAAAGTCTTAAAATTTAAATGTGCGCATCGCTTGTGCCATAACCAACTATCTTCATCTGTTGCTTTCGTGAGGAAGCATACAGGGTCGAAGAATTATTTCTTAAGACCATTGAATATATGTCCCCATCTCTTGATCCGGATAACTTAACATCTCCTGGATAAGTTTTCTCTTCTGTACAGGTGTTGGACAAAAAGGAAACATTAAATCCTTTGTCACATAGTTTATCGACACTTAGCAAATTATGCTTTAAACCTTCGACTAGTGCAACTTTAGTGATTGATACACAGCAGTTAGTTAAAGTGCCATACCCGACAGCCTTACCTTTGCCGTTGTCGCCATATGAAACGGATGGACCTTGTTTATCATTAACTTCTACAAGCGAGTCTGGTCACCCGTCATATGTCCGGAGCATCCACTATCAAGGATCCACTTGCTTTGATTGATCTTTAACTTCAAGTGATCCGGCAATTCATTCCAGAGATGCTCCTGAAAGACAACAGTTTACACTTTTGGTGCCCAAACTTGTTTCAGGCGGTTAGAGTGAGCAGTAAGATTATCAACATTTACGGATTTGATTTTGTTAGGACTCTTAGCTTTCCACGTTGACATTAACTTGTTAGTTTGGCTGCTTCTTTTGTTTGGGTTTTCTTGGGAGAGACACTCCTTTTAGATTTAGATCTTGTTTTGCTCGAAGAACCCCTTTTATTAAACTGATCTTTATTTGATTGAAATTGATTACAAAGCCGCTATCAGATAGACTCCAACATTCATAGTGATAATGACCCATTTCCCTACGGATGGAACAGGACACTATAATGTGAAGTACAAACAGGGGATACGGTCTCTTAGATTTTACGGTTTTTCTACTCGTTCCCTGTGGCCTAATCCATTACGTTTGGGTGACGCACTCTTGGCCCTAAATGCGTCAGCCTTAGCCTTGTCTTTCCTTTTGGGTGCTACAATTTTGGCTTTAATTGCAGCAGCCTTCCCTTCATCTTTAGTTACGGGTGCTTCCGCTTCGGGAAGTGCGATAATGCCTCGGTTCCACGATCATATACTATGGTGCCACCCGAAATGAAACCATCCAACGGTTTAGATGTACTAACAGGATATAAGTTGGTTAGTTTAGGAGTGAAATCCGGAGGACACTCAGTAGCTTGAGCTATGGAGGTTGATGGTTGAGAACCTAGGCCAGGTTTGACTCGAATGTCGTCAGGGTCGGTCCTAAAGGTAGAGGCTATTTCCCGGATTTTAGCCACTTACGATTTATTTCCTTTTCTGTTCCAGTTCATTTTCGAGTCTTTTCACTATAACTTTTAAGCCTGAAAGATTGGTATTTAACAAATGATTTTCAGCTCTTAGATCATGATACCAAGCTTCCTTTCCTCTGAAGTCGACGACGTCCTTTTCGAGTCTATTAATAGTAAATTCGAGACGTTTATTCCGACTTTCCATATCTTTGTACATTTGAGTAATTATTAGTCTCTCATTCTTTTCATGATCACATGCAATAGTAAGAGATTCTAATTTACTCAGGAGCTCGTAGATAGAAGGTACCTCAAGATTTGCCATGAGGCAGACGTTCGGCTTAATGATCGGCTCATCATCCGAGGATTCCTCCTCTTCTTCCGAGCCACTCATGTATTTTGTCACGAGCGCCTTTCTCTTGCTCTTGCCGTTATCCGAGGTGGAGCGACGAGGATTTACCTTGTCACTTTTCTCGGCCACCTTTGCTTTGGACCCGCATTCCTTGAACCGGTGACCGTTTTCCCACGGTTGAAACATTCCTGGGAACCGGACTCCGTCGCTCCTTCCGTTGGAACGATGATGATGAGCATCTTCGATCCCTTTTCGCTTTTCCGTAGGAATCGCTCAAAGGATTTGACAAGAAGGGCTATCTCCTCTTCCTCGTCGAATCGAATTGTCGGATACGTCCGTATCATCATTCCTCAAGTATGTTTAGACATTCCGTAGCTTTGAGAGCTACCCCCTTTTCTTTCCGAGCTATTTTCTCATCTCTCGTCGAGTACTTAAACCTTGACTTCGTGAGTCCGCAGCTCTCCATATAGTTCTTCAAGGGGAACATCTCGCGGTTTTTGTCCGATTGCATCTGGAGTTGTTTGGAGTAGTAGCGATCCCAGGCAATGAGCGAAAGAACTTGTCATTGATCCGGGATTGAGAGTAATGCTCATTGACGATCTTGGTTCAAGTATGATCTTGCCGAATCTCCGATAGATGCTTTCAAGTGATTCGCCCGGTTTATGATTAAAATTCTCAAAGTTTCGTCTGAGAGTACAGATCACATTCGCATCCTGGGACCGACTCCCCTCATAGAGGATTGTCGGTTTGTCCCAACCGCTTTTGCCGTCGTGCAGCCCTGGACGTCCGTGGAAAGCCTCGGAATCCAAAGACGATGTAACATAAGCCAGAGCCTTTTCACTAGCGCACCGCCAGGCTCTTTCATCGTTGGTAAGTTCAAGATCGGTCTTTGGCCTCCTTACACCATGTTCTCCGATAGTCATCGGAATTGGAATCTCCTGATGAAGACATGGCCACATAAGATGATCATGGCAAACCATAAACATCTTCATGCGAGCTTTCCACCTGGGAGAAAAGCTCAGGTGTGAATTTGGGCGGTTTCGTTAGAGTAAACCCGAACTCCGTGGTTGAGAAGCGGCGGCGCACAGCAGGTTGTGGTGGGTCGACATTTTCACCGCCGCTTTGATTCGGGATGGGCTCCTGTGCACCTCCGGAGTTAAGGCGAGTGTTGAATAGCATACTGCTTTCTTCGGCCATTTCGAGATTGAAAGAGTGGGATCTCTACTTAGAACGAAGTAGAACTTGCTCGATACCACTTCCTGGTCCCTTGGAGCCTAAAGGGGGGGGGGTGAATAGGCTCTTATTCAAACTCTTTCTTTTCTCTCAAGACACAAAGACTTATCTAGTTTAAGTGATAGAATCATCTGGGAAGATAACCAGATAGTGGAAGTATTTTGTTTTATTATCACAAGGTGATTACAACAAAATAGAAGCAAACACTCTCTTACACTCTGTTTACAACAATGAACTCACACGCTAGTCAATTTCCTATTCTCTTTTTGTTTTCACTTGAGCTCTCTCTTTTGCACACTTTACATGAAGTATATGTATGAATATTTATACAAAACATTCCTATAAGACAACCTTGGAACTTGAAGTTCCGGAATGCGTTCCGCACTAACTATCCCTCGTAACTGTCCGCCTTGATCGCTGCGGATTGTGGAGCTCAAGATCTTGGATTTGAAGAGTATAAGTGTCTTTGTGAGTTCCGAGATACAATTAAGGTTGTGTCCACATATCCGGATGATCCACGTGTAAGATTCTTCTTGATCTAAATGCATTCGTCTTACATCGGGACAAGACGAGCCGATAACTTTAAATGCGGTTTTGTTGGAGCAAGTGTCTTCTTGGTCCGGTGTAATTTTCCTTACTCCGTAGTTAATGAAGCTCGGAACCTTACTCCGTGTCAGTGGTTGCTTACTCCGTATCTATTCAGTACTGGAATCCTTAGTCCGTGTCAGCGCTTCCTTACTCCGCATGTAAGTTCCTTACTCCGCATGTAAGTTCCTTACTCCGCATGTAAGTTCCTTACTCCGCATGTAAGTTCCTTACTCCGTATGTAAGTTCCTTACTCCGTGTGTAAGTTCCTTACTCCGTATGTAAGTTCCTTACTCCGTATGTAAGTTCCTTACTCCGTGTGTAAGTTCCTTACTCCGTATGTAAGTTCCTTACTCCGTATGTAAGTTCCTTACTCCGTATGTAAGTTCCTTACTCCGGGCGAGTAATAAGTCCGGATTCCTTACTCCGCATCTGGTTTCTTTACTCCGCATCTATTTTCCTTACTCCGCACTTATTTTCCTTACTCCGCAGTTATTTTCCTTACTCCGCACTTATCCTTTAAGTTCTTAGTCCGTAGGATTGTTCCTTATTCCGTATGTATTTGTTACTTGGTTATTTACCAAGTGTTTGACGACACTAACTCTTGTCCGGATCAGGATTATGTATCCTGTCCTTAGCTTTGCTCTCACGAGTGCATCTTTGGATTAGTGACATACCTTCTGCAATGATCAAATAAACACAAAAGATCTCAGATCAAATTACATAAGACTTTATCAGCATTATCCAAATTCTGGGTTTGATCCAACAATTAGTTATTTAATGGTAGGAGTTAAGTATGCATGATGACTACTTATTTGTGCTCAGTGCTTGGTGTTGGTGTTAATGATGCAAAAGCTTCAAGGTCACCTAGACCTTCCTAGCATCTTTTGTTTCTTTATTGTGCAATAAAAGGCAAATGAGCCTTATGTTTCATGTAATAAAGGGATTGAGATACATTTTTCTCTCCATACAGCGAAGAAAAAGGCAAAATAACAACAAAGTGAGCATAACAAAAATAAAAGAGTGAATAATCCATCAAGGGAGAGCATTAAATGCAACCTTGTAAGGTTATTATTTAAAAGAAGTGTGAAAAAAGCCAAAAATAATATAAAACAAAAAGGAAAAAAATATTCTCAGAATAAAAGCCACAATGGCTTGATGTTTACTTGTGTGCTTGTGCTGTGTTTGATAACGTGCATTTATGCCGTTATTCTTGTATATATTTAGGGTAGTAAAGAGCATGTTTTGAGCCTAAATTGGACCATAATGCATAGGTATTTGCTCTAACACCTAGGAAGCTACTGTTTGCCTATATATATATATATATATGTGTGTGTGTGTGTGTGTGTGTGTGTGTTTTTGAGCTGTTTCGGCAGGTTTTTTAGGCAATTTCTTCTCATGGACATCAACCAAATCATTGTATTGACCAAATAGGGAACTTGTGACGATCGAGGCAGAAATCAAGTGCACGTGATATGGGGCCTTATCACGTGCAAGTATATTAATGCATGCCTGCCTTCTACATGATTCCAGGAAGCTGGGGGAAGAATTTCATATCATTTGGAGCTACACGTGATATGGGGATATCATGTGCATTATCACGTGCGAGCCTGTGTTTGCATAGTTCCCTTTGTTTTGTGATTCTGATGACTTTTCCATAAAGAACATTGGTTTAATTTGGCTTGGTTTGTGCTATATTGTACTTTTGAGGTGGATTTTGGGTCATTAACCAAAACTACGTAGTTTCCCTCCTGCAATGCCAGTTGGTGGTTAGGACACATCTCTAGCTTCACTTACAGCCCTATAAAAGGGGGAAAAACATCTCTTGCAAAGGGGATCTCTGGACCCTAGAGGAAATTGAGAGAACGGGGCTGAGAAAAATCACCTTGAAGGTTGGGATTGCTTGCTAGAACCGAAGATCGTAGCCGGGGTTTGGATTTATCTTGCACCTGGAGGGAGGAAGCTACCTTAAAACTCACGTTTTCTTCGTTTCAACTGTTGTATCTTATGGATTTTTCTCGTAACCTTCAGCATGTGTGAGTAGTTCTTAAATTCTAGGGGAGCAATGTAGCCCCCCTATCTTGTAATACTGATTTTGGGTTAATTGGGTTTGTTTATGTGAATCCTTGCATGCTTTAAGATTCTTATCTTCACTTTATAATCTGGGATGTGCACTCTGGTTTTCTTAGTCCTAGTCCTGGGATGGATCCTAAGATTCTTGACATACATATGTTTGGTGTGGCCATTATCCTTGCATTTGTATGATTTATTGGCTGTGTAAGTCTCGTAGTGATGACCATTCATGCAATAAGCCCTTGAAGGTCCGACAATAACCATTGCAGAACCTTGGTTGATAAGCGACATGCATCTTAGTTAAACAAAGCTAAAGAATACCTAAATCAGTAGAAATAGTATAGGGTTGGGAAATTTGTGACCCTAGATACCTTAACTCTGAAATATCAAAACCAAAACAATCTCTGCATCATTAAAAACATTAGTTTATAAATTTTAAAACACAAAAAGTAAGCTAAAACATTTTCTAGGACTTGAGTAAATTAGTGATTTGATTAAAAACTGGAAAACTTGGTTAATCCCTGTGGGTCCGACTCCTTACATACTGCTATGCTGAGTAGTTAATTTAAGGGAACTAAAACAATTATAATTTTGAAGAGCAAATTAAGAGATAATAGCTGAGCTAATTTAGTGAAGCTACAATTTTGTTCATCAACACAACACATCATGAATAATAAGCACATAAAACCGTATCACTATCTCTTGGCCAAAGGCCATCTCCCACCCTCAAGATTGTTCGTCCTCGAACAACTCTGAGTGCTACTCACACATCATGGACTCACATTCCCATGTCTTCTCCTCAATGCCACGGTGCTACCACAACACGCGAACTAATGGAATAGCTCGACCACGCAAAAACTTCTCCCGTCGATCTAGTATCCGGATAGGAACCTCAACAACAGATATGTCATCCTCAATATCCAATGTCCCCCAATCTATCACATGAGTTGGGTCAGGATGATACTTCCGCAACTGGGACACATGGAACACATTGTGCACCCAACTCAATTGTGGGGGTAGTGCTAACCGGTAGGCCACTAGCCCCACACGAGCCAAAATCTCAAAAGGATTGATAAACTGTAGAGATAGCTTGGAACCTCTCCTAAACCGCCGATGGCCACGACGTGGAGAAACGCGAAGGAACACATGATCTCCCACAGAAAACTCCAAAGGTCACCGCCGTTGATATGCATAAGATTTTTGGTGACTCTAAGCTGATAACAAGCGTTGATGAATCAACTTAACCTTTGATAACGTGCATTTATGCCGTTATTCTAGGCCATTTTTAGGGTGTTTTAGAGCATGACTAAAGCTTAATTTATCGATATTTCATAGATATTTGCTCTAACCCCTTAGGAAGACACTGTTTGTTCTATATGTGTGTTTTCTTAGTTGTTTTGACAGGATTTTGGGAGATTTTTCCCACACACATTTGCTAGATCACCTTAAACACTCAAGAAGAAGCTTTGGGAAGAAGATGGACTCAAAAGAAGGTAAATTCAAGTTGCACGTGACAATGGTCATTGTCACGGGCAAGGCGTTTAGTGTATGGAAGCCTTTTATATTCTTCCAGGAAGCTCTGGAGCAATTTTCAGCTTGAACTGAGGTGCCCACGACAATGGGATGTCGCGTGCATTGTCGTGGGCAAGCATGTTTTGACTCTGGAGGCTTTGTTTTATGCTATTGATGATTTTTATCTGAAGGAACTAGTTCAAATTCTGTGTGTATTGAGTTTTATTGAGCTTGGAACGAAGAATGGTTGTCACTTACCAAAACTACGTCATTTTGGTAGCAACAACAACTGGCATTTTAGGGCACATATTGAATAGGTCCTGCGGCCCTATAAAATAAAAGGGTATGCTTGGGGATTTGGATTCCAGAGGACATCAATCGATTGCTTGACGACGGCTGAGTAGGGATCTTGGTGATCAGAAGAGGGTTTATTGCAGAGGAGGAGAAGACTGGGGCTGTTGTTCATCTACCTTTCTCTCTTTCTCTGTTCTGGTAGTGTAATCATGTGTTCTTATACATTTTATTGTTTTGGGAATATGATTATGGGGTAAAACTCTCCCATCTAGGGGAGTAACGTAGCCCCCAATGCTTTATAATAACTTTTGGTTATGGATTATGCTTGTTTTATCTGGAAAATATTCTATTCATATTTAGTTCACTATTGCTCGAAAGTTAAGCCTAATTTATGCATGATTGGGTTATCTTAGCCCTTATCTAGGGCGGATTTTAGTGAATTAGGATTGATGATTGCATGATAGACCAAGTCTGCAGTTGTCGGATTGGTTGTTTTCCTCTGTTTATTCCCACGAACCAAATGGAATAAAGACTTAAACCTTTCTTAACATGGACCAAATGTGGGATTGGTGGGTGATGACCAATATGAAAATAGAATTTAATTGATGGATTTAAGAACAAGTACCATAACCAGAGTATTATGGGCCAATGGGTGGTGAAGTTGTGACCCTAGATCCTTAATATCATTGTTATCTTCAACTTAAATGTTTTCGTCAATAGTTTGTTAATCTTCCAGTTTTGTAATTTTGCATGTCTAGGACTTAGATTACAACCAAAACAAAAATCAATTATCCAGACATAAAAAGAGACCTTGTTAACCTAGTGATCACGGCTTGACAGCAACAGCTATCTCCCTATGGGTTCGACAATAAGAGTTTAAATACTTCACTTTATTACTTGACCAGTGCACTTGCTGCAAAACCTATCGAATTAATTTATTTAGGTCAACCTTCCCAGTAGCCTCTTGAACCAACTGTGGTCCCAATAGAGCTGCCTCTTTTACCTCGCCTAAAGCACAAAAGTCGACATGGTTTGCCAGACAACACCTCAAAAGGAGTCATCCCAATGGATGCCCGATAAGCGTTGTTGTAGGCAAACTCCACTAAAGGAAGGTGAGTTGCCCACGAACCCCAAAGTTTAGCACATAGGCCCTCAACATGTCTTCCAATGTCTGATTCGTTCTCTCTATCTGACCGTCAGTCTCAGGATGAAAAGCTATACTCATGCTAAGCTTTGTCCCCATAGCCTCTTGCAAGCCTGCCCAAAAACGAGAAGTGAACCTTGAATCTTTGTCAGACACAATCGACGATGGTACCCCATGTAATCTCATAATCTCGTTCACATACAGCTGACTCATTGCCCCAATGGAATCCCGCTCGTGAACTACAAGGAAGTGAGCCAACTTCGTTAGCCGATCCACAATCACCCATATCATATCTTTCCTCCCAGTGTTGGGTGGAAGGCCAGTCACAAAATCCATTGCAACGTTTGCAACATACCTGTCGACCACTGGTGCTCAGCTTTCACCTGCTAACAAGTGAGGCACCTCGAAACAAATGTAGCCACATCACGTTTCATCCCAGGCCACCAAAAATGCCCTCGAAGTGCATGGTACATCTTCGTACCCCCTGGATGTACAGCAACCCTAAATTGGTGAAAATCTCTCATCACCTCATCCCAGAGAGAAGAAGCCACTACTAGCCACCCCTGATAGGACAACTCATGCTCAGGACCCTTGGCCCAATCCTCAGATAGCTTGCCAGCCTCAATACGGGCACAGAGAGCCTCACACTCTATATCACCCAACTGTCCCTCCCGGACTCGTTGGTATAACTCAGGCATAACAACGATAGGACTCAGGAGTGTCCTAGCATCATAAGCAATTGGCTGCAACTGCAACATTGCCAACTACTCCATCAGCTTCCACTCTCTCACTGCCACCTCAGCTTTCCCTTTCTTACTCAATGCATCAGCCTCGACATTACCCTTGCCTGGGGTGTAGGCAAGAGTAAAATCAAAGGTCTGCAAATACTCCACCCATCTCCTCTGCCTTAAATTCAAGTCCCTCTGAGTAAAAATGTACTAAAGGCTCTTATGATCTGAGAACACCACAAACTTTCCCCCAAAGAGATAATGCTGCCAACTCTTCAAAGCAAAGATAATAGCCACCAACTCAAGGTCATGAGTAGGATAATTTTGCTCATGTGGTTTCAACTGCCTCGACTCATAAGTTATCACACTGTGCACGTGCATAAGTACACACCCCAAACCAATCCTAGATGCATCATAACAAACCTCATATGGGACGTCCTCCCTGGGTAACCTCAACACAGGTGTGGTAGTCAAACAGGTTTTGAGAGCCTCAAACGCCTGCTGACACTTATCAGTACAATCAAACTTCACCCCCTTCCTAGTCAACGCTGTCATAGGAGCTACCAAATGGGAGAATCCCTCTACAAAACGATGATAATATCCCGCCAAGCGAAGAAAGCTACGAATCTCGAAAACATTGGTCAGCCTCTTACATGATGACACAGCCTCAATCTTAGCTAGGTCCACTTTGACTCCCCTAACTGACACTACATGGCCAAGGAAATGAACCTCTTGCATCCAAAACTCACATTTTCTAAACTTAGCATACAACTGCTGGTCCCTGAAGGTTTGTAACATGGTTGCCAAATGCTCCACATGCTCCCTCTCAGTTTTGGAATACACCAAAATATCATCAATAAATACCACCACGAAAGAATCCAAGTATGGAGCAAAAACTTGGTCGACCACATCGACCCTTGCCACACCGACCATGGTTGCATCGACCAGCCTACACAGCGAGATTCCCGCCGAGGCGCTGCGCCCTCGGACTCCCGCAAACCGTCTGGACAAGAGTTTTTACCGTAACGCACAATTGACTAACTCCTCACATCCTAAAACATGGGTCATTACATTCGTCTTCTCTCCCCCCTCAGCCGCATCTTCTTCCCCTCCTTACACCATGGTCACCGTGATGCTGCAACGGCCGGAGGACCACAGCCACAACCCCTGTCATAGTTAATCCAGATTGGGAACAACCATTTGAGCTTATGTGTGATGCGAGTGACTATGTCGTGGGGGTAATTCTAGGGCTGGAAAAGGAGAGAGAAAATTTTTAGGGTGATTTACTATGCTAGTAAGACTCGAGATAATGCCCAACATAACTATACCACTACTGAGAAAGAGTTGCTAGTTGTGGTGTATGGTTGCAACAAGTTTAGACCCTACCTCTTCGGGTCTAAGGTTGATGTTTATACTGACCATGCTGCTTTTAAGTATTTGTTTGCTAAGAAGGAAGCTAAACAACGCTTGCTGAGATGGGTTCTCCTCTTACAGGAGATTGATTTAGAAATTAAAGACACTAAGGGAGCCTTGAATACTGTTGTAGATCACCTTTCTTGATTTGAAAGTGCACCTAAGTCTTTACCTATCTCTGATAACTTTCCTAATTAAATGGTGTTTCAAGAAAGCTAGCTTCCTTGGTTTGTTGATATAGCATAATATGTAGCCACTAAATTTATACCTAAGAAATTTGATTACCACTAGCAAAAGTGGTTCATAGCAGATGCAAAGAAGTATATTTGGGATGACCTTATCCTCTATAGGCGGTGTGCTGATCAGATAATTAGAAGGTGCGTCCCTAAGGAGGAAATGAATGATATTATGCATCAATATCATGTATCAAATTATGGGGGCCACTTAGGGGTGCAACGAACAGTGGCCAAGATCATCCAATGTGGGTTTTACAAGCCTAACATGGTTAAAGATAACTATGTCTTTATTAAAACTTGTGATAGATGCCAAAGGGTAAGTGGACTGTCTAGGAAGAATGAAATGCCCTTAACTGGAATCCTACCAGTTAAAATTTTTGATATTTAGAGCATAAACTTTATGGGGCCATTCCCCATTTCTGATGGGTATTCATACATTCTATTGGTTGTGGCTTATGTGTCCAAGTGGGTTGAGGCAATACCAACAAGAGTGAATGATCCCAAGGTGGTGACTAAATTCCTTACCAAAAACATCTTTAGCTGTTTAGGGACACCAAGGGCTATTATTAGTGATGAGGGTAGTTACTTTTGTAACAAACTGTTTGATAAATTATTGCCCAAGTATGGACTTGATAACGTGCATTTTATGCTGTCATTCTAGTGTTTATTTAGGATGTTTAAGAGCATGATTAGAGCTTTATTGCTTCATATATCATATATATTTGCTCTAACCCCTAGGAAGATGTTATTTGCAAATACATGCATTTTTAAGCTGTTTTGGCACATTTTGGAGCTCACTTTTGACATAGTAGATGGCCTCAAACAATTGGCGTGCAAGAACAAAAGTTGCTTAGAATGATGTCCTCTACCTACCACAGAAATTTCAGAGCATTTGGAGCCTGGATTTGAAGCCTTGTTGCGCGCGTGGATTAGAAGAAGATGTTTAGCTTTACTGCTATGGTTTTGCTTGTAATCATGCGTGAGTAGTTCTTATAATCTAGGGGAGCAATGTAGCCCCCTTGTTGCTTGTTGTGTTTATGAATATTGGGTTTGGTTGATTGAGTTTTGCATGTTTTATGAATTTGTTCTTAAATTCTATCTTTGGATGTACACCTTGGTATTCTTAGCCCTAGTCTGGGGCGGATTGAGATTCATAACTTATTTGTAATTGGTGTGATCATTATCCTTTTGCAAGTATGATTTATTGGCTTTGCATGTTTGTGTGTTTAGATGACCATTCTGGCATACAACTCTTAAAAGGACCTCAATGACCAGTTGTTGTCCTTGGCTTATGTTTAGCATGTTTTCAATCAGAGAACCCTGATACCATGAACCAGTAGAGATAACATAGGGAGGTGAAATTGTGACCCTAGATGCTTTTAATCCTTGAATCTTATTTAGAAAACCAAATAAAAATTAGATCTTTAGTTATAAAAAGATTTCGTTTTTGCCAAGACATTGTTTTAAGCAAGATTAATTTGGTGGTTTGAGTTAGAGCTAGATAACTTAGTAATCTCTGTGGGATCGACCCCTTTCTTGTCGCTATTCTATTTAGCATTAGTTAAGGGAATTAATATTTTGAGAAGGGATTTAAACGACAGTAGCTTAACCCTCACTTGGGTTTCGCTCACGAAATACCTGTTTGTCAAATTGGCGCCGTTGCCGGGGATTCAACGGTTGACTAGCTTTAGAAATCAACATTGAGTGAAATTGTTTGAATTTTGATCTTGGTGTTTTATTTTGTCTTTTATTTTCTGTTATTTTTCTTTGAGTTTTTATTTATTTATTTTCTTTTGTTGAGTCGTGGGTGTGTTCTTGTTGTTTTACAGGAACATACACCAAGTGTTTGAGGAATTCCTAGTTGTGCATGCCAAGACAGAGTTTATACCATTTAATCGGGAACCTGAAAGATTGTTCGAGCTCGTCAGAGAGCAGCTAGGAAGCAAGACGTGAGGTCGTAGGCTAATCGCAAGGCTTAGAGCATTCAAGTAGGTGAATTGATGGTAGATTTAAAGCCTGATGGTGGTGCACCACAAAGAGGGGCCAATTACAATGGCCAATATCCAGGAAGAAGAGGGTAATCGGTTTATGCCGAGAACCTTCTTAGATTATGCGAGGCCAATGATGTCGGACCATTATTCGGGATTCGCAGACAAGAGTCCAAGCAAATAGCTTCAGTAAGCCGGCGTTGATCAACATGGTGAGCAACAACGCGTTTGGAGGAACAGCCGTGGATGATCCACACCAGGCATTTGATGAGGTTCTACCAGATGTGCGACACCATAAAGATCTACAATGTATCGGAGGAGGCAATAAAGCTAAGGCTTTTCCCTTTCTCTTTAAGGGATAGAGCTCTTGGCTGGTTCAACAGTCTGCCAGGAGGTTCAATCAACACTTGGGAGGAGATGCAGACCAAGTTCATGTCAAAGTACTTCCCTCCTTCCAAGGTGATCCAGCTCAGAGGGGAGATTAGCAGATTCAGGCAAGATGAGATGGAGACTCTTCATGAAGCTTGGGAGCGTTTCAAAGACTTAGTGAGAAGATGTCCTGATCATGGAAGACCCCAGTGGATTCAAATTGAATCTTTCTACACGGGTCTTCAGTCCCACTCACAAGACAAGGTGAATGCAGCTACTGGAGGATGCTTGATGAATCTAGAGCCTAATGCAGCAGCAGAGCTCTTGGAGAGACTATCATTAGCTGATTGGCAGTGGTCTAACGTGCGTACTTCAAAGCCAAGGGAGAAGATAGCTTCAGTTAATAATTCTTTCAATGATATGCAAGCACAGATTCAAGCTTTAGTGAAAGGCATGGAAGTATTGGCTCTTAAAGTTGAAGGATCACAACAAGCTTTACCAGTAGCTGAGCAGGGCTGGAGTGGAGCTGAAGAATCAAATTATGTTGGAGGAAAGGGTTTGTATCAGAAGCAGCAATTTTATCCTCAACATCAACAATAAGGGTACAACCAGAACCAGCAGCAATCTCAGCCATTTCAGAAAAACCAGAACCGAGGGGGAGATACCTCATTTCAGTACAAATATGTGCCCCCAGGGATGAAGCAGAATCCGTATGCTGCGGATAATTATTTACACCCACCTCCAGGATTCGAGCGGAAATAGCCTCGGCCTCAACAAAGAAAGAGGAAGGGTATATCAGAATGTGGATGAGCCAACCAAAAGAGAGGATAATTTGGAGGAAAGGGTAGTCACCATAGAATCTTCGATGAAGAATATAGAAAAGCTGCTTGTGAGTTTGGCCCAGAATGTAAATCAAGGGGTCCCAGCTAAATCTTTTCCAAGTGATACTGAGGTGAACCCCAAGGAGAGCTGCAAGGCTATTACTTTAAGGAGTGGGAAGGCACTGAAAGAAGCTGAAGAGCCTAAAAAGAAGGCAATTCCATAAGAACAGAGCAGACCCTTGGAAGCTGATGACCAAGGGAAATCAGATAAAGAAAAAAGAGTGCAAGAAAAGAAGGACAAGCAGCTGAGTCAAGACAGAATAGCTGAAGAACAGAGGCAAGAGCTCAGGCCTACTATGCCATTTCCTCAGAGGCTGAGGAACCAGAGGGTTGAGGAAGAGTATGAGCGCTTCCTGAGTTTATTCAAGCGGCTTGAAATTAATATCCCATTTGTGGAAGTTTTGGAGCAGATGCCTAGGTACAGAAAGTACATCAAAGATTTTGTGAAGAAGAAGAGGAAATATGGGGATCATGAAACGGTGGCTGTCACTAACGAGGTGAGCAGTGTTGTTCAACAGAGTTTGCCCATCAAGCATAAAGATCCGGGCAGTTTTAATCTCCCTTGTGTGATTGGCAATGCACCGCAAGAACAGGCCTTATGTGATTTAGGGGGCCAGCATCAATTCGATCTCCTTTGCTTTGTACAAGCGACTTGGGCTTAAGGGCATGAAGCCCACTTCCATATCATTGCGGTTGTCGACCGGTCTCCTGGAAGGCCTGAAGGGATAATTGAAGACGTGTTAGTCAAAGTGGGTTCCTTCATATTTCCAGCGGACTTTGTCATTTTGGAGATGGAAGAAGATAGAGGAGTTCAGCTACTCCTTGGAAGACCGTTTCTCAGAACAGGTTGTGCAATGATTGATGTTGCTCAAGGGCAGCTAACTCTGAGAATTAATGAGGAGACCTTAGTCTTCCACTTGGGGAAGGCTTTGCAAGGTCAAGAGGAGGAGGACTGCCTTTGGGTTGAAGACCTTGAGGAATTGGTGGAAGACTACTTGGCAGAAGAAATTACCACCACCAATAATGGAGCCCTGCAGCATATAGAAGCTCAACAAGATGAAGAGATGTACTTGACAACTGAGGAAGATGAGCAAACTACAAACTCTCGGAGCAAGCCGAGGAGGAGAAAGAAGATGACGTGCCTCCAGCTCCAAAGCCGAAGGAGCTGCCTGGACACCTAAGGTACGAATTTCTAGACTCTACAAATCAATTCCCTGTCATTGTTGCTTCTAATTTGAATGATGTGGAGTGTACTCAATTGCTAGAAGTCCTTAGGAAACACAAAAAGGCCCTAGGATGGAACATTGAAGACATTAGGGGTATTAGTCTAGGGATTTGCATGCATAAAATTTTGATGAATGATGATTTTAAACCCACTCGTTGAAAGACAAAGAAGATTAAACCCTGCCATGAAAGAAGTTGTTAGAAAAGAAATTTTAAAATGGAAAAATGCGGGTATAATTTATGCTATTTCCGATAGTGAGTGGGTGAGTCCATTGCATGTTGTGCCCAAGAAAGGGGGCATGACCGTGATTAAAAATGAGAAAAATGAATTGATCCCATCTCGCACTGTAACGGGGTGGAGAGTGTGTGTTGACTATAGAAAGCTGAACAAGGCTACTAGGAAGGATCATTTTCCTCTTCCTTTCATTGACCAAATGTTGGATAGGTTAGCTGGCTATAGTCACTACTGCTTTTTAGATGGCTATTCCGGGTATAACCAGATCATGGTTAAGCCCGAGGACCAAGAAAAGACCACCTTCACGTGCCCTTTTGGCACGTTTGCATTTAGGAGAATGCCATTTGGGCTTTGTAATGCCCCTGCCACCTTTCAAAGGTGTATGATGGCCATTTTTCAGGGTTTGGTTTAGGAGATCATGGAGGTCTTCATCGATGACTTCTCGGTGTTTGGTTCCTCCTACCGACAGTGCTTGAAAAATCTAGATGTGGTCTTAGAGAGATGTGAGGAGAGGGAACTAGTCCTAAATTGGGAGAAATGCCATTTCATGGTAACTGAGGGGATAGTTCTAGGGCACAAGGTGTCTGCACATGGTTTGGAGGTAGACAAGGCAAAAATCTCCACTATTGAGACTCTGCCACCTCCAACCAATGAAAAAGGAGTGAGAAGTTTCCTTGGCCATGCTGGCTTTTATAGGAGATTCATTAAAGACTTCTCAAAAATTGCAAAACCCATGAGTAGGTTGTTAGAAAAAGACACAAGCTTTGAGTTTAATGCAGATTGCTTAGAAGCTTTTAACATCCTCAAGGGTAAGTTAGTCACTGCACCTATTATAGTCACACCTGACTGAGCTCACCTTTTGAGCTAATGTGTGATGCAAGTGATTATCTTGTGGGGGTAGTCTTAGGGCAAAGGCGAGAAAAGGTGTTTAGGGTCATTTACTATGCTAGTAAGACCTTAGATGGTGCTCAACGGAACTATACCACCACCGAGAAAGAGTTGCTAGCCGTGGTTTATGGTCGCAACAAGTTTAGACCCTACCTTTTGGGGTCTAAAGTCATTGTTTATACTGATCATCTCTGTATTGAAATATTTGTTTGCTAAAAAAGAAGCTAAGCCACGCTTGATTAGGTGGGTTCTCCTTTTACCAGGAATTTGACCTTGAAATTAGAGACACAAAGGGAGCCCTAAATTCTGTGGCTGATCACCTCTCCCGTGTGGAGAATGCACCTAAGTCTCTACCCATTATAGATGACTTTCCTGATGAGAAGTTGTTCGAGGTGCATCATCTTCCTTGGTTTGCTGACATAGCAAATTATTTAGCCACTGGGTTCATACCCAAGCAGTTTGACTACCACCAGAGAAAGAAATTGGTAGTGGATGCTAAGAAATTCATTTGGGAAGACCCAATTCTTTATAGGAGGTGTTCTGACCAAATCATTAGAAAGTGTGTCCTTGAGGAGGAGGTAGATGACATAATACATCATTGCTATGCATCACATTATGGGGGCCACTTTGGGGTGCAAAGAACTGTGGCTAAAATCATGCAGTGTGGCTTTTATTGGCCTCACATGGCTAAAGACACCTATGTCTACATCAAAAAGTGTGATAGATGTCAAAGGGTAGGTGGTCTGTCTAGGAAAAATGAGATGCCCTTAACTGGAATCCTTCCGGTTGAAATTTTTGACATTTAGGGCATTGACTTCATGGGGCCATTCCCTAATTCTGATGGGTATTCATACATTTTGCTTGCTGTGGATTATGTGTCTAAGTGGGTAGAAGCTATTCCTACTAGAGTGAATGATGCTAGGGTTGTGACTCACTTCCTTACTAGGAACATCTTTAGCCGTTTTGGGACACCAAGGGCTATAATTAGTGATGAGGGTAGTCATTTCGCAACAAATTGTTTGACAAATTATTGAACAAGTATGGTGTCACTCATAGGAAGTCTTTAGCCTACCACCCACAAGCTAATGGACAAGCGAAGTGTCCAACAGAGAGATTAAGGCCATTTTAGAGAAAAACCGTTGGAGCCAATAGGAAAGATTGGTCTCAAAGGCTTGATGAAGCCTTATGGGCATATAGGACAGCTTACAAAACTCCCATTGGGATGTCACCTTACCATATTCTATATGGTAAGGCATGTCACTTGCCTGTGGAACTAGAACATAAGGCTCATTGGGCCTTGAAGAAGTTAAATTTTAACCCACAAGAGATCAAGGAGCTTAGGATTACTCAATTAATTGAGTTAGATGAGCTTAGGCTGGATGCCTATGATAGTGCTAAATTTTACAAAGAAAGAACTAAGAAATGGCATGATAGGCAACTCAACAATGAACCTTTAACCTTAGGGCAGAAAGTTCTTCTATTTAACACAAGGTTGAGGTTATTTCCTGGAAAATTAAGGTCCAAGTGGATGGGACCTTTTGTGATAGTTGATAAGAAGCCATATGGGAGCTTTGAGCTCCAAGCTGTAGATGGCAAGAAATTTTGGGTGAATGGCAACAGACTGAAACCATACTTTGATTCAACTCAGAGGGAGATAGTTGATTCCCTCTCTTTCACCATTGCATGATCATAACTGAAAGTCTAGCTACAGACTTTAAATAAAGCGCTGGTTGGGAGGAAACCCAATGTTTATTGCTGCATTTTAGTTTATGTTATTTTTTTTTATTTATTTTATTCAATAAATTTTTTTGCAAGCTAACCATTGTGTAGGAGACTTTGCTTCTTTCTTAGCTAACCATTTGCAGGATGAGCAAATTATTGGGTCCTGAACTTGTGGAATTGTTTTTAAAGTCAAAGTCAAGGTGCAAGGAGCAAGTGAAGCCCAAAAGTGCTTGAAGATGGGCTCAACCAATTCACGTGCAAGACTTAAAGATGGTCCATAATGCACAAGCAACAAAGTGGAGAAATTTGGGCCAGTTTGGGCCTGAACGTGAATTTGCATGTGAATTGCCCAATTCACGTGCACCTCCTTTTGAGCTGTAACTTTCTGGAATGGTAGATGAAGACCATGTGAATCACGTTTACTCTTGCACGCGAATTGCTAGTTGTCATATGGAGGCTCGAAAATGCAAACTATCGATTTTAGCCCGCCTAGAAGCTTCAAACAATTCACGTACAGAAGGGACTATTGCTTGCCAGCTCAAGGGGGACCTACCACCAAATTTTGGGATGATTCTGACCTGCATGCCAATTCAACCAATTCACGTGCAAGGGCTATATTGGTCAGAACACTCTGAAAACTTAGGGGCACGTGTATCACGCCAATTGGAGCATCTTTCCTTCTACACGCTATATAAAGAGAGGCCAACTTCAAAGGCTTCCACACCAAAATCACTCCAGATCTGAGTATTAGAGAAACTCTGCTCTTTTGCTCTTTATTCTCATTCCAAAGATGGTGCATACAAGGAGGACTAGCCAGGAGGAGGTGCACTCACCTAGTACTGATAGCCAACCTGAGGAAGAGATACTCTTGGGGCATGCTCTTGATATGCAGGCTTTGGAGGCTTCAGAGCTGGGCTGGGCTAGAGAGGTGGCTCTTAACATTCAAAATTTGGGATTACAAAGCCTGACCAATTCAGCTGTGGGATCTTTGCTTGCTACTACATGATGGCTATTCTGCAAGGGAAGGAAACTTGGGAAGTGCGCGGTGAGACGTCGGTTGACTTTGTGGCTCAGGTGCGACGAATGGTGGCCAATGTCATCTACTATTACAGTGTGCCAACTGAGAGGTAAGTATTTTCCTACTCCCTATTTCATGCCATGAGGACATAGCATATTTTAAGTGTGGTGTATGGGGAGTGACTTGAGCCACTTGCTAGTCTTTTATGTTGTGATTACATGTTTTATTTATAATTTTAAAAAAACAAAAAAACAAAAAAAAACAAAAAAAATCTAGTTGCATGATTGTTTGAGTTGTTTGCTTGAATGATTTGCTTGTGGAGACATTGATATTAAGTATGCAATTTTGGCCTACAAATTTTACTTTTTGGGCCACATTAGTATCATGTTGTGATAAGGGTGTTAAAGTAGTTAAAATGTGCTCTGAATTGGTTTAATCATGTCTTTATCTTTTGAATGATATCACCATGTTTTTGGAGCTGAGTTTTGAATATTAGCTGAGCATGAAATGCTATGATAGACCTAAGTAACCCCTAAAGTTGAGTGAAAAAGAAATGAAAAATGAGAACAGCTTCTTTTTAGCCCTTGAGTGACATTCATGGTTTTTGGGTAATAGTTTGATTTGATACTCTTCTTGCATTCAACATTGGTTATTTAATGGTAGGAGTCAAGTAAGGATGTGATTACTTATTAGTGCTCAGTGTTTGGTGTTTAGTTAGGATGCAAGACCTTTAAGTCACTTTGACTTCCTATGTATCCTAATTTTTGTTTGTTGTGTTGTAAATATAAAAGGCTGTGATATAGAATGTGAAAAAGCCATCACTTAATTGGGAAATGGGATGTGAGACATCAATGAATTTCTGTCTCTCCTTATGTGTCACGCCCCGGATTTCCGACTCGGGGAAACCGGTACGTGACTCCCCATTCACCCATACGAAGGGCAATGGGGTTGGATTACTGGATGCCACACAAACAAGACTAACAATTACAATAAATCAAACATGCCACATCTTTATTTAATTTCAAACATCAAAGGTTCACAAACCAATCATGTTCCTTACTACAATTCAATCCCTTAGTACATTTCCCCCCTAGGGTTACATAAATTATGAAATTACATTACTGAAGTGAACAATAAAATGAAGATGGTCTTCCACCTTGGTGTATCCACCTAACGCCTGTATGTCCCTAGAAAACAAACACAGTAGGAGGGGTAAGCAACCACAGCTTAGTAGGGATCAAGTCTCCCCAACCCTTCCCATGTTCCTAGCGGCTACATGCATATGCACAGGTGTAGTGACGTGGCAGTATTAGGAAAAAATAAAATATTCCACACAAGCGGGCGTAACCTCAGCCCCAGCCACACTGGCTAACAAACCACATCTCAAGCAAGTAATTTAACCGCCTCTTCAGGCCACTGATTTAACCGCCTCTCAGGCAAAGTAGTTTAACCGCCTCTTCAGGCCACTGGTTCAACCGCCGCTCAGGCAAAGTAATTTAACTACCTCTTCAGGCCAGATACCACAGTCATGCACACAACTCACACCATGGTCACTCAAGCATAAAACCAAACACTTGGTGTGCACCCGTTCACAAGTGCACAACCGAGCCATTCAGGCAATAGAACAAACACCCAGCATGCATACATACACCAAATCACAACTCCGGCCACACAGGCATATTATCAAACATATATTAGGCATATACACACAACAATAGTCACACAGACATTTCATCGAACATGTAACATGCACTGACCGCCCAACAACAGATTCACACCAAAATGCCATTAAAGGCCAACATCCATATAGGAGATCACACCTATATGGATTTATATATATATATAATAGCAAGTATAGACCGAATTCTACCTAAGAACCCTAGGACAGAGAGGGATTAGCAAGAACAGAACCCCTACCTCAAGTAAAATGCAACAACACAGCAATATTCTGTTCCCACGCCGAACGCCGTCCGCCCACGAGACACCAACCTCCCACGCAAGACGCCCGGCAGCAACCAGGAGCACTCCTTCCCTCTCTCTCTCTCTCTCTCTCTCTCTCTCTGCGACGGCTGGTGGAGCAACAAACCCTAAACCTAAAACAGAGGGGCTTCTCCTCCTTATATAGACAACACAACATCAAAACGACGTAGTTTTGATTAAGTGAATCCCAACATCAAAACGACGTAGTTTTGATGGAACAAGCTTTGACCTTCCCACATCCATACACACCAATATATCGACAATTCCAACATGGTCCTTTGGGAAAAGATGATTAGAATAACAAAACTAAGGTAACCATGCAAAAATATGCCTGCGCGCCAATTTGAACACCAATTCCCCAATTGGCGTGCAGCTCCAAATGCACTCAAACTTCACCCCAAGCCTCCTTGCATCTTGTAGAGGTCTGAGAAGCAAAAATATGCTTGCACGTGAAATGGGTGAATTCACGTGCAGCTCCAAATGCTCTGAAATTTCTGTGGTAGATAGAGGACCTCATTCTAAGAAACTTTTGTTCTTGCACGCCAATTGTTTGAGGCCATCTACTATATCAAAAGTGAGCTCCAAAATCTGCCAAAACAGCTTAAAACCGCATGTATATGCATAGCATCTTCCTAGGGCATAAATGTACATTATCACTTGTCACATGCACCTCCCAAAAGTCCCCTCTTGGGCTCATCTCTTACCTCAAACTTGTGCACCAACATCCAAGGTGTTTGTGGTTAACTTCTTACACACGGGTCATTACATCCTCTCCCCCTTAAGACTTTTCATCCTCGAAAAGAAATGACATACGAGGAAAACAAACACAAGCTACCCATTTGCCACACGGCGAGCCAAAACACCCAAATGGGTCATACACCGCGCACATCACATAACAGCACATAACAAGGTACCACCATAATCCATAACCACATGCATCACAATAATGCATATAACACATATCCGCATGTCACAAATACACATCTCAAAACACATCACAAATATGAACACATGTCTAAAAGACAAAACAAATACACCAAATCATACACAACTAATACAAGAAAACACATCACTATCCCTTGGCCAACAGCCACCTCCGACGCTTAAGATTGTTCGTCCTCGAACAATTCTGGGTGCTGCTCACGCATCACGGACTCACGTTCCCATGTCTCCTCCTCAATGCCACGGTGCTGCCACAGCACGCGAATTAAAGCAATAGCACGACCACGCAAAAGCTTCTCTCGCCGATCTAGGATACGGATAGGGGCCTCAACAACGGACATGTCATCCTCAATGTCTAATGTCCCCCAATCGATCACATGAGTGGGGTCAGGGTGATACTTCCGCAACTGGGACACGTGGAATACATTGTGCACTAGACTCAGCCGCGGTGGTAACGCTAACCGGTAGGCCACAGGCCCCACACGATCCAGAATCTCAAAAGGACCAATAAACCGCGGAGATAGCTTGGAACCTCGCCCAAACCGTCGATGTCCATGACGTGGGGAAACACGAAGAAACACATGATCACCAACAGAAAACTCCAAAGGTCGCCGCCGCTGATCCGCATAAGATTTCTGCCGACTCTGAGCTGATAACAAACGCTGACGAATCAACTTAACCTTCTCGGTAGCCTCTTGAACCAACTTTGGTCCCAAGAGAGCTGTCTCCCCCACCTCGGTCCAACACAAAGGTGATCGACACGGCCGCCCATACAATGCCTCAAAAGGAGCCATCCCAATGGATGCCTGATAACTGTTGTTGTAGGCAAACTCCACCAAAGCAAGGTGAGTCGCCCACGAACCCCCAAAATCTAACACACAGGCCCGCAACATGTCCTCCAAGGTCTGATTCGTCCTCTCTGTCTGGCCGTCAGTCTCAGGGTGAAAGGCTGTACTCAAGTGAAGTTTGGTCCCCATAGCCTCCTGCAAACCTACCCAAAAACGGGAAGTGAACCTCGAATCCCGGTCAGAGACAACCAAGGATGGTACTCCATGTAGTCTCACAATCTCGTTCATGTATAGATGACTCAAGGTCCCAATAGAGTCCCGCTCGCGAACAGCCAGGAAATGGGCCGACTTTGTGAGTCGATCCACAATCACCCAAATCATATCTTTCCTCCCTGTGGTGGGTGGAAGACCAGTCACAAAATCCATCGCTATGTGGTCCCACTTCCACTCCGTGATGGGCAAGGGCTGTAACATGCCCGCCGGCCGCTGATGCTCAGCCTTCACCTGCTGACACGTGAGGCACCGCAAAACAAAGGCAGCCACATCGCGTTTCATCCCAGGCCACCAAAAATGCCTCCGAAGTGCATGGTACATCTTCGTACCCCCTGGATGCATAGCAACTCTAGACTGGTGAAACTCCCTCATCACCTCATCCCTGAGAGAAGAAGCTACTACCAATCGCCCTTGAAAAGACAACTCATGCTCAGGACCTTCTGTCCAGTCCTCCGATAGCTCACCAACCTCAATACGGGCACGGAGAACCTCACACTCAATGTCACCCAACTGTCCCTCCCGGACGCGCTGGTACAACTCAGGCACAACCACCAAAGGACTTAGGACTGTCCCACTATTACGAACAACAGGCTGCAGCTGCAACATCGCCAACTGCTCCATCAGCTTCCACTCTCTCACGGCCACCTCAGCTTTCCCTTTTCTGCTAACGCGTCAGCCACAACATTACCCTTGCCCGGGGTATAGGCAAGAGTAAAGTCAAAGGTCTGCAAATACTCCACCCATCTCCTCTGCCTCAAATTCAAGTCCTTCTGAGTAAAGATGTATCGAAGGCTCTTGTGATCCGAGAACACCACAAACTTTTCCCCCCAAGAGGTAGTGCTGCCAACTCTTCAGGGCGAAGATGACAGCCGCCAACTCAAGATCATGGGTAGCGTAATTCTGCTCATGAGGCTTCAACTGCCTCGACCCATAAGCTACAACATTGTGCTCCTGCATAAGCACACACCCCAATCCAACCCTGGACGCATCACAATATACCTCATATGGGATATCCTCCCGAGGCAACCTCAACACCGGTGTAGTGGTCAAACGGTCTTGAGAGTCTCAAACGCCTGCTGGCACTTGTCCGTCCACTCAAACTTCACTCCCTTCCGAGTCAACGCCATCATAGGAGCTGCCAAATGGGAGAATCACTCTACAAAACGACGGTAATAGCCTGCCAATCCAAGAAAACTACGAATCTCAAAAACGTTGGTTGGCCTCGCCCACGATGCCACAGCCTCAATCTTGGCTGGGTCCACCCTAACTCCCTCAGCTGACACCACATGGCCAAGAAAGTGAACCTCTTGCATCCCAAACTCACACTTGCTAAACTTAGCAAACAGCTGCTGGTCCCTCAAGGTTTGCAACACTGTTGCCAAATGCTCCACATGCTCCCTCTCGGTCTTGGAATACACCAAGATATCATCAATAAACACCACCACAAACAAATCCAAGTATGGAGCAAAGACCTGGTTCATCAAA
Organism: Taxillus chinensis; assembly: GCA_023512835.1. Lineage (NCBI taxonomy): Eukaryota > Viridiplantae > Streptophyta > Magnoliopsida > Santalales > Loranthaceae > Taxillus > Taxillus chinensis. Next base: position 54,229,606 of record CM042090.1, on the reverse strand, counting down.
TGCATGAACACCGCTGGCGCATTAGTGAGCCCGAAGGGCATCACTACCCACTCATAATGCCCATACCTGCACCGAACAGCCGTCTTAGGGATGTCCTCCTCCCTAACCCCCGAGCCGGGTGATACCCCGATTGTAAATCTATTTTGGAAAACCACTGGGCCCCACTTAATTGGTCAAACAGGTCATCTATACGAGGCAACGGATACTTGTTCTTCACAGTCACTGAATTCAGCTTCCTATAATCGATGCAGAGATGAAGCGTGCCATCTGCCTTCTTAGCAAAGAGCACCGGAGCACCCCAGGGTGAGGTACTCGGCCTGATATACCCCTGGTCCCCCAACTCCTCGATTTGCCTCTGCAGCTCCCTCAGCTCGGCTGGCCCCATACGATATGCTACTTGGGAAATCGGACTCGTCCCCGGCACCAACTCAATGGTGAACTCCACACTCCTCTTAGGTGGCAAACTCCTCAACTCTTCAGGAAAAACATCCTGAAATTGGTCCACAATAGCGGGCCACACCCTCTTTTCCACCTTCTCCTCCTTAGCAAAGGTCAAGGCTGCCAACCTGTGGGTAATGGCACCCCACTGGTCGAACACTAGCCCGGCTCGACTCGCCTCACGATCCCACTCCCCTTGCAGGGTACAAGAGATTCCTACGGGTGACACGAAGGATACACGCTGCCGGTAACAGTCTATCTTGGCTTGGAAAGCCATAAGCCAATCCATACCCAAGATCAGGTCAAAAGTACGCAAAGGCATCACATGCAAGTCGAAGCTCAGTTCCACATCACCCATGGTTAACACACAATCGCGGCAAACGTGTCGCACCTCAATCATACCTCCCACCGGAGACTCTACAACCAAGGGCCACTCCGCCTCGACACACGTTAACCCCAAGCCCTCAACTATAAGCTCAGCAATAAAAGAACGCGATGCACCCGTATCGAAAAGAACAAAACCAAGCATCCGGGAGATCAAAAGAGTACCTCTAACCACCGATGGTCCTACTCCCTCCTCTGCCGGCGAAGGTGGTAGCTCAGCCTCCTCCTGGGGTGTCGCATTCAGTGCAAACACCCTCCCTTGGCCCGTGCCTGTCACGCCCCGGATTTCCAACCCGAGGAGACCGAAACGTGACCCTCCCTTTACCCAAGTTGGATAGAGGGGTTAGAATACAACATACACCTCACACTTTATATTCAGAGAACAATCTTATATTTATTGAGTCCAAACATAGCAAATACGTTCAAAACACACTTTTATTACATTGAACTCCACATTACAATATCTCCCCACTGGGGTTACAAAGTTACATAAAGAAAAGCAGCATAACTCGAAATAATAATGAGCAAGCCACAAGGAGGACTTCCACCTTGGTGTTCCCACCTAACGCCTGTAGGTTCCTGTAAAGAAAACAACATGGTAGGAGGGGTGAGCAACAACAGCTCAGTAGGGATCATGTCTCCCCAACCCATCCCATGCAGCTAATATCTATATGCCTTGTGTACAAGTGCTGTGTCGTGATACAATTATTCCACCAGATATAATTACAGGCTATAGCAGCAAATATAATCATACACGGGCTGGTACATAAACACTCCCGGGCTTCCATAGCCACCGGGTTCCAAGAACAGTCCCGGGCTTCCACAGCCACCGGGTTCCAAGAACAGTCCCGGGCTTCCACAGCCACCGGGTTCCAAGAACAGTCCCGGGCTTCCACAGCCACCGGGTTCCAAGAACACAGCACACATAGCCACACTTAGTCACACAGACATAACATCGAACACTTAGCATGCAAAGCCTCACAGGTATAAAACCAAACAATTGGTGTATATAAATTCACAGGCTCATAAACCCAGCCGCACAGGCATTTTCTCAAACATGTAACTGGCATGTCACACAGGCATTTTATCGAACACTTTTCATGCATCACACGAACACCAGAAACACACCAAAATCGCCATCGAAGGCCAACATCCATATAGGAGATCACACCTATATGGATTACATATATATATAAACAGGTTTAACTCCATAATCTGCCCTAGAACCCTAGGACAGAGGAGGATTTAGGAAGAACAGAACCCCTACCTTGTGTGTTCTCCTGCTCCCGCTTCCACGCAAGATGCCGACCACCCACGCAAGACGCTCCGGCAGCCACCAAACGCTCTCCTTCCCTCTCTCTCTCTCTCTCTGCGATGGCTGGTGGAGCAACAACCCTAACCCTAAAATAGAGGGGCTTCTCCTCCTTATATAGACAACACAACATCAAAACGACGTAGTTTTGATTAAGTGAATCCCAGCATCAAAACGACGTAGTTTTGATCACACAAGTTAGCATCTTGCCGCACCCATATAGGCCAAAATACTCAGAATTTCAGCATGGTACTTTGGAGAAAGATCATTAGAATGTCAAAACCAAGGGAACCATGCAAAAATATGGCTGCACGCCAATTTGAACGTGAATTCCCCAATTCACGTGCAACTCCAAATGCACTCCAAATGCACTCAAACTTCACCCCTAGCCTCCTTGCATCATGTAGAAGACAACCACACTTGCACGTGAAATGGACCCATATCACGTGCACCTCACATACACGTCCGTTTGGCCTGAAACTACTGTGGTAGATTGAGGACATCATTCTAAGCATCTTTCCTTTTGCACGTGAATTCATTTGAGCCCATTCACTAGGTCAAAATCTAGAAAAACTACTCAGAAGGCAAAACTGTGACTAACTCGAGGTACGGGTCCTTACAGTGCCACTAGTCGGCTCACTCACTGGGTGTCACGCCCCGGATTTCCAACCCGAGGAAACCGGTACGTGACTCCCCTTTTTACCCACACGGAGGGCAAAGGGGTTAGGATACAAACCAAGAACTAAACATTTTAAACATTCACAACACATTCAACAAAAATAAAGTCCATCAAGTAGTCCACAAACCAAATCAGTCTTTAATACAAAGTCTTCTTTTCAATCCATCCCCATTGGGGTTACATCAGTTCCCATAATAACATAAACAATTAAATAAATAAGGTCTTCCACCTTGGGGTCCCACCTAACGCCTGTAGGTTCCTGTAAAGAAAACAACATGGTAGGAGGGGTGAGCAACCACGACTCGTAGGGATCATGTCTCCCCAACCCATCCCATGCACCTAATATCTACATGCCTTGTGTACAAGTGCTGTGTCGTGATACAATCATTCCACCAGATATAGTTACAAGCTATAACAGCAAACACAATCATACATGGGCTGGTACATAAACACTCCCGGGCTTCCACAGCCACCGGGTTTCAAGAATAGTCCCGGGCTTCCATAGCCACCGGGTTCCACAAAACAGTCCCGGGCTTCCACAGCCACCGGGTTCCACAAAACAGTCCCGGGCTTCCACAGCCACCGGGTTCCACAAAACAGTCCCGGGCTTCCACAGCCACCGGGTGTACAAGCAAACACGCAGCACACATGGCCATACAGGCATAACATCAAACACTTAGTATGCTTAGTCACACAGAATAACATCGAACACTTAGCATGCATATATTCACCAGCTCATAAACCCAGCCACACAGATATAATCTCACACATAATATGCACAGCTTCACAGGCATAATTTCAAACACATAACATGCACAGCCTCACAGGCATTACCTCAAACACATAACATGCACAGCCTCACAGGCATTATGTCAAACACTTGGCAGGCATATATACATATATCCAAACAACGCCATTGAAGGCCAACATTCATATAGGAGATCACACCTATATGAATTTACATATAAATAGTATGATAACAAGGACAATATCCAACGGGTACTTCACCACAGGGCCTAACCCCGGATCAGGTATAAGAAAACAGAATCCCTACCTTAAAGAAGATCCTCCTTGCTCCCGCGTTAGATGCCGTCCTCCCCACGCAAGATGCTCCAGGCAAAGAACCAGCCAGTTCTCCCCCTTTCCCTCTCTCTAGCTCTCTCTCTCTCCACGACGGCCGCAATGGCCGAAAAACCCCTAACCCTAGAACAAGGAGTCTCCTCATCCTTATATAGGCCTCCCACTATCAAAACGACGTAGTTTTGATTAAGTGAAACCCAGGATCAAAACGACGTAGTTTTGATCACACAAGTTAGCACCTTTCCGCACCCATATAGGCCAAAATACTCAGAATTTCAACATGGTCCTTTGGAGAAAGTTCCTTAGAATGTCAAAACCAAGGGAACCATGCAAAAATATGCCTGCACGCCAATTTGCACGTGAATTCCCCAATTCACGTGCAACTCCAAATGCTCTCAAACTTCACCCCTAGCCTCCTTGCATCATTTAGAAGACAACCACACTTGCAGGTGAATTGGACCCATATCACGTGCACCTCACATACATGTCCATTTGGCTTGAAACTTCTGTGGTAGATAGAGGACATCATTCTAAGCATCTTTCCTTTTGCACGTGAATTCATTGGAGTCCATTTACTAGGTCAAAATCTAGAAAAACTCTACTCAGGAGGCAAAACTGACTAACTCAAGGTACGGGTCCTTACATCCTCTCCCCCTTAAGACTTTTCGTCCTCGAAAAGAAATGACATAAAATGACATACGAGGAAAACAAACACAAGCTACCCATTTGCCACATGGCGAGCCACAACACCCAAATGGGTCATACACCACACACAACATAACAGCACGTAACAGTACCACCATAATGCATATAACACATGTCCGCATGTCATGAATACACATCTCAAATATCTCAAATAAGAACACATGTCTTTAAAAGACAATACAAATACACCAAATCGTACACAACTAATACAAGGAAAACACAAAACACATCACACCCTTGGCCAACAGCCACCTCCCACGCTTAAGATTGTTCGTCCTCGAACAAGTCTGGGTACTGTTCACGCATCACGGACTCACGTTCCCATGTCTCCTCCTCAATGCCACGGTGCTGCCACAGCACGCGAACCAAAGGAATAGCACGGCCACGCAAAAGCTTCTCTCGCCGATCTAGGATACGGATAGGGGCCTCAACAACGGACATGTCATCCTCAATGTCTAATGTCCCCCAATCGAGCACATGAGTGGGGTCAGGGTGATACTTCCTCAACTGGGACACGTGAAACACATTGTGCACTCGACTCAGCCGCGGTGGTAACGCTAACCGGTAGGCTACAGGCCCTACACGATCCAGAATCTCAAAAGGACCAATAAACCGCGGAGATAGCTTGGAACCTCGCCCAAACCGTCGATGTCCACGACGTGGGGAAACACGAAGGAACACATGATCACCAACCGAAAACTCCAAAGGTCGTCGCCGCTGATCTGCATAAGATTTCGCCGACTCGAGCCGACAACAAACGCCGACGAATCAACTTGACCTTCTCGGTAGCCTCTTGAACCAACGTGGCCCCAAGAGAGCTGTCTCCCCCACCTCGGTCCAACACAAAGGTGACCGACACGGCCGTCCGTACAACGCCTCAAAAGGAGCCATCCCAATGGATGCCTGATAATCGTTGTTGTAGGCAAACTCCACCAAAGGAAGGTGAGTTGCCCACGAACCCCCGAAATCTAACACACAGGCCCGTAACATGTCCTCCAAAGTCTGATTCGTCCTCTCTGTCTGGCCGTCAGTCTCAGGGTGAAAGGCTGTACTCAAGTGAAGCTTGGTCCCCATAGCCTCCTGCAAACCTGCCCAAAAACGGGAAGTGAACCTTGAATCCCGGTCTGAGACAACCGATGATGGTACTCCATGCAGTCTCACAATCTCGTTCATGTACAGCTGACTCAAGGTCCCAATAGAGTCCCGCTCGCGAACAGCCAGGAAATGGGCCGACTTTGTGAGTCGATCCACAATCACCCAAATCATATCCTTCCTCCCAGTGGTGGGTGGAAGACCAGTCACAAAATCCATCGCTATATAGTCCCACTTCCACTCTGCTATGGGCAAGGGCTATAACATGCCCGCCGGCCGCTGATGCTCAGCCTTCACCTGCTGACACGTGAGGCACCGCGAAACAAAGGCAGCTACATCGCGTTTCATCCCAGGCCACCAAAAATGTCCGCGAAGCGCATGGTACATCTTCGTACCCCCTGGATGCACAGCAACTCTAGATTGGTGAAACGCCCTCATCACCTCATCCCTGAGGGAAGAAGCCACTACCAACCGCCCCTGAAATGACAACTCATGCTCAGGACCCTCCGTCCAGTCCCCCGGATAGCTCCCCGGCCTCAATACGGGCACGGAGAACCTCGCACTCAATGTCACCCAGTTGTTCCTCCCGGACGCGCTGGTACAACTCAGGCACTACCACCAAAGGACTCAGGACTGTCCCACCATCACGAACAACAAGGTACCGCAACGTCGCTAACCGCTCCATCGGCTTCCACTCTCTCACGGCCACCTCGGCTTTCCCTTTTCTGCTCAATGCATCGGCCACAACATTACCCTTGCCCGGGGTATAGGCAAGAGTAAAATCAAAGGTCGCAAATACTCCACCCATCTCCTTTGCCTCAAATTCAAGTCCTTCGAGTAAAGATGTACTTGAAGGCTCTTGTGATCTGAGAACACCACAAACTTTTCCCCCCAAGAGGTAGTGCTGCCAACTCTTCAGGGCGAAGATGATGACAGACTAACTCAAGGTCATGAGTAGGATAATTCCTGCTCATGAGGCTTCACTGTCTCGACCCATAAGCTACCACACCGTGCTCCCGCATAAGCACACACCCCAAACCAACCCTGGACGCATCATAGTATACCTCATACGGAATATCCTCCCTAGGCAACCTCAACACAGGTGCGGTGGTCAAACGGTTTTTGAGAGTCTCAAACGCCCGCCGGCACTTGTTCTGTCCACTCAAATTTCACTCCTTTCCTAGTCAATGCCGTCATAGGAGCCGCCAAACGGGAGAACCCCTCGACAAAACGACGATAGTACCCCGCTAAGCCAAGAAAACTACGGATCTCAAAAACGTTGGTTGGCCTCGCCCACGATGCCACGGCCTCAATCTTGGCCGGGTCCACCCTAACTCCCTCGGTGACACCACATGGCCAAGAAAGTGAACCTCCTGCAGCCAAAACTCACACTTGCTAAACTTAGCAAACATCGCTGGTCCCTCAAGGTTTGCAACATGTTGCCAAGTGCTCCACATGTTCCTTCTCGGTCTTGGAATACACCAAGATATCGTCGATAAACACCACCACGAACGAGTCTAAGTATGGGGCAAAGACTTGGTTCATCAAATGCATGAACACGCTGGCGCATTAGTGAGCCCGAAAGGCATCACTACCCACTCATAATGCCCATACCTGCACCGAAAAGCCGTCTTAGGGATGTCCTCCTCCCTAACCCTGAGCTGGTGATACCCCGACCGTAAATCTATTTTGGAAAACCACTGGGCCCCACTCAACTGGTCAAACAGGTCATCTATCCGAGGCAACGGGTACTTGTTCTTCACGATCACCGAATTCGCCTTCCTGTAGTCGATGCAAAGACGAAGCGTGCCATCGGCCTTCTTAGCAAAGAGCACCGGAGCACCCCAAGGTGAGGTACTCGGTCCGATATACCCTTGGCCCACCAACTCCTCGATTTGCCTTTGCGGCTCCCTCGGCTGGCTGGCCCCATACGATATGCTACTTGGGAAATCGGACCCGTTCCCGGCACCAACTCAATGGTAAACTCCACACTCCTCTTAGGTGGCAAACTCCTCAACTGCTCAGGAAAAACATCCTGAAATTGGTCCACAACAGCGGGCCACACCCTCTTTTCCACCTTACCCTCCTCAGCAAAGGTCAGGGCTGCTAACCTGTGGGTAATGGCACCCCACCGGTCCAACACCTGGCCCGGCCCGACTCGCCTCACAATCCCACTCCCCCTGCAGGGTGCACGAGGTCCCCAGGTGTCACGAAGGTCACACGCCGCCGATAACAATCTATCTTGGCCTGGAAAGCCATAAGCCAATCCATACCCAAGATCAGGTCAAACGTTCTCAAAGGCATCACATGCAAGTCAAAACTCGGCTCCACCTCGCCTATGGTTAACACACGATTACGACACACTCTCCGTACCTCAATCATGCCTCCTACCTGGAGACTCCACAACTAGGGGCCTTGCGGCTTCCACACAAGCTAACCCCAAGCCGTCTATTACAAGCTCAAGAACAAACGAACATGATGCACCCGTATCGAAAAGAACGAAGCTAAGGTACGGGAGATCAAGAGGGTACCCCTAACCACGGATGGTCCTGCTCCACCCTCGGCTAGTGGGGGTGGTAGCTCGGCCTCCTCCTGGGTACGTCGCCTCCAGCCGCAAACACCCTCCCCTTGGCCCGTGCCACCGGTCGGCTCACTCACTTGGCGCTTCCCGCCAAGGCTGCCTCCGCCTTCGGTCTGCTGCCGCTCCGGCCTCCCCGAGGTCGGGTCCGATTCGATCCCGCCCGACTAGCCGGCCACCGACGAGCTGGTCTCTCGCTGGTGCACGAAAACCGGCATCACTCCTTGTCTTGCCGGATGTCATGCCTCCAACTCCCCTGTTGCCACTCCGGCAAACCCGGCTCGGATGGCCCTCTCGTCCACATCTATGGCATTTCCAGTCCCTCTTTGGACACTCCTTTCTCAAGTGGCCTTGCTCCCCACAACGGTAACAACCGCCGGGGGAGACCCCTCTTTGGACCGCCCGTTGCCACCGCCAAAACTAGACCTCCCTGGGTTCACCAATGTCTGTCCCCCGCTGCGGAAGGAACCGCTATCCCTCTCCTCCGTCTTGAGCCTCTTGGACCCTGCATCTCGATCAGGCCCACTCGCAACCGGCGACCCTGATGGGCCTGCCTCCCACCATCCGGCTCTCTCTCGGCCTATACGGGCCGTCTCCACGGCCTCAGGCATAGGTCCTCAAGCGTAGAATCGCCCCCCCTCTCCCTAAGGGCTGGCCTAAGTCCCAGAGTGAACTTGTGGGCCTTCAGGTCCTCCTTTGCCCCTGTCTCGGGGGCAAACCTACTCGGGCTCCGGAACTCCCGCTCATACTCGGGCACCGTCTTTGATCCTTGCTTCAGGCTGCCAAATTCCTCCCTCTTCCGCCATCTCACCGATTCGGGAAGAACTCATCATGGAAGAGTTGCAAGAATTCCTCCCAAAACATGAGTTGCACCGCACGGCTCCCCGCAACACTTGTCCACCACTCCAAAGCATCCCCCTCCAGCTGCCGAATTGCGGTCGCACCTTATCCTCCTCCCTGGGCAGGAGAAAGGAGAACACATGCTCAATCTGTCTCAACCACCGCTCGCCTACCACAGGGTCTTCTCCCCCCCTTAAATCGCGGAGGTTGTTCCTTTCGGAACCGTGTCACCACGTCATCCTCTCGCACGGGTCGGTACACCACCCAGCGAACTCTCATGCTCACGAGGCAGCTCTCCCCTGGTGGTGGTGGTGGTGGCACCACCGCTGTGCCGCCATCTCACGGCGCACCTCCTCCCGAACGTCCTGCCGGAGTCCCTCCCGTAGCTCTCGTACCTCCAGCCGGATGCCTTCTTGTAGCCGTGCCGGTAACAACGCATGCCCCCCCAACGGATGGCCCCGCACCCGGACCCTCATGGGCAGATGACTCATCAGCCATCGCCCCGGACGCACGTGTCACTCTCCTCGGTGGCATTCTTACTACATGAAGTAAGATGCACAAACGTCGAACACGTTTGACTACTAACAAGTTGACTACCTCTACCTCATTATCAAGTCAAGCCGTACATGGCATTACACACATTTTAACCATTGCATCAACCAATATTGCACACAAAGACAGTCCACATTGTAGTCATACCCAAGGCATTCCAAGAATATTCAGAGTTGCACAACTCACACATGATCATGTTATGCACATCCTTCACACATGACAACAAATGCAACTAGTGCCCTAATGCCAATGCATGCAAATCCTACCACAAGACTGGACTACCCTAAGTACACCTTGGAGGCTCAAAGAGGACCATGTTGATCAGGCATGTCCCTCCAGGCTCCTCCAAAGGACTCAAGATAACCAAGTCCGCCCACTACCCTAGGCCAACTAGACCATGCTCGATACCATATTGTCACGCCCGGATTTCCAACCCGAGGAAACCGGTACGTGACTCCCCTTTACCCACACGGAGGGCAAAGGGGTTAGGATACAAACCAAGAACTGAACATTTTAAACATTCACAACACATTCAAGAAAAATAAAGTCCATCAAGTAGTCCACAAACCAAATCAGTCTTTAATACAAAGTCTTCTTTTCAATCCATCCCCATTGGGGTTACATCAGTTCCCATAATAACATAAACAATTAAATAAATAAGGTCTTCCACCTTGGGGTCCCACCTAACGCCTGTAGGTTCCTGTAAAGAAAACAACATGGTAGGAGGGGTGAGCAACCACAGCTCAGTAGGGATCATGTCTCCCCAACCCATCCCATGCACCTAATATCTACATGCCTTGTGTACAAGTGCTGTGTCGTGATACAATCATTCCACCAGATATAGTTACAGGCTATAACAGCAAACACAATCATACATGGGCTGGTACATAAACACTCCCGGGCTTCCACAGCCACCGGGTTCCACAAAACAGTCCCGGGCTTCCACAGCCACCGGGTTCCACAAAACAGTCCCGGGCTTCCACAGCCAGCGGGTTCCACAAAACAGTCCCGGGCTTCCACAGCCACCGGGTGTACAAGCAAACACGCAGCACACATGGCCATACAGGCATAACATCAAACACTTAGTATGCTTAGTCACACAGGAATAACATCGAACACTTAGCATGCATATATTCACCACTCATAAACCCAGCCACACAGATATAATCTCACACATAATATGCACAGCTTCACAGGCATAATTTCAAACACATAACATGCACAGCCTCACAGGCATTACCTCAAACACATAACATGCACAGCCTCACAGGCATTATGTCAAACACTTGGCAGGCATATATACATATATCCAAACAACGCCATTGAAGGCCAACATTCATATAGGAGATCACACCTATATGAATTTACATATAAATAGTATGATAACAAGGACAATATCCAACGGGTACTTCACCACAGGGCCTAACCCCGGATCAGGTATAAGAAAACAGAATCCCTACCTTAAAGAAGATCCTCCTTGCTCCCGCGTTAGATGCCGTCCTCCCCACGCAAGATGCTCTGGCAGCAACCAGCAGTTCTCCCCCTTTCCCTCTCTCTAGCTCTCTCTCTCTCCACGACGGCTGCAATGGCTGAAAAACCCCTAACCCTAGAACAAGGAGTCTCCTCATCCTTATATAGGCCTCCCACTATCAAAACGACGTAGTTTTGATTAAGTGAAACCCAGGATCAAAACGACGTAGTTTTGATCACACAAGTTAGCACCTTTCCGCACCCATATAGGCCAAAATACTCAGAATTTCAACATGGTCCTTTGGAGAAAGTTCCTTAGAATGTCAAAACCAAGGGAACCATGCAAAAATATGCCTGCACGCCAATTTGCACGTGAATTCCCCAATTCATGTGCAACTCCAAATGCTCTCAAACTTCACCCCTAGCCTCCTTGCATCATTTAGAAGACAACCACACTTGCACGTGAATTGGACCCATATCACGTGCACCTCACATACATGTCCATTTGGCCTGAAACTTCGTGGTAGATAGAGGACATCATTCTAAGCATCTTTCCTTTTGCACGTGAATTCATTGGAGTCCATTTACTAGGTCAAAATCTAGAAAAACTCTACTCAGGAGGCAAAACTGACTAACTCAAGGTATGGGTCCTTACACTGGGCGGCTCCCGCCCTGACTTCCTCTAGCATCAGCCTGTTGTCGCTCTGGCCTCCCTTGAGGTCGGGTCTGACTGGATCCTGCCTGGCTGGCCTACCACTGACGAGCTGGTCTCTCAGCTAGTGCACGGAAGCTAGCATCACTCCTCACGCTGGATGCCACGCCCCCCGCTCGCCTGTTGCCACTCTTGTAAACCCGGCGCAAATGGCCCTCCCGTCTACAGTTGTTGCATCGCCAGTCCTTCTTGGGGCACTCCCCCTTGAAGTGACCCTGCTCTCCACAACAGTGAAAACTGCTAGGTAGACCCCCAGATGGACCACCCTGTCTTCCACCGCCAAAAGTGGACCTCCCAGGGTTCACAGGTGTCTGACCCCGACTGCGAAAAGAACTGCTATCCCTCTCCTCCGTCTTGAGCCTCTTGGGCCCTGCATCTCGATCAGGCCCACTCTGCAACTGGCGACCCTGATGGGCGTGCCTCCCATCATCCAGCTCTCTCTCGGCTATACGGGCCGTCTCCACAACCTCAGCATAGGTCCTCAAGCGTAGAATTGCCACCCTCTGCCTAAGGTCTGGCCTAAGGCCCAAAGTGAACTTGTGGGCCTTCAGGTCCTCCCTTGCCACAGTCTCAGGAGCAAACCTACTCAAGCTCTGGAACTCCCGCTCATACTCAGGTACCATCCTGGATCCCTGCTTCAGGCTGCCAAATTCCTCCCTCTTCTGCCATCTCACTGATTTCGGGAAGAACTCATCATGGAAGAGTTGCAAGAACTCCTCCCAAAGCATGAGTTGCACCGCACGGCTCCCCGCGACACTCGTACACCACTCCAAAGCATCCCCCTCCAGCTGCCGAATGGCCAGTCGCACCTTATCCTCCTCCTGGGGCAGGAGAAAGGAGAACACATGCTCGATATGCCTCAACCACTGCTCAGCTACCACGGGATCACCTTCCCCCTTGAATCGTGGAGGTTGTTCCTTTCGGAACCGTGTCACCACGTCATCCTCTGCACGAGTCGGTACACCACCCAGCGAACTCTCACGCTCACGAGGCAGCTCCCCTACTGGTAGTGGTGGTGGCATCACCTGCTGTGCTGCCATCTCACGGCGCACCTCCTCCCAAACCTCCTGCCGGAGTCCCTCCCGTAGCTCTCGTACTTCCAGCCAGATGCCTTCTCGTAGCTGTGCCAGCAACAACGCATGCCCTCCAACGGACTGTCCCGCACCCAGACCCTCATGGGTAGATGACTCATCAGCCACTGCCCCGGACGCACGTGTCTCTCTCCTCGGCGGCATTCTTACTACACGAAGTAAGAAGCACAAACGTCAAAACGAATTTATAATCTATCGCATCACTACCTCTACCCCACTGATCAATTCCACTATCACATGACATTACACACATACATTGTATCAATCACATTTCACAGTTCGGTACGCATTGCCAAACAAATCAGAGTTGCACATTTCACACTTAATCATATTATCTTATCCACAATTTCCACAGTTTAGCACACATTCACAGCAAATACAACTAGTGCCCTAATGCCAATGCATGCAAATCCTACCACAAGACTGGACTACCCTAAGTACACCTTGGAGGCTCAAAGAGGACCATGTTGATCAGGCATGTCCCTCCAGGCTCCTCCAAAGGACTTAGGATAACCAGGTCCGCTCACTACCTTAGGCCAACTAGACCATGCTCTGATACCATATTGTCACGCCCCGGATTTCCGACTCGGGGAAACCGGTACGTGACTCCCTATTCACCCACACGGAGGGCAACGGGGTTGGATTACTGGATGCCACACAAACAAGACTAACAATTACAATAAATCAAACATGCCACATCTTTATTTAATTTCAAACATCAAAGGTTCACAAACCAATCATGTTCCTTACTACAATTCAATCCCTTAGTACATTTCCCCCCTAGGGTTACATAAATTATGAAATTACATTACTGAAGTGAACAATAAAATGAAGATGGTCTTCCACCTTGGTGTATCCACCTAACGCCTGTATGTCCCTAGAAAACAAGCAAACACAGTAGGAGGGGTAAGCAACCACAGCTTAGTAGGGATCAAGTCTCCCCAACCCTTCCCATGTTCCTAGCGGCTACATGCATGTGCACAGGTGTAGTGACGTGGCAGTATTAGGAAAAAATAAAATATTCCACACAAGCGGGCGTAACCTCACCCTGCCCACACCTGGCTAACAAACCACATCTCAAGCAAGTAATTTAACCGCCTCTTCAGGCCACTGATTTAACCGCCTCTCAGGCAAAGTAGTTTAACCGCCTCTTCAGGCCACTGGTTCAACCGCCGCTCAGGCAAAGTAATTTAACTGCCTCTTCAGGCCAGATACCACAGTCATGCACACAACACACACCATGGTCACTCAAGCATAAAACCAAACACTTGGTGTGCACCCGTTCACAAGTGCACAACCGAGCCATTCAGGCAATAGAACAAACACCCAGCATGCATACATACACCAAATCACAAGTCCAGCCACACAGGCATATTATTAAACATATATTAGGCATATACACAGAACAATAGTCACACATGCATTTCATCAAACATGTAACATGCACTGACCGCCCAACAACAGATTCACACCAAAATGCCATTGAAGGCCAACATCCATATAGGATATCACACCTATATGGATTTATATATATATATATAATAGCAAGTATAGACCGAATTCTACCTAAGAACCCTAGGACAGAGAGGGATTAGCAAGAACAGAACCCCTACCTCAAGTAAAATGCAACAACACAGCGATATTCTGTTCCCACGCAAGACGCCCGGCAGCAACCAGGAGCACTCCTTCCCTCTCTCTCTCTCTCTCTCTCTCTACGACGGCTGGTGGAGCAACAAACCCTAAACCTAAAACAGAGGGGCTTCTCCTCCTTATATAGACAACACAACATCAAAACGACGTAGTTTTGATTAAGTGAATCCCAGCATCAAAACGACGTAGTTTTGATGGTACAAGCTTTGACCTTCCCACATCCATACACACCAAAATATCCATAATTCCAACATGGTCCTTTGGGAAAAGATGATTAGAATAACAAAACTAAGGTAACCATGCAAAAATATGCCTCTGCGCCAATTTGAACGCCAATTCCCAAATTGGCGTGCAGCTCCAAATGCACTCAAACTTTACCCCAAGCCTCCTTGCATCTTGTAGAGGTCTGAGAAGCAAAAATATGCTTGCACGTGAAATGGGTGAATTCACGTGCAGCTCCAAATGCTCTGAAATTTCTGTGGTAGATAGAGGACCTCATTCTAAGAAACTTTTGTTCTTGCACGCCAATTGTTTGAGGCCATCTACTATATCAAAACTGAGCTCCAAAATCTGCCAAAATAGCTTAAAACCGCATGTATATGCAGAGCATCTTCCTAGGGCATAAATAGAAGTAAAGACTTGATTAAACCAAATCGTAACACACCTTAACTACCTTAACACCCTAATCACAACATGATACGAAGATGACATAAATGTTTTTTAAAATGTAAGCCAAAATTGCATACCTAGTATCCATGCCTCTCCACAAGCAAATCACAAAATCAAGCAACTCAAACAATCACACAAAATAAAAATGACACTAACAAACAAACCTAAAACAAAAACCAAAAACAAAACATGCAATCACACAACATAATGGACAAATAAGTGGCGCAAGGCACCCCCCACACCACACTTAAAGTATGCTATGTCCTCATGGCATGGAATAGGGAAAAGAGATTAGGAAGATCCTTACCTATCGGCAGGTAAGCTATTGATAACGTGCATTTATGCCGTTATCCTAGGCCTTATTTAGGGTGTTTTAGAGTATGTTTTGTACCTATTTGCATGATATTTTACACATATTTGCTCTAACCCCTAGGAAGACCCTGTTTAGTGTATAGTGGTACTTTTTGAGTGTTTTTGGCAGGTTTTAGAGCAACCTTTTCCCACATACCTTGGCTAGATCACTTCATACACTCAAGAGGAAGCTATAGGAAGAAGATGGAAACAAAATGAAGGCAAAATCAAGGTGCACATGAAAAGGCTTTCTCACGTGCATTCTCACATGCAAGGATTTTATTGCTTAGATGCCTTCTACAACTCAAGAGGAAGCTTTGGAGCAAATTTGGGATGATTTGGAGCTACACGTGAAAAGGGTCTTCTCATGTGCATTCTCGCGTGCAGGCATTTTTGAGCTCCAAATGATGTTTTTTGTTGTTTTAATCATTTTCCTCTAAAGAACTGGGGTCAAATTTGGTGTAGTTTGCGTGTTATTGAGCCTAGAACGTTGAATAGTGTCATTAACCAAAACGACGTCGTTTTGGCTACGACCACATTTATAATTAGGGCACACCTTTTGTAACCCTAATTTGGCCCACTAAATCCTATAAATAGGGGTCTTTAGAGGCATTGTAAATCATCTTGAGGGAGAGAATCTGATCTGAGTTCTCAAAAAGAGCTATAGCCATTGCTAAAAGATCGGATTGTCCTTGGCAAGGAGTAATTTTGGGCAGCAGGCGCCGAAGTCTTTGGAGGCTGGAGTTCTGGTTCATTTTGGGGTCTTCCTTTATTGTCCTGGTACTGTAATCATGTTCTTTCTTGTAATTGTTATTGCTTTTGTCATGATTATGGAGTAGTTTTGTTAGTCTAGGGGAGCAATGTAGCCCCCAATAAATTGTATTCAGTTTGTTTATGGTTGTTCAATAAAATAGAATTTAGTTCTTGTTTAATTAACTTGCTTGTATGGAAATGCCTAGTTTATGCATAATTAGGTAATCTTAGCCCTTGTCTAGGGTGGAACACTAGTGAATTAGATTTAATATTGCATGATGGACCAAGTCTACAACTATTAGATTGTTTATCTACCTTGATCACTTTTATTCACATGGACTAAATGGGATAAAAGCCTTAAATCTATCTTAGCATGGACCAAATGTAAGATAGACAGGAGATAATCAACATGAACATGAACTAGAACATAAATCAAGAACAAGGGCCATAATCAGACTAGTATAATCGATTGGGTGGTAAACATTGTGACCCTAGATCCTTAATCACTGAAATCTCTATACCAATAGCTTGCCAACATTCCGATTTAATCATTTTTCGTTCAAACTATCTATACAACAAAAATCAATTGTCCAGACATAAAATCAACTTGTTAGCTTAGTGCTTGCTGCTTAACAGCATTAGCTACCTCCCTGTGGGTTCGACAACCGGAGTCTTAATTCTCCATTTTGTTACTTGACCAGTGCACTTGCTGCAAAACCTATAGACACAATTTTTTAAGGTCAGCTATAACAGTAGATAACCTGGGCCACCATTCTCCTTACACGAGCCACAAAATCAGCTGAAGTCTCGCCGCGTACTGCCTAACTATCTCTCTACTGCAAGATAGCTAGCAAATAATAACAAACGAAAATCCCACAGCTGAACTGATCAGGCTGTTGAGGGAATTCCATTTCAGTGAGGTGAATAAGAGGTAATTTGTCCTGCAGCAACCCTTCTTTCTTCATTGTGTCTTTGATTCTTTTCATAAGGCCATGAACAAGGTGCCGCTTCCTTCTTCCAAACCCATGGCCTTGACTTGGATCATACAGCACTGCATGCCATGCACTCAAATCCAAATGTACTAATACAAAATGGTGATCAATGTGAATAGGGAGTAATACCTCATGCACAATGCGCCAGGGTCGGTGGCCTTCATTCGCACCATTTATGCGCTGACGCAAAACACTTTCGGACAAGGGGTGCTCATATAATTCACACAGCATAATGGATTTGTATTGGGCCAGCAGATAATTTTGAGGCTCAGCCTCCACTACAAAACGCATGGTCCTGCAAAATAAATTTACATCATCTATATATAAAAATTCATTACCTGAGATCCACCAGAGGAAGTCGGATGTGAAGACGTCCATGTCCCTTACAATGTGAACCTATAGCTCCGAAGGGTCTATGAAGCGCTCAAACTCCTCTTGAGCTTCCTCAGAGGATATAGCTGGATTAATTCTCAAATGAAAGGGCTCTTCAAGGAAGTCTTAAGGCTCAACTGGAATGTCCGTCCCCCATGAAATAGGGTATACAACTGGCACTATCGCCTGAGAATATGCAGGGTCAACATAAGGCTCATTTGGGGAGTACCTTGCCTCTGGTTCTGGCTGTCGTTGCTTTGCTTGGGCATGGTAGGAGCCCTCATAGGCTGGAGGCGAGTCCTCCTGGGCTGGAGGTGAGTCCTCGTCAGATATCTCCACTATTGGAGAACTTGCGGACTTTTTCTTTCTGCTAAAGGTTCTCCAAATTTTTCCTAGAAGACCTTTGATTTCTTTGTTATCTTTCTTCAGCTCCTCCACCTCGTGCTTTGTCTTAGCTTGATCCTTTCTGAGATGTTGAGTTTCTTGTCTCTATGCTTCAGTGGAGGCAGCAGCAGGAGCCTCTAGGGCTTCTCATGCCCTTGCTGTAGGTCTAGAGGTGGCCTGCTGGTCTTGAGAGACGAGTGCCATTAACTCTTCAAACTGGGCACTATTGATGTGTCCATTGGTAAATGCCCAGTTAATAACTTCTACCTCACTTACCACCTGGCCACTTATACCTTGAAAGAATTTAAAAATATCTTCATTGTGCAAATTGTATTGCATATACATTGCAGTGAGCCTGAATAAGGTTTGCTTCCTTTCAACCATGGGGGCGGAGGTGTCCTTTGCAAATTCAGTGGGCCTCTCCATATGAACACTGTGCCTAGATGGCTGTGGTACAGCTTAGGGGGTATCCCCCCAATTTCCTCTAGGACTCACCCCCAAAGCTCCTGCAGGCTGTAGCACTCTCAAAATCCACTGAGAGGGGAAGGGGTTAGTGTCCAAAGATGGTATTTTGTCATTTTTTCCCTCTAAATGCCAGCTAGGATATTGCGTGCAGAAGACATTATTACTCCTCTTATCAATATATACCTTCTACCAACATTTCAGAGCAAAATAATATGCACGCCATATGGGCATATCACGTGCATTAGCACATGCAGGCCCAAATTGGCCCAAAATTTTGTGGTGAGTTTGTTTTGCATTGAAGATCAACTTCTCTTCTTGCAAGGCATATGTCTGGGTTCAATTTCAAGCACTTTTGGGCTTTACTTGGTCATTACTCTAGGGCTTGGGCCTTAAAAATAAATCCAGAAGTCCAAGGCCCATTAATTTGCTCTTCCTGCAAGGCAATTAGTAAAGACAAAACAAGATTTCCTGCACCAAGGTTAGCTCACACAAACACATATTAAATAAAAAACAAAACCTTTGGGTTGCCTCCCAACAAGCGCTTTATTTAAAGTCTGTAGCTAGACTGTGAGATGCGATCATGAAGGTGCAAGAGCGAGGGCATCAACAACATCCCTCTGAGTTGGATCATAATATGGTTTTAATCTATTTCCATCTACCCAAAATTTATTGCCATCTTCAGCTTGGAGCTCAAACCTCCCATATGGCTTCTTGTCTGTTATAACAAAAGGCCCTATCCATTTGGACCTTAATTTTCCGGGAAATAACCTCAACCTAGTGTTAAATAAAAGTACTTTCTGTCCCAGGTTTAAAGGTTCATTGTTTAATTGCCTATCATGCCATTTCTTGGTTCTTTCTTTATAGAGCTTAGCACTTTCATAGGCCTCCATTCGAAACTCATCGAACTCCATGAGTTGCGTCAGCCTCAGTTCCTTAGTCTCATCTAGATCAAAGTTAAGCTTCATCAAGGCCCATGGAGCCTTGTGTTCTAATTCCACTGGCAAGTGACATGCCTTCCCATAAAGTATTCTGTAGGGTGACATCCCAATGGGGGTTTTGTAGGCAATCCTATAAGCCCACAAGGCTTCATTAAGCCTTTGAGACCAATCTTTCCTATTCCCTCCAACAGTTTTCTCTAAAATGGTCTTGATTTCTCTGTTGGACACCTTAGCCTGTCCATTAGCTTGTGGGTGGTAAGCTAAGGACCTCCTATGGTTCACCCCATACTTCATCAGTAACTTATCAAATAACTTGTTGCAAAAGTGACTCCTCTCATCCCTTGGTGTGTCACGCCCCGGGCTTCCACAGCCACCGGGTGTACAAGCAAACACGCAGCACACATGGCCATACAGGCATAACATCAAACACTTAGTATGCTTAGTCACACAGGAATAACATCGAACACTTAGCATGCATATATTCACAGGCTCACAAACCCAGCCTCACAGATATAATCTCACACATAATATGCACAGCCTCACAGGCATAATTTCAAACACTGGACGTGCGTGGCCTCACAGGCATAATCTTAAACACATAATGTGCATAGCCTCACAGGCATAATTTCAAACACTTGGCAGGCATATATACATATATCCAAACAACACGCCATTGAAGGCCAACATCCATATAGGAGATCATACCTATATGAATTTACATATAAATAATATAATAACAAGAACGATATCCAACGGTTCATTCACCACAGGGCCTAACCCCGGAGTAGGTCCAAGAAGACAGAACCCCTACCTTAAAGAAGATCCTCCTTGTTCCCGCGCTAGACGCCGTCCTCCCCATGCAAGACGCTCCGGCAGCAACCAGTAGCTCTCCTTCCTTTCCTCTCTTTAGCTCTCTCTCTCTCTACGACGACTACAGTGGTTGAAGAGTACCCTAACCCTAGAACAAGGAGTCTTCACCCCTTTATATAGACAACTCAAACCCCAAAACGACGTAGTTTTGATTAAATAAAACCCAGCATCAAAACGACGTAGTTTTGATTACAGACTACAACCTTTTTGCAAGCACATAGGACAAAGCACTCATAATTTCACCATGGTCCTTTAGCAAAAGAGGATCAGAACAACAAAACAAAGGTAATGGAGGCTGCACGTGAGAAAGCATTCTCACGTGCATTCTCACGGGCACCTGCAAATGCTCTAGAATTTCACCACAAGCCTTGGAACAACATCAGGAAGGCTCCCATGCAAAAACCTCACTGCACGTGAAAAGCCATTCTCACGTGCATTCTCATGTGCACTCCCTATTGGGCTCAAACTTTGCCTCTTGCTTGCTCATCAACATACAAGATGATTAAGCCAAAGTGTGTGGAAAGAAAACTCCCTAAAACCCAGCAATTTCCACCTAAAAAGGCAAAACTGATTAACTCCTCACATCCCAAAATACGGGTCATTACATGGTGTCCCAAAGCGGCTAAAGATATTCCTTGAGAGGAATTTAGTCACCACCCTCGCGTCATTGACTTTTGTTGGTATTGGCTCCACCCATTTGGACACATAATCTACAGCCAACAAAATGTATGAGTAACCATCAAAAATGGGGAATGGCCCCATGAAATCTATGCCCCATATGTCAAAAATTTCAAATGGAAGAATACTAGTCAAGGGCATCTCATTCTTTCTGGATAAACCGTTTACCCTTTGGCATCTATCACAAGTCTTAATGTAAGTGTAGGTGTCCCTAACCATTGTGGGCTAATAAAACCCACATTGCCTGATCTTGGCCACTGTTCTTTGAACTCCAAAGTGGCCCCTATAATCAGAAGCATGGCAGTGATGCACTATATCGTTAATCTCCTCATTGGGGACACACCGTCTAACAATTTGATCAGCGCACCATTGGTAAAGAATGGGATCATCCCAAATATAGGTATAAACCTTTTCTGAGCATTAGAGATAAACCTTTTCCTTTGGTGATAATCAAACACCTTAGGTATAAATCCAGTGGCCAAGTAGTTTGCTATGTCAGCAAACCAAGGAAGCTGGCCCACCTCAAGCACCTTCTCATCTGGGAAGTCATCTATTATGGGTAGAGACTTTGGTGCATTCGCCACACGGGAGAGGTGATCAGCCACAGTGTTCAGGGCGCCTTTCATGTCTCTAATTTCTAAATCAAACTCTTGTAGAAGGAGAACCCTTCTAAGCAATCGCGGTTTAGCTTCCTTTTTGTCAAACAAATATTTAAGGGTTGCATGGTCAGTATGCACAACCACCTTGGACCCAAAAAGGTAAGGCCTAAATTTGTTACAATGTAGACCACTGCCAGCAGCTCCTTCTCCGTGGTGGTGTAGTTTTGTTGGGCTTCATCAAGGGTTTTACTAGCATAGTAAATGACCCTAAACACCTTATCTCTTCTTTGCCCTAAGACTACCCCCACGGCATAATCACTTGCGTCACACATTAACTCAAAGGCTGTTCCCAGTCTGGTGTGACTATCACTGGTGTAGTGACTAGCTTATTGAGGACATTAAAATCTTTTAAATAATCTTCATCGAACTCAAAGCTTGTGTCCTTCTCTAACAGCCTGCTTAGGGGTTTTGCAATTTCAGAGAAGTCCTTGATGAAGCTTCTATAAAATCCAGCATGGCCAAGGAAGCTTCTCACCCCTTTTTCATTTGTTGGAGGTGGCAAAGTTTCAATAGTGGAGATTTTTGCCTTGTCCACCTCCAAACCATGTGAGGACACCTTATGCCCTAGAACTATCCCCTCATTCACCATAAAATGACATTTCTCCCAGTTGAGGACTAGTTCTTTCTCCTCACATCTTTCTAAGACCATATCTAAATTTCTCAAACACTATTGGTAGGAGGATCCAAACACCGAAAAGTCATCCATGAAAACCTCCATGATTTCCTCCACCAAACTTTGAAATATAGCCATCATGCACCTCTGAAATGTGGTAGGTGCATTACATAACCCGAATGGTGTCCTTCTAAAGGCAAAGGTGTCAAAGGGGCACGTGAAAGTGGTCTTTTCTTGGTCATCGGGCTTAACCATTATCTGATTATATCTAGAGTATCCATCTAGGAAGCAGTAATGACTATAACCAGCTAACCTATCCAACATCTGGTCAATGAAAGGAAGGGGAAAGTGATCCTTCCTTGTGGCCTTATTCAGCTTCCTATAGTCAACACACACTCTCCATTCAGTCACAGTCCTAGACGAAATTAGTTCATTCTTTTCATTTTTAATTACAGCCATGCCTCCCTTCTTTGGCACACAATGTAAAGGACTTACCCACTCATTATCTGAAATAGCATAGATTATACCTTAATTTTCCATTTAAGAATCTCTTTTCTTACTACTTCTTTCATGGCAGGGTTTAATCTTTTTTGTCTTTCTACTGTGGGTTTGCATTCATCATTCATCAGAATTTTGTGCATACAAATCCCTGGACTTATACCTCTAATGTCTTCAATGTTCCACCCGAGGGCCTTTTTGTGTTTCCTAAGGATTTCTAACAGTTGAGCACACTCCACATCATTTAAATTAGCAGCAACAATAATAGGGAAATTATTTGTGGAGTCTAAGAACTCATACCTTAGGTGTCCAGGCAGCTCCTTCAGTTCTAGAGCTGGAGTTATGTCCTCTTCCTTCTCCTCCTGTGCTTGCTCCAGCGGGCTTGATGTTTGCTCATTCTCCTCAGCTATCAAGTCCAATTCCTCATCTGGTTGAGCTTCTGCAAGATGGAGCACTCCATCACTTTCTATGTTCGTTCCTTCTCCCAAGAATTCTTCCACTAAGTCCTCAAAGTCTTCAACACAAAGGCAGTCCTCCTCCCCTGGTCCTTGTAAAGCCTTCCCCATGTGGAAGACTAGGGTATTTTCATTAATTCTCAAGGTCAGCTGCCCTTGAGCCACATCTATCAGTGCACACCTTGTTCTAAGAAATGGTCTTCCTAAGAGGAGTTGGACTCCTCTATCTTCTTCCATTTCCAAAACTACAAAGTCTGCTGGAAAAATGAAGGAGCCCACCTTAACTAACACATCTTCAATAATCCCTTCAGGTCTTCTAGTCGACTAGTCTGCAAACTGCAATGATATGGAAGTGGGCTTCATTCCCTTGAGCCCAAGTTGATTGTACAGAGAAAATGAGATTAAGTTGATGTTGGCCCCTAAATCACAGAGGGTTGCTGCTGTGGTGCATCTATTATCACACAAGGGAGATTGAAGTTGCCCGGATCTTTATGCTTAATGGGCAAATTTCTCTGAACCACGCTACTCACCTCATTAGTGACGGCAACCATCTCGAGGTCCTCGTACTTTCTCTTCTTTATCACAAAATCTTTTATATATTTCCTATACCTGGGCATCTACTCCAAAGCTTCCAAGAATGGGATATTAATCTCTAACTGCTTGAACATATTCAGGAAGCGCTCATACTCTTCCTCACCCCTTTGGTTCCTCATTCGTTGAGGAAATGGCATAGTGGGCCTCCTCTCCTTTGGGGTTTGTTCATTCACTTCTTTCCTGGTAGGTTGCACTACTACAAAAATGCCCAAAGACGACGCTTTTAAAGCGTCGTCTAAAATAATTAACGACGCTTCGTGACGCGTCGTCCATCGCCCTATCATTACAAGATTTTGGGCCTACGACGACGCACCAGAAAGCGTCATTGAATAATCTAATCAACGATGCTTCAGAAACGTTGTTGATTTACATATCAACGACACTTGTTAAGTGTTGTTGAATGAGATACGATGATGTTGATCAAGTGTCGTTGAAGCATATAAGCAACAACGCAGGTTAAAGTGTCGTCGAATTAGACGACGCTTTTTAAAAACCATCGTCGAATTTGACGACGCTTTCTTAAAAGCGTCGTCTCTTTCGACGGCTCTTTTGTTTAGTTCTTTATCGACGACACTTTAAAAGCATCGTTCTTTTAATTGTTTTCAAAAAAAAATATACGTCCATTATTTGAGCACTAAATTTCACATGACGTCCACATGCAAGAATACATAATTTCCCATTTAAAAGCATGATGCTTTATGCTAACTTACATTCATAGTATATATATTTGTGTTCACATTTACAGTATGCAGACTTATAAAAGCAAATTGAATTGAAAGTGGATACAATGACATCATCATCATACGAACTGGTGCTGGTCCCCTTCCATGAATCAAGGCTTGCTAAAAAATGCAGGTCTTCAGAGAGACATTTAAGAAACTACAGAAGACTTCAATGGCTAGCCAAATTGCAAATGGAGGAAATGTTTAAAAACTATCCATCCGTTCCACTAGTAGCAGCCTTGGAAGATTAACTAGCTGGATTATTGAAAACACATGTCATTCACAATACACTATTTTAAGTGCAACAGTCTAAAATTGCCCAATAGATAATGCATGCTACCAAAAACTCAACCATCTCACGTTTATGCTAAGAACTGAGAATGATTTAATTTAGGCATGCAAATTATATACAGGAGAAGGTAGTTTTACATGTGGGTTTGGAAAAAATTAAAGCGAAATTACAACAAAAATGTAGAAACAATACTAATACGGCAAGCACACAATTTACCTGTGTGAATCCTGAAGCTCTATAGCTTGCACCTAAAATGCCATAGGCACCGCCAACACCAAGCAACCAAGCCAACAATTAGTAAATATTTGTTCATTATTTCTTAACATTTTCTTAACATTGTATTTGTCCTGCTGATAGACAGATTTTTAGCCTCTCTAAAAGAGCTAGCTAATGTCGTTAAATCTCTCTTCAAGATGATAAATTCCCTAAGTTTGCACTAAAAGAATAGCAGCAAGCAAGGGGTCGAACCCACAGGGATTAGCCTAGTTTTCTAGTTCTTAAATCAAAACACCCAATTACTCTTGTTCTATAAAATGTCTTGGCAAAAAGTTCTCTTTTTTTCAACTAAAGATCTAATTTTTATGTGGTTTTCTAAAATATCAAAGATAGCAGAATTGATTTTAAGGTTAAAACTCAAAGATTAAAGGCATTTAGGATCACAATTTCACCTCCCTACGCTGTTTCTTTTGATTTTAAGGTTTTTGGGATTATTTAAATGATAGCATGCTATACATAAGCCAAGGTTCTGCAAATGGTCATTAACAGACCTTCTAAGTGTTGTTTGCCTAAATGGTCATCATGGCAGCAACAAACAAAGCCTAATTATCATACTCATGATAGGATAACGGTCACACTAATCACAAATATGTTATGAACCAAAGGTCAGCCTCAGACTAAGGCTAAGAAAACCCAGGTGTACAGCCCAGATATTAAAAGATGAATAACAGATTCATAAAACATGCAATCTCAATTAAACAAACCCAATATTCAAATAATCAGTTTAACAACTTAGGCTACTACATTGCTCCCCTAGATAAAGGAAACTACTCACACATGTTCTTGACAAAGCATAAACAAATAAAGAACATCATCTTAGAACCAAGAGCAGCAGAACTTCAACTCTGGATCTTTTCCAGCTGTCAAACTCCTAGGGCCGGCAGCTCCAAGAACGTGAGCCTTCTCTTTCTCTCTCTAAAAACATGCCCTCCTCTCCAGATGTCTCTTTAGGGCCTGCTGCACCACTATTTATTGAGGAACCTGCTGTGCAATGTGTGCCCTAGCCACCAGCTGTCGTCATTAATCAAAACGGCGTAGTTTTGATAAGTGACACTTCCAACATTAAAATCTCTCAATCTAAGCACAATATGAACAAGGTCCTTTAGGAAAGAATGATCAGCATAACAAAATGACCGAATCGGTGCAAAAATATGGCAACACGTCAATTTGAACATCATATTCCCAATTGGCGTGCAGCTCCAAATTAGGTGAAATTCTTCCCCAAGCTTCCTTGCATCATGTAGAAGGCTGGTATGCAGTAATATGCTTGCACGCCAATTGGTCTAATTGGTGTTCAAGGCCTTTGACTCTGAAACTTCTGTGGAAGGTAGAGGACATCATTCTGAGAAACTTTAGTTCTGCACGTCAATTAATTTGAGGCCATCTACTTTGTCAAAATTAATCTCCAAAACCTGAAAAAATAGCCTAAAAGCACATGTATATGCAAATAGCATCTTCCTAAGGGTTAGAGCAAATATAAATGAAATATAATACAATAAGGCTCTAATCATGCTCTTAAACACCCCTAAATAGGCAATAGAATAACGGCATAAATGCACGTTATCAAATACACCACACTTGAACCATTGCTTGTCCTCAAGCAGAAATAAAATAAACACTCAGTCAAACTGGAAGAAAAATAAAATAACAATCAAAGAGAATCATGGTTTCCTAAGCATGCACTCTATCATGATAAAATGGGAATTTAAACAACCAAAATGAGTCATAGCTTAGTTCATTCATATCCATATTCCTAAGTCCAACAACCATGCAATTTCAACACTGAAAAATCAGATATCAACAAGTATTCCATGATAAAATAGCCCCTAGTTTCCCTTTAAGTTCTCACCAAGGATAAAGCTGCCTCACTCAAATATAAATTCTCTTTTCTCTTAATCTCAAGCCCAATGACAGTACCTAACATTTAACAAAGGATTGGTAAACTCCTCACTACATTCGCCATCACCTATTGATTAAGTACTTTCCAAGTAATCATAAGAGTTCCCTATTGTGCTCATCAAAGAAAACACACTCTCTATTCTACTTTATTTGAAACTCACACGCTATTCAAATCTCGATAAACTCACACTCTACTCTAATAACTGATAAAACACACCTTGAGCCTAAGAATTGAGCTCAACACTCTCAAAACAAACAAAACTCAGCCATTGTGGCTACAAAACTAACTAATTACTCATATAAACATCAAGCCATTGTGGCTTTTATTTTGAATCTCTCTTTTATTTTCTTTTTTTTTTCTTTTTTTTTAAGTAATAACCTTACAAGGTTGCATTTTATGCTCTCCCTTGATGGATTATTCACTCTCTTTTTTTATTCATGCTCACTTTTCCTTTTTGCCTTTTTTTTTATAATGACTAACAAACAATCTAAGAACAAACACCACAAATAAAACATACAATCACACAACATAAAAGACAAGCAAGTGGCTCAAGTCACTCCCCAATACACCACACTTAAATATATGCTATGTCCTCATGGCATGAAATAGGGAGTAGGAAAATACTTACCTCTCAGTCGGCAAGCTGTAGTAGTAGATAACATTGGCTACCATTCGACATGCACGAGTAACAAAATCAGCTGAGGTTTCTCCGCGTATTTCCCAGCTTTCCCCTATTTGCAGAATAGCCATCATATAGTAGAAAACAAAAATTCCACAGCTAAATTGGTCAGGTTGTTGAGGGAGTTCCATTTCGTTGAGGTGAATAAGAGGGAGCTTGTCTTGCAACAATCCTTCTTTTTTCATCAAATCCTTGATTCTTTTTATGAGCCCATGAACAAGCTGTCTCTTTCTTCTGGTGAACCCTTCGCCTTGGCTTGGATCATAAAGCACTGCATGCCCTGCACTCAAATCTACACGCACCAAGACATAGTGACAATCAATGTGCACAGGGATCAGCACCTCGTGCATACCATGCCAAGGACAGTGCCCTTCATTTTGACCATTTATACGCTGGCGCCACACACTTTCAGACAAAGGTTGCTCATAAGGCTCGCACGGCATAATAGAGATATACTGGGACAGTGGGTAGTTATGAGGCTTAGCCTCTACTACAAAACGCATAGTCCTGTAAAATAAGTCCACCTCATCTGTGTATAGATATTTATCACCTAAGATCCGTTGAAGGACAAACGAGGTGAAGAGGTCCATATCCCTTGCAAAGCGAGCCCTTAACACCTGTGAGTTAATGAAGTTCTCAAATTCTGCTTGACTCTCAGCAGATGATAGGGCTGGATCTATGGTTAAGTGTATAGGCTCTCCGAGCAGGTCTTGAGGTGCAGCAGGAATGTATGTCCCCCATGAGACAGGAAACACCATAAGCACAATAGCCTGAGAATAGGTAGGATCCATAAAGGGCTGAAAAGGTGAATGCCCTGCTTCTGGCTCTGCCTCCTCTAGATAATAAGCTTGCCCGGCTGAAGTTTCTGGTTGTGGTGGGTCTTCCTGGGCATGATAAGAGTCTTCATGAATTGAAGGTGAGTCTTCTTCAGATATCTCCACTACAGAAGAGTGTTTGGATGCTTTCTTCTTGCTCAAGGCCTTCCAAATTTTGCCTAGGAGGCCCTTGACTTCCTCGTCATTCTTCCTTAATGCTTCTACTTCGCGTTGGGTTCTAGCATTTGCCTCCCTGAGCTCTTGTGTTTCTTTTCTCCACACTTTAGTAGATGCAGTAGCAGAAGCTTCAAGGGCTTCCCATGCTCTAGTTCTAGGTCTGAAAGTGGCTTGTTGATCTTGAGTGATAAGGGCCATTAACTCTTCAAACTGGGCACTAGTGATATGCCCATTGGTGAATGCCCAATTTATAACTTCCACTTCACTCACTATCTGCCCACTTATACCTTGAAAGAAGTTAAAAATATCTTCCTTGTGCATATTGAACTGCATGTACATGGCAGTGAGTCTGAAGAGAGTTTGCTTCCTGTCATCCATTGGAATAAAGGTGTCCCTTGCAAAGTCAGTGGATCTCTCCACATGAACGCTGTGCCTAGATGGCTGTGATGGAGGAGGAACACTGGTTGCCCAATGACCTCTTGTACTGACCCCCAAGCCTCCTTCAGTATGCAATACTCTTAAAACCCAGTGAGGAGGGAAAGGAATGCTATTCATGGCAGAAAAATTCAAAGTAGGCAGGCTTTAGAATATCAAACACAAAATTCTGCCATTAATCTGTTTTGTTGAATTCTTCTTCCACCACTTAAAAATGGTAGTGGCCTAATCCACATTTAACATATGATCAATACTGTACATGAATTCCAGATGTAGCTTAGGCACACTATCCCTTCCACTAGTCTGAATCAATAAGCACTTTCCTACAAGGTAGGCTAGGCATTTAAATTTTCCCACAAAGCCATTCTTAGTATACTGCCTTCTACTTTCAAATTTTCTAGCATAATTGCAGGCAGTACCAAATTCTCCTAAGCTTAAATGAGGGAAGCTATCAGTGGGTGCAGGGATGTTAAAGCAATTTCTAATAACATCAGGGGTAATTCGGACATAAACCCCCTGCACAGTCCCTATCAATTCATCTTCTTCCTTATTCACATAGACAGATCCATAAAATTCTTGCAGGGCAGGGTAGGAAATGGCACATTGAGCAGAGACTAAGCTTTGTAAACCCAGATTTTGAATCTTGAAAGCCACCTCTCTAGCCCAACCCAGCTTTGACTCCTCCAAAGCACGCATATCCAGAGCATGCCCCAGAATATCTCCTCTTCAATACTGCTATCAGCACTAGGTGAGTGCACCTCTTCCTTGCCTGACCTCCTTGTGCGTACCATATTTAAAACAAGAGTAAGAGCAAAGAGAAGAGAGTAGAGCAAAGAACAGTGTATCCCCAATTTCAGATCTGAAATCATTTTTGGTGTGGAAGACCTAGATGCAGGCCTCCTTACTTATAGCGTGCAGAAGGACATGTGCTCCAATTTCAATAATACACGTGCTCCCAAAATTTTAGAGCGTTTGGACCATTTTAGCCCTTGCACGTCATATGGGTGAATTGGCGTGCAGGTCAGAATCGTCCCATATTTTGGTGGTGGGTCCCTCATGAGCTGTCAAGCAATAGTCTCTTCTGCACGTGATATTCTTGAAGCTTCTATGATGGTCAAAATCGATATTTTGCCTTTTTATCCCTTCAGATGATAGCTAGAAATTGGCGTGCAAGAAGTAAAGTGCTTCATGTGATGTTTATCTACTGGCCCAGAAATTTGCAGATGCAAAAGAGGTGCACACCAATTGGTCAATTGGCGTTCAATATGGCGTGCAGGCCCAAATTAGCCCAAACTTTTCCGCTGAGTTGATTTTGCAGTATGGATCAACTTCTATGCTTGCATGCCAATTCGTTGGGCTTAAATTCAAGTACTTGTGGGCTTCACTTGTTCCTTGCTCCAAGACTTGTTCCTTAAAATAAATTCAGAAGTCTAAGGCCCAATAATTTTGGCTCATCCTGCAAATGGTTAGTCAAGAAAGAAACAAAATCTACCACACCAGGATTAGCTTGCAAACAAAATTGTTGAATAAAAATAAATAAAATAAAACATTGGGTTGCCTCCCAACAAGCGCTTTATTTAAAGTCTGTAGCTAGACTTTCAATTAAGATCATGAGGTGGTGAAAGAGAGGGAATCAACAATCTCCCTCTGAGTTGGATCAAAGTATGGTTTTAGTCTATTGCTATTCACCCAAAATTTCTTGCCATCTACAGCTTGGAGATCAAAGCTCCCATATGGCTTCTTATCAACTATCACAAAAGGTCCCATCCACTTGGACCTTAATTTTCTAGGAAATAGCCTTAACCTTGTGTTAAATAAGAGAACTTTCTGCCCCAAGGTTAAAGGTTCATTGGTTAATTGCCTATCATGCCATTTCTTGGTTCTTTCTTTATAAATTTTAGCACTTTCATAGGCATCCATCCTGAACTCATTTAATTCAATTAATTGAGTCATCCTAAGCTCCTCGGCCTCTTGTGGATCAAAATTTAACTTCCTCAAGGCCCAGTGAGCCTTGTGCTCTAATTCCACAGGTAAGTGACAAGCCTTCCCATAAAGAATACGGTAAGGTGACATCCCAATGGGAGTTTTATAGGCTGTCCTATATGCCCATGACGCTTCATCAAGCCATTGAGACCAGTCTTTCCTATTTGCTCCAACAGTTTTCTCTAAAATGGCTTTAATCTCTCTATTGGACACCTCTGCTTGTCCATTAGCTTGTGGGTGGTAAGCTAAAGACTTCCTATGAGTTACCCCATATTTGTTCAACAACTTGTCAAACAATTTATTACAGAAGTGACTACCCTCATCACTAATTATAGCCCTTGGTGTCTCAAATCGGCTAAAGATGTTTCTGGTAAGGAAGTGAGTCACTACTCTAGCATCATTCACTCTGGTTGGTATAGCTTCTACCCACTTTGACACATAATCCATAGCCAATAGGATATATGAATACCCATCAGAATTAGGGAATGGCCCCATAAAATCAATGCCCCATATATCAAAAATCTCAACTGGAAGAATTCCAGTTAATAGCATCTCATTCTTCCTAGATAGACCACTTACCCTTTGACATCTATCACAGGTTTTGATGTAGATTAGGTGTCTTTCACCATGTGAGGCCAATAGAAGCCACACTACATGATCTTAGCCACAGTTCTCTGCACCCCAAAGTGGCCCCCATAATGTGATGAATGACAATGATATATTATGTCATCTATCTCCTCCTCAAGGACACACCTTCTAATTATTTGAAAACAAGTCTTTGTCGATTCGGGAGAGTTGAAATGTTTTCTCCACACTCTATAAGGGGTTCGTACTGAAAATTTTGTAATTAACAAATTTCAATATGAAAAAATAATTAACTAACGCAGGCATGCAAAAGCTCAAACACATAAAATCGTGCATAATGAACTAGGTCAAAGTAAAGTAAGGCACAACCATTCGAACATCCATAGAGTAAGGATATAAAGGGATCTTGCCTGCAAGCGAGGGAAGAAATTTGGAGTGAGGGACATATGGCTTGAATCATCACACGCAAAATGGCACCCCACATAAAGACAATCAGCTCTACTGAGTTCCCACCATTGTGGCCTTGCCTTGCCTTCCTCAAGAGCTGAAGGAATTAGCAATGAAGAATTTGGGTTTGATAGGTCTTGCTGATAACATAGTTCCAACCTCAGCATCATCCTGATAAGATCACAAGCGTCCAAATACTCAAAAGCTTTAGGCCCCATTCCAAGAATTTGACTCTGCATGTAGATTTTCAGTCAAAAATTTAGTTAACAGAAGCTACTATCCTTATTTATCCTTGGGTAAGCATTGTTAGTACTAATTGAATCCTAGAATTTCATAGAACTAGAGTATAAGTTTTAACACCATTGTATAGTTAATTAGTTATGCATTCATATTCATTACTCTAGCTTACTTATTAAATATTGGAATCTTGCTTCATAGACAAGTCACAACCTTTTTTAATTGAGACAAAAATGGATTCCAAAAAAACAAACTATCAATAAAAACAATTGAAATATTCAATGAAAATTTTGAAATAAAAAAAATAGAATTAATAATTCACCAAAAAGACAATAAAAATTTTAATATTAGAAGACAATGTTTTTTTAAAAGTTTAAACAAAGCTTCATTTCTTTCAAATCTCAAACATTCATATTTCCTCTATAGAAATGTCAAACAATCAATATAATGACTGATAATTTAGCTTTTCTTTATAAGAAGACCTTACCATCCCTTATCAGTAAGTCTGAGCTTCACTATTTTAAATCAGAGGACAGGAAAGAGCCACCATTGATTTCTATTTTTATTTTACTTCTATGTGACAAAATGGGGATAGAATGCTAGTTACCCATTAGTAGGAATAATTGAGGCATTCAACTTCACAGGATATAAGGGATGGCCGACTATTACCCAAAAACTGCATACCATGAAAATAAATCAGAAAATGGAATAATCCCAATATCCATATTTATAAGATATGGCAGAAAAATTAGGTAAGAAAATGAAAAAAACCATCAATGGGGGTAGGCCAATCATCATTACTACAATATAATTTATTGGAAAAAGAGTATTATAATACTGCATCAACAACATTATAAAAAGTTGGGTTGGGCTAAAATTTCCTCAAAGGCAAAACCTTTTAAAGTTCTACATATAAAGAAACCAAAGTGAATATGGACATAACATATGAGTCAGCTCGACTAAGTCGGCAGATTTCACAATAGAAGGGGTCAGGAATTTGAGGGAGACCATCAATAGGCTTCTCTGGAAGCACAACACAACCAATATGCTACCATATACGACATTTTGGATCATCACACTACCAAAGAAAAAGAAGGGGAAGGCACACAACATAAAAATCTTCACATCAAATGGCAATTTTTTTTAAAAAAAAATACAACATTTTTAATTCTACAAACTCAAATTTTAAAAAAGAGAAGGATTATAATACCATTTTCACTACACAAGTAATAATCTATGTAATAATGTTCCAGGCGTCTTTAAGATGCATGAAAATTTAAATAAGTACTTAATATATATACACAACCAATCTCATGCAAGCAGGCATACAGATCTTAGTATATTGCACACTGTACATAACCAATCTCATGCAAGCAGGCATGTAGATCTTAAAATTTGCTGCACTAATAGAACTGTTGGATCAAACCTAGAATTTGGATGATGTGGATCAAACCCTATGTAATTTGATTTAAGATGTTTCATGTTTATTCTAAGTCTGTGTAGAAGATAAAACTTTAATCCGGACCTACTTCTGTAAGAGCAAAGCAAAGGACAGGATATATAATCCTGATCCGGATTATCATGAGTGTCGTCAAACACTTGGTAAATAACCAAGTTCTCATTCGGAGTAAGGACTCTCCGTACGGACTAATCACTCGACAAAACGACTAAGGAATCCGCGCGTTTATTGTTGATTGGACTAAGTCACTTTATGCAGAATGATAATCGAAGTCTACACCTCATACGGAGTAAGAGAGATTTATTGTGGAGTAAGAAATGACTGATGCGGAGTAAGGACTATTGGACCCCATTTTGTCCGGGTTGGACATACTAACCCCATTTGGTGTATATACCTTTTTGCCCATGCCATATACCTTATTGAACAGGTCCTTAGAGATTCCCTGCGATTTGCACAAGATGGATACAGTTACACGAATGGGGAAGCCCAAAATGGATGACCTTTGCTACAAGTCCCTGAAGTACCCCAAGACCAAAATCAGGGGATAGAGGAAGAAATTTGGAGAATAACGCATTTGACCGAGCTCCATTCTGATTTAAAATGAAGAAGTTATGGCCAAAACAACTTTCGTTGGAAAAAGTCAAACTTGCCAAAAGACGGTCAATGCCCCTGGTCAAACTACCCGAAAAAGTGATCATGCGAAACTCTCCAAAATGTCTATGTAGGCGAATACGGGTCTTCCCAAACAATCCCTAAAAGGTCGTCCATTTTTGCATTGTGGGTAAGGGTAAAAAGTTAATTAAAAAAAAACAAAAACAACTTCGGGGTTGACCATTGACCATTGACCTTTGACCTGCCGACACTTCGACCCATTGACCTTCGAAGCCGCGAAGCCCCGAAGCATCGAAGCCTCGAAGCCCCGAAGCCTCGAAGCCTCAAAGCATCGAAGCCCTGAAGCCTCGAAGCCTCGAAGAATCGAAGCCTTGAAGCCCCGCTGCCGACACTCTGACCTTCGACTCGCCCCTTCGGCCCTCCAACCCTTGACCATCGAAGCCTATCAACCTCCGACCTTCGACCCTTTGATCCATTGACCGTTGACCTTCCACCCTTGACCTTCGAACCCTGTGAGTTTTCGACCCTTCGACCCGTTGACCGTTGACCTTTGACCTGCCGACACTTTGACCCGTTGACCGTTGACCTTCGACCCACTGAAATTTCGACCCACCGAAGCTTCGACCCTGCCGACACTTCGACCCTGCTGACATTCTGACCCTTTAACGTCTGACTTTCGCTATTTGGCCCCTCTCGCTGGTTTTCTCGCTGGCTGTTCACGAGACCCGTTTTTTTATGCGCTGGTCATCTGACAAAGATTCTTTTCAATTCCTGTCGGTCACATGTGCTAAATGAAAAATTAAAAAAGGACAATCACGAGCTGTACACGTCGTTGTTCCCTCCAACAAACGGCAGAATCTCAAAATAAAATACTGCATCAATAATACAGCATTAAATGCTGCAATCAATGTAATCCAGCCAAATTCCTTTAAAATGCAGTCTTCTGTCCACACGAAAAAGGGGGTGGAGTCCAAAAAAAAAGATGCCCAGATTACACCTTCTTCCTTGCGCAAAAAAAAGGGGAGAGAGATTCAAAACCCAGAAAAAAGAGGATTACGTCAGAAAAAAAAAAGAGAGAAAGAGAAAAGAGAGACCCCTCATCTGACGAGGAACCCTTTTGCCCAGGCACTGATTACACTAAGCTCTTCACTTTCCCCAAAGTCTTCACATCAAAAAACGCCCCAACTTCTTCCCTGCGAAAAAACGTCCAGAGAGAGAGAGTGTACAGAAAGACCCCTTATCTCTGACAAAAAACCTGCTACCATTTTTTCCTTATACCCAGCTCCCTAATCCAAAAAAAAAAAAGGGAAGAAGAGTTCAGTCCCAGAAAATGCCCAGATTTGCTGCCAATTTCACCCAGCCACCTCTCTTCAAAAACACCAAAAAAGGAGTCACCAAAAAATATCAAAATCAAAAAAGAGGAAACGACAAAAGAGAGGAACGAATCCAGTCGCGGTTCTTGCCAGCGGTGCTCAATTTCCAGCCCAATTCCCATCGACCCATCTCAGGAGTCACGCCTTCCCGCCAACATTGCAGCAATCGGAGCCCCAAATCCAAGATAAAATCGGGTTAATTTTTCATTTCGATTGCCTTACGCTATTCCCTTGTTTTTTTTTTGTAATTGTTATGTTGTGTTGTTTCTTTTCGTTATCTTGTTTTTTATTTATTTTCTTTTGTTTTATTGATTGTAATTGTCATTTCACACAAAGTTTTAATATGTAATAGCAAGGAAACTCAAAAAAAAAAAAGAGAGAGAGGCAAAAAAAGGATGAAAAAAAAAAAAAGAAAAATGTGAGTCGTTACTTAATTTGTGGATGTCACAATCACACACATCACTTTACATGTTATTATGTTAGTTCATAGTTTTATCCTTGCAAAAAGAAACAACAAAAAAGAAAACATTTTCAACAACTGAAAAAATGCATTTCAAAAAAAAAAAACAAAACAAAAAAAAAACAAAACAAAACAAAAACAAACAAAAAACATTTTCATGTTTTCAAACCAAAAAAAAAAACCAAAATTAGTACTTCAATTTCCAAAACCAAAAAAAAAAACAAAAAAAAACAAAAAAAACCAAAAAAACCAAAAAATGAAGCAAAACAAAAACAAAACGTTTTTTTTTACAAAACACAAAAACCAAAAAATGTATGTTTTCTAACCCAAAAAAACCAAAAAAAGGGAAAATAAAAAAAAGTCATATTTGAGGACTTCCATTTCCAAAATAAAACCAAAAACCAAAACCAACCCATAGGATCTCATTCTCCACTTCAAACAAAGACCCAAAACTTTTAGGATTCCCTTTAGAAATTTAGGGTAAATCCATTTTCACCATGACTTGAATAAATAACTTAGCTAAATAAAAATCATAGACTTTTTGGCAAACTTAACCCAGTCATGGCAATACAAACAAAATAAAAAACCTCCTCCTCCTAAATTAGATACCAAAAGGGCGCTGTAGGGGTGCTAATCCTTCCCTACACGTAACCAACTCCTGAACCCTTCTCTGATAACGCGGACCACACGTTTAAACTACTCAAAGTAGAGGGTATCCAACTGTACCCCAAAAACAGTTGGTGGCGACTCTAAATTTCCTCACCATTGGTTTAGTTTGAGCTCACCCCAAACGGGCCCGGACGAAAACCAGTGATGACAGCTGGCGACTCTGCTGGAGAATTCAACACTTTAGAGAGTTAGGTCTAGAACTAGGATTAGGAGGTTGTTTTTGGTACTGTTGTATATATTTAACTGTCATGCTAAGTTGTTTTTTCTAGATAAAATTGTGATTTACTTATTTTTTCACAATTGTCGTTTATCTTTAAACTATGATTTATTTATACGCTTTACTACCATGGTAGTTGTGATTTACTGCTTTCCATACTTGTTGCATTCATGCATAACCCTATACCCGGGCTTAGCACAATCTAGGTTAGCGAGGTTTAGTATGGTCCCCAGCGCGTTGATCATTATCTGCAATGGGGCCTCGGACTCCTCACTCAAGCTTGAGGTTCTTTTAAGGCACGTCCTTTTAAGATCCCCCTCCGGTAAATCCCATGGTGTACGGAGCCCTCTATTGAGGAAGTTTGGGAACCAACGAATAAGATAGGTGTAGCAATAGAAGCCCATCAGGGGCATTGACCCACATTTTGTTTACTCATTCCATGCCATGCTAACCTTTGTTTTGTAGGGTAGTCCTTAAGTCATCCCCTGCACATATTAGCTTTTTTTTTACTATTGGTTTATTCTTTATCCTGTCTGACTGCCTTGATATATATTGACCTGTAATCCTAACCTGTCATCATGCATAACACGACATTCATATAGGCATGGCAACTTTCAGTCATCTCCTAAAAGGCCCCCAGGACAAGGAGGCTGTCGCAATGGTGGCCCAAGCATCTGGAGACATTCAACTTCGCCTTGGAGATTTTCCGCCAGGAGAAGCCCACAAGGCAGATCATGTTATCATAGAAGATCAGCTGGACTACACTAAGGAGGTACAGACAATATGGAGGCCGTGGTCAGACGAAAGGAAAAGCATATACATACAACAGTTTGGGGATTTGCTCCATGTGATCGAGCTACTGGCCGATAAAGATATGCTTGGGACAGCCATATATTTCTGGGAGCCTCGACGGCGGTGCTTTGACTTCAACGGCATAGATCTTGTTCCCACAATAAAAGAATACAGAAGATTATTGGATATCCCCATGGAAAACAAAATGAGGATCTATGTACCGGAGCCTAGAAGATCATGTCGAAGGGCCTTCGCTGAGATAATGGGAAAGCCAGTATGGGACTCACCGGCGGTAACAACCTATGGTGGGCGGGAATATCTTCCATGGACAACAATCAAAGAAATAATACAGACCGCAACAGAAGCAGGGGCACACAAACTGCTTACACTAGCTATATATGGGCTAGTCATTTTCCCGAGGATACCGGCCCACATCGATGGAGCAATTGTAGATTTGGTCCAGCAGGTGCTCAAAGGATGTGACCCTACTCCTGCTATCTTGGTCGAAACCATTCGATCTCTTACTTATCTGAGGAGTAAAGGCTCGGGACAGTTCATGGGGTGCCTACCTCTCCTATGTACCTCGTTGCAGGGTCATTTCCCCTGTAGTGTTCATCGTTTTCCTGCTGTTTATCAGGTACCAGCCACAACACCACTAGATATTCTGCTCAGCAAGTGGAGCCTACCTAAAGACTTTGAAAGCTGGAAAAAGAAGTTGGAGAACCTCACAGAAGCTGACATTACCTGGACTGCTCCTTGGATGCCGGTGGTCTCCATGACATATAGCTGCGGGGACTACAATTGGGTTCCAGTTTTAGGTCCCTGGGGAGGAATTGCATATGCACCACTGCAGGTGGGAAGACAAGTGGGGCGTCATCAGATTATCCCCGTGCTATTTGGCATGGAAGAGTGTGACTTCACTTACAGCAGAACCATGCTCACAGAAGAAGGCAACAAGATGTATCAGGCATGGTCCACACCACACAAGATCCAACCCAACAGTTTAAAACTTGGTGTTTACCCCGCATACATACCTTGGAGGGCACAACACAAGCCACAACTAACTTCAGACATGAAGGCTATCCTCTAGGAGAATCAGACTTTAAGGCAGCAGATCCAGAGGCTAGAAGCATCGTTAGAAGGAGCTCTTCAGAGGTTGCAGCTGAGGGAAAAACAAATAAAGACCATATTAAAACAGAGGGAGGATGCAGGTGAGCGACCACCCCAGAGGAAGAGGCGCCATGCTACTTAGGAGATGACTGGAAGAGTGCTTTAAGATCATGTAGCACTAGCCTTCATTTTACATGGCATTTCAGCATTGAATGTTTGTATTGTGTGTTTGGTTTGTAATAAAGTTGATTGTTTTTCTAACCCTCCGCATATACATTCCATGCATACATGCATATCAAATAAAAAAAAATCAAATAAAAGTTCCCTTGTACCCAGGTGGGTAGCAGCCTCTCTCTAGGATTGCGCACTCTTACAATCTCAGATCTCGCCGCAATCAAGTATCACAGCCACAACCGATGGCAAACGAAGCAGAGAACAGACTCATGGGTTTAGAACAATCACAACAAGCCCTACAGGGGCAAATGGCTTTGATGATGGATATGCTCACCAAGCTGACTGAAGAAAGAGAAAGAATCCCGGCCAGAGGAACCCCGACAGGGGGAACTATCAATCACCACCAAGAGCAGGGGCAAGACGCAGTTCAACCTCCTAATCCGGCTCCAAGCCAGGCACCCACCTATCATCCTGCTATGGCACAACCTCCAACTCCAAATCAAACTCATTTCACTATGCCCACATCGGGACATACAATGGAGGTAATGGGTTCCCCAGCTCCTCAGGAAAATATTGAGTCTCCCGCTCTACGCCGACTTAATGAAAGATTGAAAGTTGTAGAAGACATTGACAGCTATGCAGCCCACGAGACTTATGCTTAGTCCTTGGAGTGGTGCTGCCACCAAAATTCAAAATGCCGGAGTTTGAAAAATTCAACCGGACTCGGTGTCCAAAGACACATTTGGCCATGTACTGTCAAAAGATGGCTGCTTATGCTGGTGAAGACAAGCTCCTCATGCATTATTTTCAGGAAAGCCTAACAGGGGCATCCCTTCGCTGGTACTTTCAACTAAATGGAAAACACATCAAGACATGGAAGGAATTGGCTACCTCTTTCTTGGCACAATACAAACATGTCACCGAGCTGGCGCTGGATCGACTAACCCTGCAGTCCATGGAAAAGGGATCCGAGGAGAATTTCAAAGATTATGCACGAAGATGGAGAGAGGCCGCTGTGGAGGTCCAACCTCCTCTTACCGAAAGAGAACTCACCACTCTTTTTATCAACACACTGAAAGGCGTATACTACAAGAAGTTGATAGGTAACATCTCCAACAGCTTTGCAGACTTGGTTGCATCCGGTGAACATGTAGAAAGTGGAATTAAAGGAGGAAAGCTAAAGGGTGATGCGGCTGAGGCATCAAAACGGTTTCAACCACCAGCAAAGAAGAAGGAAAATGAGAGCAACCTCGTATACCAAGCGCACCAGTCAATACAACCAACATTCTACCAAGCACCAGGGTGCTACAGAGGGTCACCGGTAGCTGCTTATACTGCACCTGCACCACCTCCCCAATTCATGCCATACTTGCCACAGGGAGGGGTTCCATTTCCATATCCAATGACACCTAATCCGTTTCAACCAAGAGCGCCTTACGCAGAGTAACCAAGGCCAGCAACTCAGGAAGGACCAGGAGCCTCATTCCAAGGACAGGGGTAATCGAGGGCTCAGACCTAGCAAGCAGGAGCGAATCAGGCTTCTCGTTGACCACGACAAGAGTTTGATCCAATTCCAATGACTTATGCGGAATTATACCCCAAACTCTTAGAGGCAAGGATGGTAACCCCTATACCCTTGGGAGAAATAAAGACTCCTCGCCCGGCCTGGTACAAGCCGGATGCCAGGTGTGAATCTCACGCAGGTGGAGCTGGACATGATATCGAGAATTGTATAACATTCAAAAGGAAGGTTTAGGCATTGAAGGATGCAAAGCGGCTGGATTTTTTCGCACTGACTGGGACACCAAATGTGAATAGTAATCCGCTTCTAGAACATTCCCATGACGTGACTAGTATCACAACAGAAGGACGGCTAGAGAAGGTTTCACAAATACGAATGGAGAAAAGCTATTTGTTTAACCTACTGCAGGAATATGGATATATACTTGCTCCTGACGCATTGAAGACAGAGAAGGGGACAGAGTTGGAGAAATAATGCCTTTATCACAAAATGTCACGGGGGCATGACATCAAACACTGTAGTGAGTTTGCTAACATGGTACAAAAGCTCATGGACCAAAGGATGATCGAAGTCTCAAGAGGAGGAACGGACAACCAAAGCCACATGATATAAGGAGATGATTCACAAAAATCGCCATGAGTGCCAACACCCCTTGTCTTAAACGTTAAGGCTCCGGAGATCCCACTACTGCCACATGGAATCAAGCCTCTCACTATCCATGCCTCAAGTCTCGTGCTTGACAAGGGGGAGAAAATCAAAATCCCACAACTACCGCATGGAATTGCACCTCTCACCATAGGTGTTCCTGCTCTTTTCCCCTATAAGACTGATAAGGCAGTCCCATGGAACTACAGTTGGGAAATAGTTCAGGGAACCGCCGCAGCAGAGAAGATAACTCGGAGCGGTAAGGCTTATGCCCCTGATATGGCAGACAAAGCAAGGAAGGAGAACACTGTGGAATTAGACATTGAGCCAACACTGGAGGGAACAAAGAAAGAAGCACCAGTCACTGAAAAAGAGACATTGGAATTCCGGAAGCTCATCAAGCAGAGTGAGTATAATATTGTGGATCAGCTAAGTCGACAACCGGCTCGCATCTCATTGCTCTCATTAATGATGGATTCCCAACCTCACCGTGAAGCACTATTGAAAATCCTGAGCCAAGCCTACGTTCCTCGAACCATCTCAGTCTCGAATGTGGATGGACTCACTAGTAACCTCATCATGAATAACGTCATTAGCTTTGGAGATGACGAGCTACCCCAAGAAGGAAAGGGGTACATAAAAGCTTTGCACATCACGGTCAAATGCAAGGAGCACACCATAGCCCGTGTACTCATTGACAATGGCTCG
Source organism: Taxillus chinensis (assembly GCA_023512835.1). Taxonomy (NCBI): domain Eukaryota; kingdom Viridiplantae; phylum Streptophyta; class Magnoliopsida; order Santalales; family Loranthaceae; genus Taxillus; species Taxillus chinensis. The sequence continues at coordinate 54,187,443 of CM042090.1, read as the reverse complement.
CTTGAACATTATGCCCTTGCATATACGCGAAGAACTTCCAATCGACGCATCCTATATGCGTCCCTGTACGATAAAGGTACGAGCATTCGATGGAGGAAAGCGTGACGTGGTGGGAACTCTGGATATTCCACTCATGATTGGGCCAACTACTTTTACGGTGGAATTTTAGGTGATAGACATCACGCCATATTACAGCTGTTTGTTGGGAAGACCCTGGATCCACATGGCAGGGGCAGTGCCGTCAAGCCTCCACCAAAAGATGAAATTTGTGATGGGAGACCAGCTCATTTGCGTCTCTGGAGAAACAAGTTTCCTCGTCACCAAACTTGCATCAGTCCCTTATATTGAAAACAATGAGGATGTACCGGAATGTTCATATCGATCCTTTGAGGTCGTGAATATCACTTCTGTACCAAGCTATCACCTCTCAAAGGCATCAAAGATGGTTACAACCACCATGATCAAACAGGGGTACAAACCAGGGCAAGGATTAGGCCTGACAGCTCAAGGGATCCGGAAACCCCTGACCATCAGAGAAAATACTGAGAAATTTGGGCTGGGCTACATGCCTACTAGAGCTGACAGACAGAGGGTAGCTATCAAAAAGAAAGAAAGCGGGATGGCAAGGTTGCAAAAAAGGGCAGTTCAAGAAGAAAAGAGAAGTTTTCCCCCCTTGAATGTTACATTCCGGAGTGGAGGGTTCATCCATAAAAGCCAACTTGAGCCCGTGCCTGAGTTTGTAGCCATATTGGATGCAGACGAGAAGGTGCTGAGCGAGATGACTCCGATGGTGCAAAGGGTTCCCAACCAGTCATTGAACAATTGGACCAGCCTGGACCTCCCCATAATGTAATGCTTAAGGGGTCACTAGGAATTAATGTATTCTGTTTAATGTACTTTGAAGCTGTGAACATTTGTTTTTACTTTTTCCTTAAACCTTCCAATAAAATGTGTTTTTCAAATCTTCCATGGTGCATTCCATTCATAACATATGTGTAGGACCCTATTTTGTCCGGGTTGGACATACTAACCCCATTTGATATACCTTTTTGCCCATGCCATATACCTTATTGAACAGGTCCACAATGATCCCATACTTCCAAGGAATGGTCTACCCCAATCTGCACGAGATGGATACAATTGACACGGATGGGGGAGTTCAAAATTAATGACTTTTGCTACAAGTCCTTGAAGCGCCCCAAGACCAACACCAGGTGATGGAGGATAAAAATTCGAGACCAACGCACTTGACCGAGCTCAAATCGGACTTACAATGAAGAAGTTATGGCCAAAACAACTTTCGTTGGAAAAAGTCAAACTTGCCAAAAGACGGTCAATGCCCCTGGTCAAACTGCCCGTAAAAGTGATCATGCGAAACTCTTCAAAATGCCTATGTAGGCGAATACGGATCTCCCCAAACAATTCCTGGAAGGTTACCCATTTTTGCATTTTTGGTGGGGGTAAAAAGGTAAAAAAAAAAAGAAGGGTTGACCGTTGACCGTTGACCTGCCGACACTTCGACCCATTGACCCCGAAGCTCGAAGCCTCGAAGCCCCGAAGCTCGAAGCCCCTAAGTCCCGAACCTCGAAGCCTCGAAGCCCCGAGGCCTCGAAGCCCGAAGCTCGAAGCCCCGAAGTCCCGAAGATCGAAGCCTCGAAGCTCGAAGCCTCGGAGCCCCGAAGCTCGAAGCCCCGAAGTCCCGAAGCTCAAAGCCCCGAAGCCTCGAAGCCTCGAAGCCCCGTTGACCTACTGATTTCTGACCTTCGACCCTTCGACCCTCGAAGCCTCGCTGCCGACACTTCGACGCCCGCGACCCTCGAAGCCTCGCTACGACGCCTTCGACCCGCGGCACCCGTACGCCTTCCACCTCCGACCCTTCGACCCTCAAAGCCTCGCTGCCGACACTTCGACCTACCAACGCTTCGACCTGCCGACACTTCGAACTTCCGACTCTTTTTTTGCCTTCGCTGATTTTTTACTCGCTGGCTTTTCGCGCCGGCTTTTTCTCACGGGTTTCCTTTCTTCCTCTCGCTGGTCGTTCACGGGGCTTGTTTTATGCGCTGGCCATCTGACAAAACTTTATTTTGAATACTTGTCGGTCACATGTGCTGCTAAACTACAAATTCAAAAAGGCAAATCACGAGTTCCCCTTTTCCCGCACACACTGACCACCCGACTAGACACTGATCTGCAAATTAATGGAGCTGGAAATAATAATGCACCCGACAGATTGCACAAGACCTGGATGAAACTGAAGAAATCAATAATGTAGCATTAAATGCTGCAATTAATGACAGTCCAGCCAAAAACTTTCGGAAGCCCTTTAAGATGCAGTCTGCAGTTCCATCGAGAAAAAAAGGAGGAGAGAAAAAAAGGAATTCGTTGCAAAAAAAAAAAAAACCTGTACCCTTTAAGATGTGCCAGAATGCTCCTATCGGGCTTTTGAGATGGTGAATGTCGCTTCTGCCCCAGACCATCATCTCTCGAAGGCAGCAAAAATGGTTGCAGCCGCTATGATCAAACAGGGGTACAAACCGAGGCAAGGATTAGGCCTGACAGCTCAAGGGATTCAGAAACCCCTGACCATCCGAGAAAATACCGAAAAGTTTGGGCTAGGCTACGTCCCTACAAAAGATGACAGACAGAGGGAAGCTATCAAGAAGAGAGAAGTCAGAATGGCAAGATTGCAGAAAAGGCCAGTACAAGAAGAAAGGAGAAGTTTTCCCCCTTTGAATGTTACATTCCGGAGTGGAGGGTTTATCCATAAGAGCCAACCTGAGCCCAAGACGGGGACTGTAGCCGTATTAGACACAAATGAGCATGCACCAAGCGAGATGGTTCATTTAGTGCGAGAGGATCCCAACCATCCATTGAACAATTGGACCAACCTGGACCTCCCCATAATGTAATGCTTACGGGTCGCTGGGGTTTAATGTATTCTATGTACTTTGAAGCTGTGAACATTTGTTTTTCCTTAAACCTTCCAATAAAATGTGTTTTTCAAATCTTTCATGGTGCATTCCATTCATCACATATGCATATCATATTTGGTTACCAACTTGTCATTCTCTTATAAACAGGTATCACAATGTCAATGAAAACATAGTATGCGAAAGCGAAACGAGATGCCAAAGGTTTGACCAAAGTCCAAACTGGGAGCAGCTCGTGTTTGAAGCTGATGAGAATGAGATAGAAGAGACACCTGAGCTACCAGGGGAGATTATAGGCCTATTGGAAAGGGAAGACCGTTTATCCGTTCCAAGTAAAGACCCAGTAGAAACAGTGAATTTGGGGACGACAGCCGAACTAAAAGAATTGAGGGTGGGGTCTTTGATAGCTACCGACATCAGGAGGAAGTTAATCGAGCTGTTAAGAAGCTACATCGACATTTTTGCATGGTCATACCAAGATATGCCCGGGTTAGACACAGATATAATGCAACATCACATACCCGTGAAGCCAGAGTGCAAGCCAGTACAGCAGAAATTGCGAAGAATGAGGCCAGAGATGATACTAAAGATTAAAGAAGAAGTCAAAAAGCAATGGGATGCAGGTGTCCTAAGTGTCTCCCACTATCCAGAATGGGTCGCTAATGTTGTACCGGTACCAAAGAAAGGAGGCAAAGTACGCATGTGTGTCGACTATAGAGATCTAAATTGGGCCAGTCCGAAAGACAACTTCCCGCTTCCTCATATTGACACCTTAGTGGATAATACAGCAAAACATGCCCTATTCTCCTTCATGGATGGTTTCTCGGGCTATAATCAAATTCGTATGGCCCCCGAACACAAAGAGAGGACCACATTCACGACACTTTGGGGCACCTTTTGCTATAATGTGATGCCTTTTGGCCTGAGGAACGCAAGGGCAACCTATCAGCGAGCCATGGTGACCCTATTCCACGACATGATGCATAAAGAAGTTGAGGTATATGTGGACGACATGATAGCCAAATCTCGAAGCACTGAAGATCATATCGAAGTACTCCGCAAGCTCTTCAACAGGCTACGAAAATATCAACTGAAATTGAACCCCGAAAAGTGCACCTTAATGACAGTCCAGCCAAAAACTTTCGGCAGCCCTTTAAGATGCAGTCTGCAGTTCCATCGAGAAAAAAAGGAGGAGAGAAAAAAAGGAATTCGTTGCAAAAAAGGAAAAAAACCTGTACCCTTTTACATCCCTTCCTCATCCCAGTGCAGACGGAGCAAAAAAAAAACACACAGAGAGAAAGGAAAAGAAAGAAAGGAGAGAAATTCAAAAAAGGGGAAAAACCAGTCTCATCATCAAAACCAGCCTCATCATCATCAGAAAACGCCCCAGCCTCATCATCAAAAAACGCCCCAGCTTCCTCCTAGCAAACCCAAAAAACAAAAAAACACAGAATCCCAGAATCATCATCATAAGAGATCACTCATCCACTCCTTGCAAACTCCAACTTCAGCCCTCCTATCTCCGAACACCAGGGAAGTCTCTTCATAAGTCCCACTTTCAGATCTGTCGATTCCGAGTCGAGGAAGTGACTATCAGCACCGGCGGAAGCTCAAGCAGAAGATTGGCGTTGCAAAGCTTCAAAGTCGGTTCAGCCCTTATCTTTTCACTTCTTTTTCAGCTTATTTGTATCTATATTTAATGTAATTATTTTTTTAGCATTTTCTAATTTTCGTTTTGAGCTTATCTATATTTGGTGTAATCCCTTTTCAGCCTTTTTCATTGTGTTTTCCTGTATTTCTTCCTATGTGTATGTTGTAATATGTAAAGTATAGTAAAAAGAAAAGAAAATAGAAGAGAAGAAAGAAAGAAAAGAAAAAAGGAGAGAGCAAAAGGAGAAGATGAAAAGCAATAAAAAGAAAAGGAAAAAAAGAGTGATTTTATTTTTGTGGATGTCATACTCACACACGCCACATCTATTTTGATATATGTATTTTCAATTTCAAAAAAAACACAAAAAAAAACACAAAAAAAACAAACATGTTTTTCAAAACGTTTTCAATAAATAATTTTCAAAATGTTTTCAAAAAAAAAGAGAAAACAAAACAAAACAAACAAACAAACAAACAAAAACAAAACAAAACAGAAAAACAAACAAAAACAAAATGTTTTTTTTTTAATAAAATGTTTTTTTTAAAATCTCTTCAACAACATGTTTTGAAAATGTTTTCATAAAATGTTTTCCAAATGTCTTCCAACAAAAAAAAACAAAAAAAACAACAAAAAATATAGAAAAACAAACACAAAATGCATGTTCTAATGCAAACCAAAAAAGGGGGAAAAATAAACAAATATTTTTTAGGATTTTCAATTTTCAAGAACAAAACCAAAAAACAAACCAATCCCTAGGATCTCATTATCCACTTCAAAAATCCAAAACCTTTAGGATTCCCTTTAGAAATTTAGGATAAATCCATTTTAACCATGACTTTAATAAATAACTTAGCCAAATAAAAATATAAACTTTTTAACTTAGCCCAGTCATGGCAGTATAAATAAAATAAAACCTCCTCCTCCTAAATTAGATACCGAAAGGGCGCTGTAGGGGTGCTAATCCTTCCCTACACGTAACCAACTCCCGAACCCATCTCTGATAACGCAGACCATACACTTAAAACTACTCAAAGTAGAGGGTATCCAACTGTACCCCAAAAACAGTTGGTGGCGACTCTAAATTTTCTCACCATTGGTTTAGTTTGAGCTCACCCCAAAAGGGCCCGGACGAAAACCAGTGATGACAATATGCATATCATATTTGGTTACCAACTTGTCATTCTATTATAAGTAGGTATCATAATGTCAATGAAAACATAGTATGCGAAGGCGTAACGAGATGCCAAAGGTTTGACCAAAGTCCAAACTGGGAGCAGCCCGTGTTTGAAGCTGACGAGAATGAGGTAGAGGAGACACCTGAGCTACCAGGGGAGATTATACACCTATTGGAAAGGGAAGACCATTTCTCCATTCCAAGTGAAGACCCAGTAGAAACAGTGAATTTGGGGACGGTTGCCGAACCAAGAGAATTAAGGGTGGGATCCTTAATAGCTACCAACATCAAGAAGCAATTAATTGAGCTGTTAAGGAGCTACATAGATGTTTTTGCATGGTCATATCAAGATATGCCAGGATTAGACACAGACATAGTGCAGCATCACATACCAGTGAGGCCGGAATGCAAGCCAGTTTAGCAGAAATTGAGAAGAATGAGACCAGAGATGCTACTGAAGATTAAAGAAGAAGTCAAAAAGCAATGGGACGCAGGTTTCTTAAGTGTCTCCCATTATCCAGAATGGGTGGCCAATGTTGTACCAGTACCGAAGAAAGGAGGCAAGGTCCGCATGCGTTGATTATAGAGATTTGAATTGGGCTAGTCCAAAGGATAACTTCCCACTTCCTCACATTGATACGCTAGTGGATAATACGGCAAAGCAAGCTCTATTTTCATTCATGGATGGTTTCTCGGGCTATAATCAAATTCGTATGGCCCCCGAACACAAAGAGAGGACCACATTCACGACACTTTGGGGCACTTTCTGCTATAATGTGATGTCGTTTGGTCTAAAGAACGCAGGAGCCACCTATCAGCGAGCCATGGTGACTCTATTCCATGATATGATGCATAAGGAAGTCGAAGTATATGTGGACGACATGATAGCTAAATCACGAAGCACTGAAGATCATATCGAAGTACTCCGCAAGCTCTTCAACAGGCTACTGAAATATCAGCTAAAATTGAACCCCGAAAAGTGAACTTTCGGAGCCATGTCGGGAAAACTGTTGGGTTTCATTGTGAGCCAAAAAGGAGTTGAAATCGATCCAGATAAAGTTCGAGCTATCCAAGAGATTCCGCCACCACAGACCATCAAGGAGGTTAGAGGATTCCTAGGGTGACTAAATTACATTGCCCGATTTATTTCCCAATTGACAGCCACCTGTGAATCCATTTTCAAGACTTTACGAAAGAACAACCCAGAAATTTGGAATGACAAGTGTCAAGAAGCTTTTGACAAGATCAAACAATATCTGTCTAATCCACCTATTTTGGTCCCACCAGTACCGGATAGACCTCTAATCTTATACTTGACCGTTCAGGAGTCAGCGATGGGTTGTGTCTTGGGGCAACACGATTCTACAGGCAAGAAGGAGCAAGCCATTTATTACGTCAGCAAGAAGTTCACCATCAATGAAGAGAACTACACGCCCTTGGAGAAGACGTGTTGTGCCCTTGTTTGGATAACAAGATGATTGAGGCAATACACTCTTTATCATACCACATGGCTGATTTCGAGGCATGATCCACTCAAATATCTCTTGGAAAAACCATCCATTTCTCTGGAAGAATCGCCAAATGAGCTTGATCCTATCGGAGTACGATATCATTTACGTACCTCAAAAAGCCATAAAAGGAAGTGCAATAGCCGACTATCTGGCAGACAAAGCACTAGAAGATTACGAGCCCATGACTATTGGCTTCCCAGATGAGCACATCAACATCATTTCGGCTGAAGTATCAGACATATGGACGATGTGGTTCGATGGAGCCTCCAGTCTCTTAGGTCATGGTGTTAGGGCCATCCTGATATCCCCAAAAGGCGAACATTTCCCCATGGCGGCAAAGCTAACCTTCCCTTGTACAAACAATATAGCAGAATATGAGGCTTGTGTGATGGGACTTCAAGAAGCCATTAACAAAGGAATCAAAAAATTACGAGTGTTCGGCGATTCGGTACTCATCATTTTTCAAGTAAGGGGTGAATGGGAGACTCGAAACCACAAATTAATCCCATATCGGAAGCACGTTACGGAGTTAGCCGAGCAATTCGAAGACATCATGTTTAAGCATATGCCCAGGGAATACAATCAGATTCCTGATGCGTTGGCCACTCTAGCCTCCCTCCTTCGACTAAACACAAAGTTGGAAGTCCAGTCTTTCGATATCCGTATACAAGATGCTCCTGCACATTGCATGGCCATTGAAGGAAATACTGAAGAAAAACCTTGGTTTGAGGACGTCAAACAGTATTTGCTTAAGCAAGAATACCCAGCAGAGGCCTTTGAATCTGATGAAAGAAATATCCGAAGGTCAGCATCCAACTATTATCTTGATGGCTCGATTCTGTATAAGAGAAACCATGACATGGTATTATTGCGGTGTGTGGCAAAAGAAGAATCGACACAAATAATGAAAGAAGTGCACGAAGGGGAATGTGGTTCACATGCAAACGGACATGCATTAACAAGATAAATCACGCGAATGGGCTATTATTGGGTCACCATGGAAAAAGATTGCAATAAATATGTGCGCAAATGCCTCAACTGTCAAATTTATGGCGACAAGATCCAAGTACCGCCGTCCAAACTTCACGTGATGGTTTCCCCGTGGCCGTTCTCGCTTTGGGGCATTGATGTTATTGAACCAATATCTCCAAAGGCTTCTAATGGTCATCGTTTCATTTTGGTAGCCATTGATTACTTCACCAAGTGGGTAGAAGCAACATCATATGCTAATGTCACACAGGCTGTGGTACTTCGATTTATGCGGAACAACATCATATGTTGATATGGCCTTCCCGAGCAGATCATAACAGACAATGCTGCCAATTTGAACAGTCGGATGATAGGGAAGTTGTGTGAAACATACAAAATTCAACATCGCAACTCGACCCCCTATCGCCCAAAGATGAATGGAGCAGTCGAGGCAGCCAACAAGAACATCAAGAACATTATCAGAAAGATGTCTGAAACATACAAAGATTGGCACGAGAAGCTACCATATGCTTTGCATGCTTATCGTACCTCAGTGCGTACATCGACCGGGGCAACTCCATTTTCTTTGGTCTATGGCATGGAAGCAGTTCTACCAGTCGAAGTGGAGATACCCTCCCTCCGGGTACTTAAGGATACTCAGCTCGAAGAAGCAGAATGGGCCCAAAGTCGTTATGAGCAGTTGAATTTAATTGAAGGCAAGCGCTTGGCAGCAGTTTGCAGAGGACAGCTGTATCAACAAAGAATGATCAACAATTACAATAAAAAGGTGAAGCCCAGAAGCTTTCACGAGGGTGATCTTGTCCTCAAAAAGATCTTGCCAATCCAGCATGACCATCGAGGCAAGTGGACTCCCAATTATGAAGGCCCATATGTTGTGAAAAAAGCATTCTTGGGAGGCGCATTGATCCTTGCCAAAATGGACGGAGATGAGCTTCCTAATCCAGTGAATAGTGATGCCGTCAAAAAGTTTTATGCTTAACTCTCATACCTCCCAACAAGATTCTCATTCCTGTAATGAGCGGACTTGGTGAAAACCCGAAAGGGCACCAAGGGTAAAATACAAAGCTCCAACAAAAGACAAAAAAAGAAAACAAAGGCGGACTTGGTGAAAACCCGGAAGGGCACCAAGGGTAAAATACAAAGCCAATAATAAATCTTGAAAGGGTGAAATTAGTCAGAATCTGAAAGGATCAGGACCACAACAAATAGCGTCCTTTGCAAACAGTGGAGACAACATCATCCAAAAACAGCGGCTGCAAACAGTGGAAGACTTGGTCAAACCTGCAGCACGCTCGAATCAAATTTGTATATTATGCTTTTTAAAGACTTGTAATTCTGTTTATCAGATTATAACAATAGGACACTTTTTATGATATAAATATGTTTTGTGGAATCAAACCAGCAAAATCCCGTTTTATATCCTTAATCATATTTTATCCTCCTCATTTCACATTTAAATAAAATATCTTAAATCCCCAGTGGGATCCATTGGCATTACCTTATGAGTAGGGTCAAGCTCAAAATCCCCAAACAAATTAAGTCCTCAACTCAGAGTACTCATATCTCCACAGAATATCACTATCCCCAGAGAAGCCGTCAAGTCAAGCTCCTTAATATGGCGAAGCTAAATTTAACAGACCCTTCATGCACAAAAGGGAGTTCCCCAGCAAAGACAGAATGGACTCCCCATCCAAAGAGAACATTGTTCCCCAACAAGTTGAATGTTAGCCAACCTCTCCAACAGCATTGAGATAAATCTCTAGTCCTTGCCAAACCCTCAGTGATACATCACATTGCATTCGATGCATACATCGCATCGCATCACATGGCATCATATGGCACCACAGGTTGAGGTTTATGCATCCCCAAGATATGACACATTACAGTCCATGCATCATTTACATACATTCAGCATACTCTGTAATTTCAGGAATGTTGCCGTCTCTGAAGATCCTAAGAGCTCATACTCAGCAAGCTTCTCATCAAGCTATCCTAGCTTTCTTTGTTCAACTTTACAACTCTTTCTTTGCAATTTCCCCAAGCTCTAAATGCATCCTTTTGGCACTTGACAAACTTTTTCCCCTTTTGGGTCACCTCGTAGAGCGACCTCCTTGAGTGAACTCGTAGAGGGAGCCCAAATTGGGTTACTTTCCAAACTCACCATTTCCTTAAAGCATTTCCCCAAATACCAATTGATGTCTCCAACAAGTTTTTCCAGCTTAAGCCTAGCGTTGCTGTGGGCTTTCTATTTTCAATACGAGCCTATCGTTGCTGTGGGCCTTTCAATTTTCAGTTCAAGCCTATCGTTGCTGTGGGCTTTCTATTTTCAGTTTAAGCCTATCATTGCCGTGGGCTTTCTATTTTCAGTTTAAGCCTATCGTTGCTGTGGGCTTTCTATTTTCAGTTTAAGCCTATCGTTGCAGTGGACTTTCTATTTTTAGTTTAAGCCTATCGTTGCTGTGGGCTTTCTATTTTCAGTTTAAGCCTATAATTGCTGAGGGCCTTTCCATTTTCAAGCCAAGCCTATCGTTGTTGTGGGCCTTTCCATTTTCAATTCGAGCCTATCGTTGTTGTGGGCCTTTCAATTTTTAGTTCAAGCCTATCATTGTTGTGGGCTTTCTATTTTCAGTTTTAAGCCTATCGTTGCTGTGGGCTTTCTATTTTCAGTTTAAGCCTATCGTTGCTGTGGGCTTTCTATTTTCAGTTTAAGCCTATCGTTGCTGTGGGCTTTTTATTTTCAGTTTAAGCCTATCGTTGTTGTGGGCTTTCTATTTTCAGTTTAAGCCTATCGTTGCTGAGGGCCTTTCCATTTTCAAGCCAAGCCTATCGTTGATGTGGGCCTTTCCATTTTCAATTCCACCCTATCATTGTTGTGGGCTTTTCTATTTTCAGTTAAGCCTATCATTACTGTGGGCCTTTCTATTTTCAATTCAAGCCTATCATTGCTGTGGGCCTTTCCATTTTCAGTTAAGCCTATCATTACTGTGGGCCTTTTTCATTTTTCAATTCGAGCCTATCATTGCTATGGGCCTTTCCATTTTCAGTTAAGCCTATCATTACTGTGGGCCTTTTTCATTCTTCAATTCAAGCCTATCATTGCATTTTCAACCCAAGTCTATCGTTGTCGTAGGCTTTCTTTTTCAGTTCAAGCCTATCATTGCTGTGGGCTTTCCATTTTTCAGTTCAAGCCTGTCATTGTTGTAGGCTTTCAATCTCCAGTATCAGGTGGCCTTAGGTGCCTCATCAAAGTATTATCCAAGTCCACCAGGCTTTGAAGCCCCTTTTCCCTCTCGGGGACAGACCCAACCGCCGCATTCTATTCTTCCTCTGTGCTAGGTAAGTCAGGTAAGTGCTCCAACCCGTCCAAAATGACTCCCTTTTATCTTTGTGCGCTGTTTGTATACAAACAGTGCACAAAGAGGGGCAGATGTTGGACCCCATTTGGTGTATATACCTTTTTGCCCATGCCATATACCTTGTTGAACAGGTCCTTAGAGATTCCCTGCGATTTGCACAAGATGGATACAGTTACACGAATGGGGAAGCCCAAAATGGATGACCTTTGCTACAAGTCCCTGAAGTACCCCAAGACCAAAATCAGGGGATAGAGGAAGAAATTTGGAGAATAACGAACTTGACCGAGCTCCATTCTGATTTAAAATGAAGAAGTTATGGCCAAAACAACTTTCGTTGGAAAAAGTCAAACTTGCCAAAAGATGGTCAATGCCCCTGGTCAAACTGCCCGAAAAAGTGATCATGCGAAACTCTCCAAAATGTCTATATAGGCGAATACGGGTCTTCCCAAACAATCCCTAAAAGGTCGTCTATTTTTGCATTGTGGGTAAGGGTAAAAAGGTAATTAAAAAAAACAACTTCGGGGTTGACCGTTGACCGTTGACCTTTGACCTGCCGACACTTTGACCCATTGACCTTCGAAGCCTCGAAGCCCCAAAGCATCGAAGCCTCGAAGCCTCGAAGCATCGAAGCCCCGAAGCCTCGAAGCCTCGAAGCCCCGTTGCCGACACTCCGACCTTCGACTCGCCCCTTCGGCCCTCCAACCCTTGACCATCGAAGCCTGTCAACCTCCGACCTTCGACCCTTTGACCCGTTGACGGTTGACCTTCCACCCTTGACCTTCGAACCCTGTGAGTTTTCGACCCTTCGACCCGTTGACCGTTGACCTTCGACCTGCCGACACTTCGACCCGTTGACCGTTGACCTTTGACCCACCAAAGCTTCGACCCTGCCGACACTTCGACCCTGCCGACATTCTGACCCTTTAACGTTTGACTTTCGCTGTTTGGCCCCTCTCGCTGATTGTTCACGAGACCCATTTTTTTATGCGTTGGCCATCTGACAAAGATGCTTTTCAATGCCTGTTGGTCACATGTGCTAAACGAAAAATTAAAAAAGGACAATCACGAGCTGCACACGTCGTTGTTCCCTCCAACAAACGGTAGAATCTCAAAATAAAATACTGCATCAATAATACAGCATTAAATGCTGCAATCAATGCAATTTAGCCAAATTCCTTTAAAATGCAGTCTTCTGTCCACACGAAAAAGGGGGTGGAGTCCAAAAAAAAAACGCCCAGATTACACCTTCTTCCCTGCGTAAAAAAAAAAGGGAGAGAGATTCAAAACCCAGAAAAAAGAGGATTACGTCCAAAAAAAAAAGAGAGAAAGAGAAAAGAGAGACCCCTCATTTGACGAGGAACCCTTTTGCCCAGGCACTGATTCCACTAAGCTCTTCACTTTCCCCAAAGTCTTCACATCAAAAAACGCTCCAACTTCTTCCCTGCGAAAAAACGTCCAGAGAGAGAGAGTACAGAAAGACCCCTTATCTCTGACAAAAAACCTGCTACCATTTTTTCCTCATACCCAGCTCCCTGATCCAAAAAAAAAGGGAAGAAGAGTTCAGTCCCAGAAAATGCCCAAATTTGATGCCAATTTCGCCCAGCCACCTCTCTTCAAAAACACCAAAAAAGGAGTCACCAACAAATATCAAAATCAAAAAAGAGGAAACGACAAAAGAGAGGAACGAATCCAGTCGCGGTTCTTGCCAGCGGTGCTCAATTTCCAGCCCAATTCCCATCAACCCATCTCAGGAGTCACGCCTTCCCGCCAACGTTGCAGCAATCGGAGCCCCAAATCCAAGATAAAGTCGGGTTAATTTTTCATTTCGATTGCCTTACGCTATTCCCTTGTTTTTTTTTGTAATTGTTGTGTTGTGTTGTTTCTTTTCGTTATCTTGTTTTTTATTTATTTTCTGTTGTTTTATTGATTGTAATTGTCATTTCACACAAAGTTGTAATATGTAATTGCAAGGAAACTCAAAAAAAAAAAAGAGAGAGGCAAAAAAAAAAGAAGGATGAAAAAAAAAAGAAAAAAATGAGTCGTTACTTAATTTGTGGATGTCACAATCACACACATCACTTTACATGTTATTGTGTTAGTTCATAGTTTTATCCTTGCAAAAAGAAACAACAAAAAAGAAAACATTTTCGACAACCGAAAAAATGCATTTCAAAAAAAAACAAAAGAAAAAAAAACAAAACAAAACAAAAACAAACAAAAAACGTTTTCATGTTTTCAAACCAAAAAAAACAAAAATTAGTACTTCAATTTCCAAAACCAAAAAAACAAAAAACAAAAAAACAAAAAAAAACCAAAAATGAAGCAAAACAAAAACAAAACATTTTTTTTACAAAACACAAAAACCAAAAAATGTATGTTTTCTAACCCAAAAAAACCAAAAAAAAAAGGAAAATAAAAAAAAGTCATATTTGAGGACTTCCATTTCCAAAATAAAACCAAAACCAACCCATAGGATCTCATTCTCCACTTCAAACAAAGACCCAAAACTTTTAGGATTTCCTTTAGAAATTTAGGGTAAATCCATTTTCACCATGACTTGAATAAATACCTTAGCTAAATAAAAATTATAGACTTTTTGGGAAACTTAACCCAGTCATGGCAGTACAAAATAAAAAACCTCCTCCTCCTAAATTAGATACTGAAAGGGCGCTGTAGGGGTGGTAATCCTTCCCTACACGTAACCAACTCTCGAACCCTTCTCTGATAACGCAGACCACACCTTTAAACTACTCAAAGTAGAGGGTATCCAACTGTACCCCAAAAACAGTTGGTGGCGACTCTAAATTTTTTCACCATTGGTTTAGTTTGAGCTCACCCCAAACGGGCCCGGACGAAAACCAGTGACGACAAGGACAACTGATGCAGAATAAGGAATCCGAATCATTACTCGAGTGGAGTAAGGAACTCACGCAAAGTAAGGAAGCGCTGATGCGGAATAAGGATTCCGCATATCTACCTCATGCGGAGTAAGGACAACTGATGCGGAATAAGGATTCCACATATCTACCTCATGCGGAGTAAGGAAGCGCTGACACGGAATAAGGATTTCAGGACTTCATATACATGGAGTAAGTAACAACTGACATGGAGTAAGGATCCAAGCCTCGTTGATACGGAGTAAGGAAATCTACACCGGACTAAAGAGACGCTACTTCAACTTATTCATACCGCATTTACGATATCAGCTCGCTGTGTTCCGATGTAAGACAAACTCATTGAAGATCTAAACTGGTGGAGCACTCGGAGTTGTGGATGCAGTCCCAAATGCAATTGGAATCAAGCAAAGTAATTCAATTCACTTATGCTTCCAATATTTTGAGCTCCACATCCAAAGCAGTTATAGCAGAAGCATTTTCCGAGAAGAACTTAATGTTTACACAGTGCTCGGAAAATACAGTTCCAAGTTAGATTCCTAGGATGTCTATATATATCTGTAGTGTTGTACACTTACAAAAGCGCGCATATATAGAAAAGGAAGAACTGATACGCATGTGAGCTCATAGAGATTATAAACGCCAGTGTGTGTAACTGAAAAATTGAGTGTTGTTGTAATCAGCTGTAATAGTTGCTTATTTTATTGTAATTATCTTCAGGTAATAAAGCAAAATACTTTCACTATCTGGTTATCTTCCACACTGATTTTACTCCTTTTAACCAAATTGTGCTATACCTATGAGAGAAAAGAGTTTTGATTTGAGCCTATTCACGCCCTCTAGGCTCTTAGGGACCAACAAGTGGTATCAGAGCACATTCTATTAGTTCTAATAGAGGTCCCACTCTTTCACTCTCAACAATGGCCGAAGAAAGCAGCATGCTATTCAACACTCACCTTAACTCCGGAGGAGCACAAGAGCCCATTCCAAATCGAAGCAGCAGCAAAAATGTTGATCCACCTCAACCTGCTGCTGCCGCTGCTCCACAACCACGGAGTTTTGGCTTCACTGTGACGAAGCCACCCAAATTCACACCAGAGCTTTTCTCCTAGTGGAAAGCTCGCATGAGAATGTTCATGGTCTGCCATGATCATCTCATGTGGCCATGTCTTCGTTAGGAGATACCCACTCTGATAGCTATCGGAGAACATGGAGTTAAAAGACCAAAGACTGATGCCGAACTCACCAATGATGAAAGGGCCTGGCAGTGTGCCAACTAAAAGGCTCTGGCATATGTTAGATCGTCTTTGGATTCCGAGGGTTTCACGAATGTCCAGGGCTGCACGACAGCAAAAGCTGTCCGGGATAAACTGACAATCCTTTATGAGGGAAGTCAGTCCCAAATGCAGAACGTTATCTATACTCTCAGACAGAACTTTGAGAGTTTCAATTATAAACCGGGCGAATCACTCCAGAGCATCTACCGGAGATTCGGAAATCTTATCTTGCAGCTGAAAACAGTCAATGAGCATTCTTCTCAATCTCAGATAAATGACAAGTTCTTTCGCTCCTTGCCGGATCGCTACTACTCCAAACAACTCCAGATGCAATCTGACAAGAACTGGCAGTATGTTTCCCTTGAAGAACTATATGGAGAGCTGCGGACTCACGAAGTCAGGTTTAAATACTCTGACCGAGATGAGAAAATAGCTCGGAAAGAAAGTGGAGTAGCTCTCAAAGCTACTGAATGTCTCAGGATACTGAGGAATGATGATACGGACGCGTCCGAGAATTCTGATTCTGACGAGGAGGAGGAGATAGCTCTCCTTGTCAAATCCTTTGAGCGATTCCTACGGAAAAGCAGAAAAGGATTCAGGAGACGCTCCTCATCATCTTTCCATAGGAAGGAGCGACCGAAGTCCAGTTCCCCGGAATGCTACAACTGTGGGAAAACCGGTCACTGGGCCAAGGACTACAGATCCAAATCTAAAGTGGCCGAGAAAAGTGACAAGGTAACTCCTCTCCGCTCCACCTCAGACAACAGAGACAATAGCAAGAACAAGAGGAAGGCGTTCGTCACAAAATACGTCAGTGGCTCGGAAGAAGAGGAGGAATCCTCGGATGATGAGCCAACTCCCAAGCCGAACGTCTGCCTCATGGCAAATTCTGAGGTACCTTCAATCTCTGAGCTCATGAGTAAATTAGAATCTCTTACTATTGAACATGATCATGAAAAGAATGAGAGACTAATAATTACTCAAATGTACAAAGATATGGAAAGTTAGAATAAACGTCTTGAATTTACTATTACTAGACTTGAAAAAGACATAGCTGACTTCAAAGGAAAAGAGGCTTGATATCACGATCTAAGAGCTGAAAATCATCTGCTAAATACCAACCTATTAGGCCTAAAAGTTATTGTGAAAAGACTCGAGAATGAACTTGAACAGGAAAAAGGAAATAAATCGTAAGTGGCTAAAATCTAGGGAAATAGCCTCTGCATTTAGGACTGATCCGGATAACATTCGAGTCAAACCTGGCCTAGGCTTCGAACCATCAACTTCCAATGCTCAAGCTACTGAGTGTCCTCCGGACTTCACTCCGAAACTAACCAACTTATATCCTGTTAGTACGTCTAAACCATTGGATGGTTTCATTTCAGGTGGCACCATAGTTTATGACTGTGGAAGAGAGGCTGTTACTGCACTTCCAGAAGCAGTAGCACCCGAACTTAATGATGAAGGGAAGGCTGCTGCAGTTCAAGCCAAAACTGTAGCACCCAAAAAGAAAGGAAAGGCTAAGGTTGACGCATCTAGGGCCAAGAGCGCATCACCCAAACGTAATGGACTAGGCCATAGGGAACAGAGTAGAAAGTCTGTAAAATCTAAGAAACCTGTATCCCCTGTTTGTACTCCGCATTATAGTGTTTGTTCCATCTGTAAGGGAAGAGGTCATTATCACTATGAATGTTGGAGCTTATATGATAACTGGCTTTGTAATGAAGTTTGTACCAATAAAGATCAGTTTAATAAAAAGGGTTCTTCGAGCAAAACAAAATCTAAATCTCAAAGGAGTGTCTCTCCAAAGAAAACCCAAGTAAAAGAAACAGCTGAAACTAACAAATTAAAGTCAACTCGGAAATCTAAAAGTCCTAGCAAAGTTAAATCTGGAACTGTTGACACTACTGCTGTTCTTTCTAACCGCCCGAAACAAGTTTGGGCACCAAAAGTGTAAACTATTGTCTTTCAGGAGCATCTCTGGAATGCATTGTCGGATCACTTGAAGTTAAAGATCAATCAAAGCAAGTGGATCCTCAATAGTGGATGCTCCGAACATATGACGGGTGATCAGACTCTGCTTGTTGAAGTTAATGACAAACGAGGTCCATCCGTTTCATACGGTGACAACAGCAAAGGTAAGACTGTCGGGTATGGCACTTTAACCAACGGCTGTGTATCAATCACTAGAGTTGCACTAGTCGAAGGTTTGAAGCATAATTTGCTGAGTGTCAGTAATTTATGTGGCAAAGGATTTACTGTCTCTTTTATGTCCAACACCTATACAGTGAGGGAAAACCTATCCGGAGATATTAAGTTATCCGGATTAAGAGATGGGGACATATACTCAGTGATTTTAAGAAATAATTCTTCTGACCCTGTATGCTTCCTCACTAAAGCATCAAATGAAGAAAGTTGGCTATGGCACAAGCGATACACACATTTAAACTTTAAGACCTTGTCTAAGTTAGCGTCACTTGATCTTGCCACTGGTCTACCTAAACACAAATACTCCAGAGACACTCTCTGTCGAGAATGCCAACTTGGCAAACAAACCAAACATAGTTTTAAGAGCAAATTAGTTAATTCAATAACTGCACCTCTACAACTTCTTCATATGGACCTCTGTGGTCCCATTTCTGTTCCTTCACTAGCTGGTGCGAGATATACCCTTGTGGTTATCGATGATTTCACCAGGTACATATGGGTGATGTTCTTGAAATCTAAGGATCAAACCTTTGAGCATCTAGTAGATCTTTTCAACTGGATAAGCAATTCACAAGGATTGAGCATAAAGTGCATCAGGAGTGATCATGGTACAGAATTTGATTTTTCAGATATGAGATCATATTGTTCTGAACAGGGCATTCAGCATGACTTCTCTGCGCCCAAAACTCCACAACAAAATGGGGTAGCTAAGCGCAAAAATCGCACTTTAGTCGAGGCTGGCAGATCTATGTTAGCAGGGGCAAAGCTTCCTCTCAGTCTATGGGCTGAAGCTGTATCAACTGCCTGCTATGTTCAGAACAGAACTCTAATAAATAAATCTACCATGAAAACACCCTATGAGATGTGGAGAGGACGAAAGCCTTCAATTTCACATTTCAGAGCTTTTGGGTGTACTTGATATATATTGAACAACGACAAAGAATCCCGAAATAAATTTGAACCAAAATCTGATGATGGGATTTTTGTCAGGTACTCATTACATAGCAAGGCTTGTCGGGTCTTCAATAGAAAACTTTTTAAAGTTGAAGAATCTATCCTTGTGACATTTGATGAAACTAATGTTGATTGGTCAAAAGTTGCTTCTTTAAGTTCTAATGTACAAGTTCAGGACAATAACATTGACTATTCAAAGTTTATGAATGTTCCTGTTACACATACTGACCAATCACGTGGCACCAGCGAAGCACAAAGAAATGATATGGATGATGCTACGGATGAATCGGACTCAGGACTACCATTAAACTCCAGACATGCTCCTACGGATATTCAAAATTCCGGAGTACCTTCAAGTCCGTCCGGACCAGTTAACACTGAAAGCAACAATGTTGAAGAACCACTTAGTTCTACCGTACTTACCAATATGGAAACATCTGGTCCGGAAGAAGCTCAACCAGCGGATATACATGAACCACCTAATCTGGTAGAGCTTCAAATTATTCAAGATCAACCATCACATGCACAGAATTACAGGTGGACTCGAAACCATGTCTCAGATCAAGTGATTGGTGATCCTACTGTTGGTGTAAGAACAAGAGCAGCCACCTCCAATATTTGTCTTTACTCATGTTTTCTATCTCAAATAGAACCAAAGGTGGTAGATGAAGCTCTTCAGGATTTGAACTGGATAGAAGCCATGCAAGAAGAGCTAAATCAATTTAAGAGAAATGATGTGTGGACACTAGTACCGAGGCCTAAGTCTCAGCAAGTCATTGGAGTTAAATGGGTGTTCCGGAACAAGCTTGATAGGGATGGAATAGTAATCCAGAACAAAGCCAGACTAGTAGCCAAAGGATATCGTCAAGAAGAAGGAATAGACTATGACGAGACCTTTGCTCTGGTAGCAAGACTTGAGGCAATCAGAATGTTTCTGGCGTATGCTTCATATGAAAACTTCATAGTTTATCAAATGGACGTCAAAAGCGCATTTCTGAATGGAGATCTTCAAGAGGAGGTGTACATTGAACAACCTCCCGGTTTCATTGAACCTAAGGCAGGATATCTAGTCTACAAGCTTCGGAAAGCCTTGTATGGTTTGAAGCAAGCTCCAAGAGCCTGGTACGACACACTGTCAGAATTCCTACTTGCTCATAACTTTCAAAAAGGGAAGATAGACACCACTTTATTTCTACGAAAAGAGAAAGGACATACTCTGATCGTACAGATATATGTGGATGATATCATTTTCGGATTAACAAATCCGAAGCTTTGTGAAAAGTTTGCAAAGTTGATGACTGGCAAGTTTAAGATGAGCATGATGGGAGAACTGTCCTACTTCCTTGGAATAGAAGTTAAACAATTGAAGGAAGGTATCTTCATTAATCAATCTAAGTACACACGTGATCTTATTAAGAAGTTGGGTATGGAAGGTTCATCTCCCGTCAAGACTCCAATGCCAGTCAGTGCCAAGTTAGACCCTGATGTGGATGGCAAATCAGTAAATGTGACTGAATACAGAGGGATGATAGGATCCTTGTTGTATCTTATAGCAAGTCGCCCAGACATTATGTTTGCAACATGTATCTGTGCAAGATATCAGGCGAATCCCAAAGAGTCACATATGCTTCATGTCAAACGGATATTAAGATATCTTAAAGGGACTGTGAATTTGGGACTTTGGTACCCAAAGGAGTCCAACTTCACCTTATCCAGATATTCTGATGCTGATTTTGCTGGGTGTCGCATCGACAGGAAAAGCACAAGTGGTACGTGTCGTTTCTTGGAAATAGATTAATTTCATGGTTCGAGAAGGAACGAATTCCGTATCAACCTCTACTGCTTGAGGCGAATATATAGCTCTTTGGGAGTTCTTGTGCAGCTACTCTAGATGCAAAGTCAACTTACTGACTACGGTTTCAACATGACATCTATTCCACTCTACTGCGACAACACCAGTGCAATTGCTATCAGCAACAATCCTGTCATGCACCCAAAGACGAAGCTCATTGAGGTAAGGTATCACTTCATTCGAGACCATGTTCTCAAAAAGCACATATCACTAGAACATGTTGCTACTGAAGATCAACTGGCAGACATACTTACAAAGCCCTACCCGATGCAAGATTTTTTGAATTACTTTTCCGATTAGGTATGCTTGACTTTTCTGCATAGCTTCACTTAAATCACTCAACAGTATATCTTCTTTCAGAACATGCATTGTGCTTTTATTGAAAGTAATAGATTCATACCGAAGTTAATTTTTGATCATACTTATTGCTTAACATGTCCTATGTGTCTGATAAATATCAAAGTTTTTTCATGGGAGGATGCTTGCTTTTCCCGACTGAAGTCGTTTAAGCTGACATAATTAAAACAGATATGAATAACCTCTTTAGGATTTCATGATTCTAATCTTCACTTATCACCACATGACGAATGCTGCTACATATTGATCGCTCTATTAACTTGTTTGGTTGAAGAAATGAAATGGGTTAGCTCAGAATGCTTGGTGATGGTACTCACAATCGCAGTCTGATTAGCTCTTGAAGTGTAGTTTCCTAATGGATAGACAGTGATGTTTCAAGATCTCGATTTTTTTTAACAGGTAATGCCATCAAGAGGATCGCATGATCTATGGGGGAGAAAATGCTTTATTCATTATCCAAGTAATACCTCTCGTATATGTCTCGTGACCTCTTTCCTGGCTGTTTATCTGAGGGGGAGTCGATCACTGAAAGGATCGCATGATCTAAGGGGGAGAAATCTTTGTAATACTCCCCTGATATGTCTCGGATGCTCCTTCCTCTAAACTATCACTTCTGGATCTACCTGGACATGCATTGTTAAATCAGATATGTGGCATGCAAGGATGTTTTTTTTCTTCCTTCAACCATACATTTTAATCAGATAATCATTTGCTTGCTTTCGACATGTGTTCATTCCTACCGTCACACTCATGAATCCTAAGTTGGAAAATCATTTTTTTTTAATTCATCTTAGCTATCACTGTTAGTATGAAGGTTTCGCTATGTTGACCTACATGAACTTATGTGTTTATCAGTTGTCATATGCATTTTCTTCAGTAATTTGATCATAATTCACATGTATGTGTCTTGTTACTCTTCTTACATATCCATAAGTTCTGTCTCTTTTTAGTTCGAATTATGATGCTCTCACTTAGACTATTTGATCCATATCCGTACTAACTCAACCTGTTAGTCTACTGCTTCTTTAGTTTATTTTTCCAGCTACAGGTTCAGATTCTCTTTGCACTTCATTGCTCTATCTTGTTTCGATGTCTCGGATTTGAAGTGTTGTGGTACTTCTTACTTCCTCGACACCAAGACAGCAAAGGAATCATTCTTTATCAGCACTCAGCTTCTACGGACAGTCAGTCTATCATCCGGATATGGTTCACACGGACAATATCAAGCCCGAATGAGAGTCGGTTTAATTCCTCCTAACTCTTGGAATTCTAAATTCGCGATAAACCAAGTGATTATCTTACATCGCATCTTTTTGAGGAGGAATTATGATGGTTCATTAAATACATGTCTCAAGCCCGGTAATTTGACTTTTCAAAATTCGGCAGTATGAATACAGCTGCCATTATTGAATGGTTAGCACGGCCGCCACATCATCAGTTTACTCGTCGTTCTCTATTCACCAAAGACCTCCCCTTCCTTCTCCTTCAATCTTCCAATTCCAATGGCATCTCCCACTCTCTACGGCGTTGTTCCTGGCCATCTTGTCGATTGGGCCGGCATTTGTGACCCTCCTGCCTGGCTTGACGAGGTTCGCTCCTTGCTAGCCTCTAGTGGTCTCTTCGACATCGTCTCTGCCCCTGTTGATCTTCTCATCTCAGACGTCCGCTCTTTCTATGAGCACTTCGAATCCAGTGACCAGTTGATTGTCTCTATCTGAGGTAAACCCATTAAGATCACTCCTCAAGTGATCCGTGACGCCTTCCATTTCCCAAGCGGCAGTGATTACCGGCCGAGCGCTCAAACCATGGCTACTGCCATGGGATGTCCCTCTAAAGTGAAGGAATACAAGCTGAAGTCTTTTTAAGGCCCATATCGCTGTATGGGCACCATACTCAGTCGATGCTTACTGGCTCGCTCTACGGCTCTTGACTCAGTCCCGTACGATTTGCTCCTGGCGAGATACGTGGTCTTTGAGCAATTACCTCTAGACGGGGTGATTTTCTCTTTCGGGTTATGCGGAATGGCAAACGAAATTCGTCTTTCGGACGGATTCTCTCACAACTTTTCAGACATCTACGCCCCGAGCACTTCTAGGACTAGTTGAAGATTCCCTTCCCGCAGAATTTTTACTTTCGTCATCTCACCTCCGATGGGACGCTCACTGTCCGCCGTCCTCCTGTCTCTCGTGCACGAGTTGTTATATCAGAACATCAAGATAGTTCCGTTAGTGACCCCGCCCCCAGCTCGGGTCATGAGGTAAGCTCCACCCACTGGTCTTCATGCAACCGGTTCGTTGCCACTCCAGCACGCTCCCGCAGTTCGCAGCACATCGTTCGTGCTGCTCCTTCTGATGCTGCAAGGCCCTCTCAGCCGCTTCCCCATGACACTGTTTCTTCAACCCCTCCTGATGATGCCCCTGCTGTTATCCCTCCTGTTGCTGCTGCCGATGCTGTTGTTGGTGCTCCCGCACCCAGCTCTCCGGTGACTGTTGCTGTCATCGCCGACATTCCTACCTCTCCTACAGCTGCCTCTCCAGCACGCATTGTTGACCCTCAAGACTACCTCGACCATCTTCCCACCGACATTCTGACTAACTACTAGCTCCGTTTCAGTCTAGCTCACACTGCCGACATCCCTGAATCTGCTCTCCGAGTGTATTAACCCAAACATACCCAAACCCCGGAAGCTATGATTATTTAGAACTCTGACCACGGTTTTCTAACACCGTCTCTGCTTCAGGCTGCACCTCCAACTACTGCTGCCTCTTCCGGACTTGCTCACGATGCACGGACTCCTATCCCTGCTGAGGCTGGTCCCTCCTCTCCTGCGGACATTCCCCTCATTGACCTCTCCGGTCAGAGTGGCTCCGCTACACCTGCTGCTACTGCTGTTCCCTCATCGTTCTCTCCACTTGCTGACTCCTCCGCCCTACGCACTCCTGCACCTCTACATGCGGGGGAGTCCTCAAAGGCTCCTACCTCTGGCCTTAGGCGTCCCTCCTTTGCCACAATCCTGTCTGAAGCTGCGGTCTCTGCTCAGCTAGATCGTATTGGGGAGGACAATCGCTCCCGGGCCCAGGTTATTGCTGATAAAGTTGATGAAATCAAGACCAAGATCCTTTCCGTTCTCTCCAACTCCTCTCTCTCACTGGATCGGAAGTTGGACCTTATTGCCCAATCTCTTTTGGGCCTCTCCACTTCCGTCCGGGATCTGACTCAGGTTGTGGGTCGTCACTCTCGCCCTCCTCGCTGATCTACCAAACAGGGGGAGAATGCCCCATCTGATCCATCCCCTTCCACTACTGCTCCGGATACTACCGACATTCCAAGTCGAAGACCTGCACTTACTCTTCCTCCGGGCCTCCCGGTTCCCAAATGCAACCCTATTCTCTGGACCGTCCAGTGCTGCTCCAGCTCTTTCTGGCCGTCCCAGCTCCTCCACTACAGCACCCTCCTCATCTGCTCAGGCTCCGCAAGTCACATTTCTCCCATCATACGCGGAACTGGACCCATATGATACAAATGGGCGTGTACATGCAGCCATGTTAGCATATACGAGTGCTACTCCCTCTACCCCAAAAAGGTTTTTGTCATCTTTGTTCCCTTTCTCCCCTGAATACATAGGCACCCTACTGTCGGAGAAAGGACAGTTCTCCACTGAGGACATTGGCAACTTCACCTTGGCGGTGAAGGAAGAGATGAGGTTGTTCCCCACCTTATATCAAGAAGAGCATCTAATCGATATCTTACCTTGCTGGCTTGATCACTACCTTCCTGAAATGGACTTCCTTCAGACCCTCATCAATGGAACAGCTAAGAACAGTAAGCCATGGAAAGATCTTACAACTGTTCTCATTTTATACAGGATCAGCACTCCTCATTACATGCTCGCAGTCTTCTCCATCAAGGACAGGAGAGTTGTTCTGCATGACTCTCATCAGGTTGTGGGACATCAGATGAGGAGAAGCCAACTTGGACCACTGCTCCGGACTTTGTCAGATGCTGTCAGACAAAATGGACTCTTCGAATCAATTGGCCAACCTCCTCTGCCTCCCAATGCTCTTCTCAATTCGACAATTCTGAGCAAAGGAGAAGTTCCCCAACAACCTGACGGAGAAAGCTGTGGAGCCTATGTTTGCTACTTTATTAGGCACCTTTTGAAGTATGATCCCAACTGGAATTATTTTTTCTTGTGCACTAAAGAACATCCTAAGCGGCTAAGGGAGCAGGCAGCAACTAAAATCTTCAAGTACAGTAAGCCTTACAATTCTTAGTATAACTTTTGTACTAAGGCTTACTTTGTATTACGGTTGCTGACATAGTGGAAATTTCTTTTGTTTATCCTTATCTTTGTGTATATCTTGCTGCCTAACTGGATCAGATTACAAAGGGTTTGGCATATCCATATTGGGGGAGATTGTTGGATCAAACCTAGAATTTGGATGATGCGGATCAAACCCTATGTAATTTGATTTAAGATGTTTCATGTTTATTCTAAGTCTGTGCAGAAGATAAAACTTTAATCCGGACCTACTTCTGTAAGAGCAAAGCAAAGGACAGGATATATAATCCTGATTCGGATTATCATGAGTGTCGTCAAACACTTGGTAAATAACCAAGTTTTCAACCAGAGTAAGGACTCTCCGTACGGACTAATCACTCGACAAAATGACTAAGGAATCCGCGCATTTATTGTTGATTGGACTAAGTCACTTTATGTTGAATGAGAATCCGAGTCTACACCCCGTACGGAGTAAGAGAGATTTATTGCGGAGTAAGAAATGACTGATGCAGAGTAAGGACAACTGATGCGGAATAAGGAATCCGAATCATTACTCAAGCGGAGTAAGGAACTCACACAGAGTAAGGAAGCACTGATGCGGAATAAGGATTCCGCATATCTACCTCATGCGGAGTAAGGAAGCGCTGACACGGAATAAGGATTTCAGGACTTCATATACACGGAGTAAGTAACAACTGACACGGAGTAAGGATCCAAGCCTCGTTAATACGGAGTAAGGAAATCTACACCAGACTAAAGAGAGGCTACTTCAACTTATTCATACCGCATTTATGATATCAGCTCGCTGTGTTCTGATGTAAGACAAACTCATTGAAGATCTAAACTGTCTTACACGTGGAGCACTCGGAGTTGTGGATGCAGTCCCAAATGCATTTGGAATCAAGCGAAGTAATTCAATTCACTTATGCTTCCAATATTTTGAGCTCCACATCCAAAGCAGTTATAGCAGAAGCATTTTCCGAGAAGAACTTAATGTTTACACAGTGCTCAGAAAATACAATTCCAAGTTAGATTCCTAGGATGTCTATATATATATCTGCAGTGTTGTACACTTACAAAAGCGTGCATATATACAAAAGGAAGAACTGATACGCGTGTGAGCTCATAGAGATTATAAACGCCAGTGTGTGTAACTGAAAAATTGAGTGTTGTTGTAATCAGCTGTAATTGCTGCTTATTTTGTTGTAATTATCTTCAAATAATAAAGCAAAATACTTCCACTATCTGGTTATCTTTTGTACTGATTTTACTCCTTTTAACCAGATTATGCTATAACTGTGAGAGAAAAGAGTTTTGATTTGAGCTTATTCACCCCTCTCTAGGCTCTTAGGGACCAACAAGAACATATCTAATTTGTAGCTTTTACCTGAACTATGGCCTCCGTATCCAATGTAACACCACAAGGGCAACGAATCTTCTTAATGGAATCATCAATTTCTTCTTTGGGTATCGTCTTACTGCCATCTGGAAAACCAGTGACTGTCCGTTTGTTTCAAAATCAGGGGCTCCCGACACCCAAATTTTCCTAGAGATGACAACAAAATTTGATTGGTCCAATTGGCACTATAATGAAAGAAAATGAATAAAATTGAAATTCAACATATTTGATTGAACAGTAAACACACGAGAAAATAGTCAAAAAATGATTAAATATCGAAATCTAAAGCAAAAACAAAAAATATATTGGGACATATTATTAAATTATGCAGTTAATAGATACGGTGTACAAACCTGTAAATATCATCAATTAATTTTGCTACTTCTTCCTTTTTCAACTGCCATTTTCTTTGGCCACATCATGGATACTATATACAAGGCCCAATAAATATTTAAGAAAACGAAATCAAAACCATAATGAAGTTCAGCAGCAACCAGGACAAAGCTTAAACAAAGATTTTTAAGAAACAATGCAGGAGCTACTAATAACTTATGAAATAGGTATACTATAGCCATGGTAAACGTCCTTTGAAGTAGATTTGGCCATCATATGAGCCAGCAGCAAGCCATGCTCTAAAGAACATAATCATAGTGAAGCCCTAAATCTACCCACAACCAAAACTTGGAAAACAGATCATTTATAAAAGAGACGTGAACTACTCTCTCAAAACCTAGTTAATCATCTGGAATCAAATTAGGCAACAAAAACAGCATTTTATCATCTGTATTTGAATAAATCTGAAAGAAAGAAAGAAATATTTCTAAAAATCATAACACATGCTCAATCCACAAGCAGAAAATTTGTAGTTTTTGAAAGAAAATAAAAATAAAACTCTTATCCAGTTAAATACCAACGTTTATAGTAACAAGCCTTTACGATCACTGTTGACATCTAACCCTTCTTTCTTGTAAAGAAAAAGGTATTTGAGCATTCCTGAAATCTCGAATCTTCTAAATATTTAGTTATGTATACTATAACATACAGGGAAGTTGTTGAAGGAACAAAATGTACAAAGAACAAAAGTAAAGGACAAGGCAAATGGTATATTAAAGACTGAGTATTACATATTGAAAAACAAACCTAAGGAGTGCATTACCAGGTTGGAAACCATTAAAAGAAAACAAACACAATGGAGACTGTGGATTCTCATTTATATGTATTACCACATGGGAATCTCGAAGATTCAATGAAGCCACTGGAATTGCCTTCTTTTCTGCGTTAAACACAATGGAGACTGTGAATCTGATACTACATCTTGTCATCACCAGTTTTCGTCCGGAAGGAAACCCACTTTTGGGGATGCGGTTCTCCCGCCCTTCACCCGAATGGTGATGAAAAAAACAGAGTCGCCACCAACTGTTTTTGGGGTGCAGTTGGTCACCTAAAATAATCTATGTCACTAGAGCTAAGTTCGGGAGTTTGTTACGTGCAGGGAAGGATTAACATCCCCGCAACGCCCTTTCAGTACCTATCTTAAGATTTTAGAGGTTTCTAATTTATTTTAACTTTTGCTTATTTACAGTTAACTTTATTTTCATGGACTTAGAATTTCTACCCCCTTTTTTCATTTTTCTAATTTATTTGTTAAAAATTAAATTAAATCAAATTGCTTAAAATGTCTAAGAGAGATATTAAAAATTAAAGTATCTACAAACCAAAGAATAATCCTAACTAAGTATTACAATTTATTTAACGGATCCTAAAAGAATTTCCAAAAATGCTAAGAAGGAAAATAAAATGAAATCAAACAAGTTTGAGAAAATTTTTTTAAATAACAAGAAAACATTTTTTGGATTTTTTATATAAAAGAATTTTGATTTTTTATTTTAAAATTTTGAGAAAAGAAAAAAAAACTCTTTACCTTCTTTTTGTTTTTTTGTTTTCCAAAGAACACATTTTTTTTAAAAGAAATAAAACAATAACAAAATCCTCTTTTTTTTGTTTTACAAATAAAAGTGTAGTGTGTGATTAGTGGCATCCACAAAAATAAAATAAAAAAATCTCTTTTTTTTTGTCTTCTATTTTTTTTCTCTCATTTCTCTTTTTTTTTATCTCACCTTTTTCTCTTCAATCTTTTTTTTTTTTCGCTACTTGATTGACGGCTTACATTTTACAAGTGGCTCAAAGCCATTATGATGAATGAAATACAATGGGAGTAACCTTGATACACAAAAACTATAAACAAAATAAAATAGTTATACAAATCAACTTTAATAATAAAATAAAAAAGGTTAGAATAATAATAAACCCTGCAAAACATATGTTAGGACAATAGATAAACAAATCCAACGCCCACATGCAATCAGACATGGAAAGAATGCAAGTGGTATTCACATGGGGATTAAAGTCATGCAGACACAGGTACCCACCTCTAAAATCTTACCAACAAAACAACCCAAAACAAAGCCCGACAGTGACATAATCCAAACGAGACATAGGGATGAAACACAAAAAAAAACATCCTAAAAACGTAAAATGTGACCTCATGTTCTTATACCAGACAGACAATCAAAGCCACCCAAGAACATGTGTCAAAACAGAAAAATAGAACGCTAAGACCCAAAATAGTTTAAAAACATATAGTTCAATGAATAAGTCTATAATCTGAAACAGACCACAATATTAAGACCCCAAAATGTCAAGACTCAGAGATCTATTTGGATGAAAACCAGAAACAGGCATTTGGGAAAACCAAAACGTAGAGCCAGTAAAACAAATGCATTTTGATATTTTATAGACAAATCCAAATGACGAAAACCAAAAATCAAATGCCAGAGAATGTGAGAGTGGAACATTTGTGTAAACAGCATCAAATCCATATCAAAACAAACATATATCCCATGAAAGCATTGGTAGTACGTTTAACATAAGAAAATCCACCAATCAACAAAGACACAATCAAAGGAAAACCCCACGCCATACCCTTCTTTAACTTCACGGAGCTGAGTGCCTTCTTCTTAGGACTGATGAGTTTTAGCAACCGAGCAACAGTCGAGGCAGTGAGGGGGGATGTCTCGTGGTCGGCAGCAGCTTCAGTACGGGGAGACGTGGCCAAGGCGACGAGAAACTATGTCTCGGGGTTGATGTTGCGTTGGCGCTGTAGGATCGAGACGTGTTGTGGCTGGAACAATTGATGTCGACCGATGGTGGCTACACCATGGGGGACTGAGGCGTGCCGCTGCTGGGGTGGTTAGTGTCAGTCGGCAATGGGGTTGCGTCACCGTTACAGGGGATGCGTCGGGTAGTTGGTGTGGTGGCCGCGTCAACAGGGGATGACAGCGGCTACAAGAGGCGACGACTCAAGGAGTCAAGGTGCGGTTGGAGGAAGATGAACGGTCAGACTGTATCTGTCGGGATCATAGAAAAGGGAGCGACAATGGCCGGCAGAGGGATTCCGGCCACCAGGGGAACTCTCCATGGATTCTGGTATTGAAAGAGGTGAGAAATTACGGTAGGTTTGTTTTGGTTTCAGAGAGCCCCCCATTTGATTGTACTTGGTTTGGGTTTAAATAGAGGAAGAGGGATTAGGGTTTAGGTTTGATGGAAGGCGGCGGCTTGGGTTTGCTGATTGGATCATGGTTGGCCTTAACCCCAGCCTTGGGTGTGGTCGAGAGAGAGAAGAGAACCATGGCTTGACCGCGGTTCGATCTATGGGAGAAGAGAGATGAGTGATGGGCTGGCATCGTCGTGGAGCTCTGGTGGTCCTCCAGTGGGCATGGCAGCCATGGCGCGTCGCTGGGGAAGAAGACGCAACGACTGGAGAGAGAAAGGGTAGAAAACGACGAGTGATTAGGATAAGGGTGTTGTATTTGTGTGGCTATGTTTTGTTTTTGCTTTTATTATTTATTTTTTTGTTTTTTGTTTTTTTTTTGTTTTATTATTACTGATCCACACGACACTGACACGTGGCTTGAAGCGTGCAGAGAAGGAGAAAAAGAAAGAAAAGAAAGAAAAAAAAAGGATTTTGTTAACTTGTTTTTGGAATTTTTAACCGCTGTTTTTTGGTTTTTGGGATCGAAAAATAATTCAGCTTTTAATAAAATGTAAAAAAAAAGTTTTGGACTCGGTGCGTCACGACGAGTGACTCCGTATCATTTTTTCTAGAAAATGAGTTTATTTTTGTGTCAAGACTATACTGCGCACCCCTAAACCGCTTTATTACCGAAAAAAGTATTTTTTGTTTTTTGTTATTTTTTTTAAAATAAGCTCTGTGTGCGAATATATGCAATATATACATCAAGATTCTCAAAATGATGAGAGGATTAAGAGCATAAGGTTCGTGACCTGATTCGGAGTGTCGTTTTGAATATTGGCAGCTAATTCATTGTCGTTACTGGTCCGAATACGGTTTTGACCATAACTTCTTCGTTTGACCTCGGATTTGAGCGTGGTCGAAGGCATTGATCCTCAAATTTCATTTTCTATCGCTCGGAACTGTCCCTTTGGCATTTGAAAACCTTTTTAAAGAAGGCATTGAAATCCCCCTCTCAGATCGGTGATCACGTCTCTTTATTTATCTGTACAAAGTGATTAACAAATAGGAACGAAGTTCAAAGTGAAAAATAAATGTGTATGTCCAACCCGGACAAAATGGGGTCCAACAGCTGCCCCTCTTTGTACATTGTTTGTATACAAACATTGTGCAAAGATAAAAATGGAATCATTTTAGACGGGTTGGAGCACTTACCTGACTTACCTGATGCAGAAGCAAGGTAGAACATCATGGTTGGAAAGGAGGCTTTTAAGGCCAATGAGAATTTAAGAGGCATCTAGGACCAACGGGAATTAGAAAGGGCGAAAAGTCGGATGTTTAAAAGGCATCTATGGATAACAAGAATTGAAAAGGCATCTAGGGCTGACAAGAATTGAAAAGTAAAAGTGGGATAAGTGCAGGGGAACTGCCTGCGGACTCCCCAAACAAAGAAACAAAAAGGATAAGCGCAGGGGAACCACCTACGGACTTACTTTGAAATTGAAAAGAAAACGGGGGATAGATGCAGGGGAACTGCCTGCGAACTTCCCGAAATTAAATTTAAAGACCAAGGATAGTTATCGGGGACCTGCCAGTGGACTTCCCAAAAGTAAATGAAAAAGAGAAGTGGGATAGGTGCAGGGGAACTGCCTGCGGACTTCCCAAAAGTAAATTTAAAAACTGATGATAGTTACCGGGGACCTGCCAGTGGACTTCCTGAAAAAAAGTGAAAAAGAAAGGTGGGATAGGTGCAGGGGAACTGCCTGCGGACTTCCCAAAATTAAAATTTAACAACTACTGAGGATAGTTACTGGGGACCTGCCGATGGACTTCCTAAAAGAATGAGAAATAAAGATGGGATAGGTGTAGGGGAACTGCCTGCGGACTTCCTAAAAGGATAAAAAGGATACGGATATGCCAGGGAATGACCGCTAAGGTCGAGGGACTGAAATGGCATCTAGGGCCGGGAAAGGAATCAATGATTGCTGAAGAAATTTGTTAATGAATCAATATGGGCTCCCTCTACGAGTTCACTCAATGAGATCGCTCTACGAGGTTACCTAAAAAAGAATGAAATGCTTTTTTGATTGTCACAGAGGCTTCTAGGGCTTGAGAAATCATAAAGAAGAACTTTCATGGTCGAACAATGGAAGCCTTTAGGGCTTGGTCATTTTGGGAAACTTGTTGGTGATGATCTCTTGGGAGCTTCAAAGGCGAAAACGTTCCTGAAATCGAAAAAAATGATGCATGTATGCAAGTGATGCATGGAATGCAATGAGATGCATGTCTATGATGCATGATGAATTTTATGTTAAAAGGGATCTTAAACCGCTAGGGG
Organism: Taxillus chinensis; assembly: GCA_023512835.1. Taxonomy (NCBI): domain Eukaryota; kingdom Viridiplantae; phylum Streptophyta; class Magnoliopsida; order Santalales; family Loranthaceae; genus Taxillus; species Taxillus chinensis. The sequence goes on along the minus strand of CM042090.1, from coordinate 54,154,738 downwards.
ATTAGCACTGTTGGAACTCATGTTTGGAAGTGCTCCAATCGCTGGGGAGACTTGCTTGATTTCTTCAGAATTTCAGAATGCTCAAGGGACTTTCCTGAATGAATTGAACTTGCTGGGAGTTTATTGTACTCTGGGACAGTAGCTTTTGCTTTGGCTAGGAAGTGAGTCCATTCAATTGGGGAATCCCTTCTTACTTGGTCCGGGCATTCTTGCTGAGTGACACCCTGGGAAACTCAGCTGGGGCATAAGCATTTTACTGAAAGTAACGTACACAAAGCAGTTGAATTTTAAAACAAAATTTATTGAAAACGATTTTTGAAACATGATTATGCAATGTGAAATCAGTACTTGTTTTCTCACTTGAGAGAGGCAAAAGCTTTTGAGGGGAAGCCTTCCAAAGTTTCTGAACTAACTAGGTGTAACCTTCAGCTTGACCTGGTTGTTTGAATCTTGAGGCTTAGGAGCTTGATTTGGATTCTGGCTACTTGCTTGAAAATGTTGGACTCTTGATGCTTCGAAACTCAGAGAATGTTGGATTTTTGGACCTTATGCTCGAAGGCTCAGTTGTACAAGATGCTTGCAGATCTTGGGCTTGTTGTGTTGAGGCTTGGTTTGAAGGATATCAGAGTGCTTAAGTCTTGATGCTCAGAAACTCAATGGAGAAGATGTTGACTGATCTTGAGTATTGAGTGCTTGATCTTCTTTTATTGGCTTTGAATTTTGCTCTTAGTGCCCTTTCGGGTTTTCACTAAGCCCGCCTTACTTTCTGATTGTTGTTCTTTCTGCCTTGTAGCTGGTTTTGAATTTTACCCTTGATGCCCTTGCGGGTTTTCATCAAGTCCGCCTTGGATATCCATGACTTGTTCTTTTTGAGCATTTGAGACATAATTTGATTGCTTAATCGGAGAGGACTTTATTAGGACAGTAATGTAGGCTTGGGCTACTGGGTTTAACAAGAAAGGGTATAAAGCAGCTCGAACCTATTCTAGGCTAGATTTGATCCATAGTTCAGACTATACTTTACACAATTGCTAAAATTGCCCCAATGCGGGGGTACTTTACAAAACTGTCCCAATGCGGGATCTTGCTACAAGATGTTTCTTTTCTTTTCTTTTTTCTTTCGCTCACTTTTTTCTATCTAACAAAAATTGCCCCGATCGTGGGATATCTCTATGAAAGGTCTTAAAAACTGCCCCAACATGAGAGTTATATTTTGTGCTGGTTTATTTTCTTTTGCTCTCTCTATTTTTATTTTTCTTTAACAAAAACTGCCCCAATTGTGGGGTATGTATCTATGAGGGGTCTTAAAAACTGTCCCAATGTGAGAATTATTTTACAACACTGCCCCAGAATGGGGTCTTGCTATTTATAAATTGTCCCAATACGGGGTGAACTACGGATCGGGTTATGTCAAAGAAAAGATATTTAAGCTCAAAAGGGCTAACAATGGTAGTATTACGAGGTAAGAAAAGACGGCCTCTCTTCATTTTAAACAATCAAAATTTGTCTCAAAATGCCCAAGTAGAAATGAACTTATCTCTCGGTGGTAGAAGGAACCCGTCGGTGTCAAATGCCCCTGTTTGAAGTGGACATCGCTTCTCTTGGATTTGGTCCCCTGATTTCCACGGTAGTTGCTCATCTATTCGTCCTTTTGGTTTTGGCTAAACTTAAATAGCCCAGATTCTTTGTTTGGTATGCCCCTGTTGGACTTATTACCCATGCCAAGAGAGTAAACAAGTAGTAATAGACATTGCATACAAAATATGGGTAAAATAACTTTTAAAAGACATGTTTTTCTTTTTTCACAAATGCCACACAAAGGAACACAGTTCTAAAATTTCAAAAAGCATGCAGAATGTAAAACAAGATTAACAAAACCAAACACAAGAAAAAGTTCTAAACTCCCACAGAGTTTCCCAAGGTGTCACAAAACTTGATCTTCCAATGGCTCCCACGTTCACGGTTCACTAGTTGGAATGCTCTGGCAATGGATTTGAGTTGACATTTGGTGCGCTAGCTTGCTTTAAGAAATCCTACCATTTGGAATTAAGCAGATGTTGGACCTTTCTCTTGAAGGCAATGCAACCCTCAATGTTGTGACCAACTCCGTTATTGTGATAGGCACAACGGGCATCTGCTTTGTACCATCCCGGGTAAGGTTGCTTCACTTCTCCCATAGGTATAGGGCTCACCATACCGGCTTTCAAAAGTTGGGGATATAGCTCCGTGTAAGTTATGGGAATTGGGTCGAACTCTAGCTTAGCCCTATTGGAAGCTTGATTTGGCCTAGCGGGCGCCTGCTGGGGCCCTGGTTGCACAGTTGGAGGTTGGACTGGTGGAAGAGGGCTAGGGGCTCCCCTTGGTGGTTGATATGTTGGAAATTGGGTACTGGGGCCGCATAGGCTGCAAATGGAGGTGACCCCGTATAGAATCCGGGTGTAGGGAAAAGATTTGGGTATGCCCCAAAAGTGCTTTGAGGAATAGGAGGATTCTGCCAAACTACCTGAGTATCAGCTTCCTTTTTCTTTCCTCCCAATGGAGACTTCTTTGGTGGATCAGGTGTTTCTCCATGAAGCTTCCCTTCCTTAATACCATCTTCTATGCGTTCCCCAGAAGCTACTAAGTCTGCAAAGTTGCTAGACACATTACCAATTAGTTTCTCATAGTATACCCCTTTTAGAGTTCTGATGAACATTGTAGTCAACTCTTTTTCCGTCAGCGGGGGTTGGACTTCCATAGCTGCCTCCCTCCACCTTCTAGCATACATTTTAAAACTTTCATTAGCCCCTTTTCAAAAGCCAGCAATGCTAACCTATCGAGTTCCAACTCCGTGACATGTTTGTACTGCGTTAGGAATGCAGTTGCAAGGTCCCTCCAGGTCCTAATATGATGTCCCTCCAACTGAATATACCATCGAAGTGGTGCCCCAGTCAGACTTTCTTGGAAACAGTGGATTAAGAGTTTATCATCATTGGCGTGAGCAGCCATCTTCCTACAGTACATAGTGATATGCGTCCTAGGGCACTGAGATCCATTAAACTTTTCAAATTCTGGAACCTTGAATTTCGGTGGTAGAACAACTCCGGGGACTAGGCACAAGTCTTGAGGACTGATCATTCCGTAGGTTTCTGTTCCTTCTACAGCTCTTAGTCTCTCCTCCAATTGCTTCATTGCCAGGGACTGGTCATCTTCTTTATGTATTGGAGTCTCTCTCGGTTCAGCAACATTCACTGGATTCGATTGAACAAAAGGCATGTAATTTGAAGGTCCAGGATTCACATTGGTTGGAACAGATGTTTGGGGAGGTGTTGGCATGAAAGTTTGGGGTAATGGTGCTTCTTGTGGCTGCCCATGAGGGGAGTTAGTGTCTACCTCAATAGAACCCCTGTCTTTTTCAGTTGCCATCTTAGTCAGCATTTCCATCATGACCCTCATCTGATTCTGAAGTTCTTGTTGTCCTTGCTCCAGACTAGTAAAACGACTTTCAGTTTGGTCTGCCATTGAAGTAGATGATCGTTGATGACGGGATCGCAGATTGTATCGGTGCGCTATGTTAACTTCTGGAAAAGGTAAAATGCGGTAAGCTCCCTTTGATTCTGTTTCATTTTTTCATTTCATTTTTCATTTCATTTTTTTTTTGCTGAAGGTATGCATGCATGTAAAGATGTGCATGAGAGGTTAAACACCTACCCTTCTTACAGTGATGTATGAAGCATGTTATGAGTCCTAAGGGTTTGTATTATTTACATGATCTCCCTTTTTTGTCACTCTTCTTTTTTGTTTTCTTTTTTTTCTTTTTTTTTTCTTCTTTTTATGGTTATGAAATGCAGGAACACATGAATTAATGACTACTAGTCTCAAGTATCCCTAAACTAAGTAATGAATGCTTGAATGTACACCTAAGCTTATGTTCGGTATTTATGTCCTAAGACTATATAAACAATGTGTGAATGAAGGTCAGAAAAAAAAAACAATATACAAAATAAGGTTAGAACAGTAATGTACATAAGATAAGGTTAGTAAAACAACAATATTTATATGAACAATTACATAAATTGAAATAAAATTAGTAAAAAGAAAAACAATATATGAACAATAATAATAAGAATATGTACAAAACAGTATATAGCAAGATAGCAGTAATAAAACAATATGGTCTACTATGAATGCACCTATCCTTCAAAAGGAAGGCTAAAATGGGCAAACGACATGTGGGTCAATGTCCCTAATGGACTTCTATTGCTGAACCTATTTTATTCGTTGGTTCCCAAGCTACCTCAATAGAGGGCTCCGTACACCATGGGATTTACCGGAGGGGGGCCTTAGAAGGACGAGCCTTAAAAGGACCTCTAGCTTGAGTTGAGGAGTCCGGGGTCTCTTCGCGGATAATGATCAACGCGCAGGGCACCCCAATAAACCTCGCTAACCTAATTTGTGACAAAAACCCGAGTATAGGGTTATGCATGAATGCAATAGTTAGGAAAAGCAGTAAAACATAACTATTATGGCATCAAAGCTTGTAAAGCACAACTATCATACAATAATAATGTAGGCGAGCAAAATAAAGAAATAAAGAATAGTTAAGTGAGTAAAAACAAAAAAGAAACCTCTTAATCTTAATTCTAGGCCTAACTCTCTAACGTCCCCAGCGGAGTCGCCAGCTGTTATCACCTGTTTTCGTCCGGAAGGAAACCCGCTTTTGGGGATGCGGTTCTCCCGCCCTTCACCCGAATGGTGATGAAAAAAACAGAGTTGCCACCAACTGTTTTTGGGGTGCAGTTGGTCACCTAAAATAATCTACGTCACTAGAGTTAAGTTCGGGAGTTTGTTACGTGCGGGGAAGGATTAACACCCCCGCAACGCCCTTTCAGTACCTATCTTAAGATTTTAGAGGTTTCTAATTTATTTTAACTTTTGCTTATTTACAGTTAACTTTATTTTCATGGACTTAGAATTTCTACCCCCTTTTTTCATTTTTCTAATTTATTTGTTAAAAATTAAATTAAATCAAATTGCTTAAAATGTCTAAGAGAGATATTAAAAATTAAAGTATCTACAAACCAAAGAATAATCCTAACTAAGTATTACAATTTATTTAACAGATCCTAAAAGAATTTCTAAAAATGCTAAGAAGGAAAATAAAATGAAATCAAACAAGTTTGAGAAAATTTTTTTAAATAACAAGAAAACATTTTTTGGATTTTTTATATAAAAGAATTTTGATTTTTTATTTTAAAATTTTGAGAAAAGAAAAAAAAAACTCTTTACCTTCTTTTTGTTTTTTTGTTTTTTTGTTTTTCAAAGAACACATTTTTTTTTTAAAAGAAATAAAACAATAACAAAATCCTCTTTTTTTGTTTTACAAATAAAAGTGTAGTGTGTGATTAGTGGCATCCACGAAAATAAAATAAAAAAATCTCTTTTTTTTTGTCTTCTCTTTTTTTTTTCTCTCATTTCTCTTTTTTTTTATCTCACCTTTTTCTCTTCAATCTTTTTTTTTTTTCGCTACTTGATTGACGGCTTACATTTTACAAGTGGCTCAAAGCCATTATGATGAATGAAATACAATGGGAGTAACCTTGATACACAAAAACAATAAACAAAATAAAATAGTTATACAAATCAACTCTAATAATAAAATAAAAAAGGTTAGAATAATAATAAACCCTGCAAAACAAATGTTAGGACAATAGATAAACAAATCCAACGCCCACATGCAATCAGACATGGAAAGAACGCAAGTGGTATTGACATGGGGATTAAAGTCATGCAGACACAGGCACCCACCTCTAAAATCTTACCAACAAAACAACCCAAAACAAAGGCCGACAGTGACATAATCCAAACGAGACATAGGGATGAAACACAAAAAAAACATCCTGAAAACGTGAAACGTGACCTCATGTTCTTATACCAGACAGACAATCAAAGCCACCCAAGAACATGTGTCAAAACAGAAAAATAGAATGCTAAGACCCAAAACAGTTTAAAAACATATAGTTCAATGAATAAGTCTATAATCTGAAACAGACCACAATATTAAGACCCCAAAATGTCAAGACTCAGAGATCTATTTGGATGAAAACCAGAAACAGACATTTGGGAAAACCAAAACGTAGAGCCAGTAAAACAAATGCATTTTGATATTTTATAGACAAATCCAAATGACGAAAATGAAAAATCAAATGCCAGAGATTGTGAGAGTGGAACATTTGTGTAAACAGCATCAAATCCATATCAAAACAAACATATATCCCATGAAAGCGTTGGTAGTACGTTTGACATAAGAAAATCCACCAATCAACAAAGACACAATCAAAGAAAAACCCCACGCCATACCCTTCTTTAACTTCACGGAGCTGAGTGCCTTCTTCTTAGGACTAATGAGTTTTAGCAACCGAGCAACAGTCGAGGCAGTGAGGGGGGATGTCTCGTGGTCGGCAGCAGCTTCAGTAAGGGGAGATGTGGCCAAGGCGACGAGAAACTATGTCTCGGGGTTGATGTTGCGTTGGCGCTGTAGGATCGAGACGTGTTGTGGCTGGAACAATTGATGTCGACCGATGGTGGCTACACTATGGGGGACTGAGGCGTGCCGCTGCTGGGGTGGTTAGTGTCAGTCGGCAATGGGGTTGCGTCGCCGTTAGAGGGGATGCGTCGGGTAGTTGGTGTGGTGGCCGCGTCAGCAGGGGATGACGGCGGCTACAAGAGGCGACGACTCAAGGAGTCAAGGTGCGGTTGGAGGAAGATGAACGGTCAGACTGTATCTGTCGGGATCATAGAAAAGGGAGCGACAATGGCCGGCGGAGGGATTCCGGCCACCAGGGGAACTCTCCATGGATTCTGGTATTGAAAGAGGTGAGAAATTACGGTAGGCTTGTTTTGGTTTCAGAGAGCCCCCCATTTGATTGTACTTGGTTTGGGTTTAAATAGAGGAAGAGGGATTAGGGTTTAGGTTTGATGGAGGGCGGCGGCTTGGGTTTGCTGATCGGATCATGGTTGGCCTTAACCCCAGCCTCGGGTGTGGTCGAGAGAGAGAAGAGAACCATGGCTTGACCGCGGTTCGATCTATGGGAGAAGAGAGATGAGTGATGGGCTGGCATCGTCGTGGAGCTCTGGTGGTCCTCCGGTGGGCATGGCAGCCATGGCGCGTCGCTGGGGAAGAAGACGCAACGGCTAGAGTGAGAAAGGGTAGAAGACGACGAGTGATTAGGATAAGGGTGTTGTATTTGTGTGGCTGTGTTTTGTTTTTGCTTTTATTATTTATTTTTTTGTATTTTGTTTTTTTTTGTTTTTTGTTTTTTGTTTTGTTTTATTATTACTGATCCACACGACACTGACACGTGGCTTGAAGCGTGCAGAGAAGGAGAAAAAGAAAGAAAAGAAAGAAAAAAAAAGGATTTTGTTAACTTGTTTTTGGAATTTTTAACCGCTGTTTTTTGGTTTTTGGGATTGAAAAATAATTCAGCTTTCAATAAAATGTAAAAAAAAAGTTTTGGACTCGGTGCGTCACGACGAGCGACTCCGTATCATTTTTTCTAGAAAATGAGTTTATTTTTGTGTCAAGACTATACTGCGCACCCCTAAACCGCTTTATTACCGAAAAAAAGTATTTTGTTGTTTTTTGGTTTTTTTTTAAAAATAAGCTCCGTGTGCGAATATATGCAATATATACATCAAGATTCTCAAAATGATGAGAAGATTAAGAGCATGAGGTTCGTGACCTGATTCGGAGTGTCGTTTTGAATATTGGCAGCTAATTCATCGTCGTTACTGGTCCGAATACGGTTTTGACCATAACTTCTTCGTTTGACCTCGGATTTGAGCGTGGTCGAAGGCATTGATCCTCAAATTTCATTTTCTATCGCCCGGAACTGTCCCTTTGGAATTTGAAAACCTTTTTAAAGAAGGCATTGAAATCCCCCTCTCAGATCGGTGATCACGTCTCTTTATTTATCTGTATAAAGTGATTAACAAATAGGAACGAAGTTCAAAGTGAAAAATAAATGTGTATGTCCAACCCGGACAAAATGGGGTCCAACACATCTGAGAGGGAACAAAAAGGAAAAAAAATTCAATTAGCACAAATGTATCTATTATCGATAGTAGTAGTCTTCTAATCCCAGTCTACTAACCCACATCAAAATTAATTATCAGAATAGTGTTTTGATATTTTTTGGTAATTCAGAAAGTTGATTTTAATTTTCAAGTACTTTGAACTCTGATATAATGGGACTTAAAAGTATAGATATACCTGTGTATGATTTATTTCCAATAGAAACATAGGTTTACGATGCAATAGTTGGTCGAAAAATTAAATTCTATCTCTAGTCCCTATGCATGGTACATTAGGAACACTGGAAGGAACAAACTAAGAAAGATTATTGATGCAATCTTTTTTTAGTTCATCTCATGCAACCTAAAATGAAGGAAGATGTTATTGGTAGAACAACTATATCCATTTAAATCATGAAAGTAAAGTTTTCATTGTGGAGTGTAGAATTTCACCTTACATATATTGGTAGATGTTATTTTGAGGAACATACCCATAAACCCAAAAGGCCCTCTGGCCCTTCAATGCTACAAACCAAAAGCTTACCAAGGTATATAACAGTGAAAAGAAAAGCATATTCAATTAAAGAAAGTTACAAGGTTTTTTGGAAGAGGATTCTTCTACATCAAAATCTCACCTCTGCATAGTTCCACGAATTAAACAAACAGAAAGCTCACTACAACTACACACATAGTTAACTAAATAATTCAAAACCTCTTTAAAAATATGATCATGTTGAAAAAAATGCAGCTGCAACACAACGTTGGGAAAATTTGTTCTGCTTCTCCACTTCCATGTTCTGATGAAATAAAAATATATATAGAAAGCATAGTAGGGGTGAGTGATGTCAAAAATAACATGAATGACAATGTTCTCAATGTACAACAAGGGTCTTAATTGCTACAACCAATAATACAAGTGAAGAAGAAGATTACAGTTGAAATTTTAATACCTGTAATTTTAATACATCTCAACTTGAATGATGTCACAAATCACATATGATCCCGTATGAATGCAATAAGTTCACTTCGTACTTCATTGATCATTGATGTGTTGTATGGTTCGGTATTGTGAAACTAAAAGTATTTTTTACAATATATATACAAGTCAATACAAGTTTCCATTAATGATATCTATAAACGCTACAAGTTAATGAGTTTATAATGTGACTCACCAATGAAATAAGGTGTGTTCCATGTGATTTTACAATATCTTTCATGTATCGCAACACCTAGTACCCGCATTCAATAGGCCCGGGTTGTGTAGGGCACTATAGTTACAAGAATTTGAAGTTATAAATATATACAACTACAAATTTTGAGTGATATAAATAAAGAAATCATAACTATTACCTTTACTGTCTCGAATGTAGGTAACTTCTTTGTTGACTTAAAATTGAAATTGTAATCTAAACTTTTAAATGCACTGTATATACGAAAGATCATTAGTAATACAAATCATGAGTAAATTTTACAATGAAGAGAAGGTACATTTTAATTAGACACACAATTTTAAAGTGGCCAACAGGTGTGTGTCAATAGCATTGGCTAGTGGATCAAAATACCACACATGCCGCTTCTTTGGATGAACTACAACCAACACCCAATGATAGCTACATCACAATAAATATAATTGCTACATAAAGATCCGTAATAGAACATTCATACGACATAATGATAACGTGCATTTTATGCCGTTATTCTATTATTTATTTAGGATGTTTAAGAGCATGATTAGAGCCTTATTGCTTCATATATCATATATATTTGCTCTAACCCCTAGGAAGATGCTATTTGCAAATACATGCGCTTTTAAACTGTTTTAGCAGATTTTGGAGCTCACTTTTGACATAGTAGATGACCTCAAACAATTGACGTGCAAGAACAAAAGTTGCTTAGAATGATGTCCTCTACCTACCACAGAAATTTTAGAGCATTTGGAGCTGATTTGGAGCTGCACGTGAATTCACCCATTTCACGTGCAAGCCTATTTTTGCCTCTCAGGCCTCTACAGGATGTAAGGAAGCTTGGGGAGAAGTTTGAGCTGATTTGGAGTTGCACGTGAATTCACCATATCACGTGCAAACTGACGTGCAGAGATATTTTTGGACCGATCCTATCGTTTTTTCATGCTGATCAATTGTTTCTGAAGGCCCATGTCCAAATTGTGGATGAAAGATAGAGATTTTAATGTTTCGAGTGTTACTTATCAAAACTACGCCGTTTTGATAAATGGGCTAGGGTACACACCTCAAGGCCCATCCAAACTCTATAAATAAGAGCTCTATGCCCTCTGCTATGCATCTTTGACCCCCTACACGTTTTTAGAGAGAGAGAGAGGCTCCACGACTTGGAGGTTGCTCCTTGACCTAGGAGAGCAGCCGTCGCAACAGCCGTCGCGGATTTTGGAGCCTGGATTTGAAGCCTTGTTGCGCACGTGGATTAAAAGAAGATGTTTAGCTTTACTGCTATGGTTTTGCTTGTAATCATGCGTGAGTAGTTCTTATAATCTAGGGGAGCAATGTAGCCCCCTTGTTGCTTTGCTGTGTTTATGAATATTGGGTTTGGATGATTGAGTTTTGCATGTTTTATGAATCTGTTCTTAATTCTATCTTTGGATGTACACCTTGGTATTCTTAGCCCTAGTCTGGGGCGGATTGAGATTCATAACTTATTTGTAATTGGTGTGATCATTATCCTTTTGCAAGTATGATTTATTGGCTTTGCATGTTTGTGTGTTTAGATGACCATTCTAGCATACAACTCTTAAAAGGACCTCAATGACCATTTGTTGTCCTTGGCTTATGTTTAGCATGTTTTCAATCAGACAACCCTAATACCATGAACCAGTAGAGATAACATAGGGAGGTGAAATTGTGACTCTAGATGCTTTTAGTCCTTGAATCTTAATCCTAAAATCAGTTTGTTTTCTTTGTTTATTCAGAAAACCACATAAAAATTAGATCTTTAGTTATAAAAAGAATTCGTTTTTGCCAAGACATTTTATTGAACAAGAGTAATTGGGTGTTTTGATTTGAGAACTAGAGAACTAGGCTAATCCCTGTGGGTTCGACTCCTTGCTTGCTGCTATTCTTTTAGTGCAATCTTAGGGAATTTATTATCTTGAGGAGAGATTTAACGACATTAGCTAGCTCTTTTAGAGAGGCTAAAAATCTGTCTGTCAAATTGGCGCCGTTGCCGGGGATTCAACGGTTAACTAGCTTTAGAAATTAACATAGGGAGGTGAAATTGTGACCCTAGATGCTTTTAGTCCTTGAATCTTAATCCTAAAATCAGTTTGTTTTCTTTGTTTATTCAGAAAACCACATAAAAATTAGATCTTTAGTTATAAAAAGAATTCGTTTTTGCCAAGACATTTTATTGAACAAGAGTAATTGGGTGTTTTGATTTGAGAACTAGAGAACTAGGCTAATCCCTGTGGGTTCGACTCCTTGCTTGCTGCTATTCTTTTAGTGCAAAATTAGGGAATTTATTATCTTGAAGAGAGATTTAACGACATTAGCTAGCTCTTTTAGAGAGGCTAAAAATCTGTCTGTCAACATTGAGTAAAATTGTTTGAATTCTGATCTTGGTGTTTTATTTTGTCTTTTATTTTCTGTTATTTTGTGTTCTTTATTTGTTTATTTTGCATTGTTCGGAGCTGCTGGGTGTGTTCTTGTTGTTTTACAGGAACATACACCAAGTGTTTGAGGAATTCTTAGTTGTGCATGCCAAGACAGGAGTTTATACCATTTAATCAGGAACCTGAAAGATTGTTCAGAGCTCGGCGTAGAGCAGCTAGGGAAGCAGCACGTGAGGCTGAAGAAGCATTGCAAGGCTTAGAGCTTTCAGTTGGTGAATTGATGGCAGATTTAAGGCCTGATGGTGGTGCACCACAAAGAGGGGCCAATTACAATGGCCAATATCCAGAAGAAGAGGGTAATAGGTTTATGCCCAGAACCTTCTTAGACTATGTGAGACCGATGATGTCAGACCATTATTCTGGGATTCGGCAGACAAGAGTCCAAGCAAATAGCTTCGAGCTGAAGCCGGCGTTGATCAACATGGTGAACAACAACGCGTTTGGAGGAATAGTCGTGGATGATCCACACCAGCATTTGATGAGGTTCTACCAGATGTGTGACACCATAAAGATCAACAATGTACCAGAGGAGGCAATAAAGCTAAGGCTTTTCCCTTTCTCTTTAAGGGATAGAGCTCTTGGCTGGTTCAACAGTCTGTCCGCAGGTTCAATCAACACTTGGGAGGAGATGCAGACCAAGTTCATGTCAAAGTACTTCCCTCCTTCCAAGGTGATCCAGCTCAGAGGAGAGATTAGCAGATTCAGGCAAGATGAGATGGAGACTCTTCATGAAGCTTGGGAGCGTTTCAAAGACTTAGTGAGAAGATGCCCTGATCATGGAAGACCCCAGTGGATTCAAATTGAATCTTTCTACACAGGTCTTCAGTCCCACTCACAAGACAAGGTGAATGCAGCTGCTGGAGGATGCTTGATGAATCTAGAGCCTGACGCAGCTGCAGAGCTCTTGGAGAGGCTGTCATTAGCTGATTGGCAGTGGTCTAATGTGCGTACTTCAAGGCCAAGGGAGAAGATATCTTCAGTTGATACTCCCTCCAATGATATGCAAGGGCAGATCCAAGCTTTAGAAAAAAGCATGGAAGTGTTGGCTCTTAAAGTTGGAGCATCACAACACGCCTCACTAGTAGCTGAGCAAGGGTGGAGTGGAGCTGAAGATGCAAATTATGTTGGAGGGAAAGGCTTGTACCAGAAGCAACAATTTTATCCTCATCAACAAGGACAAGGGTACAATCAGAACCAACAACAATCTCAGGGATATCAGAAGAATCAGAACCGAGGGGGAGATACATCCGCTCAGTATAAATATGTGCCTCCAGGGATGAAGCAAAATCCATATGCTACTGATAATTTCTTACATCCACCTCCTGGATTCGAGTAACAGCAGCCTCAGCCTCAGCAGCAAAGAAGAACATATCAGCATGAGGATGAGATAGCTAGAAGAGAGGTGGGTGATTTGAAGGAAAGGGTAGGTAGTATGGAGTCTTCAATTAAGAATATGGAGAAGTTACTTGTGAGTATGGCACAGAATGCTAATCAAAGGGTGTCAACCAACACTTTTCCAAGTGACAATGAGGTGAACCCCAAGGAGAGTTGCAAGGCTATCACTCTAAGGAGCAGGAAGGCACTGAATGAAGCTGAAGAGCCTAAGAAGAAGGCAATTCCAGAAGAACAGAGCAGACCCTTGGAAGCTGATGACCAAGGAAAATCAGATAAAGCTGAAGAAAGAGTGCAAGAAAAGAAGGACCAGCAGTTGAGTCAAGACAGAATAGCTGAAGAATAGAGGCAAGAGCTCAGGCCTACTATGCCATTTCCTCAGAGGCTGAGGAACCAGAGGGTTGAGAAAGAGTATGACCACTTCCTGAGTTTATTCAAGCGGCTTGAGATTAATATTCCATTTGTGGAAATTTTGGAGCAGATGCCTAGGTACAGAAAGTACATCAAAGATTTTGTGAAGAAGAAGAGGAAATATGGGGATCATGAGAAGGTGGCAGTCACTAACGAGGTGAGCAGTGTTGTTCAACAGAGTTTGCCCATCAAGAATAAAGATCCGGGCAGTTTTAATCTCCCTTGTGTGATTGGCAATGCACCGCAGCAGCAGGCCCTATGTGATTTAGGGGCCAGCATCAATTTGATCTCCTTTGCTTTGTACAAGCAGCTTGGGTTTAAGGGCATGAAGCCCACTTCCATATCATTGCAGTTTGCTGACCGGTCTATTGGAAGGCCAGAAGGGATAATTGAAGACGTGTTAGTCAAAGTGGGTTCCTTCATATTTCCAGCAGACTTTGTAGTTTTGGAGATGGAAGAAGATAGAAGAGTTTAGCTACTCCTTGGAAGACCGTTTCTCAGAACGGGTTGTGCATTGATTGATGTTGCTCAAGGGCAGCTAACTCTGAGAATTAATGAGGAGACCTTAGTCTTCCACATGGGGAAGGCTTTGCAAGGTCAAGAGGAGGAGGACTGCCTTTGGGTTGATGACCTTGAGGAATTGGTGGAAGACTACTTGGCAGAAGAAATTACCACCACCAATAATGGAGCCCTTCAGCTTATAGAAGCTCAACAAGATGAAGAGATGTACTTGACAGCTGAGGAAGATGAGCAAACTACAAACTCTTTGGAGCAAGCTAAGGAGGAGAAAGAAGATGACGTGCCTCCAGCTCCAGAACTGAAGGAGCTGCTTGGATACCTAAGGTACGAATTTCTAGACTCTACAAATCAATTCCCTGTCATTGTTGCTTCTAATTTGAATGATGTGGAGTGTACTCAATTGCTAGAAGTCCTTAGGAAACAAAAAAGGCCCTAGGATGGAACATTGAAGACATTAGGGGTATTAGTCCAGGGATTTGCATGCATAAAATTTTGATGAATGATGATTTTAAACCCACTGCTGAAAGACAAAGAAGATTAAACCCTGCCATGAAAGAAGTTGTTAGAAAAGAAATTTTAAAATGGAAAAATGCGGGTATAATTTATGCTATTTCAGATAGTGAGTGGGTGAGTCCATTGCATGTTGTGCCCAAGAAAGGGGGCATGACCGTGATTAAAAATGAGAAAAATGAATTGATCCCATCTCGCACTGTGACGGGGTGAAGAGTGTGTGTTGACTATAGAAAGCTGAACAAGGCTACTAGGAAGGATCATTTTCCTCTTCCTTTCATTGATCAAATGTTGGATAGGTTAGCTGGTTATAGTCACTACTGCTTTTTAGATGGCTATTCCGGGTATAATCAGATCATGGTTAAGCCCGAGGACCAAGAAAAGACTACCTTCACGTGCCCTTTTGGCACTTTTGCATTTAGGAGAATGCCATTTGGGCTTTGTAATGCCCCTGCCACCTTTCAAAGGTGTATGATGGCCATTTTTCAGGGTTTGGTTGAGGAGATCATGGAGGTCTTCATGGATGACTTTTCGGTGTTTGGTTCCTCCTACCAACAGTGCTTGAAAAATCTAGATGTGGTCTTAGAGAGATGTGAGGAGAAGGAACTAGTCCTAAATTGGGAGAAATGCCATTTCATGGTAACTGAGGGGATAGTTCTAGGGCACAAGGTGTCTGCATATGGTTTGGAGGTAGACAAGGCAAAAATCTCCACTATTGAGACTCTGCCACCTCCAACCAATGAAAAAGGAGTGAGAAGTTTCCTTGGCCATGCTGGCTTTTATAGGAGATTCATTAAGGACTTCTCAAAAATTGCAAAACCCATGAATAGGTTGTTAGAAAAAGACACAAGCTTTGAGTTTAATGCAGATTGTTTAGAAGCTTTCAACATCCTCAAGGGTAAGTTAGCCACTGCACCTGTTATAGTCACACCTGACTGGGCTCAGCCTTTTGAGCTAATGTGTGATGCGAGTGATTATCTTGTGGGGGTAGTCTTAGGGCAAAGGCGAGAAAATGTGTTTAGGGTCATTTACTATGCTAGTAAGACCTTAGATGATGCTCAACAGAACTATACCACCACTGAGAAAGAGTTGCTAGCCGTGGTTTATGGCTGCAACAAGTTTAGACCCTATCTTTTGGGGTCTAAAGTCATTGTTTATACTGATCATGCTGCATTGAAATATTTGTTTGCTAAAAAAGAAGGTAAGCCACACTTGATTAGATGGGTTCTCCTCTTACAGGAATTTGACCTTGAAATTAGAGACACAAAGGGAGCCCTAAATTCTGTGGCTGATCACCTCTCCCGTGTGGAGAATGCACCTAAGTCTCTACCCATTGTAGATGACTTTCCTGATGAGAAGTTGTTTGAGGTGCATCATCTTCCTTGGTTTGCTGACATAGCAAATTATTTAGCCACTGGGTTCATACCCAAGCAGTTAGACTACCACCAGAGAAAGAAATTGGGAGTGGATGCTAAGAAATACATTTGGGAAGACTCAATTCTTTATAGGAGGTGTCCAGACCAAATCATTAGAAAGTGTGTCCTTGAGGAGGAAGTAGATGACATAATACATCATTGTCATGCATCACATTATGGGGGCCACTTTGGAGTGCAAAGAACTGTGGCTAAAATCATGCAGTGTGGCTTTTATTGGCCTCACATGGTGAAAGACACCTATGTCTACATCAAAAAGTGTGATAGATGTCAAAGGGTAGGTGGTCTGTCTAGGAAAAATGAGATGCCCTTAACTGGAATCCTTCCAGTTGAAATTTTTGACATTTGGGGCATTGACTTCATTGGGCCATTCCCTAATTCTGATGGGTATTCATACATTTCGCTTGCTGTGGATTATGTGTCTAAGTGGGTAGAAGCTATTCCTACTAGAGTGAATGATGCTAGGGTTGTGACTCATTTCCTTACCAGGAACATCTTTAGCCGTTTTGGGACACCAAGGGCTATAATCAGTGATGAGGGTAGTCATTTCTGCAACAAATTATTTGACAAATTATTGAACAAGTATGGTGTCACTCATAGGAAGTCTTTAGCCTACCACCCGCAAGCTAATAGACAAGCAGAAGTGTCTAACAGAGAGATTAAGGCCATTTTAGAGAAAACTGTTGGAGCCAATAGGAAAGATTGGTCTCAAAGGCTTGATGAAGCCTTATGGGCATATAGGACAGCTTACAAAACTCCCATTGGGATGTCACCTTACCGTATTCTATATGGTAAGGCATGTCACTTGCCTGTGGAACTAGAACACAAGGCTCATTGGGCCTTGAAGAAGTTAAATGTTAACCCACAAGAGATCAAGGAGCTTAGGATGACTCAATTAATTGAGTTAGATGAGCTTAGGCTGGATGCCTATGATAGTGCTAAATTTTATAAAGAAAGAACTAAGAAATGGCATGATAGGCAACTCAACAATGAACCTTTAACCTTAGGGCAGAAAGTTCTTTTATTTAACACAAGGTTGAGGTTATTTCCTGGCAAACTAAGGTCCAACTGGATGGGACCTTTTGTGATAGTTGATAAGAAGCCATATGGGAGCTTTGAGCTCCAAGCTGTAGATGGCAATAAATTTTGGGTGAATGGCAACAGACTGAAACCATACTTTGATTCAACTCAGAGGGAGATAGTTGATTCCCTCTCTTTCACCATTGCATGATCATAACTGAAAGTCTAGCTACAGACTTTAAATAAAGCGCTGGTTGGGAGGCAACCCAATGTTTATTGCTGTATTTTAGTTTATGTTATTTTCTTTTATTTATTCTATTCAATAAATTTGTTTGCAAGCTTACCATTGTGCAGGAGACTTTGCTTCTTTCTTAACTAACCATTTGCAGGATGAGCAAATTATTGGGTCCTGAACTTGTGGAATTGTTTTTAAAGTCAAAGTCAAGGAGCAAGGAGCAAGTGAAGCCCAAAAGTGCTTAAAGATGGGCTCAAACAATTCACGTGCAAGACTTAAAGATGGTCTATAATGCACAAGCAACAATGTGGAGAAATTTGGGCCAGTTTGGACCTAAATGTGAATTTGCACGTGAATTGCCCAATTCACGTGCACCTCCTTTTGAGCTGTAACTTTCCGGAATGGTAGATGAAGACCATGTGAAACATGTTTACTCTTGCACGCGAATTGCTAGCTGTCATATGGAGGCTCAAAAATGCAAAATACCGATTTTAGCCCTCCTAGAAGCTTTAAACAATTCACGTGCAGAAGGGACTATTGCGTGCCAGCTAAAGGGGGACCCACCACCAAAGTTTGGGATGATTTTGACCTACACGCCAATTCAACCAATTCACATGCAAGGGCTATTTTGGTCAGAACACTCTGAAAAGTTAGGGGCACGTGTATCATGCCAATTGGAGCATCTTTCCTTCTGCACGCTATATAAAGAGAGGCCTTCTTCAAAGGCTTCCACACCAAAATCACTCCAGATCTGAGTATTAGAGAAACTTTGCTCTTTTGCTCTCTTGCTCTTCAGTTTTCTGTTCGTTGCTCTTTATTCTCATTCCAAAGATGGTGCGCACAAGGAGGACTGGCCAGGAGGAGGTGCACTCACCTAGTGCTGATAGCCAACCTGAGGAGGAGATACTCTTGGGGCATGCTCTTGATATGCAGACTTTGGAGGCTTCAGAGCTGGGCTGGGCTAGAGAGGTGGCTCTTAAAATCCAAAATCTGGGATTACAAAGGTTAGTATCTGCCCAGCCAGCTATTTCCTATCCTGCCCTTCAAGAATTTTATGCATCTGTCTCTGTGAGTGAGGATGAACTGATAGGGGTTGTGCAAGGGGTTTATGTCAGAATTACCCCTGAAATCATTAGACATTGCTTTAGCCTCCCTGCACCCAGTGATAGCCTTCCTCAGCTAAGCCTAGGAGAATTTGGTACTGCATGCAACTATGCTAGAAAATTTCAAAGTAGAAGGCAGTATACCAAGAATGGTTTTGTTGGAAGATTTAGATGCCTAGCTTACCTGGTAGGGAAATGCTTATTGATTCAGACTAGTGGGATAGATAGTGTGCCTAAGCCACACCTGGAGTTGATGTATAGCATTGATCATATGCTAAATGTGGATTGGGCCGCTACCATTTTTAAATGGTGGAAGAAAAACTCATCAAAGCAGATAAATGGCAGATTTTTGTGTTTGATATTTCAAAGCATGCCTGCTTTGCATTTTTCCTCCATGGATAGCATCACTTTTCCTTCTCACTAGGTGTTAAGAGTATTGCATGCTGAAGGAGGTTTGGGGATCAGTACCAGAGGTCATTGGGCAACCAATGTTCCCCCTCCATCACAGCCCACTAGGCACAGTGTTCATGTGGAGCGATCCACTGACTTTGCAAGGGAGACCTCTCCTCATTTGGATCAAAGGAAGCAGACTCTATACAGACTCACTGCCATGTACATGCAGTTCAATGTACACAAAGAAGATATTTTCAATTTCTTTCAAGGCATTAGTGGGCAGGTGGTGAGCGAAGTGGAGGTAATCAATTGGGCAGTCACTAATGGGCACATCACTAGTGCCCCATTTGAAGAATTAATGGCCCTCATCTCTGGAGACCAACACGCTACTTCACAACCTAGAACCAGAGCATGGGAGGCCCCAGACGTAGCTGCTCATGCATCTCCTAGAGCATGGGAAGCCCCAGAAGCTCCTCTTGCTGCATCTACCGAAGCTTGGAGGCAAGAAACACAGCAGCTCAGGGGAGGCAGATGCAAGAACCCAGCACGAGGTGGAAGCCCTGAGGAAGGACAACAAAGAAGTCAAAACTGGTGGAAGCCCTCCTAGGCAAAATCTGGAAGGCCTTGAGCAAGAGGAAAGCATTAAAACGTTCTCCTATAGTGGAGATATCTGATGAAGAACCCTCTCCATCCCCTGAAGTTTCTTATCCAACCCAGGCAGATCCACCTCAACCAGAATCTTCAGCTAGGCCATCCTACTATCAACCAGAGGAGGCAGAGCCAGCAACAGGGTATTCACCCTTCCAGCCTTTTACTGATCCTGCATATTCTCAGGCTCTTGTGCCTGTTATACATCCTGTCTCTTGGGGTACATACATGCCTGTTGAACCTGAAGACCTTCTTGACTCTCCTATCCATTTAATCATTAATCCAGCCTTATCATCTGCTGAGAGCCAAGCAGCTTTTGAAGAGTTCATCAATTCCACGGTTCAGAGGGCTCGCTTTATACGGGATAATGATATCTTCACCCCTTTTAGCCTAAAGAGGATCTCAGAGAATGAATATCTCTATTGCGACGAGATAGACCTCTTCTGCATGACCATGCGCTATGTAGTGGAGGCTGAGCCTCATAACTACCCCTTAGCTCAGTTCACTTCCATCATGCTGTGCGAAATATTCAATCAACCCTTGTCCGAAGAGGTGTGGCGCCAACGCATCAATGGTGAGAATGAAGGGCACCGCCCTTGGCATGGTATGCATGAGGTGCTGATTCCAGTGCACATTGACCGCCACTATGTATTGGTCCATTTGAATCTGGATGTAGGACATGCCGTGCTATATAACCCAAGCCAAGGCGAAGGGTTTGCTAGACGGAAAAGACAGTTAGTGCATGGGTTCATCAAACGAATCAAAGCGGCGATGATCAAAGAAGGCTTATTGGCCGACAAGCTACCTCTTATTCACTGCAACGAAATGGAAATTCCCCAACAGCCTGACCAATTCAGCTATGGGATCTTTGCTTACTACTACATGATGGCTATTCTACAAGGGAAGGAAACTTGGGAAGTGCGCGACGAGACATCGGTTGACTTTGTGGCTCAGGTGCGACGAATGGTGGCCAATGTTATCTACTATTACAGCTTGCCAACTGAGAGGTAAGTATTTTCCTACTCCCTATTTTATGCCATGAGGACATAGCATATTTTAAGTGTAGTGTATGGGGAGTGACTTGAGCCACTTGCTTGTCTTTTATGTTGTGATTGCATGTTTTATTTATAATTATTTAAAAAAAAAACTGTTTTTAGTTGCATGATTGTTTGAGTTGTTTGCTTGAATGATTTGCATGTGGAGACATGGATATTAAGTATGCAATTTTGGCTTAAAATTTAATTTTTATGCCACGTTAGTATCATGTTGTGATAAGGGTGTTAAAGTAGTTAAAATGTGCTCTGAATTGGTTTAATCATGTCTTTATCTTTTGAATGATATCACCATGTTTTTGGAGCTGAGTTTTGAATATTAGCTGAGCATGAAATGCTATGATAGACCTAGGTAACCCTTAAAGTTGAGTGAAAAAGAAATGAAAAATGAGAACAGCTTCTTTTAGCCTTTGAGTGCCATTTAGGGTATGGGTAATAATTCTCCTCTTCTTGCATTCAACATTGGTTATTTAATGGTAGGAGTCACGTAAGCATGTGATTACTTATTAGTGCTCAGTGTTTGGTGTGGAGTTAGGATGCAAGACCTCTAAGTCGCTGTGACTGTCTTTGCATTCTTTTCTTTATTGTGTGATATTATTGGAAAAGGCTGTGATGCACATTGTGGAAAAAGCCCATCACATTTTGGCAAGGGGTATGCATTAGAAAAATTCAGTCTTATTTATGTGTTATGTGAGTAAAAAAAGAGTGAATAATCCATCAAGGGAGAGCATAAAATGCAACCTTGTAAGGTTATTACTTAAAAAAACAAAAAAAAAAACAAAAAAAGAAAGAAAGAAAGAAAGATTCAAAATAAAAGCCATAATGGCTTGATGTTTATGTGTGATTATTTATTTATGAAGCCACATTGGCTGAATTATGTTTTGTTTTGAGAGTGTTGAGCTCAATTCTTTAGCTCATGGTTTTGTTTTATCAGTTATTAGAATAGAGTGTGAGTTTATTGAGTTTAGTCTAGCGTGTGAGTTCAAATAAAGTAGAATAGAGAATGTGTTTTCTTTGATGAGCACAGTAGGGAACTCTCATGATTGCTTGGCAAGTACTTAATCAATAGCTGATGGCGAGTGTAGAGATAGAGTTTTCCATCCATTGTTCATTGATAGGTATTGGGCTTGAGAATTATTATATTTGAGTGAGGCTGCTTATCCTTGGTAAGAACTTAAAGGGAAACTAGGTGCTATTTTATCATGGATTGCTTGCTCATATCTGAAATTTAAGTGGTGATATTGCATGGTTGTTGGACTAGGGATATGGACATGAATGAACTAAGCTATGACTCATTTTGATGCTTAAATTCCCATTTCATCATGATAGAGTTGCATGCTTAGGAAACCATGATTCTCCTTGATTGTTATTTTATTTTTCTTCCGTTTGACTGCGTGTTTATTTTATTTTTGCATGCTTGTATGTTTTTGCTTGAGGACAAGCAATGGTTCAAGTGTGGTGTATTTGATAACGTGCATTTTATGCTGTTATTCTACTGTTTATTTAGGATGTTTAAGAGCATGATTAGAGCCTTATTGCTTCATATATCATATATATTTGCTCTAACCCCTAGGAAGATGCTATTTGCAAATACATGCGCTTTTAAGTTGTTTTGGCAGATTTTGGAGCTCACTTTTGACATAGTAGATGGCCTCAAACAATTGGCGTGCAAGAACAAAAGTTGCTTAGAATGATGTCCTCTACCTACCACAGAAATTTCAGAGCATTTGGAGCTGATTTGGAGCTGCACGTGAATTCACCCATTTCACGTGCAAGCCTATTTTTGCCTCTCAGGCTTCTATAAGATGTAAGGAAGCTTGGGGAGAAGTTTGAGCTGATTTGGAGTTGCACGTGAATACACCATATCACGTGCAAATTGACGTGCAGAGATATTTTTGGACCGATCCTATCATTTTTTCATGCTGATCAATTGTTTCTGAAGGCCCATGTCCAAATTGTGGATGGAAGATAAAGATTTTAATGTTTCGAGTGTTACTTATCAAAACTACGCCGTTTTGATAAATGGGCTAGGGTACACACCTCAAGGCCCATCCAAACTCTATAAATAAGAGCTCCACGCCCTCTGCTATGCATCTTTGACCCCCCCACACGTTTTTAGAGAGAGAGAGGCTCCACGACTTGGAGGTTGCTCCTTGACCTAGGAGAGCAGCCGTCGCAGCAGCCGTCGCGGATTTTGGAGCCTGGATTTGAAGCCTTGTTGCGTGCGTGGATTAGAAGAAGATGTTTAGCTTTACTGCTATGGTTTTGCTTGTAATCATGCGTGAGTAGTTCTTATAATCTAGGGGAGCAATGTAGCCCCCTTGTTGCTTTGCTGTGTTTATGAATATTGGGTTTGGATGATTGAGTTTTGCATGTTTTATGAATCTATTCTTAATTCTATCTTTGGATGTACACCTTGGTATTCTTAGCCCTAGTCTGGGGCGGATTGAGATTCATAACTTATTTTTAATTGGTGTGATCATTATCCTTTTGCAAGTATGATTTATTGGCTTTGCATGTTTGTGTGTTTAGATGACCATTCTGGCATACAACTCGTAAAAGGACCTTAATGACCATTTGTTGTCCTTGGCTTATGTTTAGCATGTTTTCAATCAGACAACCCTAATACCATGAACCAGCAGAGATAACATAGGGAGGTGAAATTGTGACTCTAGATGCTTTTAGTCCTTGAATCTTAATCCTAAAATCAGTTTGTTTTCTTTGTTTATTCAGAAAACCACATAAAAATTAGATCTTTAGTTATAAAAAGAATTAGTTTTTGCCAAGACATTTTATTGAACAAGAGTAATTGGGTGTTTTGATTTGAGAACTAGAGAACTAGGCTAATCCCTGTGGGTTCGACTCTTTGCTTGCTGCTATTCTTTTAGTGCAAACTTAGGGAATTTATTATCTTGAAGAGAGATTTAACGACATTAGCTAGCTCTTTTAGAGAGGCTAAAAATTTATCTGTCACATAACATCAAGCACACAAATGCAAATCTTACCCTATGTTATATGGGTACAAAAAAATGCACTCCCCTTTTGCACTCGCCGATGTATCCATATTGTAATACAAAATATCAGAATTACTCATCGTAGGATTTCCAAGTGTTCCTACTAGTTCTGCAAATCTAATTGAGCTTTCCACTCTTAAATCTTTCATCCGATTGAATAGGACACTGGCATAAACATATAAATATAAAATGAAGTATTACTAACATATTATAGTTTAACTACCCGTAAGAGTATTATACTAATGCAACTAACAAATTCTTACACTTACCACATATATACTTTCATTAGACTACACCCAATTTCCTCTAAATTAATTAAATGCAGGAACTCATTTTTGAAAAGTGGAATCTCATCCACTGTTTTTGAAAGAGGATCATTGCTTTGAAAAGTGTTTCCATCAACCGCGATAACAACTGGAGCTTCAGAGTCATCTCTTGTAGCTTTGTTAACAAGTAGGGTGAAGTCCGAAATCAATTTTTTTAGATTATCATCCTCTGAGGGTGCCTTCACCTATTCATTCAACAAAAAATGGCCTTATTACTAATCATTGTAATGAAAGTGTATGCTTACATTACATTAGGTTAATTGAGATAACTAACCTTGGGGTCCTTTAACACAACACGATCCTTCAAAATAACTAGCTTTCTCGGCCATGAAACAAATCCTCCAACTGCTTCAGAAATATTGTCGGCGTCTACATTTGACACAGGAAGAGGCTCCTCTCCATACTCATCATTTATAAGACCAAGGACTGATACACGGACATTTCCCTCACCCTGTGTTATGCCATGAAGGATGTTGGCATCTCCCAGCTCATAAACGTATCCCCATGCTATCTCTCAATTGTAGGGTTTGCTAATTGACAAGGTCGAGCATTTGGCTATCAATTCAATAAATTTTTCAACATATTCATTAGTAAATCACTTTTGTTTGACAATATAAGAAAATATGAAATTATATGTTTACCATGTCATCTGGTGGCCATGCATCATAAACATCATCGCGAACATCATTTTCTTCATTAATCTGCATTAAAAATATAAATTATTTAATAACGTGTCCACAATGAAAACTAATTTAACATATTGTAAAACTACTTCACCCTAGTAATAAACAAGACAACACCTTATTCATTGTAGACAATGGTGAGGAATGGATTGCCTTTTTTCCAGCTCCCGGATCATGTGGGCCACTTGTCTCATCCTATAATACACAAAATATTAAGAAACTATCGATTGAGTGCAACCATAACTCTATATTGTCATCCAACAATACACAACACCATATTTAACATATTGTAAAACTACTTCCCCTAGTAATAAACAAGACAAGACCTTATTCATTGTAGACAATGGTGAGGAATGGATTGCCTTTTCCCCAGCCCCCGGATCGTGTGGACCACTTGTCTCTTCCTATAATACACAAAATATTAAGAAACTATCAATTAAGTTCAACCATAACTCCATATTGTCATCCAACAATACACAACACCATATTTGCATGAAATATCAAAATTTGAAGAAAATATATACAAACGTACAAATATACCTGTGTCCCCATCACTAAGTTAACAATGCTACCCTTCGTACTATTGGAACCCTTCCTCTCACAAGGGGAGAATGATGGGGATAATTCTGGGACTTCTAGCCCATGATGGCTAATGACAGCAGCCATCGTCTACACATACTTGTTAGTTCATCTATTGTCTTCACATACTTTGTTAATTCATCTATCTTCGTATGTGCAGATTCACATGAATGACAATTTCGGTAAGGGAAAGAGTCAAAGTATTGGGTTGGACTGACCAAGGCACCAACACCCCGCACTCAGCCCCAACGCTCTTCTGTTCCTAACGCCTGAGTCAAGACATCATTACTCCCTTCAACAGTCAAAGTGCCACTTTCAACTTTAACAGCTACTTTGTCCTAAAAAAAACTCATTTCTCATTTAATAACTCATTTAATCGGATTATCATATGTACATACATGTATAAGAAATAACTATTTATTCATATAACACATGCATAGTATGTGAAAATGTCATAAAATTTAACATAAATATAAACTTCACTCACAATTTTCTCGACTTGCTCCCTAACTTTGTCATTATTATATGATCCACTTTTATCTTGTCTGCCCCTCTTCCACAATGTATGCCTCTCAATGGATTCAGTCGTATTTCGCTCTTGTTGCTGGTAGACAATACAATGAACAAATCTGATGAGTATACATAGAAGTAATCAACCGAAGTAAAACTCTTATTATATTTCTTTTACTTACTATTTCTTCCTCCAAACCAGCATATCCTTTTCTAGCAATTCTATGATTGTAAATATTTTTGGCACGACTACCTTGCGCCAGTCTACGCACTTGTTGAAAAAACATTTTACATTACAATATTAATAACTATTTGAAAAGACAACACACGGATTAATTAATTAGGGGAATAACATCTCACATTCCAGGATTTACTTGTTCTTTCTTTGATGAAATCAGTCCACTGATCCTGGGTGATGGTAGACCAAACCTCAGGTGCTTCTTTCCGTATGTTTTGTGGACATTTAACATAGGGCAGTATGTATTGAGTATACAACTTATGCTTGAAATCACGGAATCGAAGACCAACTTTTCTAAGGAGCTTCTTTTGCCATCCTTTAAATTTATCACAACAATAATTCTCCTGCACATCAAATGTAAATGAAACAAGTTGTCATATTTTGATAAACATGTACATAAGTATGACAAAATATAATATTGTAAAACATTATATAAAATCAAATAACCTCTATCACGTCTACAATTTTATCCTTCACGCTTTGTGGCACTTGTTTCCAAGTTTTGCAGCTAGTTAGGACATGAGTACGACATATCTTTCCAACATCAGTAGATGTCAATACTCGCGATGGCCCTATTGGTTGTCCTTTGATGTTAAAATTGAGTTCATGTTTTGCTTTCTTTCCTTTTCCTGTACCAATTGTGAGGCTTGCCTTTCCCCTCTTTCTCTTTTTTTGTTGTTTCTTCGAAGGATTGTCATTATTTTCACTACTTTCTTGGCCATCAATTTGATCCATGTCACCCACAAAAAATATAGACGTAAAAATGATGCTTCCATGTTAATTGCAGATAAATAAATAATAAATATTAATAAAAATTTAATGATACACAATTCCTACCTTTTATTGATATTAACAATAATATATAGTAACACAAAGTTTGATTTTCATATCAAGAGCCTTTTAAGCATCCACCCATTCCCCTTCAACTCCATCTCTTAACAACATCGACCCATTTTAGTCAATTCTTTCAATATATTCATCATTTGACAGTACTTGGATTACATCAATACGATCCACACAAACATCACTAACATCCTCTTTTTCTAGTTCTTCGTTAAGGTAATCTCTTTGTGGTGCTCCAAGAACTACTGACCAAGTCAAATCTAACTGATCTTGTACATAAAAAACCTGCTTAGCTTGGGAAGCCAAAATAAAAGACTCATTTTTATGACCAATTCTACCAAGTTGAACTAATGTAAAACCAAGATCATCTACTTTAATCCCATTATTACTGTCAACCTAATCACACTTAAAGACAGGAATTTTGAACATGTGATAATTGAGTAGCCATATTTCTTTAATAACACTATAGTAGGTAGTCTCTGCAACCACTGGATTCTTATCCCAAGCACTTGCAAGATGCATTGCAATGGCAACTAAGCTAACACCACTATTCTGGTTGACTCGCATCCCATCACGTTCTTTAGTATGATAACGATAGCCTTTAATGATATAACCGGGAACTTTTAACAAGTAAGGACCCGTACCTTGAGTTAGTCAGTTTTGCCTCCTGAGTAGAGTTTTTCTAGATTTTGACCTAGTAAATGGACTCCAATGAATTCACGTGCAAAAGGAAAGATGCTTAGAATGGTGTCCTCTATCTACCACAGAAGTTTCAGGCCAAATGGACATGTATGTGAGGTGCACGTGATATGGGTCCAATTCACGTGCAAGTGTGGTTGACTTCTAAATGATGCAAGGAGGCTAAGGGTGAAGTTTGAGAGCATTTGGAGTCCATATGGAGGTGCACGTGAATTGGGGAATTCACGTGCAAATTGGCGTGCAGGCTTATTTTTGCATGGTTCCCTTGGTTTTGACATTCTAAGGAACTTTCTCCAAAGGACCATGTTGAAATTCTGAATATTTTGGCCTATAGGGGTGCGAAAAGGTGCTAACTTGTGTGATCAAAACTACGTCGTTTTGATGCTGGGATTCACTTAATCAAAACTACGTCGTTTTGATGTTGTGTTGGCTATATAAGGAGGAGAAGCCCTCTGTTTTAGGTTTAGGGTTCTCTTCAGTTGCTACAGCCGTCGTAGAGAGAGAAAGAGCTAGAGAGAGAGAAGGAAGGGGAGTTGCTGGTTGCTGCCGGGCCGGAGCATCTTGCGTGGGAAGGACGGCGTTTAGTGCGGGAGCAGGGAAGATCTGTTTTAAGGTAGGGATTTTGTTCTTCCTAAGTCCTCCTCTGGCCTAGGGTCCTAGGGCAGAATATGAGTTATATCTGTTATATTATTTATATGTAAATTCATATAGGTGTGACCTCCTATATGAATGTTGGCCTTCGATGGCGTTTTGGTGTGATTTACGAGGTTGGGTGGTTAGTGCATGTTAAGTGTTTGATAAAATGTCGGTGTGGATATGCCCGTATGAATATGCCTGTGTGTATGCTCGGAACGTGTTTGAAATAATGCCCGTGAGGCTATGCATATTATGTGTTTGGAATACTGCTGTGTGGTCGGGTTTGTGAGCCTTTGAATATATGCATGCTAAGTGTTCGACGTTATTCCCGTGTGACTAAGTATATTAAGTGTGATGTTATGCCTGTATGGCCATGTGTCTGCGTGTTTGCTTGTACACCCGGTGGCTGTGGAAGCCGGGACCGTTTTGTGGAACCCGGTGGCCGTGGAAGCCCTGGGACTGTTTTGTGGAATCCGGTGGGTGTGGAAGCCCAGGATGTTCTTGAAACCCGGTGGTCGTGGAAGCCCGGGAGTGTTTATGTACCAGCCCATGTATGATTGTGTTTGCTGTTATAGCCTGTAACTATATCTGGTGGAATAATTGTATCACGACACAGCACTTGTACACAAGTCATGTAGATAATAGGTGCATGGGATGGGTTGGGGAGACATGATCCCTACTGAGCTGTGGTTGCTCACCCCTCCTACCATGTTGTTTTCTTTACAGGAACCTACAGGCGTTAGGTGGGACCCCAAGGTGGAAGACCTTATCTACTTTCTTGTTTATGTTATTTTTTATGGGAACTGATGTAACCCCAATGGGGATGGATCGAAAAGAGGACTTTGTAATAAAGACTGATTTGGTTGATGGACTTTACTTTTCTTGAATGTGTTGTGAAAGTTTAAAATATTCAGTTCTTGGTTTGTAACCTAACCCCTTTGCCCTCCGTGTGGGTAAAAGGGGAGTCACGTACCGGTTTCCTCGGGTTGGAAATCCGGGGCGTGACATAACACTTCATCAGATGGGCCATATGCTATCCACTCCAAATTCCGGTCTAGTTTATGACCATGGCTTAAGAGGTCATCGATCTACAACACATTTATGGTTAAAACAAGCAAAATAATGAAGTTTAAAACACAAGGCAAGAAAACCTTGCTACAAATGTACCTTCTTATGAATCCAACCAATGAATGTGCGGTGGTGCTTTTCTTGAATCCATTTAGGCAACTTCGCTTTCTGAGGATGAAGCTTTTTCAAATCCTCAATGTGCTCCCTATCAAGTTTAGATATTGAACTTTAATAACACATGGTCAAACTTTGGCATCAAATTTATAAACAAATGTGAAAAAACTTAAGTACATATAACTCATATAATATAAGGTTGCATGGCATCCGTATTCTGTAATACATATCGATGTGCCTGTTCCCATTCAATTTTATTAACTTTGACAACCTTCCCACTTGTTATTGCTCGTCCCATGTAAAATTCACCATCTATGAAGTTTCCATTTCTTGTAACACCGATTGCATCTAAATCAGAGAAGTATTCAGTGCAAAATTCAACAGCTTCTTCAGCAATATAACATTCTACAATACAACCCTCTAGATGGGTTAGATTGTGAACATACCCTTTCAACACTTTCATATACCTCTCAAATGGATACATCCATCGAAATTGCACAGGTCCACAAAATTGCACCTTTCGAACCAAATGTACAGTCAAGTGAATCATGACATCGAAAAAAGATGGGGGGAAAATTTTTTCCAACACACACAGTGTTAAGACAAGTTGCTTCTGAATTACAGGCAATAGAGAGACATCTACAACTTTGCTACAAATATTCTTAAAGAACAAACAAAATCTTGCAATTGCATGCCTCACATTCTTTGGCAAAACATTTTGAATAGCCACAGGCAACAACTGTTGCATTAAAACATGACAGTCATGTGATTTCATCCCTTGAAGTTTTTAATCCTGCATTGATACAAGATTACTTATGTTTGAAGAGAATCCGTCTGGTACCTTAAGTTCCAACAATGTTTTGCATATCATCTTCTTTTCCTCCCTGGATAGTGTATAGCTAGTTGGAGGTAAGTATATGCGTTCATCCCTCTTCTCCGGTTTAAGTTCTTCTTTCTTCAGTAGCTTAACCCAATACCATCGAGCATTTTCTCCATCCTTGGTCTTGTTTGGAATGTTGAGTAACGTACCAACTATACTATCACAAACATTCTTCTCAATATGCATAACATCCAAGTTATTGCGAACGTAAAGATGTTTCCAATATTCAAGTTCAAAGAATGTAGACTTCTTGTTCCAACATTTGGTTACTTCATTGTCCTTATCTTTCTTTCTCTTTTTCTTGTCCCCCCATACATATTTTATCTCTTCAACCTTCCGCAGTGTTTGAATCCCATTTAAGATAACAGGCTTTTTCCTAACATTATGCTTACCACAAAAACCCCATTTTCGTTTGCGATACTCATGTTCAGTAAGGAGAAACCTTTGGTGCCCAACATATGCAATCTTACGACCACATTTCAATCTAATGGAATAAGTATCTTCCCCGCATATTGGACAAGCTTTATAGCCTTTAACACAACAACCACTCAAATTTCCATAAGCTGGAAAGTCATTAATTGTCCACAACAATACAGCTTTTAGAGTGAAAATTTGTTTTGCATATGCATCATAGACTTCAACACCAACATCCCATAACAATTTCAAATCACCAAGTAATGGAGTCAAGTAAACATCTATATCAATTCCGGGTTGCTTTGGACTTGAAATTAATAGAGTCAACATCATAAATTTTCGTTTCATGCATAACCAAGGTGGAAGGTTATATGTGATTAGTATGACAGGCCAACAACTGTAAGGAGTGTTATATGAACTGTGGGGGTTAATTTCATCAGCGGAAAGAGCCAAGCGCAAATTTCATGGATCCATGCCAAACTGTGGCCACTTGAGGTCTACAAATTTCCAGGATGCTGAGTCTGCTAGGTGTCGCAGCTGTCCATCTACTTTTCAGTCTTTCGAATGCCATATCAAGTTTCTTGGTATTTCTGCAGTCTAAAACATCCTTCTAAACCTTGGTATGGGCGGAAAATACCATAATACTTTTGAAGGTACTCCGTCCCTTTTACCATCCTTCCATCGAGACGTATGACATTGGGGACATTCGAAGGCATCAACAAACTCCTTTCGATAAAGAATGCAGTCATAATTCAATCCCAATGATTTCAATGTCTTTTTTGCCTCATAAACCGATGTAGGCAACTCATTATTATCTGGTAACATTGTTGCTATCAGTTGCAACAAATCAGTAAAACTCTTATCGGAATGTCCATTACTTGTCTTCAACCTATAAAGTTTTGCCACTACAGAAAGCTTGGTAAATTTAGAATAGCCGAGGTATGGGGACTCGTGTCCTAGTCCTGAGAGTTAGAGGATTGAGGTGCTATATTTTGTATCGACCTGTATTTGGGTTTGGATGAGTTAGTCTTTATTTGTGTTTGGGCGAGCACCTTGACCCGATGGCTAGCAAGAGTCCAAGGGCGCAGTGCCTCGGTGGGGGTCTCGGCGAGGGCGCAGCGCCCCGGTCAGCGAGTAGGGGTCAAGGGGCCAGCGCCCCTTGCGGGGATTCTGGGGCAGTGCCCCGGAAGCCAAATTATTTTAGAGAAAGCTAAGTTAGAATTTCGCATGAAAACCTGGTCGATGTGGCTTTGGTCGGTGTGGCTGGGGTCGACGTGGTCGACCTGGAAGAGTGAGCGGTCGACGTGGTCGATGTACGTCGATGTGAGTGGTCGATGCGAGAATTGTGGTCGACATCGGTCAATGTGCGGTCGAGGTTGACAGAGACCAATTTCTCGAGAGCTTTTCCCCTGTGTATTGGTCGACGCGAGAAATGTTTGACGTGGGTCGATGTGGTCGACCCAGCCTGAGATCGACCTGGTGCGATGTGAGTTTTGGTCGACATGGATACCTGGTCGACGCGAGAAGGTTGGTCGATGTGGGTCGATTTTGCCTGTTTTTGGTCAACGTCGCCTCTGTGATAGCGTATTTTCGATATGTTTTCCTGTTTTTCGATTTTTAGGGTTCTTCTTCAGTAGCCACTGACGCAAAGAGAGAGAGATCATCATCTGCGCGATCATAGCAGGTGCGTGCTTAGGAGCGGGAGGTGCCATTGAAGAGGAGCAAGGACGAAAGAGGATCACCCGATTTTCTTGATTTCTAAACCCTAACACATTTGGATTTGAGGTAGGTGGTTCTATCTCCTGGAATTAGTTTCCATTGTTATGATTGCTTAATACAACGTTTTTGGGGAGATTGTATAATGATATGTGAATCTGAGATATGTGTAAATATATTTATATATGGTGGTATACATTTGAGTGTATATTGTGCATGCGTTTTGTGTGATGAAACATGGAATTGAGACGTGGTGGAACTTTATTGATGTGTGTTGGGAATTTAGTACATGCATGAGAATTGTTATGCTTTAATAAAGATATTCCATGAGATGCTTTGTGTGCTTTGTTACTGTGCTTGTGGTTGAGATATTGAGGTCCCAATGAGGGGACAGTTCATGGGATGGACATGAGATATTGAGGTTCCAATGAGGGGACAGTCCATGGGATGGACATGAGATGCTGAGGTCCCATTGAGGGGACAGTCCTGGATTGGACATGAGATACTGAGGTCCCATTGAGGGGACAGTCCTGGATTGGACATGAGATGCTGAGGTTCCATTGAGTGAACCACCTGTGAATTCCTTGTGTGTTTTCCATTGCTACTTTAGGTACACTACACTGTAGATATCTGCACTGAGCATTTTGTGAAGGAGATGTTGGGTTGGTCCAGGGAGGCATAACCCCTATTGTGCTATGGTTTGCTCACCCACCTTTAATGTCTTTTTCTGCAGGACCTAGCAGGCGTTAGGAAGCTGTTCCACCGTGGAAGCATATGTGTTGATTTACTATTTTTTTTGAGACATTGTAACTGTTAAACTTGAAACTCCTGTATTTATTTGGAACACTGTGTTTTGGGGCTGGTGACCCTATGTATCATGTAATACAGTTTTGCTAAATGGAGTATTCTATTGTGTGGTTTGTGCATGTCGTGTGTGAGATTATAGCAGGTTGTGGGCAGCACCCTTGAGGGAGCCCTATTAGGTGACCATTCACCAACCCCTTGACCTCCTGGGTGCGTGGCATGGGGCATCACTAACCGGTTTCTCGGTGTTGGGAGATCCGGGGCGTGATACGGGGTACAAAGGCTTTTTAGCATCCTTAAGTAGTTTTTTAAACACATAAGGATCATCAGGACATTGCTCTTAAGCAGCTTTAACCATGTCCACTGCGTCTGCATCGTCTTCGGGTGTGTAAGCTTCAAAATAGGTGAAACAACCAATCCGTTCTGGATAAGATGTAACCCTTGGCAATTCTTGTACACTTGGCAATTCTTCTCCATGCCAATACCATGTGTGGTACCTTTGATAAATTCCATGAACGAACAAATGATCTCTTACCTCTTCTAAAGGTAAACACTCGCAGTTAACACATCGAACACATGGACATCTCAATGAGTTATGGCCATTTGCATTTAGCATTGCAAATTTTAGAAACTGATTAACTCCCTCGTTATATTTGGGCAATCTACTATCCATGGACATCCAAGATTTATCTAAGGGTATATCCATCTTCATATAACATTTAAAGAAAGACCTAAAACACATGGAGAAAGTTAGATTTTGTCCTCATACGAGGACACAATTATAAGTTAATAAATATAAATAATTATACTTGAAAAGTGAGGTGTACATCAACAAAATTTTATATGATCAAACTCAAGATATCTTCGTTAGTAATTAAACATGGGTATAATGAGAACCATGACATAGAATAAACATTTGTGAAGCAAGCAAAACATGCAGCAACTTGGGTAGAGACAACATGAAACATATTCTTACCAGGTGGAGTGTGATTTTGACAACGTGAGAGCGTAAACCAAAACAGATCACACACCAGTAATTAGGCAGAGAGAGGACACATTCTGGACAATGTGAATGTGTCACGCCCCGGATTTCCAACCCGAGGAAACCGGTACGTGACTCCCCTTTTTACCCACACGGAGGGCAAAGGGGTTAGGATACAAACCAAGAACCGAACATTTTAAACATTCACAACACATTCAAGAAAAATAAAGTCCATCAAGCAGTCCACAAACCAGATCAGCCTTTAATACAAAGTCTTCTTTTCAATCCATCCCCATTGGGGTTACATCAGTTCCCATAATAAAATAACATAAACAATAAAATAAATAAGGTCTTCCACCTTGGGGTCCCACCTAACGCCTGTAGGTTCCTGAAAAGAAAACAACATGGTAGGAGGGGTGAGCAACCACAGCTCAGTAGGGATCATGTCTCCCCAACCCATCCCATGCACCTAACATCTACATGCCTCGTGTACAAGTGCTTGTGTCGTGATACAATTATTCCACCCAGATATAGTTACAAGGCTATAACAAACAAACACAATCATACATGGACTGGTACATAAACACTCCCGGGCTTCCACGACCACCGGGTTTCAAGAACAGTCCCGGGCTTCCACGACCACCGGGTTCCACAAAACAGTCCCGGGCTTCCACGACCACCGGGTTCCACAAAACAGTCCCGGGCTTCCACAGCCACCGGGTTCCACAAAACAGTCCGGGCTTCCACAACCACCGGGTTCCACAAAACAGTCCCGGGCTTCCACGCCCACCGGGTGTACAAGCAAACACGCAGCACACAAGGCCATACAGGCATAACATCACACTTAATATACTTAGTCACACGGGAATAACGTCGAACACTTAGCATGCATATATTCACAGGCTCACAAACCCACCACACAATGAGTATTCCAAACACATAATATGCATAGCCTCACAGGCATTATTTCAAACACGTTCTGAGCATACACACAGGCATATTCATACCGACATTTTATCAAACACTTAACATGCACTAACCACCCAACCTCAGAAATCACACCAAAACGCCACTGAAGGCCAACATTCATATAGGAGGTCACACCTATATGAATTTACATATAAATAATATAACAGATATAACTCATATTCTGCCCTAGGACCCTAGGCCAGAGGAGGACTTAGGAAGAACAGAATCCCTACCTTAAAACAGATCTTCCCTGCTCCCGCACTAAACGCCGTCCTTCCCACGCAAGATGCTCCGGCCCGGCAGCAACCAGCAACTCCCCTTCCTTCTCTCTCTCTAGCTCTCTCTCTCTCTACGACGGCCTGTAGCAACTGAAGAGAACCCTAAACCTAAAACAGAGGGCTTCTCCTCCTTATATAGCCAACACAACATCAAAACGACGTAGTTTTGATTAAGTGAATCCCGCATCAAAACGACGTAGTTTTGATCACACAAGTTAGCACCTTTTCGCACCCCTATAGGCCAAAATACTCAGAATTTCAACATGGTCCTTTGGAGAAAGTTCCTTAGAATGTCAAAACCAAGGGAACCATGCAAAAATAAGCCTGCACGCCAATTTGCACGTGAATTCCCCAATTCACGTGCACCTCCATATGGACTCCAAATGCTCTCAAACTTCACCCCTAGCCTCCTTGCATCATTTAGAAGACAATTACACTTGCACGTGAATTGGACCCATATCACGTGCACCTCACATACAAGTCCATTTGGCCTGAAACTTCGTGGTAGATAGGGGACACCATTCTAAGCATCTTTCCTTTTGCACGTGAATTCATTGGAGTCCATTTACTAGGTCAAAATCTAGAAAAACTCTACTCCGGGGTAAAACCGACTAACTCAAGGTACGGGTCCTTACATCCTCTCCCCCTTAAGACTTTTCGTCCTCGAAAAGAAATGACATAAGAGGAAAACAAACACAAGCTACCCATTCGTCCTCTCTGTCGGCCGTCGGTCTCAGGG
This sequence comes from Taxillus chinensis, assembly GCA_023512835.1. Classification (NCBI taxonomy): domain Eukaryota; kingdom Viridiplantae; phylum Streptophyta; class Magnoliopsida; order Santalales; family Loranthaceae; genus Taxillus; species Taxillus chinensis. The sequence goes on along the minus strand of CM042090.1, from coordinate 54,118,838 downwards.
TGAAAGGTCGTACTCAGGGTGAAGCTTGGTCCCCATAGCCTCCTGCAAACCTGCCCAAAAACGGGAAGTGAACCTCGAATCCCGGTCCGAGACAACCGATGATGGTACTCCATGCGGTCTCACAATCTCATTCATGTACGGTGACTCAAGGTCCCAATAGAGTCCCGCTCGCGAACAACAAGGAAATGGGCCGACTTTGTGAGTCGATCCACAATCACCCAAATCATATCCTTCCTCCCGGTTGTGGGTGGAAGACCAATCCCAAAATCCATCGCGATATGGTCCCACTTCCATTCTCGCTATGGGCTAGGGCTGTAACATGCCCGCCGGCCGCCGATGCTCGGCCTTCACCTGGCGACACGTGAGGCACCGCGAAACAAAGGCAGCTACATCGCGTTTCATCCCAGGCCACCAAAAATGTCCGCGAAGCGCATGGTACATCTTCGTACCCCCTGGATGTACAGCAACTCTAGACTGGTGAAACTCCCTCATCACCTCATCCCTGAGGGAAGAAGCCACTACCAACTGCCCCTGAAATGACAACTCATGCTTAGGACCCTCCGTCAGGTCCCCAGGATAGCTCCCCCGGCCTCAATACGGGCACTGAGAGAACCTCACACTCAATGTCACCCAGCTGTCCCTCCCGGACGCGCCTGGTACAACTCAAGCACAACCACCAAAGGACTCAGGGACCGACCCACCATCATGAGCAACAAAGCCGCAGCCGTAACGTCGCCAAGTTGCTCCATCGGCTTCCACTCCCTCACGGCCACCTCGGCTTTCCCTTTTCTCCTCAATGCATCAGCCACAACATTACCCTTGCCCGGGGTATAGGCAAGAGTAAAATCAAAGGTCTGCAAATACTCCACCCATCTCCTTTGCCTCAAATTCAAATCCTTCGAGTAAAGATGTATTGAAGGCTCTTGTGATCCGAGAACACCACAAACTTTTCCCCCAAGAGGTAGTGCCAACTCTTCGGGCGAAGATAACAGCCGCTAACTCAAGGTCATGAGTAGGATAATTCTGCTCATGAGGCTTCAACTGCCTCGACCCATAAGCTACCACACCGTTGTGCTCCCTGCATAAGCACACACCCCAAACCAACCCTAGACGCATCACACGGTATACCTCATATGGGATATCCTCCCTAGGCAACCTCAACACGGGTGCGGTGGTCAAACGGGTTTTGAGAGTCTCAAACGCCCGCCTGGCACTTGTCCGTCCACTCAAATTTCACTCCTTTCCTAGTCAACGCCGTCATAGGAGCCGCCAAACGGGAGAACCCCTCTACAAAACGACGATAGTACCCCGCCAAACCAAGAAAACTACGGATCTCAAAAACGTTGGTTGGCCTCGCCCACGATGCCACGGCCTCAATCTTGGCCGGGTCCACCCCGACTCCCTCAGTGACACCACATGGCCAAGAAAGTGAACCTCCTGCAGCCAAAACTCACACTTGCTAAACTTAGCAAACAATGCTGGTCCTCAAGGTTCGCAACATCTTGTTCTAAGTGCTCCACATGCTCCTTCTCGGTCTTGGAATACACCAAGATATCGTCGATAAACACCACCACGAACGAGTCTAAGTATGGGGCAAAAACTTGGTTCATCAAATGCATGAACAACTGCTAGCGCATTAGTGAGCCCGAAAGGCATCACTACCCACTCATAATGCCCATACCTGCACCTGAAAAGCCGTCTTAGGGATGTCCTCCTCCCTAACCCCGAGCTGGTGATACCCCGACCGTAAATCTATCTTGGAAAACCACTGGGCCCCACTCAATTGGTCAAACAGGTCATCTATCCGAGGCAACGGGTACTTGTTCTTCACGATCATCGAATTCGCCTTCCGTAGTCAATGCAGAGACGAAGCGTGCCATCGGCCTTCTTAGCAAAGAGCACCGGAGCACCCCAAGGTGAGGTACTCGGTCCGATATACCCCCGACCCACCAGCTCCTCGATTTGCCTCTGAAGCTCCCTCAACTCGGCTGGCCCCATACGATACGCTACCTGGGGGAAATCGGACCCGTCCCCGGCACCAACTCAATGGTGAACTCCACACTCCTCTTAGGTGGCAAACTCCTCAACGCTCTAGGAAAGACATCCTGAAATTGGTCCACAACAGCGGGCCACACCCTCCTTTCCACCTTACCCTCCTCGGCAAAGGTCGGGGCCGCTAACCCGTGGGTAATGGCACCCCACTGGTCCAACACCGGCCCGGCCCGACTCGCCTCACAATCCCACTCCCCGCAGGGTGCAAGAAGTCCCCGCGGGTGTCACGAAGGTCACACGCCGCCGATAACAATCTATCTTGGCCTGGAAAGCCATAAGCCAATCCATACCCAAGATCAGGTCAAACGTCCTCAAAGGCATCACATGCAAGTCAAAACTCAGCTCCACCTCGCCTATGGTTAACACACAGCCACGACACACTCGCCGTACCTCAATCATGCCTCCTACCGGAGACTCCACAACTAGGGGCCTCACGGCCTCCACACAGGCTAACCCCAAGCCGTCCATTACAAGCTCAGCAACAAATGAACATGATGCACCCGTATCGAAAAGAACAGAAGCTAAGGTACGGGAGATCAAGAGGGTACCTCTAACCACCGATGGTCCTGCTCCACCCTCGGTGGTGGGGGTGGTAGCTCGGCCCTCCTCCGGGCACGTCGCCTCCAGCTCAAACACCCTCCCTTGGCCCGTGCCACTGGTCGGCTCACTCACTGGGCGCTTCCCGCCAAGGCTGCCTCCAGCTTCAGTCTGCTGCCGCTCCGGCCTCCCCTGAGGTCGGGTCTGATTCGATCCTGCCTGACTAGCCGGCCACTGACGAGCTGGTCTCTTTGCTGGTGCACGAAAACTGGCATCACTCCTTGTGCTGGATGTCATGCCTCCAACTCCCCTGTTGCCACTCCGGCAAACCCGGCTCAGATGGCCCTCTCGTCCACATCTATGGCATTTCCAGTCCCTCTTTGGACACTCCTTTCTCAAGTGGCCTTGCTCTCCACAGCCAGCGGAACAACCGCTGGGGAGACCCCCCCTGGACCGCCCCCTGCGCCACCGCCAAAGCTAGACCTCCCTGGGTTCACCAATGTCTGTCCCCCCGCTGCGGAAGGAACTACTATCCCTCTCCTCCGTCTTGAGCCTCTTGGACCCTGCATCTCGATCAGGCCCACTCGCAACCGGCGACCCTGATGGGCCCGCCTCCCACCATCCAGCTCTCTCTCGCCTATACGGGCCGTCTCCACGGCCTCAAAGATAAGTCCTCAAGCGTAGAATTGCCACCCTCTCCCTAAGGGCTGGCCGAAGACCCAGAGTGAACTTGTGGGCCTTCAGGTCCTCCTTTGCCACTGTCTCGGGGGCAAACCTACTCGAGCTCCGGAACTCCCGCTCATACTCGGGCACCGTCTTTGATCCTTGCTTCAGGCTGCCAAATTCCTCCCTCTTCCGCCATCTCACCGATTCCGGGAAGAACTCATCATGGAAGAGTTGCAAGAATTCCTCCCAAAACATGAGTTGCACCGCACGGCTCCCCGCAACACTCGTCCACCACTCCAAAGCATCCCCCTCCAAGTGCCCAAGTGCCGGCCGCACCTTATCCTCCTCCCGAGGCAAGGAGAAAGGAGAACACATGCTCAATCTGCCTCAACCACTCGTTCGGCCTACCACAGGATCTTCCCCCCCCTTAAATCGCGGAGGTTGTTCCTTTCGGAACCGTGTCACCACGTCATCCTCTCGCACGGGTCGGTACACCACCCAGCGAACTCTCACGCTCACGAGGCAGCTCTCCCTGGGTGGTGGTGGTGGTGCCACCACCTGTCTTTGCCATCTCACGGCGCACCTCCTCCCCGAACGTCTGCCGGAGTCCCTCCCGTAGCTCTCGTACCTCCGGCCGAATGCCTTCTTGTAGCTGTGCCAGTAATAACGCATGCCCTCCAACGGATGGTCCCGCACCCGGACCCTCATGGGCAGATGACTCATCAGCCCATCGCCCGGACGTACGTGTCACTCTCCTCGGTGGCATTCTTACTACATGAAGTAAGATGCACAAACGTCGAAACGCGTTTGACTACTAACAAGTTGACTACCTCTACCCCATTATCAAGTCAAGCCGTACATGGCATTACACACATTGTAACCATTGCATCAATCAATATTGCACACAACGAATCCACATTGTAGTCATACCCAAGGCAGTCCAAGAATATTCAGAGTTGCACGGTTCACACATAATCATGTTATGCACATCCTTCACACATGACAACATATGTAACTAGTGCCCTAATGCCAATGCATGCAAATCCTACCACAAGACCGGACTACCCTAAGTACACCTTGGAGGCTCAAAGAGGACAATGTTGATCAGGCATGTCCCTCCAGGCTCCTCCAAAGGACTCAAGATAACCAAGTCCGCCCACTACCCTAGGCCAACTAGACCATGCTCCGATACCATATTGTCACGCCCGGATTTCCAACCCGAGGAAACCGGTACGTGACTCCCCTTTTTACCCACACGGAGGGCAAAGGGGTTAGGATACAAACCAAGAACCGAACATTTTAAACATTCACAACACATTCAAGAAAAATAAAGTCCATCAACGGTCCACAAACCAGATCAGCCTTTAATACAAAGTCTTCTTTTCAATCCATCCCCATTGGGGTTACATCAATTCCCATAATAAAATAACATAAACAATAAAATAAATAAGGTCTTCCACCTTGGGGTCCCACCTAACGCCCGTAGGTTCCTGAAAAGAAAACAACATGGTAGGAGGGGGTGAGCAACCACAGCTCAGAGGGATCATGTCTCCCCAACCCATCCCATGCACCTAACATCTACATGCCTCGTGTACTAGTCGTTGTGTCGTGATACAATTATTCCACCAGATATAGTTACAATGCTATAACAAAGAAACACAATCATACATGGATCGGTACATAAACACTCCTGGGCTTCCACACCCACCGGGTTTCAAGAACATCCTGGGCTTCCAGACCACCGGGTTCCACAAAACGGTCCCGGGCTTCCACGACCACCGGGTTCCACAAAACGGTCCCGGGCTTCCACGACCACCGGGTTCCACAAAACAGTCCCGGGCTTCCACGGCCATCGGGTTCCACAAAACAGTCCCAGGCTTCCACGACCACCGGGTGTACAAGCAAACACGCAGACACAAGGCCATACAGGCATAACATCACACTTAATATACTTAGTCACACGGGAATAACGTCGAACACTTAGCATGCATATATTCACAGAGCTCACAAACCCACCCACACGGCGAGTATTCCAAACACATAATATGCATAGCCTCACAGGCATTATTTCAAACACGTTTCGAGCATACACAGGCATATTCATACCGACATTTTATCAAACACTTAACATGCACTAACCACCCAACCTCGAAATCACACCAAAAACGCCATCGAAGGCCAACATTCATATAGGAGATCACACCTATATGAATTTACATATAAATAATATAACGAGATATAACTCATATTCGCCCTAGGACCCTAGGACAGAGGAGGACTTAGGAAGAACGGAATCCCTACCTCAAGTAAAACGCAACAACACAAAGAAAGTCCCGATCCCACGTCGAACGCCGTCCACCCACGAGTCACCGACCACCCACGCAAGATGCTCCGGCCCGGCAAAGAACCACGAACTCCCCTTCCTTCTCTCTAGCTCTCTCTCTCTCTACGACGGCCGCAAAGAATCGAAGAGAACCCTAAACCTAAAACAGAGGGCTTCTCCTCCTTATATAGCCAACACAACATCAAAACGACGTAGTTTTGATTAAGTGAATCCCAAAGATCAAAACGACGTAGTTTTGATCACACAAGTTAGCACCTTTTCGCACTCCTATAGGCCAAAATACTCAGAATTTCAACATGGTCCTTTGGAGAAAGTTCCTTAGAATGTCAAAACCAAGGGAACCATGCAAAAATAAGCCTGCACGCCAATTTGCACGTGAATTCCCCAATTCACGTGCACCTCCATATGGACTCCAAATGCTCTCAAACTTCACCCCTAGCCTCCTTGCATCATTTAGAAGACAATTACACTTGCACGTGAATTGGACCCATATCACGTGCACCTCACATACAAGTCCATTTGGCCTGAAACTTCTGTGGTAGATAGGGGACACCATTCTAAGCATCTTTCCTTTTGCACGTGAATTCATTGGAGTCCATTTACTAGGTCAAAATCTAGAAAAACTCTACTCCGGGGGTAAAACTGACTAACTCAAGGTACGGGTCCTTACAGAATGCAAATAGTTATTAAATAAAAACAAAAGCATAAACATGAAAGCATAAATCAAAACGAATTTAATAAGCGGCATAAAATAAATGAGAAACAAAGGAAAAAACAGAAAGCAGCAAACAAATTTCCAAACCAGAAAAGAAAGCTCAATAGGGCAGCAAACAAACGGATAGCCTATGAAGGGGCAGTCATGGAATAACTAGCCTAGCTAGGGGATGATATGCAGTAAACAACACATGAGGGTACAGTCTAAATAACTAGAGAAAGGTCTAATTGGGGGAAAACTATATGCTAGACATGCTCCACAAATATTTAGAGAAGTAAACAAATGTGCAAGCACGAACTAAGGCGGCAATCGCTATATGGAACAAATGGAATTTACAGCCCATAGGCGATAGCATATAAACCTCAAACAAACAACATAGAACAAAGGGAGCAGGAACAAACATCTGCTCTCCTTGGAGGCATGGATGTAACAACCACGAAATGAAGGGAAAAAATAATAATAAAACTCATTCAAGCTGACGATTTTATAAAACATAAAGATAAGATTTTTAGCAATCTAGAAAATCAACTAAACGGTAAAGCAACACTCAACTTGTTCATAATCCACACGAAACAAACACTCACAAGCAACGTAAATCAAGTACCTTATTAGGCCAGGTATAAACTAACAGATCGAGCAAGCAAAGGAGGAACACGAATGTGAAAAAACAAGCACAAATCAAGATGAAAAAATACCAACCCCAAGACCTAACAACTCTCTTATCCGACGTGGCTTCTTCCTTCAAAATCAAGAATAGGTCACCTTTTTCTATCTTCCTCCAACAGCTGGTGGGTGGTGGAGCTAAGAGATGTGCGGCGGTGAAGGCAGGATGCAGAGGCGTCGCAGCAGTGTGAGCTTCGTGCGGCGGTGAAGGCAGGATGCAACAGTGTTGCAGTAGTGTGAGCTTCATGCGGCAGCTCTGTGGATTGAGGCGTACTGCTGTCCAAAGAGAGATGTAGGGACGGAAGTTGATGTGCGTCTACCAGGAAACTGCGGTGGCGTCAACAAAGCTCAGACGGGCGGCGACGTCGAGAGAGAACGCACTCGATTAGGGATTTGATTTGGGAGTGAGCAAGGTATGAGAGAGTTTGATTTGGGAACGATTACTAGCTTGGGATTTTGTTATGGGAGGGATTGACGGTGTCACAGCAAGGTATTAAAGAGGGATTGTCGACATTTCATATATAAGTCGTTAATAAAATTATCCTACAACGACGCTTTTTGTATAGCGTCGTTGTATAATCTTATTAACGACGCACAGCTAAAAGCGTCGTTAATTTTACGCATTCGATGACATTTGTCAATAAACGTCATCTTCTAACAATGTTAACGACACTTTCGTAAAGTGTTGTTAAAATCCAAATCAAAAGCGTCATCGATGCACTCTTTTGTAGTAGTGTTGAGTTCCGACTTGTATTTTTGTTGGTTGCTGATCATGCTCAATCACCAACTCCTCTGTATCTACTTTCTTTTTCCCATTTTTAGCTACTAAGGGTTGGCTCTGTTCACCTTGATTAGTTCTCTTCTTGGGCTCCTCAGCTTCCTTCAAGCCCTTGCCACTTCTTAAGGTTATGGCCTTGCAGCTTTCTGGGCTATGCTTACCAATAACTTTTCCATGTTTTTTAGGGAAGACTCTAGGATGCCCACTTTTTCTTTTAATTCTCCCACCTCCTTCTTGGTTGCTTCATCCTCAGCTGGATAATGACGTGGATTGTCACGCCCCAGATTTCCATCCCGAGGAGAATGGAACGTGACACTCCCTTTACCCGAGTTTGGATAAAGAGATTAGAATACAACATACACTTCACATTTTATATTCAGAGACAAAAATCATATATTTATTAAGTTCAAACATTACAAACGTGTCCAAACATGCTTTTATTACATTAAACTCCTCATTACAATATCTCCCCACTGGGGTTACAAAGCTCACACAGAAACAACAAAACTCAAATAAAAATAAGCAAGCCACAAGCAGGTCTTCGACCTTGGTGTTCCCACCTAACGGCTGTAGGTCCCTGTAAAGAAAACAACACGATAGGAGGGGTGAGCAACCACACCTCAGTAGGGATCATGTCTCCCCAACCCATCCCATGCTCCTAGCATCTACATGCCATGTGTATTAGTGCAGTGTCGTGATACAATTATTTCAACAGATATAATAACAAGCCAAATCAGCAAATACAATCATTTCCACAGCCATACAGGCTAGCACATGAACAATCTCGGGTTTCCACAGCCACCGGGTTCCAAGAGCAGTCTCGGGCTTCCACAGCCACCAAGTTCCAAGAACAGTGCCGGGCTTCCACAGCCACCGGGTTCCAAGAACAGTCTCGGGCTTCCACAGCCACCGGGTTTCACAAAACAGTTCTGGGCTTCCACAGCCACCGGGTTTCACAAAACAGTCTCGGGCTTCCATAGCCACCGAGTTTCACAAAACAGTCCCGGGCTTCCATAGCCATCGAGTTTCACAAAATAATCCCGGGCTTCCACAGCCACCGGATTTCACAAAACAGTACACATAGCCACTCAGGCATAAAACCAAATACTTAGTAGGCACACATTCACAAATGCACAAACCCAGCCACTCAGGCATAAAAACAAACACTTAGCATGCATACCTTTACAAACTCACAAATCCAGCCATACCGGCATATTATCAAACTCATACTAGGCATATTCACACAGGCATTTTATCAAACATTTAACATGTACTGCCCACCCAACATCAGAATCACACCAAGATACCATTGAAGGCCAACATTCATATAGGAGGATACACCTATATAAATTTACATATAAATATTATAGCAATAACAATAGAAACTCTACAAAACATCTACACAGGGCCTAACCCCGGAATAGACCAGGAAAGACAGAACCCCTACCTCAACAGATTCCTTTACGCCTTAGCCTCCACGCTAAATGTTGTCCGCCCACGGAAACACCACCGCAGCAACCACGACCAGAAGCTCTTCTTCCTTCTCCCTCCCTCTCTCTCTCTCTCTCTCTCTCTCTCTCTCTCTCTCTCTCTCTCTCTCTCTCTCTCTGCGACGGCTGCAGTGGCTGAAGAGAACCCTAAACCTAAAACAAGGAGCCTTCACCTCTTTATATAGAGACCTCCACACCTTAAAACGACGTCGTTTTGATTAAATGAATCCCAGCATCAAAACGACGTAGTTTTGATGACAGACTACAACACTTTTTGCAACCACACAGGACAAAACAGTCATAATTTCACCATGGTTCTTTAGCAAAAAAGTATCAGAACAACAAAACAAGGGTAATGGAGGCTGCACGTGAGAAAGGCCCTTCTCACGGGCGCCTCCAAATGCTCTAGAATTTTGTCACATGCCTTAGAACAACATCAGGAAGGCTCCCATACAAAAATATCACTGCACGTGAAAAGTCATTCTCATGTGCATTCTCATGGGCACTCCCTATTGGGTTCAAACTTTGCCTCTTGCTTGCTTATCAACATACAAGATGATTTAGCCAAAGTGTGTGGAAATAAAACTCCCTAAAACCCAACAATTTCCACCCAGAAAGGCAAAACTGAGACTAACTCCTCATATCCCAAAATATGGGTCATTACATCCTCTCCCACTTAAGACTTTTCGTCCTCGAAAAGAAACAACATGCAAGGAAAACAAACACAGCAAGCCACGACACCCAAATGGGTCATACACCACATATTGTACATAATAGCACATAACACAGTGCCACCACAGTCCATAACCACATGCATCACAATCCATGGAAACACATCCACATGTCACAAATACCCATCACAAGCACATTTCATTAACACATTCAATATAAATAAAAGTCAAAAGTCGAAAGGAAATACAAATACACTAGCCAACAGCCACCCCTCCACCCTTAAGAGTGTTCGTCCGCAAACAACTCTAGGTGTTGCTCACGCATTAAAGACTCCCATTCCCAAGTCTTCTCCTCAATGCCATGGTGCTGCCACGGTACACAAACCAAAGGAATAGCACGGCCCCGCAGAAGTTTCTCCCGTCGATCTAGTATACGGATAGGGGCCTCAACAACGGACATGTCATCCCCAATGTCCAAAGTCCCCCAATCTATCACATGAGTGGGGTCAGGATGATACTTCCTTAACTGGGACACGTGGAACACATTGTGCACCCAACTCAATCGCAGTGGCAATGCTAACCGGTAAGCTACAGGCCCCACACGAGCTATAACCTCAAAAGGACTAATGAACCGGGAAGAGAGTTTGGAACCTCTCCCAAAGCGCCGATGTCCATGTCATGGAGAGACACGGAGAAACACATGATCTACCACAGAAAACTCCAAAGGTCGCCGCCGCTGATCTGTATAAGATTTTTGCCGACTCTGGGCTGATAACAAGCATTGACGAATCAACTTGACCTTCTCAGTAGCCTCTTGAACCAACTGTGGTCCTAATAGAGCTGTCTCCCGCACTTCAGTCCAAGACAAAGGTGATCGACATGGCCGCCCATACAATGCCTCAAAAGGAGCCATCCCAATGGAAGCCTGATAACTGTTGTTGTAGGCAAACTCCACCAAAGGAAGGTGAGTTGCCCACGAACCCCCAAAATCTAGCACACAAGCCCTCAACATGTCCTCCATGGTCTGATTCGTCCTCTTAGTCTGACCGTCAGTCTCAGGGTGATGATGGCACCCCATGTAGTGTCACCACCTCGTTCACATACAACTTACTTAAGGCCCCGATGGAATCCCGCTCACGGACAGCAAGAAAATGGGCCGACTTAGTCAGCCGGTCCACAATCACCCATATCATGTCCTTCCGCCCAGCGATGGGTGGAAGTCCAGTTACAAAGTCCATCGCTATGTGGTCCCATTTCCACTCGGCTATTGGTGATAGACCCCATTTTGTTTGGACCCCATTTTGTCCGGGTTGGACATACTATCCCCATTTGATATACCTTTTGGCCCATGTCATATACGTTGTTGAACAGGTCCACAATAGTCCTATATTTCCAAGGAATAGTTTACCCCAATTTGCACGAGATGGATACGATTGACACGGACGGGGGAGTCCAAAATTAATGACTTCTGCTACAAGTCTTTGAAGCGCCCCAAGACCAACACCAACTGATAGAGGATGAAATGTGGAGATTAACGCACTTGACCGAGTTCAATTCCAATGAAAAACGAAGAAGTTATGGCCAAAACAATTTTCGTCAGAAAAAGTCAAACTTACAAAAAGACGGTCAATGCCCCTGGTCAAAGGGCCCAAAAAATGTGACCATGCGAGATTCTCCAAAATGACTATTCAGGCGAATACGGAGCTTCCCAAACAACCTCCCAAAGTTCGTCCGTTTTGGCATTTTTTGGTGGGGGTAAAAAGGTAATTAAATCCGGATCATCGTGGTCAAATCCGGAACATCAAAGTCAAAGGTCAAATCCGAGCCAACACTGATCCGGACTAAGAGCTCCCACTGATGCGGAATAAGGATCCGAGCCTTCATTGATCTGGACTAAGAGTTCCCACTGATGCGGAGTCAGGATCCGAGCCAACATTGATCCGGACTAAGAGCTCCCACTGATGCGGAGTAAGGATCCGAGCCAACTTTGATTCGGACTAAAAGCTCCCACTGATGCGGAATAAGGATCCGAGCCTTCATTGATCCGGACTAATGCCTCTACTGTGTCACGGGGTCAGGTTTCCTGCGCCTCTCAACCCATTGCGGCACTTAGCTTCTCTATCCACAGTCCGCTAAGTTTAGCCTTTGAGGGTTGACGCGCACGTAGACTGGTTTCGCCCTGCCACTGGGCTCATCAGGAGAACGGCTCCAGTTCCCGACCAGTTTGTGTAAGGATGGCCAAATCCCTTCTTCAACGTCAAGTCCTCGACTAGCGGCATGCTCCCCGCATTCAACCGGGTCGGCACGTCTGAACTCCGAAGGGGTTCCATCCGTTTTCCTCCACGAACTACCTGGAACCTTCCGCTGCGCACCATCTACGCTTTCAACCAACCCCTCTCCGTTACGTAGCACGAATACATTCCTGAATCGTGCCACTAAGAAACGTCCCGCCAGCACCACGCTGCTCGGGTCGTGACATTCTCCTCCACCCAATCCTCGCAACATCCTCGTTGTGCTTGTCGACATCGCTTCCCCGCAGGCGATGGCATCGTTACCTCGACGCCCTCCCACTTGCCCAATGTCAATGGCTTGGACATCGCTTCCCCGCAGGTTGCAACACCTTTACCAAGATGCTCGCCCACTCGCCCAATGTCCAAAGGATAGGAGGCTTCCAAGATCACTCCGACGTGCTCCTTCGTACTCCCTTGCCCAGCTCTGTATCACACTCTAGGATACTCCAACTCTATGGGCGCAAGGCGTGCAAGACACTATCGGTCGACTCACCTCTGTGAGCTCCCACCTTGGGATCACGCTACTCGCGAGAGTGCTCGGCGAGTCTTCAGGATATGGGCCGGTTCGGCTTTGATACCACTTGTCACGGGGTCAGGTTTCCTGCGCCTCTCAACCCATTGTGGCACTTAGCTTCTCTATCCACGGTCCGCTAAGTTTAGCCTTTGAGGGTTGAGGCGCACGTAGACTGGTTTCGCCCTGCCACTGGGCTCATCAGGAGAACGGCTCCAGTTCCCGACCAGTTTGTGTAAGGATGGCCAAATCCCTTCTTCAACGTCAAGTCCTCGACTAGCGGCATGCTCCCCGCATTCAACCGGGTCGGCACGTCTGAACTCCGAAGGGGTTCCATCCGTTTTCCTCCACGAACTCCCTGGAACCTTCCGCTGCGCACCATCTACGCTTTCAACCAACCCCTCTCCATTACGTAGCACAAATACATTCCTGAATCGTGCCACTAAGAAACGTCCCGCCAGCACCACGCTGCTCGGGTCGTGACATTCTCCTCCACCCAATCCTCGCAACGTCCTCATTGTGCTCGTCGACATCGCTTCCCCGCAGGCGATGGCATCGTTACCTCGACACCCTCCCACTCGCCCAATGTCAATAGCTTGGACATCGCTTCCCCGCAGGTTGCAATACCTTTACCAAGATGCTCGCCCACTCGCCCAATGTCCAAAGGATAGGAGGCTTCCAAGATCGCTCCGACGTGCTCCTTCGTACTCCCTTGCCCAGCTCTGTATCACACTCTAGGATACTCCAACTCTATGGACGCAAGGCGTGCAAGACACTATCGGTCGACTCACCTCTGTGAGCTCCCACCTTGGGATCACGCTACTCGCGAGAGTGCTCGGCGAGTCTTCAGGATATGGGCCGGTTTGGCTTTGATACCACTTGTCACGGGGTCAGGTTTCCTGCGCCTCTCAACCCATTGTGGCACTTAGCTTCTCTATCCACGGTCCGCTAAGTTTAGCCTTTGAGGGTTGAAGCGCACGTAGAGTGGTTTCGCCCTACCACTGGGCTCATCAGGAGAACGCCTCCAGTTCCCGACCAGTTTGTGTAAAGATGGCCAAATCCCTTCTTCAACGTCAAGTCCTCGACTAACGGCGTGCTCCCCGCATTCAACCGGGTCGGCACGTCTGAACTCCGAAGGGGTTCCATCCGTTTTCCTCCACGAACTGCCTGGAACCTTCCGCTGCGCACCATCTACACTTTCAACCAACCCCTCTCCTTTACGTAGCACGAATACATTCCTAAATCGTGCCACTAAGAAACGTCCCGCCAGCACCACCCTGCTCGGGTCGTGACATTCTCCTCCACCCAATCCTCGCAACGTCCTCGTTGCGCTTGTCGACATCGCTTCCCCGCTGGCGATGGCGTCGTTACCTCGACGCCCTCCCACTCGCCCAATGTCAACAGCTTGGACATCGCTTCCCCGCAGGTTGCAACACCTTTACCAAGATGCTCGCCCACTCGCCCAATGTCCAAAGGATAGGAGGCTTCCAAGATCGCTCCGACGGGCTCCTTCGTACTCCCTTGCCCAGCTCTTTATCACACTCTAGGATACTCCAACTATATGGACGCAAGGCGTGCAAGACACTATCGGTCGACTCACCTCTGTGAGCTCCCACCTTGGGATCACGCTACTCGCGAGAATGCTCGGCGAGTCTTCAGGATACGGGCCGGTTCGGCTTTGATACCACTTGTCACGGGGTCAGGTTTCCTGCGCCTCTCAACCCATTGCGGCACTTAGCTTCTCTATCCACGGTCCGCTACGTTTAGCCTTTGAGGGTTGATGCACACGTAGACTGGTTTCGCCCTACCACTGGGCTCATCAGGAGAATGGCTCCAGTTCCTGACCAGTTTGTGTAAGGATGGCCAAATCCCTTCTTCAACGTCAAGTCCTCGACTAGCGGCGTGCTCCCCGCATTCAACCGGGTCGGCACGTCTGAACTCCGAAGGGGTTCCATCCGTTTTCCTCCATGAACTGCCTGGAACCTTCCGCTGCGCACCATTTACGCTTTCAACCAACCCCTCTCCTTTACATATAACGAATACATTCCTGAATCGTGCCACTAAGAAACGTCCCGCCAGCACCACGCTGCTCGGGTCGTGACATTCTCCTCCACCCAATCCTCGCAACGTCCTCGTTGCGCTTGTCGACATCGCTACCCCGCAGGCGATGGCATCGTTACCTCGACGCCCTCCCACTCGCCCAATGTCAACAGCTTAGACATCGCTTCCCCGCAGGTTGCAACACCTTTACCAAGATGCTCGCCCACTCGCCTAATGTCCAAAGGATAGGAAGCTTCCAAGATCGCTCCCACGCGTTCCTTCGTACTCCCTTGCCCAGCTCTGTATCACACTCTAGGATACTCCAACTCTATGGACGCAAGGCGTGCAAGACACTATCGGTCGACTCACCTCTGTGAGCTCCCACCTTGGGATCACGCTACTCGCGAGAGTGCTCGGCGAGTCTTCAGGATACGGGCCGGTTCGGCTTTGATACCACTTGTCACGGGGTCAGGTTTCCTACGCCTCTCAACCCATTACGGCACTTAGCTTCTCTATCCACGGTCCGCTAAGTTTAGCCTTTGAGGGTTGAAGCGCACATAGACTGGTTTCGCCCTGCCACTGGGCTCATCAGGAGAACGGCTCCATTTCCCAACCAGTTTGTGTAAGGATGGCCAAATCCCTTCTTCAACGTCAAGTCCTCGACTAGCGGCATGCTCCCCGCATTCAACCGGGTCGGCACGTCTGAACTCCGAAGGGGTTCCATCCGTTTTCCTCCATGAACTGCCTGGAACCTTCCGCTGCGCACCATTTACGCTTTCAACCAACCCCTCTCCTTTACATATAACGAATACATTCCTGAATCGTGCCACTAAGAAACGTCCCGCTAGCACCACGCTGCTCGGGTCGTGACATTCTCCTCCACCCAATCCTCGCAACGTCCTCGTTGCGCTTGTCGACATCGCTTCCCCGCAGGCGATGGCATCGTTACCTCGACGCCCTCCCTGACTACGGTCAGATAGGGAATCTACTAAAGAATCCCTTGAACCAGAACGTCACATAAATAACACCTCCCTGACTACGGTCAGATAGGGATCCACCAAGGGCCCACACAGCCTTCACTAACTGAGGCTTATGTTACAACCCAAGTGATAATGTCTTACTCAGTCGGCAGACATTCCATGCGACAGGAATTCTTTGATGCCGGGTAGTTGCCAACAACGTAGTTCTCTCCACCCTGGAAAACTCTCCTACCTGCAACATGACAATAACGGAATCCTCGGTGTCACCACTCACAGGTCACAAAGGAATCCTCTGCCTCCAGGACATACTCCACCTCATGGCCCACTAACCCTGCTATACCAACCGTCACGTCCTATCTCAACACACCAACAAAACACTCAAACTGACCAAGAAATGCTCAGGCTCTAGCCTCAGCTTAATGTGATCACTGCCGTTCCTCCGGGTGGTGCAAGAAACAAGACATGCAAACGCCTGATTCGGGACTTTCACGTAGTTCCCAAACACACCAACACCTTGATAGCGTGAACCATCTCCCTTACCGCGTGATACTGTACATGAAAGGTTTTCAAGAGCACAAATGTAGGTCATCCGCCTACCAGCACTGCTCTCAAACATGCACCTTTGTGACATCCGCCCGACATAAATCGCTCCCCAAGGAGTAGCACTAATACCCCTTCCAAGCAAAAACTGCCAACTGACTCAATTCTGGGGATCAATTGGATGCATCGAGCACGACCCTTGAAACCCACTCACAGCCGATAGTTGAGCTCCAGAACACTTCACATTTTACACGTGTGCATCCCCATTTCACAACATGTTCTAAGAACATCACTCATGGTCTTTCACACTCGACAAACATGACACATGGCCACTGCTTGACCATCTGAGAACCCAGAACACCTATATAGTTACTAACCAGAACTTGCAACGACCACTCTAGCCAACAAGTTAACACTTCAAGGACTCTAAGAGTAGGCTATACTAGCTGCGTTTTCCCCTCAACCACAACACTTGGAAAAGAAAGGTAACCATAGGAATATCCCTTTCAAGTAATACTCCAACACATACCTCTATCCTCTTAAGAACATATTTCTATTAATCAAGGTTGCCAAGGAGGTGTCACACAATAACCCACAAGCCATCACTTCACACCTCAAGCTCTACTAGCTAGCCAATCTAAATTTCCTCCCACCTGGCAAAAGGTAGCCTACAAGATTTGGTTACTCTGATTTCAACACGTGCCAAAGTTGAATACCACTCACATATAAAATCAACACCCATATATATTCATTAGTTACTTATTATTCTTCTAGCGTTATAAATCTATATTTACTCTTTTTACTTATTTATTTCCTAACAGGTCACCAACCACATCCATTCGAAATGCTAACTCAAACGGGACATGATAAAGTCCACCCTGCCTCACATAACTAGTACGAGACTCAACCGACAACCCACCAAAAGGGCACGATACCACCAATGAAGTTCTGTCTTGCTCTTCTACGGGCCTCACTAGCTAGTCGTCCAGCATCACTCCCGGTCCTACCAAAACAGACTGTACGAAGACGTCCTACTTTTCCACAGAGGCGACACCGATACTGCTTCTTGGCACACTCTCTTTTCCAATGTCCCGGTTGTCCACAGCAAGCGCAACCCTTTGGGAAACGGGGCTCATCCCTCACCTCTGGAATAATCGGGTCAAAGATGCCAACCTCTGTCGTAATTAGTTTATCACCTTCAGCCTGCAGCTCTCTCACTTGCCCAACCTGAGTCGCAGCATCCTCTGTTACCTCAACAGTCGCACGGTTTATAGTTCTCAGAAACATTGGCTACGCGAAAAGGTAGCGCTCTAGATTAACACTAAACAATCTCAACAATCGCGAGACCGCTACCGACTAAGCAGCTTAAGTTATAACACGCATTATTACCACACAAGTCCATAGGTTCACATTTAACAGACTATACCAATTTTACATTCCATTGCATTGCTCATAACCACGCTTATTTCACACAGTACCAAACAAATCACATGCTCAACCATTCACAGAACACCAACATTATTGTATATTTAATTTATTTAATTTTTTTATTATGATTAATTTTTTTCTTTTTTTTTTTGTTAACAATTCACAAGCCTCAAATTTCCAAGCACACAGTTTCAATTCCACAATTTCTTTTCCTTGCTTTCATGTTCAAATTACCACAAAAGATCAGAGTTGCACAGATTAACACTTTATCACGTTATTCATGCATTCCTACCACATATACAGCTTAATCACAGTTCCCACACGATCACACATGAGCAACATATGCAACTAGTGCCCTAATGCCAATGCATGCAAATCCTACCACAAGACTGGACTACCCCAAGTACACCTTAGAGGCTCCAAGATGACCGTGTTGATCAGGCACATCCCTCCAGGCTCCTCCAAAGGACTCAAGATAACCAAGTCCGCCCACTACCCTAGGCCAACTAGACCATGCTCTGATACCATATTGTCACGCCCCGGATTTCCAACTCGAGGAAACCGGTACATGACTCCCCTTTTACCCACACAGAGGGCAAAGGGGTTAGGGTGCGAACCCCGAATATACCATTTTAAATATCCACACATTCAAGAAAGTAATGTTCATAAAAGCGATCCACAATCCAAACTAGTCTTTATTACAACAAAATTCTCTTTTCAATTCATTCCCCCTTGGGTTACATCAATTCCCATAAAAATAACATAAATGGAAGACAGTAAAGTAAATAAGGTCTTCCACCTTGGTGTCCCACCTAACGCCTGTATGTTCCTGAAAGAAAACACAACATAGAGGGAGGGGTGAGCAACCACAGCTCAGTAGGGATCATGTCTCCCCAACCCATCCCATGCTCCTAGCGTTTACATGAGGGTGTGTACAGGTGCAGTGTAGTGACAATAAGATATAAACAGGTTATATTCCACAATCACACGGCATACACATATCCACAGCCATATAGGCTTAGCCATATAGGCTAACATGTCCACAGCCACTCAGGCTTAGCCACACGAGCTAACATATCCACGGCCACTCAGGCTTAGCTACACGGGCTAACAAACCACATCTCAAGCAAGTAATTTAACCGCCTCTTCAGGCCACTGATTTAACCGCCTCTTGGGCAAAGTAGTTTAACCGCCTCTTCAGGCTAGATACCACTGTCATGCACACAACACACACTACGGTCACCTAAGCATAAAACCAAACACTTGGTGTGCACCCATTCACAACTGCACAAACCCAGCCATTTAGGCAATAGAACAAACACCCAGCATGCATACATACACCAAATCACAGGTCCAGCCACACAGGCATATTACCAAACATGTAATAGGCATATACACACAGCTATATTCACACAGGCATTTCATCGAACATATAGCATGCAACAACAGAATCACACCAAAATGCCATTGAAGGCCAACATCCATATAGGAGATCACACCTATATGGATTACACAAATATAATCCATAACCTACCTTAGAACCCTAGGACAGAGGAGGATTTAGGAAGAACAGAACCCCTACCTTAAAGCAGATCTTCCTTGCTCCCGCGCTAAATGCTGTCCTCCCCACATAAGATGCTCCGGCAGCATCTAGCAACTCCCCTTCCTTCCCTCTCTTTAGCTCTCTCTCTCTCTCTACGACGGCTGCAGCACCTGAAGAGAACCCTAAACCTAAAACAGAGGGCTACTCCTCCTTATATAGATAACACAATATCAAAACAACGTAGTTTTGATTAAGTGAATCCCAGCATCAAAACGATGTAGTTTTGATGGAACAAGCTATGACCTTACCACATCCATACACACCAAAATATTCACAATTCCAACATGGTCCATTGGGAAAAGATGATTAGAATGGCAAAACCAAGGTAACTATGCAAAAACATGCCTGAACGCCAATTTGAACGCCAATTCCCCAATTGGCGTGCAGCTCCAAATGCACTCAAACTTCACCCCAAGCCTCCTTGCATCTTGTAGAGGTCTACGAAGCAAAAATATGCTTGCACGTGAAATGGTTGAATTCACGTGCAGCTCCAAATGCTCTGAAATTTCTGTGGTAGATAGAGGACCTCATTCTAAGCAACTTTTGTTCTTGCATGCCAATTGTTTGAGGCCATCTACTATACCAAAAGGGAGCTCCAAAATCTGCCAAAACAACTTAAAACCGCATGTATATGCATAGCATCTTCCTAGGGCATAAATGTACGTTATCACTTGTCATATGCACCTCCCAAAAGTCCCCTCTTGGGCTCATCTCTTACCTCAAACTTGTGCACCAACATCCAAGGTGTTTGTGGTTACACACGGGTCATTACAGGGGACTACAATTGGGTTCCACTTTTAGGTCCCTAGGGAGGAACTGCATATGCACCACTGCAGGTGGGAAGACAAGTGGGGCGTCATCAGATTATTCCCGTGCTCTTTGGCATGGAAGAGTGTGACTTCACTTACAGCAGAACCATGCTCACAGAAGAAGGTAAGAAGATGTATCAAGCATGGTCCACACCACACAAGATCCAACCCAACAGCTCAAAACCTGGTGTTTACCCCGCATACATATCTTGGAGGGCACAACACAAGCCACAGCTAACTTCAGACATGAAAGTTATCCTCCAGGAGAATCAGACTTTAAGGCAGCAGATCCAGAGGCTAGAAGCATCTCTAGAAGGAGCTCTTCAAAGGCTGCAGCTGAGGGAAAAACAGATCGAGATGATAATGAAGCAGAGAGAGGAAACAGGTGAACGACCACCCCAGAGAAGGAGGCGCCGTGCTCTTTAGGAGATGACTGGAAGAATGCCTTAAGATCATGTAGTGATAGCTCTCATTTTACATGGCATTTCAGCATTATATGTTTGTATTGAGTGTTTGTATTGTGTGTTTTGTTTGCAATAAAGTTGTTTGTTTCTCTAACCCTCTGCAAGGACATTCATGCATACATGCATATCAAATGAAAAATCAAATAAAAATTCCCTTGTACCCAAAGTGGGTAGTAGTCTCCCTCCAGGATTGCGCACTCTTACAATCTCAGATCCCGGCGCAATCAAATACCTCAACCGCAGCCAATGGCAGAAGAAACAGAGAACAGGTTCATGGGGTTGGAACAGTCACAACAAACCCTACAGGGGCAAATGTCTGTAAGAATGGAAATGCTCACAAAATTGACTGAAGAAAGAGGAAGAATTCCGACAGGGGGAATTACCAATCACCATCAAGAGCAGGGACAGGAGGCCGTTCAGTCACCCAACCTGGCTCCAAGCCAAGCACCCACATACCATCCTACTATGGCACAACCTCCAACCCCAAATCAAACTCATTTCACTATGCCTGCACGAGGAAACGTAATGGAAGCGGTGGGTTCCCCAGCTCCTCAAGAAAATGTTGAGTCTTCCGCTCTACGCTGACTCGAGGAAAGATTGAAAGCCGTAGAAGGCATTGACAGCTATGGCATGACCAGCCCACAAGACTTATGCTTAGTCCCTGGAGTGGTGCTGCCACCAAAATTCAAAATGCCGGAGTTTGAAAAGTTCAACGAGACCCGATGTCCAAAGACACATTTGGCCATGTACTGTCAAAAGATGGCTGCTTATGCTGGTGAAGACAAGCTCCTCATGCATTGTTTCCAGGAGAGCCTAACCGGGGCATCCCTTCGCTAGTACTTTTAACTGAATGGAAATCGCATCAAGACATGGAAGGAATTGGCTACCTCTTTCTTGGCACAATACAAACAAGTCACCGAGCTGGCATTGGATCGACTAACCCTGTAGTCCATTTAAAAGGGATCCGAGGAGAACTTCAAAGATTATGCATGAAGATGGAGAGAGGCCGCTGTGGAGGTTCAACCTCCTCTTACCGAAAGAGAACTCACTACTCTTTTTATCAACACACTAAAAGGTGTCTACTATGAGAAGTTGATCGGTAACGTCTCCAACAGCTTTGCAGACTTGGTCGCGTCCGGTGAACGCGTAAAAAGTGGAATTAAAGGAGGAAAGCTAAAGGGTGATATAGCAGAGGCATCAAAAAGGTCTTAACCGCCGCCCAAGAAGAAAGAAGGTGAGACCAATCTAGTATATCAATCGAACCCGACAATGCAACCGACATTCTACCAAGCACCGCGGTACTATAGGGGATCACCCGTGGCCGCCTACGCTGCACCTACACCACCTCCCCAGATCATGCCATATTTGCCACAAGGAGGGGTTCCATTTCCATATCCAATGACACCAAATCCGTTTCAACCAAGAGCGCCTTACACAGAGCAACCAAGGCCAGCAAGTCAGGAAGGACTAGGAGCCTCATTCCAAGGACAGGGGCAACCGAGGGCCCTGACCCAGCAAGCAAGAGCGAATCAGGCTTCTCGTCGACCACAACAAGAGTTTGATCCTATTCCAATGACTTATGCGGAGTTATACCCCAAGCTCTTAAATGCAAGGACGGTAACCCCTATACCCTTTGGAGAAATAAAGACTCCTCCCCCGGCCTGGTATAAACCAGATGCCAGATGTGAGTATCATGCAGGTGGAGCTGGACATGATATCGAGAATTGTATAACATTCAAAAGGAAGGTCCAGGTATTAAAGGATGCAAAATGGCTGGATTTTTCTGCATTGTCTGGGACGCCAAATGTGAACAGCAATCCTCTCCCAGAACACTCCAATAATGTTGCTAGTATCGAAAATGAAGCACGGCTGGAAAGGGTCTCCCAAGTACAAATGGAGAAAATGCATTTGTTTACTCTGTTATAGGAACATGGCTATATACTTGCTAAAGACATGCCAAAGGCAAGAAATGGAACAGATGGGGAAAAATAATGCTTTTATCACAAGATGTCACAGGGACATGACATCGCAGAATGTATTGAGTTTTCCGAGGTGGTGCAAAAACTCATGGACCAAAGGATGATAGAATTCTCAAGAGGAGGAATGGACAACCAAAGCCACATGATCCAGGAAGACGATTCACACAAATCGCCATGGGTGCCAACACCCCTTGTCTTAAATGTTAAGGCTCCGGAGATCCCGCTACTGCCACATGGAATTAAGCCTCTCATTATCCATGCCTCAAGTCTCATGCCAGACAAGGGGGAGGGGACCAAAATCCTACAACTACTGCATGGAATTGCACCCCTCACCATAGGTGTTCCTGCTCCTTTCCCCTACAAAACTGATAAAGCAGTCCCATGGAATTACAGTTGTGAAGTAGTCCAGGGAGCCACCACAGCAGAGAAGATAACTAGGAGTGGTAAGGCTTATGCCCCTTATATGGCTGACAAAGCAAGGAAGGAAAACACTATAGAACCAAACATTGAGCCAACGCTGGAGGCAACAAAGAAAGGAGCACCGGTCACTGAAAAAGAGACATTGTGATGGTCCCTTGGAGCCTAAAGGGGGGGGGGTGAATAGGCTCTTATTAAAACTCTTTTCTTTCTCTCAAGACACAAACACTTATCTAGTTAAGTGATAGAATCACTGCGGAAGATAACCAGATAGTGGAAGTATTTTGTTTTATTATCACAAGATAAATACAACAAAATAGAAGCAAGACTCTCTTACACTCTGTTTACAAATGAACTCACACACTAGCCAACTTCTATCTCCAAAGATGAAAACGCTTGTGCATACACAGAATTAGTCTTTTCTTAACTGATGCACATTTTTTTTAATGTACAAGTATGAATATTTATACAAAACATTCCTAAGAGACAACCTTGGAACTTGTAGTTCCGAAATGCGTTCAGCACTAACTATCCCTCGGTAATCTCTCTGCCTTGACTGCTGCGGATTGTGGAGCTTAAGATCTTGGGTTTGAAGCGTATAAGTGTCTTTGTGAGTTCCCAGATATAATTAAGGTTGTGTCCACATATCCGGATGATCCACGTGTAAGATTCTTCAGGTTCTCAATAAATTCGTCTTACATCGGGACGCCACGAGCTGATAACTTTAAATGTGGTTGAGTTGAAGCAGTATCTTCTTGGTCCGGTGTAATTTTCCTTACTCCGTAGCTAATGAAGCTCGGAACCTTACTCCGTGTCGGTGGTTGCTTACTCCGTATCTATTTAGTACTGGAATCCTTAGTCCGTGTCAGCGCTTTCTTACTCCGCATGTAAGTTCCTTACTCCGTATGTAAGTTCCTTACTCCGTATGTAATTTCCTTACTCCGGGCGAGTCTTGAAAAGTCTAATGACTTATTCCGTGTCAGCGCTTTCTTACTCCGCATGTAAATTCCTTACTCCGTATGTAAGTTCCTTACTCCGGGCGAGTCTTGAAAAGTCTGATGACTTATTCCGTGTCAGCGCTTTCTTACTCCGCATGTAAGTTCCTTACTCCGTATGTAAGTTCCTTACTCCGTATGTAATTTCCTTACTCCGGGCGAGTAAGATATCCGTATTCCTTACTCCACATCTGGTTTCCTTACTCCGCACTTATCCTTTAAGTTCTTAGTCCGTACGAATGTTCCTTATTCCGTATGTATTTGTGACTTGGTTATTTACCAAGTGTTTGATGACACTCACTCTTGTCCGAATCAGGATTATGTATCCTGTCCTTAGCTTTGCTCTCACGAGTGCATCTCTGGATTAGTAACATATCTTCTGCAATGATCAAATAATCACAAAAGATCTCAGATCAAATTACATAAGGCTTTATCAGCATTATCCAAATCTGGGT
Source organism: Taxillus chinensis (assembly GCA_023512835.1). NCBI lineage: Eukaryota > Viridiplantae > Streptophyta > Magnoliopsida > Santalales > Loranthaceae > Taxillus > Taxillus chinensis. The sequence goes on along the minus strand of CM042090.1, from coordinate 54,094,410 downwards.
TTGATCCAACAATCTCCCCCAATTATGGATATGCCCCAAACCCTTTGTAATCTGATCTGGTAAGCAATGCAAAAGAATAACATACAGAATACACAACACAACCAATTTCATTAATCAGCAACTAAATACAATTCAGCCTTAATACAAGTTTTTCACTAGGGTACATAAGGCTTACTATACTTGAAGATCATAGTTGCTGCCTTCTCTCTAAGCTCCATTGTCTGCTTCATCGTAAAGGTGGTGTGTTGGCTCCAATATTTGTCCACAGTTAAGAATGACTTGATGAAGTGACAGACAAAGGCTCCGCAGCTATCTCCATCCGGCTGTTGTGGCACTTGCTTCTTGCCCCGGAATGTTGCCTTGAGTTTCTCGATCGGACGTGGGGTGTGATGCCCAACTCTTCATATAATCCGGCTTTCTTCACACTTCGGTCGACTGAGACACAGAGGTTCCCATTGATTCTTCCTAACGAAGTGCTCCACAATCTGATGAGAATCAATGAGAATCATTTGCTTGGACTGAATCATGAAGACAGCCATCATGAAGTGTGGCGACATGATCCGGTACGGAATGAGGATGGTTGAAAGAGTTTTCCATGGTTTGCTATCCTCAGCAGTTCCGTCGATGAAGGACTGAATTAGCTCCACACTGGGAAGATAGCCCTCATTCCAACACGGCAGAACGTCAAACAAGTGCCCATCTTTGTAGAGATGGAAACAGCCTCATCTCCATTTTAGCGACTCTCGAGAAGTTGTCAATGTCTTCTGTAGTAAAGAGTCCTTTCTCCGAACAGAGAGTCTGAATGTCGGCCAGGGAGAAAGGGTACATTTCAGAAAGACATCTTCTCTCAGCAGAAGACGCAGCATAGGATTTCATTGCCTTGCGCAAGCTTCCATCCGCATCAGAAGGGTCAAACTCCGCATATGATGGAAGGAAGGTATCAGCTGCGGATGAGAAGGATGGAGGAGGAGCTGGAGCTGCAGTAGCGGAGCTTGGTTGAGAGAAGCGGCTTCGTTTGGGAATTTGAACTCCCTGAAGCACTGAAGTGGCAGGCCGCTTCTCAGTCCGAGTAGATGGTTGTGGGGCAGAAGGAGTAGACGGATCAGATGACACTCTCTCCCCCGGTTTGGCAGATCGTCGGGAAGCAACAGGAGGACGAGCCATCGTGTGCACCAAATCCGCGAAGGAGGTAGACAATGAATGGACGGATGTGGCGACAAGATCCATTTTCTGCTCCATGGAAGTGGAGGAGTCACCGAGAGCGGAGAGGAGTTGGGCGCCGAGGGCATCAACTTTGGCAGCGATGGCAGAAATTTGGGCGCTTTGAGCTTGGGCATGTCGGTCCAGCTGGGCGGAAAGCACAGCGTCGGAGTGGACCGTGCCAAAAGAGGCACGCCCAAGGACCAACTCCGGAGCTTTGGAGGACTCCCCCGCATGAACAGGAGCAGGAGTGCGTTGGGCAGAGGAGTCCGCAGGAGTATCAGCAGCAGGAGGAGCATCCGGAGCATCAGAGACATCCGGAGCATCGGAGGCAGCCTGAGCATTGGAGGCATCCGGAGCAAGGGACCCGCTTTGACCAGATAAGTCAACCACGGGAATCGCGGCAGCAGGAGAAGAGGGTCCAGCCTTAGCAGAGGAAGGACTTCGTGCAGCAGGGATTGGGCCGGAGGGTGTAGGGAACGGCACATCGGGAATGGCAGCGGACGTAAGAAAACCGTGGTCCAAGTTCCAGATGATCATGCTCTCCGGGGATTGGGTATTGCGTGTGTAAAACACTCGGAGATCGGTGTCAGGAATGGAGGATGTGTGGGCTAGGCTGAAACGGAGCCAAAGGTCCGTTAAGGTGTCGGCGGAGAGATAGTCAAGGTAATCTCGAGGTTGAGGTAGGGGAGGCAAAGGGGCTTTCGGAGAAGCGGCCGGGACATCAGTGGTGGCGACAGCAACAGCGGTATCGACGGCAGCAGCAATAGCGGATGTGGAGGGAGTGGGGACATCAGCAGCAGAGGGGGCTGAGGAAACAGCTTTAGACGCACTGCGCTGAGAGGGCCCCGCAACCTCGGACGGTTCGGCACGGACGCTTGGCTAGGAGGCCCGTGAGTGGGAGGGCGCAGCAACAGACCGAATCCGGGAGGATCGGGGTGCAGAACTGACCTCGTGGGCTTGGCTGTCGGAGGGGTCACCAATAGAGCTGCCTTGTTGTTCCGAGGTAGGGAGAATGCGGAGAGCTACAGTGGGTCGGCGAGCGGTCATGTTCCCGTCCGGCGTAAGGTAACGGAGGTAATAAGCCGAGGGAAACGAGACAGCATCAACTCGGGCGAAATGGTCCGGACGTAGATGCCGGAAGACAATGCAGAGGATGCGCCCGAAGGAATGGTTTTTGGGACCATTCTGCAGCAAACGAAATAAGTCCCCCAATCCATCGGAAGACCTTCAAAAACGCCGTACATGGCCAGGAGAAGGTCGTACGGAACTGAGTCCAGGGCGGATGTGCGAGCCAGTAGGCATCGACTTAGAATGGTCGCCATACATCGATAGCGACCCTGGAAGGATTTCACCTTGTATTCCTTCCCCTTGTTCGTGCAACCCATAGAAGCCGCCATTGGATTGGCATCCGGGCGCTGTGGTTCACCAAGAGGTAGGTGGAGAGCAGCGCGGAGAACAGCCGGAGTGATGATGATGGATTCACCGCGGACATAAGAGGTTATGGAATCGGTGGTGCAGTGAATCCGTTGGTAATACTCAAGAACGTCGTCGATAAGAAGATCGACGGGATTGGAGATTAGGCTGAGTATATGCGAGGCTTCAAGGAGAGGGCAAAGCTGGAAAAACCAATCCGGAGGATTAGAAACATCATTCCAATCAACCAGATGGCCAGGATTAACGCCGGAAAGAGAGATTCTGGGTGCCATTGCAGATTAGATTGGAAGGACAAGATGAAAGGTGAGGTCTTGACAGTGGAAGGAGCAACGAGAGGTTTAGGGATTTGAAATGAGCAATACTCGTGCTTGCAGAATGATCGGAACATATAAGACCGAGTCCGCAAATGTCAGCGGGCCTAGGAATGTGCGAGTGAGATAGGGACCCGCGCGACATGCTGATGTCATTAGTCTGGATATCGATGCGCCTCCGAATGAAACGATGTCGTGGAGACCGCATGACCAAGTAAAGATAACAACTGGTTGCCATCCAGAGAAGTATGTGTGCAACCCGAGATATGTATTTAATGAATCATCATTATTCCTCCTCAAAAGCATGCGACATATGAGTATATATGAGATTCTAAATTACTCAGGAGCTCAGAGATAGAAGGTACCTCAGTATTTGCCATGAGGCAGACGTTCGGCTTAGTGGTCGGCTCATCATCCGAGGATTCCTCCTCTTCTTCCGAGCCACTCATGTATTTTGTCACGAGCGCCTTCCTCTTGCTCTTCTTTGTTGTCTGAGGTGGAGCGGCGAGGAGTTACCTTGTCACTTTTCTCGGCCACTTTTGATTTGGACCTGCATTCCTTGGCCCAGTGACCGGTTTTCCCACAATTGAAGCATTCCTGGGAACTGGACTCCGGTCGCTCCTTCCTTTGGAACGATGATGATGAGCGTCTTCTGAACCCTTTTCTGCTTTTCCGTAGGAATCGCTCAAAGGATTTGACAAGAAGGGCTATCTCCTCCTCACGTCAGAATCAGAATTCTCGGACACGTCCGTATCATCATTCCTCAGTATGTTTAGACATTCTGTAGCTTTGAGAGCTACCCCCTTTTCTTTCCGAGCTATTTTCTCATCCCTGTCGAGTACTTAAACCTGACTTCGTGAGTCCGCAGCTCTCCATACGGTTCTTCAAGGGGAACATACCGCGCTTTTTGTCGATTGCATCTGGAGTTGTTTGGAGTAGTAGCGATCCGACAAGGAGCGAAAGAACTTGTCATTGATCGGGATTGAGAATAGTGCTCATTGACGGTCTTCACTCAAGAATGAGCTTGCCAAATCTCCGATAGATGCTTTCGAGTGATTCGCCCGGTTTATGATTAAAACTCTCAAAGTTCCGTGAGAGTGCAGATCACATTCTCGCATTTGGGACCGACTCCCCTCATAGAGGATTGTTAGTTTGTCCCAAACAGCTTTTGCTGTCATGCAGCCCTGGACGTCTGTGAAAGCCTCGGAATCCAAGGACGATGTAACATAAGCCAGAGCCTTTTCACTAGCGCATTGCCAGGCTTTTTCATCGTTGGTAAGTTCAGCATCTGTCTTTGGCCTCCTAACTCCATTTTCTCCGATAGTCATCGGAATTGGAATCTCCTTATAAAGACATGACCACATAAGATGATCATGGCAAACCATAAACATCTTCATGCGAGCTTTCCACTGGGAGAAAAGCTCAGGTATGAATTTGGGCGGTTTCGTTAAAGTAAAGCCAGAACTCCGTGGTTGAGAAGCGGCGGCAGCAGCAAGTTGAGGTGGGTCGACATTTTCACTGCTGCTTCGATTCGGGATGGGCTCCTATGCACCTCCGGAGTTAAGGCGAGTGTTGAATAGCATACTGCTTTCTTCGTCCATTTCTGAGATTGAAAGAGTGGGATCTCTACTTAGAACAAAATAGAACTTGCTCGGATACCACTTGATGGTCCCTTGGAGCCTAAAGGGGGGGGGGTGAATAGGCTCTTATTAAAACTCTTTTCTTTCTCACAAGACACAAACACTTATCTAGTTAAGTGATAGAATCACTGCGGAAGATAACCAGATAGTGGAAGTATTTTTTTTTATTATCACAAGATAAATACAACAAAATAGAAGCAAGACTCTCTTACACTCTGTTTACAAATGAACTCACACACTAGCCAACTTCTATCTCCAAAGATGAAAACGCTTGTGCATACACAGAATTAGTCTTTTCTTAACTAATGCGCATTTTTTTTAATGTACAAGTATGAATATTTAAGGTTGTGTCCACATATCCGAATGATCCACGTGTAAGATTCTTCAGGTTCTCAATAAATTCGTCTTACATCGGGACGCCACGAGCTCATAACTTTAAATGCGGTTGAGTAGAAGCAGTATCTTCTTGGTCCGGTGTAATTTTCCTTACTCCGTAGCTAATGAAGCTCGGAACCTTACTCCGTGTCGGTGGTTGCTTACTCCGTATCTATTTAGTACTGGAATCCTTAGTCCGTGTCAGTGCTTTCTTACTCCGCATGTAAGTTCCTTACTCCGTATGTAAGTTCCTTACTCCAGGCGAGTCTTGAAAAGTCTAATGACTTATTCCGTGTCAGCGCTTTCTTACTCCGCATGTAAGTTCCTTACTCCGTATGTAAGTTCCTTACTCCGTATGTAATTTCCTTACTCCGGGCGAGTAAGATATTTGGATTCCTTACTCCGCATCTGGTTTCCTTACTCCGCACTTATCCTTTAAGTTCTTAGTCCATACGAATGTTCCTTATTCCGTATGTATTTGTGACTTGGTTATTTACCAAGTGTTTGACGACACTCACTCTTGTCCGGATCAGGATTATGTATCCTGTCCTTAGCTTTGCTCTCACGAGTGCATCTCTGGATTAGTAACATATCTTCTGCAATGATCAAATAAACACAAAAGATCTTAGATCAAATTACATAAGGCTTTATCAGCATTATCCAAATTCTGGGTTTGATCCAACACATTGGAATTCCTAAAATTCATGAAACAAAGCGAGTATAATATTGTGGATCAGCTAAGTCGACAACCGGCTCGTATCTCATTGGTCTCATTAATGATGTTTTTCCAACCTCACCGGGAAGCACTATTGAAAGTCCTGAGCCAAGCTTACGTTCCTCCAACCATCTCAGTCGTGAATGTAGATGGACTCACTAGTAACCTCATCATGAATAATGTCATTAGCTTTGGAGATAACGAGCTACCCCAAGAAGGAAGGGGGCACATAAAAGCTTTTCACATCACGGTCAAATGCAAGGAGCACACCATAGCCCGTGTACTCATTGACAACGGCTCTGCCTTGAACATTATGCCCTTGCATATACTGCAGCAACTTCCAATCGACGCATCCTATATGCGTCCCTATATGATGAAGGTACGAGCATTCGATGGAGGAAAGCGTGACGTGGTGGGAACTCTGGACATTCCACTCTTGATTGGGCCAACGACCTTTATGGTGGAATTCCAGGTGATGGACATTACGCCTTACTATAGTTGTTTATTGGGAAGGCCTTGGATACACATGGCAGGAGCCGTGCCATCAAGCCTGTCATCACTGGTTTTCGTCCGGGCCCTTTTGGGGTGAGCTCAAACTAAACCAATGGTGAGAAAATTTAGAGTCGCCACCAACTGTTTTTGGAGTACAGTTGGATACCCTCTACTTTGAGTAGTTTTAAGTGTATGGTCTGCGTTATCAGAGATGGGTTCGGGAGTTGGTTACGTGTAGGGAAGGATTAGCACCCCTACAGTGCCCTTTCAGTATCTAATTTAGGAGGAGGAGGCTTTATTTTATTATACTGCCATGAGTGGGCTAAGTTAAAAAGTTTATGATTTTTATTTGGCTAAGTTATTTATTAAAGTCATGGTTAAAATGGATTTATCCTAAATTTCTAAAGGGAATCCTAAAGGTTTTGGATTTTTGAAGTGGATAATGAGATCCTAGGGATTGGTTTGTTTTTTGGTTTTGCTCTTGAAAATTGAAAATCCTAAAAAATATTTGTTTATTTTTCCCCCTTTTTGGTTTGGGTTAGAACATGCATTTTGTGTTTGTTTTTCTATATTTTTTGTTGTTTTTTTTTTGTTTTTTTTTGTTTTTTTTTTTTTTGTTGGAAGACATTTGGAAAACATTTTATGAAAACATTTTCAAAACATGTTGTTGAAGAGATTTTAAAAAAAACATTTTATTAAAAAAAACATTTTGTTTTTTTTTGTTTGTTTTTCTGTTTTGTTTTGTTTTTTTGTTTGTTTGCTTGTTTTGTTTGTTTTGTTTTCTCTTTTTTTTTTGAAAACATTTTGAAAATTATTTATTGAAAACGTTTTGAAAAACATGTTTGTTTTTTTTTTTGTGTTTTTTTTTTTGACTTTTTTTTTTTTTTTTGTTTTTGGAAACCTTTCTTTCTTTCCCCTTTTTTTTGTTTTGTGAACCCAAAATCTTAAAGCCAATTTAGGAACATATGCATGAAAATAAAAACATGGAGTGTGTGATTATGGCATCCACAAAAGAAAAAGAAAATCACTCTTTTTTTTCTCTTTATTTTCATGTTCTCCCTCTGCTCTCTCCTTTTTCTTTTTTGTTTTCCCTTTCTTTTTACTATACTTTACATATTACAACATACACATAGGAAGAAATACAGGAAAATACAATGAAAAAGGCTAAAAAGCAATTACATCAAATATAGATAAGCTAAAAAACGAAAATTAGAAAAATGCTAAAAAACAATTACACCAAATATAGATACAAATAAACTGAAAAAAGTATTGAAAAGATAAGGGCTGAACCGACTTTGAAGCTTTGCAACGCCAATCTTCTGCTTGAGCTCCGCCGGCGCTGATAATCACTTGCTTAGAACCAATAAGATCTGACAGCGAGGTTTATGAAGAGACTTCCCTGGTGTTTGGAGATAGGAGGGCTGAAGTTGGAGTTTACAAGGAGTGGATGAGTGATCTCTTATGATGATGATTCTGGGATTCTGTGTTTTTTTGGGTTTGCCAGGAGGAAGCTGGGGCGTTTTTTGATGATGAGGCTGGGGCATTTTCTGATGATGATGAGGCTGGTTTTGATGATGAGACTGGTTTTTCCCCTTTTTTGAATTTCTCTCCTTTCTTTCTTTTCCTTTCTCTCTCTGTGTTTTTTTTTGCTCCGTCTGCACTGGGATGAGGAAGGGATGTAAAAGGGTACAGGTTTTTTTTCCTTTTTTTGCAACGAATTCCTTTTTTTTTAATTACCTTTTTACCCCCACCAAAAATGCAAAAATGGATAACCTTCCAGGAATTGTTTGGGGAGATCCGTATTCGCCTACATAGGCATTTTGAAGAGTTTTGCATGATCACTTTTGCGGGCAGTTTGACCAGGGGCATTGACCGTCTTTTGGCAAGTTTGACTTTTTCCAACGAAAGTTGTTTTGGCCATAACTTCTTCATTTTAAGTCCGATTTGAGCTCGGTCAAGTGCGTTGGTCTCCAATTTTCATCCTCCATCACCTGGTGTTGGTCTCGGGGTGCTTCAAGGACTTGTAGCAAAAGTCATTAATTTTGAACTCCCCCATCCATGTCAATTGTATCCATCTCGTGCAGATTGGGGTAGACCATTCCTTGGAAGTATGGGATCATTGTGGACCTGTTCAATAAGGTATATGGCATGGGCAGAAAGGTATATCAAATGGGGTTAGTATGTCCAACCCGGACAAAATAGGGTCCTACAGCTGCCCCTCTTTGTGCACTATTTGTATACAAACAGCGTCCAAAGATAAAAGGGAGTCATTTTGGACGGGTTGGAGCACTTACCTGACTTACCTAGAGGAAGAAGTACAATGGTTGGATTTGTCCCCGAGAGGGAAAAGGGGCTTCACAGGCCGGTATGCTTGGATAATACCTTGATGAGGCATCTAAGGCCGCTTGATACCGGAGATTGAAAGCCTACAACAATGACAGGCTTGAACTGAAAAAGAGAAAAGGCCCACAACAATGATGGGCGTGAACTAAAAGTTGAAAGGCCCACAGCAACGATAGGCTCGAATTGAAAAATGGAAAAAGGCTCACAACAATGATGGGCTTGAATTGAAAACTGAAAGGCCCACAGCAACGATAAGCTCGAATTGAAAAATGGAAAAAGGCCCACAACAACGATGGGCTTGAATTGAAAACGGATAGCCCACAACAACGATAGGCTTGAACTGAAAATGGATAGCCCACAACAATGATAGGCTTGAATTGAAAATGGAAAAAGGCCCACAACAACGACGGGCTTGAATTGAAAACGGATAGCCCACAACAACGATAGGCTTGAACTGAAAATGGATAGCCCACAGTAATGATAGGCTTGAATTGAAAATGGATAGCCCACAGCAACGATAGGCTTAAAGTGAAAACGGGAAAGCCCACAGCAACGATAGGCTTAAAGTGAAAATGGAAAAGCCCACAGCAACGATAGGCTTAAACAGAAAAATGAAAGGCCCACTACAACGATAGGCTTGAATTGAAAATGGAAAGCCCACAGCAATGATAGGCTTAAAGTGAAAACGGGAAAATGAAAGGCCCACTGCAATGATAGGCTCGAATCGAAAATGTAAAGCCCACAGCAACGATAGGCTTAAATTGCAAATGGATAGCCCACAGCAACGATAGGCTTGAATTGAAAATGGAAAGCCCACAGCAACGATAGGCTTGAATTGAAAACAGATAGCCCACAGCAACGATAGGCTTGAATTGAAAAATGGTAGCCCACAGCAATGATAGGCTTGAATTGAAAATAAATAGCCCACAGCAACGATAGGCTTGAATTGGGAAGACTTGTTGGAGACATCAAATGGTATTTGGGGAAATGCTTTAAGGAATTGGTGAGTTTGGGAAGTAACCCAATTTAAGCTCCCTCTACGAGTTCACTCAAGGAGATCGCTCTAAGAGGTGACCCAAAATGAGAAAAGTTTGTCAATTGCCAAAAGGGATGCGTTTAGAGCTTGGGGAAATTGCAAAGAAAGAGTTATACAGTTGAACAAAGAAAGCTAGGATAGCTTGATGAGAAGTTTGCTGAATATGAGCTCCTAGGATCTCCAGAGGCGACGACATTCCTGCAATTACAGAGTATGTTGAATGTATGCCAATGATGCATGGAATGCAATGTGCTATATGCAGGGATGCATAATCCTCAACTTGTGGTGAAATATGATGCAATGCGATGTATGCATCGAATGCCATGTGATGTATTACTGAGGGTTTGGCCGTTGTTGGAGAGGTTGGCTAACATTCAACTTGTTGGGGAACAACGTTCTCTTTGGATGGAAAGTCCGTCCTACCTTTCTTTGGGGAACTCCTGTTATGCATGAAGGGTGTTAAATTTCGCTTCGTTATATTGAGGAGATTGATTTGACGGCTTCTCTAGGGATAGTGATATCCCGTGGAGATATGAGTACTCCGAGTTGGGGGCTTTAAGTTGTTTGGGGATTTTGAGCTTGGCCCTACTCATAAGGCAATGCTAGAAGAGCTTACTGGGGATTTAAGATGTTCTACTCAAATGTGAAATGAAGACGATGTAACATGATTAAAGAGATAAAAAAAATTTTTGCTGGTTTAATTCCACAAAACATATTTATATCATAAAAAGTGTCCTATTGTCATAATCTGATAAATAGAATCGCAAGTCTTTAAAAGCATAATGTACAAATTTGATTCGAGTGTGCCGCGAGTTTGACCAAGTCTTCCACTGTTTGCAGTGTTGTTTTTGGATGATGTTGTCTCTATCGCTTGCAACGGACCCTATTTGTTGTGGTCCGGATCTTTTCGGTTCTCGATCGAACCGATTTCACCCTTCAAGATTTATTGTTGGCTTTGTATTTTACCCTTGGTGCCCTTTCGGGTTTTCACCAAGTCCGCCTTTGTTTTCTTTTTTGTCTTTTTTTGGAGCTTTGTATTTTACCCTTGGTGCCCTTTTGGGTTTTCACCAAGTCCGCTCATTACAGGAATGAGAATCTTGTTGAGAGACATGAGAGTTAAGCATAAAACTTTTTGACGGCGTCACTATTCACTGGATTAGGAAGCTCATCTCCGTCCATTTTGGCAAGGATCAATGCGCCTCCCGAGAATTCTTTTTTCACAACATATGGGCCTTCATAATTGGGAGTCCACTTTCCTCGATGGTCATCTTTGGATTGGCAAGATCTTCTTGAGGACAAGATCACCCTCTTGAAAGCTTCCGGGCTTCACCTTTTTATTGTAATTGTTCATCATTCTCTCTGTTGATACGGTTGTCCTCCGCAACCTGCTGCCAGGCGCTTGCCCTCACTTAAACTACCAGCGCTCATAACGACTTTGGGCCCATTCTGCTTCTTCGAGCTGAGTATCCTTAAGTACTCGGAGGGAAGGTATCTCCACTTCGACCGGTAGGACTACTTCCATGCCATAGACCAAAGAAAATGGAGTTGCCCCAGTCGATGTACGCACTGAGGTACGATAAGCATGCAAAGCGTAAGGTAGCTTCTCGTGCCAATCTTTGTACGTTTCGGTCATCTTTCTGATAATGTTCTTGATGTTCTTGTTGGCTGCCTCGACTGCTCCATTCATCTTTGGGCGATATGGGGTCGAGTTGCGGTGTTGAATTTTGTATGTTTCGCACAACCTCCCTATCATCCCATTGTTCAAATTGGCAGCATTGTCCGTTATGATCTGCTCGGGAAGACCATATCGGCATATGATGTTGTTACGTATAAATTGAAGTACCACAGCTTGTGTGACATTAGCGTATGATGCTGCTTCTACCCACTTGGTGAAGTAATCAATGGCTACCAAAATGAAACGATGACCATTAGACGCTTTTGGAGATATTGGTCCGATAACGTCAATGCCCCAAAGTGAGAATGGCCACGGGGAGACCATCACGTGTAGTTTGGACGGCGGTACTTGAATCTTGTTGCCATAAATTTGACACTTGAGGCATTTGCGCACATATTCAATGCAATCTTTTTCCATGGTGACCCAATAGTAGCCCATTCGCATGATTTGTCTTGTTAATGCATGTCCGTTTGCATGTGAACCACATTCCCCTTCGTGCACTTCTTTCATTATTTGTGTCGATACTTGCTTTGCCACACACCGTAATAACACCATGTCATGGTTTCTCTTGTACAGAATCGAGCCATCAAGATAATAGTTGGATGCTGACCTTCGGATATTTCTTTTATCAGATTCAGTGGCCTCTGCTGGGTATTCTTGCTTAAGCAAATATTGTTTGACGTCCTCAAACCAAGGTTTTTCTTTAGTATGTCCTTCAATGGCCATGCAATGTGCAGGAGCATCTTGTATACGGATATCGAAAGACTGAACTTCCAACTTTGTGTCTAGTAGAAGGAGGGAGGCTAGAGTTGCCAGCGCGTCAGGGAGCTGGTTGTATTCCCTGGGCATATGCTCAAATGTGATGTCCTCGAATTACTCGGCTAACTCTGCAATGTGCTTCCGATATGGGATTAATTTGTGGTTTCGAGTCTCCCATTCACCCCTTACTTGAAAAATGATGAGTGCCGAATCGCCGAACACTCGTAATTTTTTGATTCCTTTGTGAATGGCTTCTTGAAGTCCCATCACACAAGCCTCATACTCTGCCAGATTGTTTGTACAAGGGAAGGTTAGCTTTGCCGCCATGGGGAAATGTTCGCCTTTTGGGGATATCAAGATGGCCCCAACACCGTGACCTAAGAGACTAGAGGCTCCATCGAACCACATCGTCCATATACCTGATACTTCAGCCGAAATGATGTTAATGTGCTCATCTGGGAAGCCAATAGTCATGGGCTCAAAGTCTTCCAGCGCTCTATCTGCCAGATAGTCGGCTATCGCACTTCCTTTTATGGCTTTTTGAGGTACGTAGATGATATCGTACTTCGATAGGATCAACTGCCATTTGGCGATTCTTCCAGAAATGGATGGTTTTTCCAAGAGATATTTGAGCGGATCATGTCTTGAAATCAGCCAAGTAGTATGATAAACAGTGTATTGCCTCAAGATTCTTGTTATCCAGACAAGAGCACAGCACGTCTTCTCGAAGGGCGTGTAGTTTTCTTCATTGATGGTGAACTTCTTGCTGAGGTAATAAATGGCCTGCTCCTTCTTGCCTGTAGAATCATGTTGCCCCAAGACACAACCCATCGCTGACTCCTGAACGGTCAAGTATAAGATCAGAGGTCTATCCGGTACTGGTGGGATCAAAATGGGTGGATTAGACAGATATTGTTTGATCTTGCCAAAAGCTTCTTGACATCTGTCATTCCAAATTTCTGGGTTGTTCTTTTGTAAAGTCTTGAAAATGGGTTCACATGTGGCTGTCAGCTAGGAAATAAATCGGGCAATATAATTCAGTCGCCCTAGGAATCCTCTAACCTCCTTGATGGTCCGTGGTGGCGGCATCTCTTGGATAGCTCAAACTTTATCTGGATCGATTTCCACTCCTTTTTGGCTCACAATGAAACCCAACAGTTTTCCCGACATGGCTCCGAAAGTGCACTTTTCGGGGTTCAATTTTAGTTGATATTTCCGTAGCCTGTTGAAGAGCTTGCGGAGTACTTTGATATGATCTTCAGTGCTTCGAGATTTGGCTATCATGTCGTCCACATATACCTCGACTTCTTTATGCATCATGTCGTGGAATAGGGTCACCATGGCTCGCTGATAGGTTGCCCCTGCATTCCTCAGGCCAAAAGGCATCACGTTATAGCAAAAGGTGCCCCAAAGTGTCGTGAATGTGGTCCTCTCTTTGTGTTCGGGGGCCATACGAATTTGATTATAGCCCGAGAAACCATCCATGAAGGAGAATAGGGCATGTTTTCTTTGTATTATCCACTAAGGTATCAATATGAGGAAGCGGGAAGTTGTCTTTCGGACTGGCCCAATTCAGATCTCTATAGTCGACACACATGCGTACTTTGCCTCCTTTCTTTGGTACTGGTACAACATTAGCGACCCATTCTGGATAGTGGGAGACACTTAGGAAACCTGCATCCCATTGCTTTTTGACTTCTTCTTTAATCTTTAGTATCATCTCTGGCCTCATTCTTCGCAATTTCTCATGCGGCTTGCACTCGGCTTCACGGGTATGTGATGTTGCACTATATCTGTGTCTAACCCGGGCATATCTTGGTATGACCATGCAAAAATGTCGATGTAGCTTCTTAACAGCTCGATTAACTTCCTCCCGATGTCGGTAGCTATCAAAGATCCCACCCTCAATTCTTTTGGTTGACTGTCGTCCCCAAATTCACTGTTTCTACTGGGTCTTCACTTGGGACGGATAAACGGTCTTCCCTTTCCAATAGGCGTATAATCTCCCCTGGTAGCTCAGGTGTCTCTTCTATCTCATTCTCATTAGCTTCAAACACGGGCTGCTCCCAGTTTGGACTTTGGTCAAACCTTTGGCATCTCGTTTCACTTTCGCATACTATGTTTTCATTGACATTGTGATACCTGTTTATAAGAGAATGACAAGTTGGTAACCAAATATGATATGCATATGTGATGAATGGAATGCACCATGAAAGATTTGAAAAACACATTTTATTGGAAGGTTTAAGGAAAAACAAATGTTCACAGCTTCAAAGTACATAGAATACATTAAACCCCAGCGACCCGTAAGCATTACATTATGGGGAGGTCCAGGCTGGTCCAATTGTTCAATGGCTGGTTGGGATCCTCTCGTACTAAATGAACCATCTTGCTATTTGTGTCTAATACGGCTACAGTCCCCGTCTTGGGCTCAGGTTGGCTCTTATGGATAAACCCTCCACTCCGGAATGTAACATTCAAAGGGGGAAAGCTTCTCCTTTCTTCTTGTACTGGCCTTTTCTGCAATCTTGCCATTCTGACTTCTCTCTTCTTGATAGCTTCCCTCTGTCTGTCAGCTTTTGTAGGGACGTAGCCTAGCCCAAATTTTTCGGTATTTTCTCGGATGGTCAGGGGTTTCGAATCCCTTGAGCTATCAGGCCTAATCCTTGCCCCGGTTTGTACCCCTGTTTGATCATAGTGGCTGCAACCATTTTTGCTGCCTTCGAGAGACGATGGTCTGGGGCAGAAGTGACATTTACCATCTCAAAAGCCCGATAGGAGCATTCTGGCACATCTTCGTTGCTTTCAATATAAGGAACTGATGCCGGTTTGGTGACGAGGAAACTTCTCTCTCCAGAGATGCAGATGAGCCGGTTCCCCATTACAAACTTCATCTTCTGGTGGAGACTTGATGGCACCGCTCCTGCCATGTGGATCCAAGGTCTTCCCAACAAACAACTGTAATATGGCGTGATGTCCATCACCTGAAATTCCACCGTAAAAGTAGTTGGCCCAATCATGAGTGGAATATCCAGAGTTCCCACCACGTCACGCTTTCCTCTATCGAATGCCCGTACCTTCATCGTACAGGGACGCATATAGGACGCGTCAATTGGAAGTTCTTTGCAGTATATGCAAGGGCATAATGTTCAAGGCCGAGCCGTTGTCAATGAGTACGCGGGCTATGGTGTGCTCCTTGCATTTGACCGTGATGTGCAAAGCTTTTATATGTCCTTTCCCTTCTAGGGGTAGCTCGTCATCTCCAAAGCTAATGACGTTGTTCATGATGAGGTTACTGGCGATTCCGTCAACATTTGCCACTGAGACGGTCGGTGGAACATAGGCTTGGCTCAGAACTTTCAGCAAGTGCTTCCCGGTGAGGTTGGGAATCCATCATTAATGAGAGCAAGGAGATGCGGGCCGGTTGTCGGCTTAGCTGATCCACAATATTATACTCGCTCTGTTTCATGAATTTCAGAAATTCTGTGGTCTCTTCTTCAGTGATGGGTGTTCCTCTCTTTGTTGCCTCCGGTGTTGACTTAGTGTCTTGTTCTACAGCTTTTTCCTTCCTTGCTTTGTCAGCCATATCTGGGGCATATGCCCGACCGCTCCTAGTTTTCTTTTCGGCTGCGGTGGCACCCTGCACTACTTCACAACTGTAGTTCCATGGGACTGCCTTATCAGTTTTATAAGGGAAAGGAGCAGGAACACCTATGGTGAGAGGTGCAATTCCCTGCGGTAGTTGTGGGCTTCCGGGTCTCCCCCTCTTGTCTGGCACGAGACTTGAGGCATGGATAGTGAAAGGCTTGATTCCATGTGGCATAAACAGGATCTGTAGCCTTAACGTTTAAGACAAGGGGTGTAGGCACCCATGGTGATTTGAGGGAATCATCTCCTTGGATCATGTGGCTTTGGTTGTCCATTCCCCCTCTAGAGAATTCAATCATCCTTTGGTCCATGAGCTTTTGCACCACCTTGGAAAACTCAGTACATTCTGCGATGTCATGTCCCCGTGACATTTTGTGATAAAGGCATTTTTTCTCCAACTTTGTCCCCTTCTTTGTCTTTAATGTGTCGGGAGCAAGTATATATCCATATTCCTGCAGCAGGGTAAACAAATAGCTTTTCTCCATTTGTATTTGTGAAACTTTCTCTAGCCGTCCTTCCTTGTGATACGGCCACGTCATGGGAATGTTTCGAAGCGGATTCCTGTTCACATTTGGTGTCCCCGCCAGTGCGGAAAAATCCAGCCACTTTGCATCCTTTAATGCCGGAACCTTCCTTTTGAAGGTTATACGTTTTCGATATCATGTCCAACTCCACCGCATGATATTCACACCTGGCATCCGGCTTATACCAAGCCGGGGGAGGAGTCTTTATTTCTCCCAAGGGTATAGGGGTTACCATCCTTGCCTCTAAGAGCTTGGGGTATAATTCTGCATAAGTCATTGGAATTGGATCAAACTCTTGTCGTGGTCGACGAGAAGCCTGATTCGCTCCTGCTTGCTAGGTTGGGGCCCTCGGTTGCCCCTGTCCTTGGAATGAGGGTCCTGGTCCTTCCTGACTTGCTGGCCTTGGTTGCTCTACGTAAGGTGCTCTTGGTTGAAATGGATTAGGTGTCATGGGATATGGAAATGGAACCCCTCCCTGTGGCAAGTATGGCATGAATGGGGGAGGTGGTGCAGGTGCAGCGTAGGCGGCCACAGGTGACCCTCTATAGCACCCTGGTGCTTGGTAGAATGTTGGTTGTATCGGCGGGTGCGATGGGTATACCAGGTTAGTTTCATTTTCTTTCCTTTTTGCTGGTGGTTGAAACCGTTTTGATGCCTCACCTGCATCTCCCTTCGACTTTCCTCCTTTAATTCCACTTTCTACACGTTCACCGGATGCGACCAAGTCTGTGCAAGTCGTTGGAGACGTTACCGATCAACTTCTCATAGTAGACACCTTTTAGTGTGTTGATAAAAAGAGTAGTGAGTTCTCTTTCGGTAAGGGGAGGTTGGACCTCCACAGCTGCCTCTCTCCATCTTCGTGCATAATCTTTGAAATTCTCTTCGGATCCCTTCTCCATAGACTACAGGGTTAGTCGATCCAGTGCCAGCTCGGTGACATGTTTGTACTGTGCCAAGAAGGAAGTAGCTAATTCCTTCCATGTCTTAATGCAGTTTCCATTTAGTTGAAAATACCAGCGAAGGGATGCCCCAGTTAGGCTTTCCTAGAAACAATGCATGAGGAGCTTGTCTTCACCAGCATAAGCGGCCATCTTTTGACAATACATGGCCAGATGTGTCTTCGGACATCGTGTCCCATTGAACTTTTCAAAATCTGGCATTTTGAATTTTGGCGGTAGCACCACTCCAGGGACTAAGCATAAGTCTTGTGGGCTGGTCATACCATAGCTGTCAATGCCTTCTACGGCCTTCAATCTTTCCTCGAGTTGGCGTAGAGCGAGCGACTCAATATTTTCCTGAGGAGCTGGGGAACCCACCACTTCCATTACATTTCCTGGTGCGGGCATAGTGAAATGAGTTTGATTTGGGGTAGGTGGTTGTGCCATAGCAGGATGGTATGTGGGTGCCTGGCTTGGAGCCAGGTTGGGTGGTGACCGACCCCTCGTCCCTGCTCTTGATGGTGATTGGTAGTTCCCCCGGTCGGAATTCTTTCTCTTTTCTTCGGTTAATTTTGTGAGCATTTCCATTATTGCAAACATTTGCCCCTGTAGGGTTTGTTGTGGACTGTTCCAACCCCATGAGTCCGTTCTCTGTTTCTTCGCCATTGGCTGCGGTTGAGGTATTTGATTGCGCCGGGATTGAGATTGTAAGAGTGCGCAATCCTGGAGGGAGGCTGCTACCCACCTGGGTACAAGGGAACTTTTATTTGATTTTTCATTTGATATGCATGTATGCATGAATGTCTATCTAGAGGGTTAAAGAAACAAACAACTTTATTGCAAACAAAACACACAATATAAACACTCAATGCAAACGTACAATGCCGAAATGCCATGTAAAATGGAAGCTATCACTACGTGATCTTAAGGCATTCTTCCGGTCATCTCCTAAGGAGCACGACGCCTCTTTCTCTGGGGTGGTCGTTTACCGCTTCCTCCCGCCGCTTCATTATGGTCGCGATCTATTTTTCCCTCAATCGCAGCCTTTGAAGAGTTCCTTCTAGAGATGCTTCTAGCCTCGGATCCTTGCCTTAAAGTCTCGATTCTCCAGGAGGATAGCCTTCATGTCTGAAGTTAGGCGTGGCTTGTGTTGTGCCCTCCAAGATATGTATCTTTGGGAAAACACCAGGTTTTGAAATCGTTGGGTTGAATCTTGTGTGGTGTGGACCATGCTTGATACATCTTCTTGTCTTCTTCTGTGAGCATGGTTCTGCTGTAAGTGAAGTCACACTCTTCCATGCCAAAGAGCACGGGAATAATCTGATAACGCCCCACTTGTCTTCCCACCTGCAGTGGTGCATATGCAGTTCCTCCCCAGGGACCTAAAAGTGGAACCCAATTGTAGTCCCCGCAGCTATATGTCATGGAGACCACCGGCATCCAAGGAGCAGTCCAGGTAATGTCAACTTCTGTGAGGTTCCCCAACTTCTTTTTCCAGCTTTCAAAGTCTTTTGGTAGGTTCCACTTGCTGAGCAGAATATCTAGTAGTGTTGTGGCTGGTACTTGATAAACAGCAGGGAAACGATGAACACCTACGGGGAAATGACCTTGCAACCAAGTACATAGGAGAGGTAAGCACCCCATGAACTGTCCTGAGCCTTTACTCCTTAGGTAAGTAAGAGATCGGATGGTTTCGGCCAAGATAGCGAGGAGTAGGGTCACATCCTTTGAGCACTCTTTGGACCAAATCTACAATTGCCCCATCAATGTGGGCCGGTATTGTAAGGACCCGTACCTTGAGTTAGTCACAGTTTTGCCTTCTGAGTAGAGTTGTTTTCTAGATTTTGACCTAGTGAATGGGCTCAAATGAATTCACGTGCAAAAGGAAAGATGCTTAGAATGATGTCCTCTATCTACCACAGAAGTTTCAGGCCAAACGGACATGTATGTGAGGTACACGTGAAATGGGTCCATTTCACGTGCAAGTGTGGTTGTCTTCTACATGATGCAAGGAGGCTAGGGGTGAAGTTTGAGCGCATTTGGAGTGCATATGGAGTTGCACGTGAATTGGGGAATTCACGTTCAAATTGGTGTGCAGCCATATTTTTGCATGGTTCCCTTGGTTTTGACATTCTAATGATCTTTCTCCAAAGGACCATGTTGAAATTCTGAGTATTTTGGCCTATATGGGTGCGAAAAGGTGCTAACTTGTGTGATCAAAACTACGTCGTTTTGATCCTGGGATTTACTTAATCAAAACTACGTCGTTTTGATGTGGGTAGTGTCTATATAATGAGGGCTTGAGTTTGAGTTTAGGGTTCTTGTGTTCTTCTTTGTTGCAGTTCTTTGCCAAAGAGAGAGAGAGAGAGAGAGAGAGAGGATCTCCGGGCGATTCTTTGTGGTGGTTCGCGCCGTTGGAAGGTGTCTAGCGTAAAGGTTAGGACAAAAGTCTGAGGTAGGGATTCATGTTCTTCCTAACTCTCCTCTGTTCTAGGATATTCGCCTATATATATATATATGTAAATCCATATAGGTGTGATCTCTTATATGGATGTTGGCCTTCAGTGGCATGTTCTGTTGATTCTGATGTGGAATTTGGCCTGAGGATTTTCTGGGTTTATTTATGCCCACCATGTGTTTGA
The DNA here is from genome assembly GCA_023512835.1 of Taxillus chinensis. Taxonomy (NCBI): domain Eukaryota; kingdom Viridiplantae; phylum Streptophyta; class Magnoliopsida; order Santalales; family Loranthaceae; genus Taxillus; species Taxillus chinensis. Next base: position 54,074,675 of record CM042090.1, on the reverse strand, counting down.
TGAAATGTCTGTGAGGCTTGCTGAGACTTGCACACTATGTATTTGATAAAATGCCTGTGAGGCCTGCATGCCATGTATTCAATATAATGCTGTGAGACCTTGTATATGGGTGTCCGATGATATACCCGTGTGCTGGTGTGTCCCGTGTTTGATTTGTATTTGATAAAAAGCCTGTGAGGCTGATGTGTGTGGCTTGTATCCGACCATGTTGGTCCCTCCCGAAATAAAGTGTGAATGCCGTGTCGAGTTTACATGTTGAGATGTAATGCTATCGTTGTTCTTCTTGGTCTGTTTGAGACCGAGACGAGATATGGGACAGGCACAATAGGTTGGACCCCTTGAGATTTGGCCAGGACGTGGTCCCGAGTCTCGGTGTAGCACTCACGACGGTGGGCTAAGTCTACACCCATTCCTGAGGGTAGGTATGGCGCCCGAGGAGGTGGTTGACCATATCGACTCGGGTGGAAAATGTTGCATTGGTGTCCATGCAACATTCGCCTAGATGTGGTATGTCATGTCGCCGTGGTGGCGGGGTGTCCTCTCGCCCTTCAGTGCGGGCTCAGGTAAAGAGTGTTTACCTGGGTGATGTTCTTGCTTTAGCCTTAGGCACGACACGAGCACAAGCATACACATATCATGCATGTTGTAGAGCGGGACGGGTCCGGGGAGACCGGATCCCTACTGAGCTATGGTTTGCTCACCCCTCCTATAAACCGTCCTTTTGCAGGGTTTAGCGGCGGTAGGTGAAGGCCGAGGAGCTAGGTCCCCGAGGTGGGAGTTATATGTTATTTCCTTTGTCGTACTCGTGGTTTTATGTTCGGAATTTGGTTTGGTTTTATTTGTACCAAGACACCTGGCTTCATAGGGGTTTTCCCCCGCCGGGTTGTAATAAACATTTAGTCTTTGAAATGAAATAAAATGAGATGTTGTTATTCAATTTGTGTTTGTGTGCATGGTTTGGGAGCAGGAGCATGCCCCTTGGCATGTTACCTGGTTGTGCAGGTTTGGGACAGCACCCGTGCCAGAAGTCCTTTTAAGGTGCTTGCACCAACCCCTTGTCCCTTCGGGTGCGGGCATGGGCAGTCACTACTCATTTCCAAGTGGAAGGAAATTGGGGCGTGACAGGTATCCTCGGGAAAATGACTAGCCCATATATAGCTAGTGTAAGCAATTTGTGTCCCTCCGCTTCTGTTGCAGTTTGTATTATCTCTTTGATTGTTGCCCATGGAAGATATTCGCGCCCACCGTAAGCTATGACCGCCGGTGAGTCCCATACTGGCTTTCCCATAATCTCAGCAAAGGCCCTTCGGCATGACCTTCTGGGCTTTGGCAGATAGATTTTCAATTTGTTTTCCACGGGGATATGCAGTAATCGTCTGTATTCTTCTATTGTGGGAACAAGATCTAGGCTGTTGAAGTTGAAACACCGCCGTCGAGGTTCCCAGAAATAAATGGCTGCCCCCAGCATATCCATATCGGCCAGTAGCTCAGTTACATGGAGCAAATCCCCAAACTGTTGTATGTATATGCTTTTCCTTTCGTCTGACCACTGCTTCCATATTGTCTGTACCTCCTTAGTGTAGTCCAGCCGATCTTCTATGACAACATGTTCTGCCTTGTAGGCCTCTCCTGGCGGGAAATCTCCAAGGCGAAGTTGAATGTCTCCTGATGCTTGGGCCACTACTCTGACAGTCTCCTTGTCCTGAAGGCCTTTTAAGAGATGACTGAAAGTTGCCATGCCTATATGAATGATGAATGTCATGTTATGCATGATGATAGGTTAGGATGACAAGTCAGGATAAAGAATAAACCAATAGTAAAGACAGTCAAATGTGCAGGGGATGACTTAAAGACTACCCTACAAAACAAAGGTTAGCATGGCATGGAATGAGCAAACAAAATGTGGGTCAATACCCCTGATGGGCTTTTATTGCTACCCCTATCTTATTCGTTGGTTCCCAAACTTCCTCAATAGAGGGCTCCGTACACCATGGGATTTACCGGAGGGGGATCTTAAAAGGACGTGCCTTAAAAGAACCTCAAGCTTGAGTGAGGTGTCCGAGGCCCCATTGCGGATAATGATCAACGTCTTGGGACCGTACTTGAACCTCGCTAACCTAAATTGTGCTAAACCCGGGTATAGGGTTATGCATGAATGCAACAAGTATGGAAACGATGAATCACAACTATCATGGTAATTAAAGCGTATAAATAAATCACAGTAAACAAGACCAATAAATAAGAAATAAATGTCTAAAAAAACAACTTAGCACAACAGTTAAACATATGCAACAGTATAATTAAAGATAACCTCCTAAGTCCTAGTTCTAGACCTAACTCTCTGAAGTGTTCATTCTTAAATCCCCAGCAGAGTCGCCAGCTGTCATCACTGGTTTTCGTCCGGGCCCTTTTGGGGTGAGCTCAAACTAAACCAATGGTGAGAAAATTTAGAGTCGCCACCAACTTGTTTTTGGGGTACGATTGGATACCCTCTACTTTGAGTAGTTTTAAGTGTATGGTCTGCGTTATCGGAGATGGTTCGGGAGTTGGTTACGTGTAGGGAAGGATTAAAGACCCCCCTAAGGGCGCCCTTTCGGTATCTAATTTAGGAGGAGGAGGCTTTATTTTATTTATACTGCCATCACTGGGCTAAGTTAAAAAGTTTATGATTTTTATTTGGCTAAGTTATTTATTAAAGTCATGGTTAAAATGGATTTATCCTAAATTTCTAAAGGGAATCCTAAAGGTTTTAGATTTTTGAAGTGGATAATGAGATCCTAGGGATTGGTTTGTTTTTTGGTTTTGCTCTTGAAAATTGAAAATCCTAAAAAATATTTGTGTATTTTTCCCCCTTTTTTGGTTTCGGTTAGAACATGCATTTTGTGTTTGTTTTTCTATATTTTTTGTTGTTTTTTTTTTTTTTTTTTGTTTTTTTGTTTTTTGTTGGAAGACATTTGGAAAACATTTTATGAAAACATTTTCAAAACATGTTGTTGAAGAGATTTAAAAAAAACATTTTATTAAAAAAAACGTTTTGTTTTTTTTGTTTGTTTTCTGTTTTGTTTTGTTTTTTTGTTTGTTTGTTTTGTTTTCTCTTTTTTTTTTGAAAACATTTTGAAAATTATTTATTGAAAACGTTTTGAAAAACATGTTTGTTTTTTTTTTGTGTTTTTTTTTTTACTTTTGTTTTTTTTTGTTTTTGGAAACCTTTCTTTCTTTCCCCTTTTTTTTTGTTTTGTGAACCCAAAATCTTAAAGCCAATTTAGGAACATATGCATGAAAATAAAAACGTGGAGTGTGTGATTATGGCATCCACAAAAGAAAAAGAAAATCACTCTTTTTTTTTCTCTTTTTTTTTCATGTTCTCCCTCTACTCTCTCCTTTTTCTTTTTTGTTTTCCCTTTCTTTTTACTATACTTTACATATTACAACATACACATAGGAAGAAATACAGGAAAATACAATGAAAAAGGCTAAAAAGCAATTACATCAAATATAGATAAGCTAAAAAACGAAAATTAGAAAAATGCTAAAAAACAATTACACCAAATATAGATACAAATAAACTGAAAAAAGTATTGAAAAGATAAGGGCTGAACCGACTTTGAAGCTTTGCAACGCCAATCTTCCGCTGAGCCCCGCTGGCCGATAATCACTTGCTTAGAACCAATAAGATCGACAATGAGGTTTATGAAGAGACTTCCCTGGTGTTTGGAGATAGGAGGGCTAAAGTTGGAGTTTGCAAGGAGTGGATGAGTGATCTCTTATGATGATGATTCTGGGATTCGTGTTTTTTGGGTTTGCGGGCAGGAGGAAGTCGGGGCGTTTACGATGATGATGAGGCCGGTTTTGATGATGAGACCGGTTTTTCCCCTTTTTTGAATTTCTCTCCTTCCTTTCTTTTCCTTTCTCTCTCTGTGTTTTTTTTTTTGCTCCGTCTGCACTGGGATGAGGGAGGGATATAAAAGGGTACAGGTTTTTTTTCCTTTTTTTTTTGCAACGAATTCCTTTTTTTTTAATTACCTTTTTACCCCCACCAAAAATGCAAAAATGGATAACCTTCCAGGAATTGTTTGGGGAGATCCGTATTCGCCTACATAGGCATTTTGAAGAGTTTCGCATGATCACTTTTGCGGGCGATTTGACCAGGGGCATTGACCGTCTTTGGGCAAGTTTGACTTTTTCCAACGAAAGTTGTTTTGGCCATAACTTCTTCATTTTAAGTCTGATTTGAGCTCGGTCAAGTGCGTTGGTCTCCAATTTTCATCCTCCATCACCTAGTATTGGTCTCGGGGCGCTTCAAGGACTTGTAGCAAAAGTCATTAATTTTGAACTCCCCCATCCGTGTCAATTGTATCCATCTCGTGCAGATTAGGGTAGACCATTCCTTGGAAGTATGGGATCATTGTGGACCTGTTCAATAAGGTATATGGCATGGGCAGAAAGGTATATCAAATGGGGTTAGTATGTCCAACCCGGACAAAATAGGGTCCTACAAAGCCTTCACCAGAAGATGAAATTTGTACTGGGGGACCAGCTCATTTGCATCTTTGGAGAGACAAGTTTCCTCGTCACCAAACCGGCATCAGTACCTTATATTGAAAACAACGAAGATATGCTAGAATGCTCCTATCGGGCTTTTGAGATGGTGAATGTCGCTTCTGCCCCAGACCATCATCTCTCGAAGGCAGCAAAAATGGTTGCAGCCACTATGATCAAACAGGGGTACAAACCGGGGTAAGGATTAGGCCTGACAGCTCAAGGGATTCAGAAACCCCTGAACATCCGAGAAAATACCGAAAAGTTTGGACTAGGCTATGTCCCTACAAAAGATGATAGACAGAGGGAAGCTATCAAGAAGAGGGAAGTCAGAATGGCAATATTGCAGAAAAGGCCAGTACAAGACGAAAGGAGAAGCTTCCCCCCCTTGAATGTTACATTCCGGGGTGGAGGGTTTATCCATAAGAACCAACCTGAGCCCAAGACGGGGACTGTAGCCGTGTTGGACACAAATGAGCATGCACCAAGCGAGAGGGTTCAGTTAGTGCGAGAGGATCCCAACCAGCCATTGAACAATTGGACCAGCCTGGACCTCCCCATAATGTAATGCTTACGGGTCGCTGGGATTTAATGTATTCTATTTTAATGTACTTTGAAGCTGTGAACATTTGTTTTTCCTTAAACCTTCCAATAAAATGTGTTTTTCAAAATCTTTCATGGTGCATTCCATTCATAACATATGTATATCATATTGGGTTACCAACTTGTCATTCTCTTATAAGCAGGTATCACAATATCAATGAAAACATAGTATGCGAAGGCGAAACGAGATGCCAAAGGTTTGACCAAAGTCCAAACTTGGAGCAGCCCGTGTTTGAAGCTGACGAGAATGAGATAGAGGAGACACCTGAACTACCAGGGGAGATTATACGTCTATTGGAAAAGGAAGACCGTTTATCCATTCCAAGTGAAGACCTAGTAGAAACAGTGAATTTGGGGATGACAGCCGAACCAAAAGAATTAAGGGTGGGGTCTTTGATAGCTAATAACATCAAGAAGAAGTTAATCGAGCTGTTAAGAAGCTATATCGACATTTTTTCATGGTCGTACCAAGATATGCCCGGATTAGACACAGACATAGTGCAGCATCACATACCAGTGAGGCCGGAATGCAAGCCAGTTCAGCAGAAAATGAGAAGAATGAGACCAAAGATGCTACTGAAGATTAAAGAAGAGGTCAGAAAGTAATGGGATGCAGGTTTCCTAAGTGTCTCCCACTATCCAGAATGGGTGGCCAATGTTGTACCGGTACCGAAGAAAGGAGGCAAGGTCCGTATGTGCATTGATTATAGAGATCTGAACTGGGCCAGTCCGAAAGACAACTTCCCGCTTCCTCATATTGATACCTTAGTGGATAATACAGCAAAACACGCCCTATTCTCATTCATGGATGGTTTCTCGGGCTATAATCAAATTCGTATGGCCCCCGAACACAAAGAGAGGACCATATTCACGACACTTTGGGGCACTTTCTGCTATAATGTGATGCCTTTTGGTCTGAGGAACGCAGGGGCAACCTATCAGCGAGCCATGGTGACCCTATTCCACGACATGATGCATAAGGAAATCGAATTATATGTCGACGACATGATAGCCAAATCACGAAGCACTGAAGATCATATCGAAGTACTCCGCAAGCTCTTTAATAGGCTACGGAAATATCAGCTAAAATTGAACCCTGAAAAGTGCACTTTCGGAGCCATGTCGGGAAAACTGTTGGGTTTCATTGTGAGCCAAAAAGGAGTTGAAATCGATCCAGATAAAGTTCGAGCTATCCAAGAGATGCCGCCACCACGGACTATCAAGGAGGTTAGAGGATTCCTAGGGCAACCGAATTATATTGCCCGATTTATTTCCCAAACATGACCACATGTGAACCCATTTTCAAGACTTTACGGAAGAACAACCCTGAAATTTGGAATGACAAGTGCCAAGAGGCTTTTGACAAGATCAAACAATACCTGTCTAATCCACCTATTTTGGTCCCGCCAGTACCGGATAGACCTCTGATCTTATACTTGACCGTTCAGGAGTCAGCGATGGGTTGTGTCTTGGGGCAACATGATTCTACAGGCAAGAAGGAGCAGGCCATTTATTACCTCAGCAAGAAGTTCACCATCAATGAAGAAAACTACACGCCCTTGGAGAAGACGTCTTTGTGCTCTTGTCTGGATAACAAGAATCTTGAGGCAATACACTGTTTATCATACTACTTGGCTGATTTCAAGGCATGATCCGCTCAAATATCTCTTGGAAAAACCATCCATTTCTGGAAGAATCGCCAAATGGCAGTTGATCCTATCGGAGTACGATATCATCAACATACCTCAAAAAGCCATAAAAGGAAGTGCGATAGCCGACTATCTGGCAGATAGAGCGCTGGAAGACTTTGAGCCCATGACTATTGGCTTCCCAGATGAGCACATCAACATCATTTCGACCGAAGTATCAGACATATGGACGATGTGGTTCGATGGAGCCTCCAGTCTCTTAGGTCATGGTGTTGGGGCCATCCTGATATCCCCAAAAGGCAAACATTTTCCCATGGCGGCAAAGCTAACCTTCCCTTGTACAAACAATGTAGCAGAATATGAGGCTTGTATGATGTGACTTCAAGAAGCCATTAACAAAGGAATCAAACAATTACGAGTGTTCGACGATTCGGCACTCATCATTTTTCAAGTAAGGGGTGAATGGGAGACTCGAAACCACAAATTAATCCCATATCGGAAGCACGTTGCAGAGTTAGCCGAGCAATTCGAGGACATCACGTTTGAGCATATGCCCAGGGAATACAATCAGCTCCCTGACACGCTGGCAACTCTAGCCTCCCTCCTTCGGCTAGACACAAAGTTGGAAGTTCAGTCTTTCGATATCCGTATACAAGATGCTCCTGCACATTGCATGGCCATTGAAGGAAATACTGAAGAAAAACCTTGGTTTGAGGACGTCAAACAATATTTGCTTAAGCAAGAATACCCAGCAGAGGCCTCTGAATCTGATAAAAGAAATATCCGAAGGTCAACATCCAACTATTATCTTGATGGTCCCGTTCTGTATAAAAGAAACCATGACATGGTATTATTACGGTGTGTGGCAAAATAAGAATCAACACAGATAATGAAAGAAGTGCACGAAGGAGAATGCGGTTCACATGTAAACGGACATGCATTAACAAGACAAATCATGCGAATGGGCTACTATTGGGTCACCATAGAAAAAGATTGCATTGAATATGTGCGCAAATGCCTCAAGTGTCAAATTTATGGCGACAAGATTCAAGTACTGCCGTCTAGACTACACGTGATGGTTTCCCCGTGGCCGTTCTCGCTTTGGGGCATTGATGTTATCGGACCAATATCTCCAAAAGCTTCTAATGGTCATCGTTTCATTTTGGTAGCCATTGATTACTTCACCAAATGGGTAGAAGCAGCATCATATGCTAATGTCACACAGGCTGTGGTACTTCGATTTATGCGAAACAACATCATATGCCGATATGGGCTTCCCGAACAGATCATAACTGACAATGCTGCCAATTTGAACAGCCGGATGATAGGGAGGTTGTGTTAAACATACAAAATTCAACACCACAACTCGACCCCCTATCGCCCAAAGATGAATGGAGCAGTCAAGGCAGCCAACAAGAACATCAAGAACATTATCAAAAAGATGACTGAAACATACAAAGACTGGCACGAGAAGCTACCTTACGCTTTGCACGCCTATCGTACCTCAGTGCGTACATCGGCTGGGGCAACTCTATTTTCTTTGGTCTATGGCATGGAAGCAGTTCTACCGGTCGAAGTGGAGATACCTTCCCTCCGAGTACTTAAGGACACTCAGCTCGAAGAAGCAGAATGGGTCCAAAGTCGTTATGAGCGATTGAATTTAATTGAAGGCAAGCGCTTGGCAACGCTTGCAGAGGACAACTATATCAACAGAGAATGATGAACAATTACAATAAAAAGGTGAAGCCCAGAAGCTTTCAAGAGGGTGATCTTGTCCTCAAGAAGATCTTGCCAATTCAACACGACCATAGAGGCAAGTGGACTCCCAATTATGAAGGCCCATATGTTGTAAAAAAAGCATTCTCGGGGGGCGCATTGATCCTTGCCAAAATGGACGGAGATGAGCTTCCTAATGCAGTGAATAGCGACGCCATCAAAAAGTTTTATGCTTAACTCTCATACCTCCCCACAAGATTCTCATTCCTATAATGAGCGGACTTGGTGAAAACCTGAAAGGGCATCAAGGGTAAAATACAAAGCTCCAACAAAAGACAAAAGAGAAAACAAAGGCGGACTTGGTGAAAACCTGAAAGGGCATCAAGGGTAAAATACAAAGCCAACAATAAATCTTGAAGGGTGAAATTAGTTCAGTCAAAAACTGAAAGGATCAGGACCACAACAAATAGGGTCCGTTGCAAGCAGTAGAGACAACATCATTCGAAAATAGCGGCTGCAAATAGTGGAAAACTTGGTCAAACCTGCGGCACACTCGAATCAAATTTGTACATTATACTTTTAAAGACTTGTGATTCTGTTTATCAGATTATAACAATAGGACACTTCTTATGATATAAATATGTTTTGTGGAATTAAACCAGCAAAAATCTTTTTTATCTCTTTAATCATGTTACATCGTCTTCATTTCATATTTAAGTAGAACATCTTAAATCCCCAGTAAGCTCTTCTAGCATTGCCTTATGAGTAGGGCCAAGCTCAAAATCCCCAAACAAATTAAGTTCCCCAACTCAGAGTACTCCTATCTCCACAGAATGTCACTGTCCCCAGAGAAGTCGTCAAGTCAAGCTCCCTAATATGGCGGAGCTCAATTTAACAAATCATGCACAAAAGAGAGTTCCCCATCAAAGACAGAACGGACTCTCCATCTAAAGAGAACATTGTTCCCCAACAAGTTGAATGTTAGCCAACCACTCCAACAACGGCCAAACCCTCAGTGATACATCACATGGCATTCGATGCATACATCGCATTGCATCACATTGCATCATATTTCACCACAAGTTGAGGTTTATGTATCCCCGTATACATCACATTTGCATTCTATGCATCATTTGCATACATTCAGCATACTCTGTAATTTCAGGAATGTTGTCGCCTCTGAAGATCCGAGCTCATACTCAGCAAACTTCTCACCAAGCTATCCTAGCTTTTCTTTGTGCAATTTCGCAACTCTTTCTTTGCAATTTCCCCCAACCTCTAAACGCATCCTTTCGGCACTTGACAAACTTTTTCCCCTTTTGGGTCACCTCGTAGAGCGATCTCCTTGAGTGAACTCGTAGAGGGAGCCCAAATTGGGTTACTTCCCAAACTCCCCAATTCCTTAAAGCATTTCCCCAAATACCATTTGATGTCTCCAACAAGTCTTCCCAATTTAAGCCTATCTTTGCTTTGGGTTTTCCATTTTCAATTCAAGCCTATCATTGTTGTGGGCTATCTGTTTTCAATTCAAGCCTATCGTTGCTGTGGGCTATCCATTTTCAATTCAAGCCTATCGCTTTGTGGGCTATCCATTTTCGGCCTTCAACCTCGCTCGTTGTGAGCTATCCATTTTCACTTTAAGCCTATCGTTGCTGTGGGCTATCTATTTCCAATTCAAGCCTATCGTTGCTGTGGGCTCTCCGTTTTCAATTCGAGCCTATCGTTGCAGGGGGCCTTTCACTTTTCCATTTTCAATTCAAGCCTATCGTTGCTATGGGCTATCCATTTTTTAGTTCAAGCCTATCGTTGCTGTGGGCTATTTATTTTCAATTCAAGCCTATCGTTGTTGTGGGCTATCCATTTTCAATTCAAGCCTATCGTTGCTGTGAGCTATCCATTTTCAATTCAAGCCTATCGTTGCTGTGGGCTATCCATTTTCAACTCAAGCCTATCGTTGATGTGGGCTATCCATTTTCAGTTCAAGCCTATCGTTGCTGTGGGCCTTTCAATTTTTAGTTCACACCCATCATTGTTGTGGGCCTTTTCCATTTTTCAATTCGAGCCTATCGTTGCTGTGGGCCTTTCAACTTTTAGTTCACGCCCATCATTGTTGTGGGCCTTTTCTTTTTTTTTTTTTCAGTTCAAGCCGGTCATTGTTGTAGGCTTTCAATCTCAAGTATCAAGTGGCCTTAGATACCTCATCAAAGTATTATCCAAACCCACCGGCCTGTGAAGCCCCTTTCCCTCTCGGGGATAGACCCAACCGTCGCACTTCTTCCTCTAGGTAAGTCAGGTAACTGCTCTAACCCGTCCAAAATGACTCCCTTTTATCTTTGTCCGCTGTTTGTATACAAACAGTGCACAAAGAGGGGCAGCTATTGGACCCCATTTTGTCCGGGTTGGACATACTAACCCCATTTGAGATACCTTTCTACCTATGCCGTATACCTTGTTGAGCAGGTCCACAATGATCCCATACTTCCAAGGAATGGTTTCTGCTACAAGTCCTTGAAGTGCCCCAAGACCAACACCAAGTGATAGAGGATAAAAAGTGGAGACTAACGAACTTGACCGAGCTCAAATCGGACTTAAAACGAAGAAGTTATGGCAAAAAAAAACTTCGGGGTTGACCGTTGACCGTTGACCTGCCGACACTTCGACCTGTTGACCTTCGAAGCCCCGAAGCCCCGAAGCTCGAAGCCTCGAAGCCTCGAAGCCCCGAAGCCCCGAAGCTCGAAGCCTCGAAGCCCCAAAGCATCGAAGCCTCGAAGCCTCGAAGCATCGAAACCCCGAAGCTCGAAGCCCCGAAGCCTCGAAGCCTCGAAGCCTCGAAGCCCCACTGCCGACGCTCCGACCTTCGACTCGCCCCTTCCGACCTTCGAACCTTGACCCGGACGCCTGTAAGCCTTCGACCCTTAGACCCTGGACACTCGAAGCCTATAAACTTGCCGACACTTCGACCTTCGAACCTTGACCCGGACGCCTGTAAACCTCGAAACCCCGCTGCCGACACTCCGACCTTCGACCCTTCGACCCTGGACACCCGAAGCCTATAAACCTTCGACTTGGCGACACTCCGACCTTCGAACCTTGACCTGCAATACCTGTAACCTTCGATCCGTTGACCGTTGACCTTCGACCTGTCGACACTTCGACCCGTTGACCATTGACTTTCGACCCACTGGAACTTCGACCCTGCCGACACTTCGATCCTCTGACCCCTTGACCTTCGCTGTCTGACCCCTCTCACTGGCTTTCTCGCTGGCTTGCTCACGGGATGAATTTTATTTGCTGGCAAAGATGCTTTTCAACAACCTGTCAGTCACATGTGCTAAAATACAAATTAAAAAAGGCAATCACGAGCTGCGAGTCGCTAGACCACCCGACAAATCGCACAAGATCTGGACGAAAATAAGGGAATCAATAATACAGCATTAAATGCTGCAATTAATGACAGTCCAGCCAAATTTTCTGCCAGCCATTGAAACTCAGTCTGCTGTCCACGCGAAGAAAAAGGGGATCATGCCCGAGATTTGTCCGCGCAAAAGAGAGAGAAAAAAGATTTCCGCCCAAGCTTCCTCCCTGCGAAACAAAACGCCCAGAAAACAAACAAATCCCCTTATCTCTAACGAAACTTGTTACCATTCTTTCATATCCAGCCCCTTGATCCAAAAAAAAAAAGAGAGAGGAAGAAGAGCTTCTTCCCTGCAGAAAACTCCCAGAGAGAGAGAGCAGAAATTCTGCAAGCAAAAAAAAAAGGAGTCCCAGACAATGCCCCGATTTGCTGCCAAATTCGCCCAACACTCCCCCTGTCCTAAAATCAAAATTGCCCATCCTTCCCAAGCTTCTCTTTCCTTCTTATTTCGTTCCAGCTTTTCTTTTCTAGCAGGAGAAAGACAAAAAACGACGCCAGTCTGCCCTTTTTTTTCTTCTTCTCTCTTCTCTCTTTTTCTTATGTTCCTATCATAAAAAAAAAACAAAAAATCGGTGTACCTTGGCAGTCTCCACAGTACGTCCTAGCTGATCGTTGCACTTGTTGCTGCTGGAATTTGGTGATCTGGGTGAGCAAACGTCTCTTGGTACAGACAGAAGATTTCAGACAGACATCCCGTGATAAAGCCCCAAAGTCAGTGTAATTTACATTTGTTGCTTTTTTTTCTCGCTTGTTAGTATTTTCCTGGTTTTTTCCGTTTTTTTAGCTTATCTCTATATTTGATGTAATTTTTAGTATTTGCTGTTGTATTTTCCTTGTATTTTCATTATTTGTATGTGGTACGTTGTAATATGTAAAATATAGTGGAAACAAAAAATAGAGAGTGCAAAGAGAGGCATAAAAAAGGATGAAGAAAAAAAAAGGAAAAGAGTGCTTTCATTTGTGGATGTCATAATTACACACTCCATAGTTTTTTTTTTCTTTAATGCATATGTTCATTACTTTGATTTAGGATTTTGGGTTTTCAAAAAAAAAAAGAGAGAAAGAAAGAAAGGTTTCCAAAAACAAAAAAAAACAAAACAAAAAAACAATCAAAAAAAGAAACGTTTTCATATTTTCAAACCAAAAAAAAAAAACCAAAATTAGTACTTCAATTTCCAAAACAAAAAAAAACAAACAAAAAATGCATGTTTTCTAACCCAAAAAACCAAAACAAAAAAAGGAAAATAAAAAAAAAGAGAAAAATCATATTTTCAATTTCCAAAATAAAACCAAACACCAAAACCAACCCGTAGGATCTCATTCTCCACTTTAAACAAAAACCCAAAACTTTAAGGATTCCCTTTAGAAATTTAGGGAAAATTCATTTTAACCACGACTTTAACAAATAACTTAGTCAAATAAAAATCATAGACTCTTTAGGAAACTTAACCCAGCCATGACAGTACAAATAAAATAGAAAACCTCCTTCTCCTAAATTAGATACTGAAAGGGCGCTCTAGGGGTGCTAATCCTTCCCTACACGTAACCAACTCCCGAACCCTTCTCTGATAACGCAGACCACACAATTTAAACTACTCAAAGTAGAGGGTACCCAACTGTACCCCAAAAACAGTTGGTGGCGACTCTAAATTTTCTCACCATTGGTCTAGTTTGAGCACACCCCAAAAGGGCCCGGACGAAAACCAGTGATGACATCTGTCACATGCGCGCATTTAATGGCAAAGGACAAGCAAGGTTGACGGTCCACCCAACATAAATGGCATCTAGTTAATAAAAAAGTGGGCTAGCATCCGTAAATGCTGCAATTATGTAGCAGTTCCAAAGGTATTAAAAGAGTTCCTGACACCAAAGAACAGAAGGTCCAAAGTCTACACATCCGGATTACGCCCAAGTTCTTTCCTTTCCCAGCCGCTTTGCTTCGCCCAGCTCTTTCCTTTCCATATTCTCTCTCTTTCCCTGCGAGTTCCTTTTCCAAAAAAAAAAAAAAAAAACAGTCCCCTCTTATACGGGTCTCTCACCCAAAATAAAATTTCTCTCACAGTTCATCCCCCTTCTCTCTATCACGATTTAAATCCTTTTCCATCAATTTCCCTCAACTCCAACGTATTATTGCAGTCTCCAAGATGAATCACAACTGATCTTCATAATTGGCGTTGTTGGAATTTTGCAATTTGGTGATTTGGCGTTCCCACAGGCGGTTTTCAGGACAGGCAGAATATTTTAAACGTAAGTTCAGGGAGTCCCGAGTTGAAACGCATTCAAGCCAAAGTCAGTGTAACTTACATTTGCTGCTGTATTTTTAGCTTATTTGTATTTATATTTGATGTAATTTTAGTGTTTTAATTTCTTTAGCTTCTCTATATTTGATGTAATTCTTAGTATGTTTCGTTGTATTTTCCTTGTATTCTTCTGTAGTACGTTGTAATATGTAAAGTATAGTGAAAATAAAAAAAAAAAACGAAAAAGAAAAAGAAAACGAAAAAGAGAGCAAAAAAAAAAAGAGATGAAAAGAAAAAGAAAAAAGAGAGGGGGTGGTTTTGTTTTTTTTATGTTATTTTTGTATGTCACAATCACACAACTCACATTTTATTTTGATATGCATGTATTTTGATATGGTCAATCCTTAAGAGGAACAAAAAAAAAAAACACAAAACGTTTTCCACAAAAATATTTTCCAAAACGTTTTCAATAAATAATTTTCAAAATTTTTCAAAAATGTCTCCTAAAAAACAAAAAAACAAAAAAACAAGATTTTTAGGATCCCCTTTAGAGATTTAAAGTAAACCAATTTTAACCATAACTTTGACAAATAACTTAGCATAGACTTTATAAGAAAACAATAATGCTCCATACAAATAAATAGAAAACCTCCTCCTAAATTAGATACCGAAATGGCCTTGTAGGGGTGCTACTCCTTCCCTACACGTAACCAACTCCCGAACCCTCCTCTGATAATGCAGACCACACATTTAAACTACTCAGAGTAGAGGGTATCCAACTGTACCCCAAAAACAGTTGGTGGCGACTCTAAATTTCTCACCATTGGTTTAGTTTGAGCTCACCCCAAAAGGGCCCGGACGAAAACCAGTGATGACAATTGGCAACGGCTGTAACATGCCCGCCGGCCTCTGGTGCTCAGCCTTCACTTGTTGACAAGTGAGGTACCTCGAAACAAAAGCAGCTACATCACGTTTCATCCCAGGCCACCAAAAATGTTCCCAAAGTGCATGATACATCTTCATACCCCCTGGATGCACGGGAAGCCTAGACTGATGAAACTCCCTTATCACCTCGTCCCAGAGAGAAGAAGCCACTACTAGTCGGCCCTGAAAAGACAACGCATGCTCAGGACCCTCTGTCCAGTCCGCAGATAGCTCACCAGCCTCAATACGGGCACGAAGGACCTCACACTCAATGTCACCCAACTGTCCCTCCCAGACGCGCTGGTACAACTCAGGCACAATAACCAAAGGACTCAGGACTGTCCCACCATTACAAACAACAGGCGATAGCTGTAACATCGCTAACTGCTCCATCAGCTTCCACTCTCTCACGGCCACCTCAGCTTTCCCTTTTCTGCTCAACGCGTCAGCCACAACATTACCCTTGCCCGGGGTATAGGCAAGAGTAAAGTCAAAGGTCTGAAAATACTCTACCCATCTCCTCTGCCTCAAATTCAAGTCCTTCTGAGTAAAGATGTACTGAAGGCTCTTATGATCAGAAAACACTACGAACTTCTCCCCCAAAAGGTAATGTTGCCAACTCTTCAAGGCAAAGATGACAGCTGTTAACTCAAGATCATGGGTAAGGTAATTTTGTTCATGAGGCTTCAGCTGCCTTCACCCATAAACTACCACACTGTGCTCCTGCATAAGCACACACCCCAAACCAACCCTGGACGCATCACAATATACCTCATATGGGATATCCTTCCGAGGTAACCTCAACACCGGTGCAGTGGTCAAACGGGTTTTGAGAGCCTCAAATGCCTGCTGACACTTGTCAGTCCACTCAAACTTCACTCCCTTCCAGGTCAACGCCATCATAGGAGCTGCCAAACGGGAGAATCCCTCTACAAAATGATGGTAATACCCTGCCAAGCCAAGGAAACTACGAATCTCGAAAACATTGGTTGGCCTTTCCAATGATGCCACAGCCTCAATCTTGGATGGGTCCACCCTAACTCCCTCAGCGGACACCATATGGCCAAGGAAGTGAACCTCCTACATCCAAAACTCACATTTGCTAAATTTAGCAAATAACTGCTGGTCCCTCAAGGTTTGCAACACTGTTGCCAAATGCTCCACATGCTCCCTCTCCATCTTAGAATATACCAAGATATCATCTATAAACACCACCACGAAAGAATCCAAATATGGAGCAAAGACCTAGTTCATCAAATGCATGAACACTGCTGGTGCATTAGTGAGCCCGAAAGGCATCACTACCCACTCATAGTGCCCATACCTGTAGCGAAAAGCAGTCTTAGGGATGTCCTCCTCCCTAACCCTCAACTGATGATACCCTGACCGTAGATCTATCTTGGAAAACCACCGGGCTCCACTCAACTGGTCAAACAGGTCATCTATCCGAGGCAACGGATACTTGTTCGTCACAGTCGTCGAATTCAGCTTCCTATAGTCGATGCAAAGGCGTAGCGTGCCATCTGCCTTCTTTGCAAAGAGCACCGGAGCACCCCAAGGCGAGGTACTCGGTCTGATATACCCCTGATCCACCAACTCCTCTATTTGCCTCTGCAGCTCCCTCAACTCTGCTGGCCCCATACGGTAAGCCACTTGGGAGATTGGACCAGTCCCCGGTATCAACTCAATAGTGAACTCCACACTTCTCTTAGGAAGCAGACTCCTCAACTGGTCAGGAAAGACATCCTGAAATTGGTCAACGACAGCTGGCCACACTCTATTTTCCACTTTCCCTTCCTCATAAGGTCAGGGCTGCCAACCTATGGGTAATGGCACCCCACTGATCCAACACTGGCCCAGCTCGACTCGCCTCATAGTCCCACTCCCCCTGCAGGGTGCAAGAGGTCCCTGCAGGTGTCACGAAGCATACACGCCGCCGATAACAATCTATCTTGGCCTGGAAAGCCATAAGCCAATCTATACCCAAGATCAGGTCAAAAGTACGCAAGGGCATTACATGCAAGTCAAAACTTAGCTCCACATTTCCTATGGTTAATACACAGTCATGGCAAACACGCCACACCTCAATTATACCTCCAACTGGAGACTCAACAACTAGGGGCCTCGCTGCCTCCACACAAACTAACCCCGACCTATCTATTACAAGCTCAGCAACAAAAGAACACGATGCACCCATATCGAAAAGAACAGAAGCTAACGTATGGGAGATCAAAAGGGTACCTCTAACCACCGATGGTCCTGCTCCACCCTCTGCCGGTGGGGGTGGTAGCTCAGCCTCCTCTTGGTACGTCGCCTCCAGCACAAACACCCTCCCTTGGCCCGTGCCACTGGTCGGCTCACTCACTGGGCACTTCCCGCCAAGGCTGCCTCCAGCATCAGTCTGCTGCCGCTCTGGCCTCCCCTAGGGTCGGGTCTGGTTCGATCCGGCCTGACTAGCCTGCCACTGTCGTGCTGGTCTCTCTGCCGGTGCACGGAAATTGGCATCACTTCTCGTGCTGGATGCCATGCCTCCAACTCCCATGTTGCTACTCTGGCAAACCCAGCTCAGATGGCCCTCTCGTCCACAACTATTGCATTTCTAGTCTTTCTTTGGACACTCCCTCCTGAGGTGGCCTTGCTCCCCACAGCAATGACAACTGCTGGGGAGACCTCCTGCTGGACCTTCCTGTTTGCTACCGCCAAAGCTAGACCTCCCTGGGTGCACCGATGTTTGTCCCCCGGTTGTGGAAGGAGCTGTTGTCTCTCTCTTTGGTCTTGGGCCTCTTGGGCCCCGAATCACGTTCAGATCCGCCCTGCAACTAGTGACCCTGATAGGCCTGCCTCCCATCATCCAGCTCTCTCTCAGCGATACGAGCCGTCTCCACAACCTCAGCATAAGTCCTCAAGCGCAAGATCGTTACTCTCTGCCTAAGGGCTGGCCTAAGGCTCAAAGTGAACTTGTGGGCCTTCAGGTCCTCCTTTGCCACAGTCTCGGGAGCAAACCTACTCAAGCTCCGAAACTCTCTCTCATACTCAGGTACCGTCCTTGATCCCTGCCTCAAGCTGCCAAACTCCTCTCTCTTCTGCCACCTCAAAGACTCCGGGAAGAACTCATCATGGAAAACCTGTAAGAAATCCTCCCAAGGCATGAACTGCACCGCACAGCTCCCCGTGACACTCAACCACCACTCCAGAGCATTCCCCTCTAGCTGCTGAATGGCCAGTCTCAACTTATCCTCCTCCCGGGGTAGGAGAAAGGAAAACACATGCTCGATCTGTTTCAACCGCTGCTAAGCTACCACGGGATCCCCTTCTCCCTTGAACCTTGGAGGTTGTTCCTTTCGGAACCGTGTCACCACGTCATCCTCTGCACGAATCGGTACACCGCCCAGTGAACTCTCACGCTCACGAGGTAACTCCCCCACTGGTGGTGGCGGCGGTGGTGGCACCACCTGCTGTGCCACCATCTCACGGCGGACCTCCTCCCGAACTTCTTACCGGATACCTTCCCTCAGCTCCTGGATTTCCAGTCGGATGCCCACTCGCAGCTGCGCCAGCAACAGCGCATGTCCTCCAGCGGACTGCCCCGCACCTGGACCCTCATGGGAAGATGACTCATCAGCCACTGCCCCGGACGCGCGTGTCACTCTCCTCAGTGGCATTCTTACTACATGAAGTAAGAAAGCGATTCGTCAAATCGCATTCACTAACTATCGTGCGACACTACGTCCACCCCACTTAACAATTATACTACAACTGTCACATAGCATTACACTCTTTACATTAATCCACATTACACCGTTCAATCCATATTGTACATAACACATATAAACAAGAAAAACACCACATTTAATATTTCACACTTAATCACATTTCACATTGTCACAATTCAATCCACATTTCACATAACATTTATTTTTTGTTCCACATGTACAGCATCCACACAAACACACATAAGCAAATGCCACTAGTGCCCTAATGCCCATGCATGCAAACCCTACCACAAGACTGGACTACCCCAAGTACACCTTAGAGGCTCAAAGAGGACCATGTTGATCAGGCATGTCCCTCCAGGCTCCTCCAAAGGACTCAAGATAACTAAGTCCGCCCACTACCCTAGGCCAACTAGACCATGCTCTGATATCATATTGTCACGCCCCAGATTTCCGACCCGAGGAGATCGGAACGTGACCCTCCCTTTACCCAAGTTTGGATAAAAGGGTTAGAATACAACATACACTTCACATTTTATATTCAGAGAGAAAAATCATATATTTATTAAGTTCAAACATTACAAACGTGTCCAAACATGCTTTTATTACATTAACTCCTCATTACAATATGTCCCCACTGGGTTACAAAGCTCACACAGAAACAACAAAACTCAAATAAAAATAAGCAAGCCACAAGCAGGTCTTCCACCTTGGTGTTCCCATGCCTAACGCCTGTAGGTCCCTGTAAAGAAAAGAACACGATAGGAGGGGTGAGCAACCACAGCTCAGTAGTGATCATGTCTCCCCAACCCATCCCATGCTCCTAGCATCTACATGCCATGTGTACTAGTGCAATGTCGTGATACAATTATTTCAACAGATATAATAACAAGCCAAATCAGCAAATACAATCATTTCCACGGCCACACAGGCTAGCACATGAACAGTCTCGGGCTTCCACAGCCACTAGGTTCCAAGAGCAATCCCGGGCTTCCACAGCCACCGGGTTCCAAGAACAGTCCCGGGCTTCCACAGCCACCGAGTTTCAAGAACAGTCCCGGGCTTCCACAGCCACTGGGTTTCACAAAATAGTCCCGGGCTTCCACAGCCACCGGGTTTCACAAAACAGTCCCGGGCTTCCACAGCCACCGGGTTTCACAAAACAGTCCCGGGCTTCCACAGCCACCAGGTTTCACAAAACAGTACAAATAGCCACTCAGGCATAAAACCAAACACTTAGTAGGCACACATTCACAAATGCACAAACCCAGCCACTCAAGCATAAAAACAAACACTTAGCATGCACACCTTTACAAACTCACAAATCCAGCCGTACCGGCATATTATCAAACTCGTACTAGGCATATTCACACAGGCATTTTATCGAACATCTAACATGCACTGCCCACCCAACGTCAGAATCACACCAAGATGCCATTGAAGGACAACATTCATATAGGAGGTCACACCTATATGAATTTACATATAAATATTATAGCAATAACAATAGAAACTCTACAAAACATCTACACAGGGCCTAACCCCGAAACAGACCAGGAAAGACAGAACCCCTACCTCAACAGATTCCTTCACGCCTTAGCCTCCACGCTAAACGCCGTTCGCCCACGAAAACACCATTGCAGCAACCACGACCAGAAGCTCTTCTTCCTTCTCCTCTCTCTCTCTCTCTCTCTCTCTCTTTCTCTCTCTCTCTCTACGATGGCTACAGCAGCTGAAGAGAACCCTAAACCTAAAACAAGAAGCCTTCACCTCTTTCTATAGACACCTCCACACCCCAAAACGACGTCGTTTTGATTAAATGAATCCCAGCATCAAAACGACGTAGTTTTAATGACAGACTACAACCCTTTTTGCAACTACACAAGACAAAACACTCATAATTTCACCATGGTCCTTTAGCAAAAAAGTATCAGAATAACAAAACAAGGGTAATGGAGGCTGCACGTGAGAAAGGCCCTTCTCATGGGCACCTCCAATTGCTCTAGAATTTTGCCACAAGCTTTAGAACAACATCAGGAAGGCTCCCATGCAAAAATATCACTGCATGTGAAAAGCCATTCTCACGTGCATTCTCACAGGCACTCCCTATTGGGCTCAAACTTTGCCTCTTGCTTGCTTATCAACATACAAGAGGATTTAGCCAACGTGTGTGTAAATAAAACTCCCTAAAACCCAACAATTTCCACCCAAAAAGGCAAAACTGATACTAACTCCTCACATCCCAAAATACGGGTTATTACATGGACGATACTACTGCTGTGGAGGAGTCTCAAACCGTTGCGGAGCTGAGTGTTGGGCTGCTCTTGAAGGAAGTTATCAGTGGTATAGGGATTTTTCCTCATCCCTGGTGGTATATACTTATAAGGCACTGAGGTCTCGCCCCCTTTATTTTGGGTTTTCTGAAAACCCTATTTTTCATGTTGTTGGTTATTGTACCTTGAGCCTTGTGGTTGATAGCTGTTCTGGGTAATGGGGTTGCTTCTGATACATTCCCTTGCCTCCCACAAAATTGGCTTCTCTTGCTTCGCTCCAGCCTTGGTCCTGTGCTTGTGGGACCCATTGTTGTTGTTCTCCAACCTTCAGTGCCAAAACCTCTATGCTCTTGGCCAAAGCACGGATTTGTTCTTGCATATCATTGGAAGAGTTATCTACTGTTGTTGCCTTCTCCTTTGTCCTTGAAACCCTTACGTTAGACCATTATTTCCAATTAGCTAGTGACAATCTCTCAAGTAGATCAGCTGCTGCATCGGGTTCTAAGTTCATTAAGCATCCTCCAGCAGCTGCATTGACTTTATCTTACGAATGAGACTGCAAACCTGTGTAAAAAGACTCAATCTGAATCCATTGAGGCCGTCTATGCTTTGGGCACCTTCGTACTAAATCGTTAAACCTCTCCCATGCCTCATGGAGAGTTTCCATTTCATCTTGCCTGAACCGGCTAATTTCTCCTCTTAGTTGTATCACCTTGGAAGGGGGAAAGTACTTGGACATGATCTTATTTTGCATCTCCTTCCAAGTAGAAATTGAACCAGCCGGCAGGCTGTTAAACCAATCAAGTGCTCTATCCCTCAAGGAGAAGGAAAAGAGTTTTAGTTTTATGGCTTCATCAGACACATTGTTTATCTTGATTGTGTCGCACATCTGGTAAAATCTTATCAAGTGTTGATGAGGATCATCTACTGCAGTGCCTCCAAAAGCATTATTGCTCACCATATTGATGAGTGCCATTTTTAATTCAACACTATTGGCTTGGACTCGTGTTTGTCGGATCCCAGAATAGTAGTCCGACATTGTTGGCCTGGCATAGTCCAGGAATGTTCTAGGCATAGTTTTGTTACCCTCCCCTTCAGGGTATTGCCCATTGAAAGTTGCCCCTTGTTGCTGTCCACCGCCTTCAGGTCTTTGCTCCGCCATCAATTCTGAAAGTGTGTTTTCCAGACCTTGTAGAGCATCCTCAGCTTCTCTAGCAACTTCCCTACTACTCTGCGATGATTTCTGATAATCCGTTCAGGTTCTGGATCAAAAGGCACAAGTTCTCTATGTCGCATGCACAACTAGAAATTTTCTCAAACACCTGTTGTGTGCTCCTGCAAAACAGCAAGAACACACCTCAGCAGCTTCGTACAATACAAAAAGAGACAGAATGTAACTACTAAAATCACAATTCAAACTATTTCAACCAATGTTGATGTAAAAACCAGTAAACCGTTGAATCCCTGGCAATGGCGCCAATTTGATGAACAAAATTATCGCTTCACTAAATTAGCTAAGCTATTATCGCTTAATTTGCTCTTCAAAATTATGATTGTTTTAGTTCCCTTAAATTAACTACTCAACATAGCAGTATGTAAGGGGTCGAACCCACAGGGATTAACCAAGTTTTCCAGTTTTTAATCAAATCACCAATTTACTCAAGTCCTAGAAAATGTTTTAGCTTACTTTTTGCGTTTTTAAATTTATAAACTAATGTTTTTAATGATGCAGAGATTGTTTTGGTTTTGATATTTCAGAGTTAAGGTATCTAGGGTCACAAATTCACCAACCCTACATTGTTTCTACTGATTTTGGTATTCTTTAGTTTGTTTAACTAGGATGCATGCTACTTATCAACCAAGGTTCTGCAATGGTCATTGTCAGACCTTCTAAGGGCTTACTGCATGAATGGTCATCACTACAGCAGCTTACATAGCCAATAAATCATACAAATGCAAGGATAATGGCCACACCAAACATGTGTATGTCAAGAATCTTTGGATCCATCCCAGACTAGGACTAAGAAAACCAGAAGTGCACATCCTAGATTATAAAGTGAAGATAAGAATCTTAAAGCGTGCAAGGATTCACATAAACAAACCCAGAATTAACCCAAATTCAGTATTACAGCATAGGGGGGCTACATTGCTCCCCTAGAATTTAAGAACTACTCACACATGCTGAAGGTTA
Organism: Taxillus chinensis; assembly: GCA_023512835.1. Taxonomy (NCBI): domain Eukaryota; kingdom Viridiplantae; phylum Streptophyta; class Magnoliopsida; order Santalales; family Loranthaceae; genus Taxillus; species Taxillus chinensis. The sequence continues at coordinate 54,051,412 of CM042090.1, read as the reverse complement.
TAGAAAAATCCATAAGATACAGAAGTTGAAATAGGGGAAAAAGTGAGTTCTAAGATAGCTTCCTCCCTCTAGGTGCAAGATAGATCCAAACCCCAGCTCTGATCTTCAGTTCCAGCAGCAATCCCAGCCTTCAAGGTGATTTTTCTCAGCCCTGTTCTCTCAATTTCATCTAGGGTCCAGAGATGCCTCTTGCAAGAGATATTCTTCCCCCTTTTATAGGGCTACAGGTGAAGCTAGAGATGTGCCCTAACCGCTAACTTGCATCGCAGGAGTGAAACTACGTAGTTTTGGTTAATGACCCAAAATTCACCTCAAAAGTACAATATAGCTCAAACCAAGCGAAATTAAACTAAGGCTCTTTAGGGAAAAGTCATCAAAATCACAAAACAAAGGGAACTATGCAAACACAGGCTTGCACGTGATAATGCACGTGATATCCCCATATCACGTGCAGCCCCAAATGATATGAAATTCTTCCCCTAGCTTCCTGGAATCATGTAGAAGGCAGGCATGCATTAATATACTTGCACGTGATAAGGCCTCATATCACGTGCAATTTATTTCTGCCTCCTTAGGCTGCCCTCTATTATCACAAGTTCCCTATCTGGTCAATACAATGATTTGGCTGATGTCCATGAGAAGAAATTGCCTAAAAAACCTGCCAAAACAGCTCAAAAACACATATCTTTCTAGGTGTTAGAGCAAATATCTATGCATTATGGTCCAATTTAGGCTCAAAACATGCTCTTTACTACCCTAAATATATACAAGAATAACGGCATAAATGCACGTTATCAAATATTCAGACTCCTCTTGAAGTAAGGCAGAGGAAACTCTTCTGCTAGGGTTAAGCATGTTTCACCTTTTTCTGTTCACCGTTGAAACATGTTAAGCTAGCCCCGGATGTCATCCACATGTTTCCCAGCACTAGCGTGCTCGGGGATGCCATCCAAGTGATAACTTACTTAAATGCATTCTTCAGTGCATTTTGCACCTTTGATTAGCCATAGCCTCGTAGATATATGTGCCTCGTAGCTTCACTGTTACTTCACAAGCTATCTCTGAGACTTTGCACGAATCTTCAAGTCTGAGTCTTCGAACCTTGTGAATTGATCTTCTAATTCTTCTGCTCTCTAGCTTCGAAGCTAGGTTAGAACTAGTGCTCAACTTACGTCAATTCTTCTCTCTACGAGCTTTTAAACTTTATGAGTCTTCAGTTTCAAATCAGCTACAACAACATTGTACCTTGGCTACTAATCTTCGACCTTGCGACCCTGTGAGCTTCGACTCTGCGATACTGCCAGTCTACACCCGACGGGTCTTCGAGCCTGCAAGTCTTCGAGTCTTCGAGATGCTGCTCTACACCTGTGGTCTTCGAATCTTTGACCCTGTGGATCTACAAGTCTGCGACCTTGTGTACCTTCAGTGGTGCTTCAAGCCTACTGGCCTGATGATCTTTGACGTTGCATCTTTGAGTCATCTGATCTTCGACCCAGTAAACTACGAGTCTTCGACCCAGATCTTCGACATTCTTAGGTACATGGTTAGACTCCCTCTACGAGATCACTTTAAGAGATCACTCTACGAAATTATCCAATCCAGTACAAATTTTAGACCTGGCGTCCATCTGCTTCTGTATAATGTTGACAACAATGACAAACAATAGAATCGTGGGAATAACAATCTCCTCCTTTGGAATTGTTGGCAATATATATGAACATAGCCTTCGAACCTCCGAGGCTCTCCCCCTGAATACCTCACACTATACGCCCCCTGAATACAATACTCTTCTTCTCTTCTCTCCCTTTGATAACCAATTGCAAAGAAAGAAGGGGAACCCCCGGTAATGCTTTTAGGCATGAGGAGGGAACTGCATAGACAATCCGTGTCTATGTCTATCAAATAATTCGATGGATAGAGGTTTGGTGAGGATATCAGCAGTTTGTTCCTGCATGGGAATATACACCAGTTACACACTTCCCTCTTCCACATGCTCTTTGATGTAGTGGTAGCAATAATCAATATGCTTGGTCTTCGAATGATGAACAGGATTCCTACTGATGTTAATTGCACTCTGGTTATCACACCAAATATTAACAGGCAACTCCATATCCACTCCCAAGTCTGACAGTTGTGTGTTCATGCATACCACTTGAGTATACGCAGCATGTGTAGCTACATATTCAGCTTCGGCTGTGCTGCAGGCCACACTGTTCTATTTATGGTTCAACCACTCAACACATTTAGAGTGCAGATAAAAACTACAGCTAGTAGTTGAGCGTCTGTTATCAATATTTCCAACCCAGTCTGCATCAGTGTATACCTGTAATTAAATGGAGTCCTTAGAGGGATACTACAGCCCCATTTCTAGTGTATCGTGTAGGTATCTAAGGATCTATCTGGAGGTTGTAATGTATAAAAGGCTTCCAATCAAGCCTCGATACTCTTTTTGATTTATATTGTTGCTGTCACGCCCCGGTTTTCCAACCCGAGGAGAGCGGAATGTGACCCTCCCTTTACCCGGGTTTGGATAAAGGGGTAGAATACAACATACACTTCACATTTTATTTTCAGAAACCAAAATCACATAATTATTAAATTCAAACCACATGCCTTTATTGTGTTTCAAACTTCATTACAATATCTCCCCGCTGGGGTTACAAGGCCTCAACAAAATTACATAACGCAAATAACATAAAACAAAGCCACAAAACAGAACTCTTCCACCTTGGTGTTTCTACCTAACGCCCGTAGGTTCTTGCAAGAAAACACACCATAGTAGGAGGGGTGAGCATCCACAGCTCATTAGGGATCATGTCTCCCGAACCCATCCCATGCTCCTAGCATCTACATGCCGAGTGTACAAGTGCAGTGTCGTGTTACAATAATTTCAACAGACAATAACAAACCAAAACCCTGGGATAGGTACAAGGAAGAACAGAACCCCTCTGCGACGGCTGCAGTGGCTAGCCAAAAGAAGAACCCTAAACCTAAGAGTCCTTCACCACTTATATAGGCACACCAACATCAAAACGACGTAGTTTTAATCACACAAGTTGCAACCTTTCCGCATCCACACACGACAAAATATCCACAATTCCAACATGGTCCTTAGGGAAAAGATGATAAGAATAACAAAACCAAGGTGACGGTACAAAAATATGGCTGCACACCATATTGCACGCCATATCCCCAATTGGCATGCAAGTCCAAATACCCTGAAATTCGACCGCAAGCTTCCTTGCATCATGTAGAAGGCTGGTATGCAGAAATATGCTTGCACGCCAATTGGTCCAATTGGCGTTCAAGGCCTTTGGCTTTGAAACTTCTGTGGAAGGTAGAGGACATCATTCTGAGAAACTTTTGTTCTGCACGCCAATTGATTTGAGGCCATCTACTTGGTCAAAATCAATCTCCAAAACCTGACAAAACAGCCTAAAAGCTCCTGTATATGCAAAAAGCATCTTCCTAGGGCACAAGCACATTATGAATTGTCACGTGCACCTCCCAAAAGTCTCCTCTTGGGCCCATTTCTTGCCTCAAACTTGTACACCAACATCCAAGGTGTTTAGCTAAAGTGTGTAGGAAGGAAACTCCCTAAAACCCAATAATTTCCACTCACAAGGCATCTGTAGTTAACTTCTTACATACGGGTCATTACATCCTCTCCCCCTTAAGACTTTTCGTCCTAAAAAAGAAACAACATGCAAGGAAAACAACCACATGCGGCCTATTCGCAAGACAGCGAGCCACAATGCTCATATGGATCACACAACATAACAAGACATCTCAAATACAGTGAAATCTCAAAACACATCTCAATAAAAATTCCAGTTTACAAGTAGAAATACAAATACACCAAATCATGAACCACAAGAAAACACATCACTACAGCCACCTCCCACCCTTAAGATTATTCGTCCTCGAACAACTCTGGGTGTTGCTCACGCATCACGGACTCACGTTCCCATGTGTCCTCCTCAATGCGACGGTGCTGCCACAGCACGCGAACCAAAGGAATAGCACGACCACGCAAAAGCTTCTCCCGCCGATCTAGGATACGGATAGGGGCCTCAACAACGGACATGTCATCCTCAATGTCCAATGTCCCCCAATCGATCACATTAGTGGGGTCAGGATGATACTTCCTCAACTGGGACACATGGAACACATTGTGCACCCGACTCAATCGCGGTGGCAATGCTAACCAGTAAGCTACAGGCCCCACACGAGCTATAACCTCAAATGGACCAATGAACCGGGGAGAGAGTTTGGAACCTCTCCCAAAGCGCCGATGTCCACGTCGTGGAGAGACACAGAGAAACACTTGATCGCCCACAGAAAACTCCAAAGGTCATCGCCGCTGATCCACATAAGATTTCTGCCGACTCTGAGCTGATAACAACCGCTGACGAATCAACTTACCTTCTCGGTAGCCTCTTGAACCAACTATGGTCCCAAGAGAGCTGTCTCCCCCACCTCGGTCCAACACAAAGGTGATCGACACGGCCGCCCATACAATGCCTCAAAAGGAGCCATCCCAATGGATGCCTGATAACTGTTGTTGTAGGCAAACTCCACCAAAGGAAGGTGAGTTGCCCACGAACCCCCAAAATCTAACACACAGGCCCGTAACATGTCCTCCAAAGTCTGATTCGTCCTCTCTGTCTGGCCGTCAGTCTCAGGGTGAAAGGCTGTACTCAAGTGATGTTTGGTCCCCATAGCCTCCTGCAAACCTGCCCAAAAATGGGAAGTGAACCTCGAATCCCGGTCAGAGACAACCAACGATGGTACTCTATGCAGTCGCACAATCTCGTTCATGTATATATGACTCAAGGTCCCAATAGAGTCCCGCTCGTGAACAGCCAGGAAATGGGCTGACTTTGTGAGTCGATCTACAATCACCCAAATCATATCTTTCCTCCCTGTGGTGGGTGGAAGACCCGTCACAAAATCCATCGCTATGTGGTCCCACTTCCACTACGCTATGGGCAATGGCTGTAACATGCCCGCCGGCCACTGATGCTCACCCTTCACCTGCTGACACGTGAGGCACCGCAAAACAAAGGCAGCCACATCGCGTTTCATCCCAGGCCACCAAAAATGTCCCCGAAGCGCATGGTACATCTTCGTACCCCCTGGATGCACAGCAACTCTAGACTGGTGAAACTCCCTCATCACCTCATCCCTGAGAGAAGAAGCCACTACTAACCGCCCCTGAAAAGACAACTCATGGTCAGGACCCTCTGTCCAGTCCTCAGATAGCTCACCAGCCTCAATACGGGCACGGAGAACCTCACACTCAATGTCACCCAACTGTCCCTCCCGGACGCGCTGGTACAACTCAGGCACAACCACCAAAGGACTCAGGACTGTCCCATCATCACGAACAACAAAGGTACCGCAACATCGCCAACCGCTCCATCAGCTTCCACTCTCTCACGGCCACCTTAGCTTTCCCTTTTTGCTCAACGCGTCAGCCACAACATTACCCTTGCCCGAGGTATAGGCAAGAGTAAAGTCAAAGGTCTGCAAATACTCCACCCATCTCCTCTGGCCTCAAATTCAAGTCCTTCGAGTAAAGATGTACTGAAGGCTCTTATGATCTGAGAACACCACGAACTTCTCCCCCAAAAGGTAATGTTGCCAACTCTTCAAGGCAAAGATGACAGCCGCCAACTCAAGATCATGAGTAGGATAATTCTGCTCATGAGGCTTCAGCTGCCTCAACCCATAAGCTACCACACTATGCTCTTGCATAAGCACACACCCCAAACCAACCCTGGACGCATCACAGTACACCTCATATGGGATATCCTCCCGAGGTAACCTCAACACCGGTGCAGTGGTCAAACGGGTTTTGAGAGCCTCAAACGCCTGCTGACACTTATCAGTCCACGCAAACTTCACTCCCTTCCGAGTCAACGCCATCATAGGAGCTGCCAAACGGGAGAATCCCTCTACAAAACGACGGTAATAGCCTGCCAAGCCAAGAAAACTACAAATCTCGAAAACATTGGTTGGCCTCTCCCATGATGACACCACCTCAATCTTGGCTTGGTCCACTCTAACCCCTTCAGCTAACACTATGTGGCCAAGAAAATGGACCTCCTGCATCCAAAACTCGCATTTGCTAAACTTAGCAAACAACCGCTGGTCCCTCAAGGTTTGCAACACTGTTGCCAAATGCTCCACATGCTCCCTCTCGGTCTTGGAATATAATAAGATATTGTCTATAAACACCACCACGAACGAGTCTAAGTATGGGGCAAAGACTTGGTTCATCAAGTGTATAAACACTACCGGTGCATTAGTGAGCCCAAAAGGCATCACTATCCACTCATAGTGCCCATACCTGCACCGAAAAGCCGTCTTAGGGATGTCTTTCTCCCTAACCCTCAACTGATGATACCCCAACCGTAGATCTATCTTGGAAAACCACCGGGCTCCACTCAGCTGGTCAAACAGGTCATCTATCCGAGGCAATGGATACATGTTCTTCACAGTCACCGAATTCAGCTTCCTATAGTAGATGGAAAGGCGTAGCGTGCCATCTGCCTTCTTTGCAAAGAGCACCGGAGCACCCCAAGGTGAGGTACTCGGTCTGATATACCCTTGGTCCACTAACTCCTCTATCTGCCTCTGGAGCTCCCTCAACTCAGCTGGTCCCATCCGATAAGCCACTTGGGATATCGGTCCAGTCCCCGGTACCAACTCAATCGCGAACTCTACACTTCTCTTAGGAGGTAGACTCCTTAACTGGTCAGGAAAGACATCCTGAAATTGGTCAACAACTGCTGGCGACACTCTCTTTTCCACTTTCCCTTCCTCAGCAAAGGTCAGGGCTGCCAACCTGTGGGTAATGGCACCCCATTGGTCCAACACTGGCCCAGCCCGACTCGCCTCACAGTCCCACTCCCCCTGCAGGGTGCAAGAGATCTCTACAGGTGTAATGAAGGATACACGCCGCCGATAACAATCTATCTTGGCCTGGAAAGCCATAAGCCAATCCATACCCAAGATCAGGTCAAAAGCACGCAAGGGCAATACATGCAGGTCGATGCTCAGCTCGACACTTCCTACGTTTAACACACAGTCACGGCAAACACGCCGCACCTCAATCATAACCCCCACTGGAGACTCAACAACTAGGGGCTTCGCTGCCTCCACACAAGCTAACCCCAAGCTATCTATCACAAGCTCAGCAACAAAAGAACACGATGCACCTGCATCGAGAAGAGCAGAAGCTAATGTACGGGAGATCAAAAGGGTACCTCTAACCACCGATGGTCCTGCTCCACCCTCAGCCGGTGGGGGTGGTAGCTCAGCCTTCTCCTGGTACGTCGCCTCCAGCGCAAACACCGTCCCTTGGCCTGTGCCACTGGTCGGCTCACTCACTGGGCGCTTCCCGCCATGGCTGCCTCCAGCTTCAGTCTGCTGACGCTCTTGCCTCCCCTGAGGTCGGGTCTAGCTAGATCCCGCCTGGCTAGCCTGCCACTGACGAGCAGGCCTCTCCGCTGGAGCGCGGAAACTAGCATCACTCCTCATGCTGGATGCCACGCCTCACGCTCCCCTGTTTCCACTCCTGCACACCCGGCTCAAGTGGCCCTCTCGCCCACAGCTGTTGCACCGCCAGTCCTTCTTGGGACATTCCCTCTTGAAGTGACCTTGCCTCCCACAACAAAGACAACCGCTGGGGAGACCTCCTGCTGAACCTCCCTGCCCACTACCGCCAAGGGTGAACCTCCCCGGGTTCACAGATGGTAGACCCCGGCTGCGGAAAGAACTACTATCTCTCTCCTCAGTCTTGAGCCTCTTGGACCCAGAATCGCGTTCAGACCCACCTTGCAACTGGCGACCCTGGTGGACCTGCCTCCCATCATCCAGTTCCCTCTCAACTATATGTGCTATCTCAACAACCTCAGCATAGGTCCTCAAACGCAGAATCGCCACCCTCTGCCTAAGAGCTGACCTGAGACCCAAGGTGAACTTGTGGGCTTTTAGGTCCTCCTTTGCCACAGTCTCGGGGGCAAACCTACTCAGGCTCCGAAACTCCCGCTCATACTCGGGCACTGTCTTTGATCCTTGCTTCAGGCTGCCAAATTCTTCTCTCTTCTGCCATCTCAAGGACTCAGGGAAAAACTCATCGTGGAAGAGTTGCAAGAACTCCTCCCACAGCATAAACTGCACCGCATGGCTCCCCGCGACACTCTGCCACCACTCCAGAGCATTCCCCTCTAGCTGCCGAATGGCCAGCCTCACCTTATCCTCCTCCCGGGGTAAGAGAAAGGAAAACACATGTTCGATCTGCCTTAGCCAGTGCTCAGCTAACACTGGGTCCTCCTCCCCTTTGAATCGCGGAGGTTGTTCCTTTCGGAACCGTGTCACCACGTCATCCTCTGCACGAATCAGTATACCAGTCAGCGAACCCTCACACTCCCGGGGTAGCTCCCCCACTGGTGGTGGTGGCGGCGGTGGCACCACCTGCTAGGCTGCCATCTCGCGGCGCACCTCCTCCCGTACCTCTTGTCGGATACCCTCCCTCAGCTCTAGGACTTCCAGCCGGATGCCTTCTCGCAGCTGCGCCAGCAACAGTGCATGTCCTCCAATGGACTGCCCCATATCCGGGCCCTCATGGGCAGATGACTCATCAGCCACTGGCCCGGACGCACGTGTCACTTTCCTCGGTGGCATTCTTACTACAGGAAGTAAGAAGCACAAATGTCAGAACGTGTTCGACAATTATCGGGTCTCACTACCTCTACCCCACTATCAAGTCAAGTAGTACATGGCATCACACACATTTTACACATTGCACCAATCAACATTACACAGTTCAAATAAACAAGGACCTTTCCTTGTAGTCGTGCTCAAGGTACTTCAAGTAAAATCAGAGTTGCACAGTATGCACCTTATCACATTATTCACATTTTTCTTTTATCACAATTACGATGTTAACAGGTATCCACACCTTCACATACAACAACCAATGCAACTAGTGCCCTAATGCCAATGCATGCAAACCCTACCTCAGGTCTGGACTACCCCAAGTACACCTTAGAGGCTCCAAGAGGACCGTGTTGATCAGGCACATCCCTCCAGGTTCCTCCAAAGGACTCAAGATAACCAGATCCGCCCACTACCCTAGGCTAACTAGACCATGCTCTGATACCATATTGTCACGCCCCGGTTTTCCAACCCGAGGAGACCGGAACGTGACCCTCCCTTTACTCGGGTTTGGATAAAGGGGTAGAATACAACATACACTTCACATTTTATTTTTAGAAACCAAAATCACATAATTATTAAATTCAAACCACATGCCTTTATTGTGTTTCAAACTTCATTACAATATCTCCCCGCTGGGGTTACAAGGCCTCAACAAAATTACATAACGCAAATAACATAAAACAAAGCCACAAAACAGAACTCTTCCACCTTGGTGTTCCTACCTAACGCCTGTAGGTTCCTGCAAGAAAACACACCATAGTAGGAGGGGTGCTCACAGCTCAGTAGGGATCATGTCTACCCAACCCATCCCATGCTCCTAGCATCTACATGCCATGTGTACAAGTGTAGTGTCGTGTTACAATAATTTCAACAGACAATAACAAACCACATCAGTAGTTACAATTCCCCACCACACAAACCAGAAGTGATTTAACCGCCTCTTTAGGCCAATGATTTAACCACCTCTTAGGCATAGTTTCCACAGTCAGTCTCACTGACATTAACTCAGCCTCTCAGGCTCCACAGTCAGTCTCACTGACATCAACTCAGCCTCTCAGGCTCCACGGGTACACAAGCATTGCCTCAGCCTCTCAGGCTTCTTAGGCTCCACAGACATACAACAAACATTTAACATATATCTCAGTTATTCAGGCATAACAACAAACACTTAACATGCATGTCCACCCTGGTATAACATCAAACACTTAGCATGCATATCCTCCCAGACATTACATCAAACACTTTTCAGGCATAACCACACTGGCATAACATCAATCGCATAACATGCATGGCCTCACAGGCATAATATCAAACACCTAGTGTGCAGTGCCACACAGGCCTAATCTCAACCCCATACATGCCACTGAAGGCCAACATCCACATAGGAGATCACACCTTTATGGATTTACATATAATATATATATATATATCCAGATTACGAAATCGACTACCATAAGGCCAAAACCCTAGGATAGGTACAAGGAAGAACAGAACCCCTACCTTGGAAACGTCCTCCTGCTCTTGCTCCCGCGCTAGACGCCGTCCTCCACATGCAAGACACTCCGGCAGCAAGCCAGCAGCTCTCCCTCCTTCCCTCTCTCTCTCTCTCTCTCTCTCTCTCTCTCTCTGCGACGGCTGCAGTGGCTAGCCAAAAGAAGAACCCTAAACCTAAGAGTCCTTCACCTCTTATATAGGCACACCAACATCAAAACGACGTAATTTTGATTAAATGAATCCTAGCATCAATACGACGTAGTTTTAATCACACAGGTTGCAACCTTTCCGCATCCACACACGACAAAATATCCACAATTCCAACATGGTCCTTTGGGAAAAGATGATAAGAATAACAAAACCAATGTGACGGTACAAAAATATGGCTGCACACCATATTGCACGCCATATTCCCAATTGGTGTGCAGGTCCAAATACCCTGAAATTCTACCCCAAGCTTCCTTGCATCATGTAGAAGGCTGGTATGCAGAAATATTCTTGCACGCCAATTGGTCCAATTGGCGTTCAAGGCCTTTGGCTCTGAAACTTCTGTGGAAGGTAGAAAACATCATTCTGAGAAACTTTTGTTCTGCACGCCAATTGATTTGAGGCCATCTACTTGGTCAAAATCAATCTCCAAAACCTGACAAAACAGCCTAAAAGCGCCTGTATATGCAAAAAGCATCTTCCTAGGCACAAGCATGTTATGAATTGTCACGTGCACCTCCCAAAGTCCCCTCTTGGGCCCATCTCTTACCTCAAACTTGTACACTAACATCCAAGGTGTTTTAGCTAAAGTGTGTAGGAAGGAAACTCCCTAAAACCCAATAATTTCCACTCACAAGGCATCTGTAGTTAACTTCTTACATACGGGTCATTATAGTTGCCATCCTGATCCTTGTGAAGTTTGTAGCCTGTAGCCATTGGAGTCCCAATAGGCTTGCTATCTTTCATATCATACTTCTTCAATAATTCTTTGGCATATTTGTGCTGTGATATAAAAATTCCATCAGCAGTCTTCCTAATCTGCAATCCCAAGAAGTAGGTTAATTCACCTATGAGAGACATCTCAAATTCATCACTTATTCTCTTAACAAATTCTTCACATAATCCTGAGTGACTTCGTCCGAATATAATGTCATCTACATAGACTATGGTAGCTAGCTGACCTTTGTCGGAATTCAGTATATATAAATTATGATCCACTATTCCTCTACTGAAGTTCATCCTCTTTAAATACCCATCCAGTCGTCTATACCATGCTCTAGGAGCTTGTTTCAGGCCATACAAGGCTTTTCATCAATCTACACACACGTGTCTCCTCATCAGCGATCTGTACTCCATTTGGTTGCTCAATGTATACTTCTTCTTTTAGCAAACCATTCAGAAATGGAGAATTCACATCTATTTGATAAACCTCAAATCTTTTATGTGCTACTAATGCAAGAAACATCCTGATTGTTTCTAGCCTTGTCACTGGTGCAAAAGTTTCATCCACATCTATTCCCTCTATTTAAGAGTATCCTTTGTATACCAGTCTAGCCTTGTTCCTAACAACTTTGCCATCCTCATTCAATTATTCCTGAACACCCATTCTGTGTTGATGACAGTCTTGTTCTTTGGTCTAGGAACCAACTTCCATGTCTTATTCTTTTCAATTTGATCCAGCTCCACATTCGTTGTTGTGATCTAAGCTTCGCCCTCTACTGCCTCTCCAACTGACTTTGGTTCAACTTGTGAGAGCAATGCAGTAGCTCTTGTAAATTTTCTTTTGGTAGTTACACCTGCTTTGAGATCACCAAGGATTTAATTCTTGTCATGTACACTGGACCATGTCCTCCTAGTTTTCTTACTTGAATCTTCTCTAGGATTGGACTCTCCCTTCTCTTCCTCATCAGACTTCTCTGAGTCTGTGTCCTCATTCTTCTTTTTCTTTTCATGCTCAGACTTTTCTTCTTCTTAAGGTTTTTCTACTTTAAAATCTGGAATCTCATCCACAGATACATCTTTCTTCCAGTTCTCATCAACCTTAACTTCACTTGAAGTTATTACTTTTCTGAGCCTTGGAAGAAATACTCTATAACCCTTGGTCTGATACGAGTATCCAACAAATGTACCCTCCTCAGATCTGGGATGAAACTTTCCTCTTCCTTGCTCCTTTATTTTTACAAAGCAAAGACTTCCAAATATTCTGAAGTATTTGGCTGTTGACTTCTTTCCACACCATAATTCATAAGGTGTGCAGTCTATTCTTGGTCTTAGAGTTGTTCTGTTCAGGAGGTGTACTTCTGTTCTTATTGCCTCTGTCCAAAACCTTGCATGTAGAGTCGCTTCTTGTAGTAAGGTTCTGCCCATTTCAATGACAGCCCTGTTGTTCCTTTCAACAACTCCATTTTGTTGTGGAGTTCTTGCTACTGATAGTTGATGCTAAATCCCATGTTTATCTAAATATTTTTCAAAGGCATCATTTGTAAACTCTGTAGCCTGATCAGATCTTATGATCTTAATCCTTCGACCACAGTCATTCTCAGCCATTCTTCTGTACTTCTTGAAGTAATCCAGAGCTTCTGTCTTATGCTTTAAATACATAATGCAGGTCCTCCTGGTGAAATCATCCACAAACAAGATCAAATATATTTCACCATTGAGTCTGTTGTTTCTCATAGGTCTGCACAAATCAATATGCACAATGTCCAGAGCTGCTTCTGAACTATACTCCTTCACTTTATAATGAAATCTGGTCTGCTTTCCATATAAGCATGTAGAGTAGACATGCTCTCTATCTCTTTTAATATTTGGGATATCTCTAATAGCCTTGTAATTAATAACTCTTCTCATATTTTTCTGATTTAGATGTCCCAGTCATCTATGCCAGAGTTCATTCTCTTCTATGGGTCTTGTTTTTGTTGGATCAAGCCCAAAATTCGGATGATGCTGATAAAATCCTATATAATTTGATTTGAGACTTCGGTTGTGTTTATCTTAAGTTATTGCAGAAGATATGATCTTAATCCGGACATACACTCATGAGAACAAAGCTAAAGGATAGGATACATAATCCTGATCCGAACGAGAGTGAGTGTAGTCAAACACTTGGTATATAACCAAGTCTCTTCTTCATACGGAATAAGGATTATTCGTGCGGACTAAACACTTAATGCTACGGACTGACGAAACTGTGCCTAACATCTTAAATGGACCAAGTCAAATAGATGCGGAGTAAGAATCCTAGTCTACAAGACGCATGCAGTAAGACATTGTTATCGTAGAGTAAAAGGCTAAGTCTTCCACTCAAGCGGACTAAGGAAAAGAAGACATGGAGTAAGAAATCCGAGTCTTCCATACATGCGGAGTAAGGAATAACTTGTACGGAATAAGGTCCCGAGTCCTTTATTCGCACGGAGTAAGGAAACTAGATGTGGAGTAAGGAATCCGAACCTGTTACTCATACGGAGTAAGGATGTGCTGATACGGAGTAATCCATCCGATCCTTTAACTCACACGGAATAAGGAACTCTCACGGAGTAAGTAAGCGCTGATGCGGAGTAAGCACTCCGACCATCTCATTTGTACTGAGTAAGAAAGCGCTGACACAGAATATGGATTCTAGTACTAAATTGATACGAATAACCAATCACTGACACAGAGTAAGGATCCGAGCTTAGTTAACACAGAGTAAGGAAACTAGATGTGGAGTAAGGAATTCGAACCTGTTACTCATACGGAGTAAGGATGTGCTGATACGGAGTAAGTCATCCGATCCTTTAACTCATGCGAAATAAGGAACTCTGACGGAGTAAGAAAGCGCTGATGCAGAGTAAGCACTCCGACCTTCTCATTTGTACTGAATAAGGAAGCGCTGACAAGGAATAAGGATTCCAGTACTGAATTGATATGGAGTAAGCAATCACTGACATGGAGTAAGGATCCGAGCTTAGTTAACACGGAGTAAGTAACCTTACACCGGATTAAGAAGACGCTGCTTCAACTTATCTCTTCGCATTTAAAGCCACCAGCTCGCTGCTTCCCGACGTAAGACAAACTCGTTGAGAACCTAAAGTATCTTACACGTGGATCATCCGGATATGTGGACACAACTTTGACTAAATTTAGGAACTCACAAATGCACTTATGCTTTGCAAACCCAAGACCTTGAGCTCCACATCCGCAGCATTCAAGGCAGAGAGAATTCTGAGGAACAGTAAATGTGCACATAGTCCGGAACAACAAGTTCCAAGACTGTCTCTCAAGGATGTGTTATATATAATGTAAAGCTTGTACATTAGAAAAAAGGGGTTGAAGTTGTTGATCGTTCGTGAGTTTGAAGTAAGTGTATACTAGAGTTCATTGAGATCATAGAGGCTAGTGTGTGAGTCATTTTGTAAACAGAGTGTAAAAGAGTCTTGTAGTAGATCTAAAGGCTTTACAAGATTTAATCTGGTTCTATTTTGTTGTACTTATCCTTTGATAATAAAGCAAAATACTTCCACTATTTGGTTATCTTCCGCATTGATTTTATCTCTTAACCAAATAAGTGTAGTGCCAAAGAGTGAGAAAAGAGTTTTTAGCTAAGAGCATATTCACCCCCCTCTAGGCTCTCAGGGACCAACAGTTTTAATCAACCGTATATACAAGTCCCCATCTGTCCTTCTTCCAGCTGATACTGTGTTGCCATTCTCTCTCTTCCCTTGGAAACTAGTTTTAGTAAAGGTCACTTCATGACCTGCATCACATAGCTGACTGACAGATGCTAGATTGTACTTCAATCCTTCAATGTGCAGAACACCCTTCAGTTTACTCATTCCTCATTTGGTAGATCCTAACCCTTTGATTTTCAAGGAGCTATCATTGCCAAATCTTACCTTGCCAGACTTGTCTTTATTCACATATGATAGTTTCTTTAGGTCACCAGCCATGTGACCTGAGCAGGTACTATCAAGGATCCAGTGTCTATCCTTGATGTCTACCTTCAATGCAATCTCAGCAATATGAGCTACTTTCTTCTCCTTAGCCATGTAGACTTATTTTATTTTAGACTTGAAGCACTCCCCTTGAGGTGTAGGCTTCATAGTCTTCTGAGATGCTTTCTCTTTCCTTTTCTCTTGAACTTTCACAGTGTTCTTCTTATTATTCTGCTCAGGAATAACCACTTTCCTTGCACTGTGATGTTCACTACCACACTTATCACAAACTTCTAAGTCTGCAAGGATAGCAAACTTGTTGCTCGTGACAATGGGCTTCAGTTTCCACCAGCATGAAGTGTCATTATGTCCTTGTTTCTAACAGTAAGTGCAGAAACTTTTAACTACTTTCTTTCTCTTCACGGGATACAAGCTTCTTCTAGATGTCTTCATCTATATTCTGGAAGCTTGTACCGGATACCTCCACCAACAGAATCTTGCTATGTGATCCCATACCGTACAGTAGTAGCAGTGACCCTGAAACCTTGTGTTGCTAAACTTTTGTACATTTGGGATCTTCTTCAGAACAGGCTTAGCCTTGATGGTTGGCTTCACAAGCTTTCTTTCTTTCCTGAGGGGCACCCGTACACTCGTAGAAATGACATTTGTATTAGATTTCTTCACATTCTTAGAATGCTCGGATCTCTCGAACATATTTGGTCACTCTAGTAGTGTTGACCTCCTTCGGGTGTCTCTCTATCTTCTCATCATTTATGCCATCCTTCCCTTTCTTGTTGATTCGGCTCACAACATTGGTCTGCGTAGGATTGTCATGGAAATCTGGATTGATATTCTTCCTATCCACCTGCAGTGTTGCCCCGGTTTTCAAAGCTTCTTGTGGTATGATGAGTGATGTGATCCGGGAACTTCCAGAGGTTTAGGCTTGATCGGCTCTGTCCTTTGAGATCTCTGGTTGAAGGCCTACCAGTTCTTCTTCAAGCCGTTGGATTGTAGTGTCTCTAGTGGGAAGTTTTGTGGTAATGTCATCACATATCTTGATTTGCTCCTCTAGTTTGAGCTTTAGATCGACAATTTCCTCACGTAACTTCTTGGAGTCCTCCAACACCTTGTCTTTCTCCCCCTGGTTTTGGCAAGCTCTCCCTTGACTTGCTTGAGCTCTCCCTTGAGCTGCTTAATCTTGCATCCTCTTATGCGGATCTTTTCTATTGTAAGCTCGAGCTCCTCCTCCAGATCAACTTCTTCTTCTTCTACCTCATCCTCCTCTGAGGCAGTGTTGCCATTGTCTACCTTTATTTTGATAACAAAGGCATAATCTGATGAGCATCCCTCCTCATCATCAGATTTAGCAATTCGGCTCATATAGTTCTTGTGTAAGCCCTTTTTCTTCTCGTGGAGTTGCTGGCCTCCTTGTGAAACTCGCTTCATCGGTATGATGACTTCTTCCACTTTGTATCCTCCTCATCCGAGGCTTCATCATCCGAGTTATTAGCTTTCACTTTGCATTGAGATGCAAAGTGCCCCCGCTTTCCACACTTAAAAACATTTTAGGGAAAGTCCTCCTTTCCCTTTTCCTCCAATTTATTTTCCTGCTCCACCTCTTCTAAACTTTCTAGTGAAATAAGCTACCACCTCATCCTCACCTCCTTCGTTGTCACTGTCCTCTTGATCTTTTGAGGACTCAACTTCTTTATTTATTTTTAATTTCTTCATGGCCTTAAAGGCTACTTCTTTTGATGCCTTGGCTGTGGGCTAGGATGTTGATGTAGATGGCTCTTCATAAGAGTGTAGCTTTATTCCGAATGCAGTTAGATTGCACTGCAGCTCTTGCAATGTCATTGTTTCCAGGTCTCGGCTATTTTCTAGAACTTTCACCCTTAGGATGAATTGCTTGGGCAGAACTCTCAGCACTTTCTTTACAATTGCATAATTTTTCTTATTCTTGCCATGACTTCTCATATCGTTGACATTCTTTATCAAACGTACAAAGAACTCCTGTACACTCTTCTACTCCTCCATTTTAAGTGCTTCAAATCTCTGAGTGTACAATTGCATCCTGATTTCCTTTACTCTGCCATCTCCTTGATAGACACTTTCTAGTTTATCCCATAAATCCTTCACAACCCTACAGTACATGACCTTTGCATATTCAGAGTCTGTGAGTGTAGATGTAATAACACTTAAGGCTTTGCCATTTAGCTCATAGGTTCTTCTCTCAGCTTCTATGGGTTCTCTATCATTGGCAGGTTCTATATAACCGTCTATGATTACCCGCTCAACATCCATACCCATGTGTTGGGAATACAGGATTTAATGTTGCTGCCAAAATGTAGTCTAAGTCTGGAGACTCGAAGAATCGAAGATCGTAGGGTCAAAGATGTTGGACCCCATTTTGTCCGGGTTGGACATACTGACCCCATTTTGATATACCTTTCTACCCATGCCATATACCTTGTTGAATAGGTCCACAATGATCCCATACTTCCAAGGAATGGTCTACCCCAATCTGCATGAGATGAACACAATTGACATGGATGGGGAAGTCCAAAATTAATGACTTCTGCTACAAGTCCTTGAAGCGCCCCAAGACTAACACCAGGTGATGGAGGAAAATTGGAGACCAATGCACTTGACCAAGCTCCAATCGGACTTAAAATGAAGAAGTAATGGCCAAAACAACTTTCGTTCGAAAAGTCGAAACGTGCCAAAAGACGGTCAATGCCCCTGGTCAAAGGGCCCGAAAATGTGACCATGTGAGATTCTCAAAAATGACTATTTAGGCGAATACGGGGCTTCCTAAACAACCTCCCAAAGTTTGTCCGTTTTAGCATTTTTGGTGGGGGTAAAAAGGTAATTAAAAGTAAAAAAAAAGTAAAAAAAAAATGGGGTTGACTGTTGCTCGTTGACCTGCCGACACTTCGACCCATTGACCCCGAAGCTCGAAGCCCCGAAGCTCGAAGCCCCGAAGTCCCGAAGCTCGAAGCCCCGAAGCCTTGAAGCCTCGAAGCCCCGTTGACCTGTTGATTTCTGACCTTCGACCCTTCGACCCTCGAAGCCTCGCTTCCGACACTTCGACCCGCGACTTACGACGCCGACTTGCGACGCCGACCCACAGCACCCGTACGCCTTCCATCGTTGACCGAAGCTTCGACCCTGCCGACACTTCGAACCTCTAACCCCTTTTTGCCTTCGCTGGTTTTTCTCGCTGGCTTCCTCGCTGGCTTCCTCGCTGGCTTCACGAGACCCGTCTTCTGCGCTGGCCATCAGACAAGGAATCATTTCTCAACAACCCTGTCAGTCACATGTGCTAAAATACAAACTCAGAAGGCAATCACGAGCTCCCCTTTTTCCGCATAGGCTGTCCACCTGACCAAGCATTGATCTGCAAATAATAATGGACCCGACAAAACAATTAATGCTGCAATTAATGACAGTCCAGCCAAAAAATTCTGCCAGCCTTTAAATCCAGGCTCCTGTCCACGCGAGACACAGAGAGACCCTTATCGTTGAAAAGTTGCTACCAGTGTTACGTCCAAGCTTCGTCCCTGCAAAACAAAAAAAAAACAGAGAGAGCCCAAAAAAAAAGGGGGGGGGGGATCGTTGAAAGAAAACCTGGTTCGTTGAAAAGAGGGGATATTGGGGGAACGCCTAGTTCGTTGGAAAAAAAGGAGAGATCGTTTTTTTTTTTGAATACCCTGCTACCATTCACGTCCTTCCTTCATCCCAGTGCAGACAGAGAGAGAAAAGGAAAAAACAGAGAGTTGAAAAAAAAGAGAGAAACTCAAAAGCCAGAAAAAAAAAAAGATCACTCTTCCACGCCTCCCTGACTGCCATCCTCTCAGATTAAACGTCCAGTTTTCTGCAATCAACTTCACTTCTTCATCCTCTTTCCCTCCTGTCTCACTCCAGCTCCTTTTTTTTTTCTCAGCAAGAAAAAACACAAAAACAGCCCCAACTTCAGCCCTTTTTTCTGCGTGTTCAGTAAGCAAAGAAACATAACAGACACCAATCCTGTTCCAATCCCCTATTTCTCACGCCTACCCTCCTTATTTCCAGTTATCAAAAATCTCAAACCCAGAAAATACACCACTCCACTCTTCAAATACCAAGAAATCCCCCTCACAAACCTCGCTGTCAGATTTTGTCGGTTCTAAGCAAGTGATTATTAGTGCCGATAGGAGTTCGAACAGAAGATTGGTGTTGCAAGCTTCAAAAGTCAGTTCAGCCCTTATCTTTTCACTACTTTTTCAGCTTATTTGTATCTATATTTAGTGTAATTGTTTTTTTTTAGCATTTTCTAGTTTTTGTTTTGAGCTTATCTATATTTGGTGTAATTACTTTTCAGCCTTTTTCATTGTGTTTTCCTGTATTTCTTCCTATGTGTATGTTGTAATATGTAAAGTATAGTAAAAAGAAAACAAAAACAAAAAAGAAGAAAGAAAGAAAAGAAAAAAAGAGAGAGCAAAGGGAGAAGATGAAAAGCAACAAAAAAAAAGAGTGATTTTATTTTGTGGATGTCACACTCACACACTCCACATCTATTTTGATATATGCATTTTCAATTTCAAACAAAAAAAAAACACAAAAAAACAAAAATGTTTTTCAAAACGTTTTCAATAAATAATTTTCAAAATGTTTTCAAAAAAAAAAAACAAACAAACAAACAAGCAAAAAAAAAAAACAAAACGTTTTGCAATAAAATGTTTTTTTCAAAATCTCTTCAACAACATATTTTCAAAATGTTTTCATAAAATGTTTTCCAAATATCTTCCAACAAAAACAAAAAAAGCAAAAAAATATAGAAAAACAAACGCAAAATGTATGTTCTAACCCAAACCAAAAAAAGGAGAAAAATAAAAGAACATTTTTTAGGACTTCAATTTCCAAGAGCAAAACCAAAAAACAAACCAATCCCTAGGATCTCAATATCCACTTCAAAAATCCAAAACCTTTAGGATAACCTTTAGAAATTTAGGATAAATCCATTTTGACCATGACTTTAATAAATAACTTAGCCAAATAAAAATCATAGACTTTTTGAGGAAATTTAACCCAGTTATGGCAGTATAAATAAAATAAAACCTCCTCCTCCTAAATTAGATACCGAAAGGGCGCTGTTGGGGTGCTAATCCTTCCCTACACGTAACCAACTCCCGAACCCTTCTCTGATGACGCAGACCACACACTTTAAACTACTCAAAGCAGGGGGTATCCAACTGTACCCCAAAAACAGTTGGTGGCGACTCTAAAATTTCTCACCGTTGGTTTAGTTTGAGCTCACCCCAAAAGGGCCCAGACGAAAACCAGTGATGACAGCTGGCAACTCTGCTGGGGACAAATGAACACTTTAGAGAGTTAGGTCTAGAACTAAGGATTAAGAGGTTATTTTAATTATATTGTTGTACATATTTAACTATTGTGCTAAATTGTTTGATTGTTGCTCATATTTACTGTGATTTATTTATACGCTTTAACTACCATGATAGTTGTGATTTACTGCTTTCCATACTTGTTGCAAACATGCATAACCCTATACCCGGGTTTAGCACAATTTAGGTTAGCGAGGTTCAGTACGGTCCCCAACGCGTTGATCATTATCCGCAATAGGGCCTCGGACTCCTCACTCAAGCTTGAGGTTCTTTTAAGGCACGTCCTTTTAAGATCCCCCTTCGGTAAATCCCATGGTGTACGGAGCCCTCTATTGAGGAAGTTTGGGAACCAACGAATAAGATAGGGGTAGCAATAAAAGCCCATCAGGGGTATTAACCCACATTTTGTTTGCTCATTCCATGCCATGCTAACCTTTGTTTTGTAGGGTAATCCTTAAGTCATCCCCTGCACATTTAACTGTTTTTTTTTACAATTGGTTTATTCTTTATCCCGTCTACCTGCCTTGATATATATTAACTTGTCATCCTAACCTGTCATCATGCATAACATGACATTCATCATTCATATAGGCATGGCAACTTTCAGTCATCTCCTAAAAGGCCTTCAGGACAAGGAGACTGTCACAGTGGTGGCCCAAGCATCGGGAGACATTCAACTTCGCCTTGGAGATTTCCTGCCAGGAGAGGCCTACAAGGCAAAACATGTTATCATAGAAGATCAGCTAGACTACACTAAGGAGGTACAGACAATATGGAAGCAGTGGTTAGACGAAACGAAAAGCATATACATACAACAGTTTGGGGATTTGCTCCATGTGACCGAGCTACTAGCCGATACGGATATGCTTGGGGCAGCCATTTATTTCTGGGAACCTCGACGGCGGTGCTTCGACTTCAACAGCCTAGATCTTGTTCCCATAATAGAAGAATATAGAAGATTACTGGATATCCCCATGGAAAACAAAATGAAGATCTATCTACCAGAGCCCAGAAGGTCATGCCGAAGGGCCTTCGCTGAGATTATGGGAAAGCCAGTATGGGACTCACCGGCAGTCACAACTTACGGTGGGCGCGAATATCTTCCATGGGCAACAATCAAAGAAATAATACAAACTGCAACGGAAGCAGAGGCACACAAATTGCTTACACTAGCTATATATGGGCTAGTCATTTTCCCAAGGATACCGGCCCACATTAATGGGGCAATTGTAGATTTGGTCCAGTAGGTGCTCAAAGGATGTGACCCTACTCCTGCGATCTTGGCTGAAACCATCCGATCTCTTACTTACCTAAGGAGTAAAGGCTCGGGACAGTTCGTGGGGTGCTTACCTCTCCTATGTACTTGGTTGCAAGGTTATTTCCCTTGTAGTGTTCATCGTTTCCCGGCTGTTTATCAAGTACCAGCCACAACACTACTAGATATTCTGCTCAGCAACTGGAGCCTACCAAAAGACTTCGAAAGCTGGAAAAAGAAGTTGGGGAACCTCACAGAAGCTGACATTACCTGGACTGCTCGTTGGATGCCGGTGGTCTCCATGACATATAGCTGCGGGGACTATAATTAGGTTCCACTTTTAGGTCCCTGGGGAGGAACTGCATATGCACCATTACAGGTAGGAAGACAAGTGGGGCGTCATCCAATTATTCCCATGCTCTTTGGCATGAAAGAGTGTGACTTCACCTACAGCAGAACCATGCTCGCAAAAGAAGGCAAGAAGATGTATCAAGCATGGTCCACACCACACAAGATCCAACCCAACAGTTCAGAACCTGGTGTTTACCCAGCATACATATCTTGGAGGGCACAACACAAGCCACAGCTAACTTCAGATATGAAGGCTATCCTCCAGGAGAATCAAACTTTAAGGCAGCAGATCCAGAGGCTAGAAGCATCTCTAGAAGGAACTCTTCAAAGGCTGCAGGTGAGGGAAAAACAGATCGCGACCATAATGAAGCAGTGGGAGGAAGCAGGTGAACGACCATGCCAGTATTGCATGAGAATGTTGCTGGAAGAATGCCCTAAGATCATGTAGTGATAGCTTTCATTTTACATGGCATTTCAGTATTGCATGTTTGTATTAAGTGTTTGTATTGTGTGTTGTTTGCAATAAAGTTGTTTGTTTCTTTAACCCTCTGCATAGACATTCATGCATACACGCATATCAAATGAAGAATCAAATAAAATTCCCTTGTACCCAGGTGGGTAGCAGCCTCCCTCCAGGATTGCGCACTCTTACAATCTCAGATCCCGGCGCAATCAAATACCTCAACCACAGCCAATGGCAGAAGAAACAGAGAACAGACTCATGGGGTTGGAATAGTCACAACAAACCCTACAGGGGCAAATGTCTGCAATAATGGAAATGCTCACAAAATTGACTGAAGAAAGAGGAAGACTTCCGACAGGGGGAACTACCAATCATTATCAAAAGCAGGGCAGGAGGCCGTTCAGTCACCCAACCTGGCTCCAAGCCAGGCGCCCACATACCATCCTGCTATGGCACAACCTCCAACCCCAAATCAAACTCATTTCACTATGCCTGCACCAGGAAACGTAATGGAAGCAGTGGGTTCCCTAGCTCCTCAGGAAAATGTTGAGTCTTTCGCTCTACGCCGACTCGAGGAAAGATTGAAAGCCGTAGAAGGCGCTGACAGCTATGGCATGACTAGCCCACAAGACTTAT
Source organism: Taxillus chinensis (assembly GCA_023512835.1). NCBI lineage: Eukaryota > Viridiplantae > Streptophyta > Magnoliopsida > Santalales > Loranthaceae > Taxillus > Taxillus chinensis. The sequence continues at coordinate 54,028,195 of CM042090.1, read as the reverse complement.
GCTTAGTCCCTGGAGTGGTGCTGCCACCAAAATTCAAAATGCCAGAGTTTAAAAAATTCAATGGGACCCGATGTCCAAAGACACATTTGGCCATGTACTGTCAAAAGATGGCTGCTTATGCTAGTGAAGACAAGCTCCTCATGCATTGTTTCCAGGAAAGCCTAACTGGGGCATCCCTTCACTGGTACTTTCAGCTAAATGGAAACCGCATCAAGACATGGAAAGAATTAGCTACTTCCTTCTTGGCACAGTACAAACATGTCACCGAACTGGCGCTGGATCGATTAACCCTGCAGTCCATGGAAGAGGGATCCGGGGAGAATTTCAAAGATTATGCACGAAGATAGAGAGAGGCCGCTGTGGAGGTCCAACCTCCTCTTACCGAAAGAGAACTCACTACCCTTTTTATCAACACGCTAAAAGGTGTCTACTATGAGAAGTTGATCGGTAACGTCTCCAACAGTTTCGCAGACTTGGTTGTATCCGGTGAACGTGTGGAGAGTGGAATTAAAGGAGGAAAGCTAAAGGGTGATGCAGCTGACGCATCAAAACAGTTTCAACCACCAGCGAAAAAGAAGGAAAATGAAACCAACCTGGTATACCCATCGCACTCGCCTATACAACCAACATTCTACCAAGCACCAGGGTACTATAGAGGGTCATCTGTAGCTGCCTATACTGCACCTGCACCACCTCCCCAATTCATGCCATACATGCCATAGGGAGGGGTTCCATTTCCATACCCAATGACACCAAATCCGTTTCAACCAAGAGCACCTTACGCAGAGCAACCCAAGCCAGCAACTCAGGAAGGACCAGGAGCCTCATTCCAAGGACAGGGGCAACCAAGGGCCCCGACCTAGCAAGCAAGAGCGAATCAGGCTTCTTGTCGACCACGACAAGAGTTTGATCCAATTCCAATGACTTATGCAGAATTATACCCCAAGCTCTTAGAGGCAAGGATGGTAACCCCTATACCCTTGGGAGAAATAAGCCAGATGCCAGATGTGAATATCATGCAGGTGGAGCTGGGCATGATATCGAAAACTGTATAACCTTCAAAAGGAAGGTTCGGGCATTACAGGATGCAAAGTGGCTGGATTTTTCCGCACTGGCTGGGACACTAAATGTGAACAGTAATCCGCTTCCAGAACATTCCCATGACGTGGCCAGTATCACAACAGAAGGACGGCTAGAGAAAGTTTCACAAATACAAATGGAGAAAAGCTATTTGTTTACCCTGCTGCAGGAATATGGATATATACTTGCTCCCGACACATTGAAGACAAAGAAGGGGACAAAGTTGGAGAAACAATGCCCTTATCACAAGATGTCACGGGGACATGACATCACAGAATGTACTGAGTTTTCTGAGGTGGTGCAAAAACTCATGGACCAAAGGATGATCGAATTCTCCACGGAAGAGATAGGCAGTCAAAGCCACATGATTCAAAGAGACGTGTCATACACACCGTCATGGGTGCCAACCCCCCTTGTCTTGAATGTCAAGACTCCAGAAATCCCGCTACTACCTCATGGACTCACACCTCTCACCATATGGGTGCCTGCTCCTTTCCCCTACAAGACGGATAATGCAGTCCCGTGGAACTATAACTGTGAGGTAGTTCAAGGAGCTGCTATAGCAGAAAAGAAGACCAGGAGCGGTCGGGCTTACGCCCCTGAGATGGTTGACAAAGCAAGGAAAGAAAAAGCTGTAGAACAAGACATTGAGCCAACACTGGAGGCAACAAAGAAGGGAACACCGATCACTGAAGAGAAACCACAGAATTTCTGAAACTCATGAAGCAGAGCGAATATTATGGATCAATTAAGTCGGCAACCGGCTCGCATCTCCTTGCTCTCATTAATGATGGATTCCCAACCTCACCGGGAAGCACTGCTAAAAGTTCTGAGCCAAGCCTATGTTCCACCGACCGTCTCAGTGGCAAATGTTGACGGAATTGCCAGTAACCTCATCGTGAACAACGTCATTAGCTTTGGAGATAACGAGCTACCCCAGGAAGGGAAAGGACATATAAAAGCTTTGCACATCACGGTCAAATGCAAGGAGCACACCATAGCCTGTGTACTCATTGACAACGGCTCTGCCTTGAACATTATGCCCTTGCATATACTGCAGCAACTTCCAATCGACGCATCCTATATGCACCCCTGTACGATGAAAGTACGAGCGTTCGATGGAGGAAAGCGTGACGTGGTGGGAACTCTGGATATTCCCCTCATGATTGGGCCAACTACTTTTACGGTGGAATTTCAGGTGATGGACATCACGCCATATTATAGCTGTTTGATGGGAAGACCCTGGATCCACATGGCAAGAGCGGTGCCATCAAGTCTCCATCAGAAGATGAAGTTTGTAATGGGGGACCAGCTCATCTGCATCTCTGGAGAGACAAGTTTCCTCGTCACCAAACCGGCATCAGTCCCTTATGTTGAAAGCAACGAAGATGTGCCAGAATGCTCCTATCGGGTTTTTGAGATGGTGAATGTCGCTTCAGCCCTAGACCATCGTCTCTCGAAGGCAGCAAAAATGGTTGCAGCCACTATGATTAAACAGGGGTACAAACCGGGGCAAGGATTAGGCCTGACAGCTCAGGGGATTCAGAAACCCCTGACCATCCGAGAAAATACCGAAAAGTTCGGACTAGGCTATGTCCCTACAAAAGCTGACAGACGGAGGGAAGCTATCAAGAAGAGGGAAGTCAGAATGGCAAGATTGCAGAAAAGGCCAGTACAAGAAGAAAAGAGAAGCTTCCCCCCTTTGAATGCTACATTCTGAAGTGGGGGGTTTATCCACAAGAGCCAACCTGAGCCCAAGACGGGGACTGTAGCCGTATTAGACACAAATGAGCATGCACCAAGCGAGATGGTTCAGTTAGTGCGAGAGGATCCCAACCAGCCATTGAACAATTGGACCAGCCTGGACCTCCCCATAATGTAATGCTTACGGGTCGCTGGGATTTAATATATTCTATTTTAATGTACTTTGAAGCTGTGAACATTTTTTTTTTCCTTAAACCTTCCAATAGAATGTGTTTTTCAAATCTTTCATGGTGCATTCCATTCATCATATATGCATATCATATTTGGTTACCAATTTGTCATTCTCTTATAAGCAGGTATCACAATGTCAATGAAAACATAGTATGCGAAAGCGAAACGAGATGCCAAAGGTTTGACCAAAGTCCAAACTGGGAGCAGCCCGTGTTTGAAGCTGATGAGAATGAGATAAAAGAGACACCTGAGCTACCAGGAGAGATTATATGCCTATTGGAAAGGGGGGACCGTTTATCCATTCCAAGTGAAGACCTAGTAGAAACAGTGAATTTGGGGACGACAGCCGAACCAAAAGAATTGAGGGTGGGGTCTTTGATAGCTACCGACATCAGGAGGAAGTTAATCGAGCTGTTAAGAAGCTCCATCGACATTTTTGCATGGTCATACCAAGATATGCCCGGATTAGACACAGATATAGTGAGAAGAATGAGAAGAATGAGACCCGGATTTTTGCATGGTCATTCTTCTCAGCAGAAAATGAGAAGAATGAGACCAGAGATGCTACTGAAGATTAAAGAAGAGGTCAGAAAGCAATGGGATGCGGGTTTCCTAAGTGTCTCCCACTATCCAGAATGGGTCGCTAATGTTGTACCAGTACCGAAGAAAGGAGGCAAAGTACGCATGTGTGTCGACTATAGAGATCTGAATTGGGCCAGTCCGACAGACAACTTCCCGCTTCCTCATATTGATACCTTAGTGGATAATACAGCAAAACATGCCCTATTCTCCTTCATGGATGGTTTCTCGGGCTATAATCAAATTCGTATGGCCCCCGAACACAAAGAGAGGACCACATTCATGACACTTTGGGGCACTTTTTGCTATAATGTGATGCCTTTTGGCCTGAGGAACGCAGGGGCAACCTATCAGCGAGCCATGGTGACCCTATTCCACGACATGATGCATAAGAAAGTCGATGTATATGTGGACGGCATGATAGCCAAATCACGAAGCACTAAAGATCATATCGAAGTACTCCGCAAGCTCTTCAACAGGCTACAGAAATATTAGCTGAAATTGAACCCCGAAAAGTGCACTTTCGGAGCTATGTCGGGAAAACTATTGGGTTTCATTGTGAGCCAAAAGGGAGTTGAAATCGATCCAGATAAAGTTCGAGCTATCCAAGAGATGCCGCCACCACAGACCATCAAGGAGGTTAGAGGATTCCTAGGGCGACTGAATTACATTGCCCGATTTATTTCCCAATTGACAGCCACTTGTGAACCCATTTTCAAGACTTTACGAAAAAACAACCCAGAAATTTGGAATGACAAGTGTTAAGAAGCTTTCGACAAGATCAAACAATATCTGTCTAATCCACCTATTTTGGTCCCACCAGTATTGGATAGACCTCTGATCTTATACTTGACCGTTCAGGAGTCAGCGATGGGTTGTGTCTTGGGGCAACATGATTCTACAGGCAAGAAGGAGCAGGCCATTTATTACCTCAGCAAGAAGTTCACCATCAATGAAGAAAACTACACGCCCTTGGAGAAGACGTCTTGTGCTCTTTGTCTTGGATCACAAGAAGATTGAGGCAATACACCCTTTATCATACTACTTGGCTGATTTCAAGGCATGATCCGCTCAAATATCTCTTGGAAAAACCATCCATTTTTGGAAGAATCGCCAAATGGCAGTTGATCCTATCGGAGTACGATATCATCTATGTACCTCAAAAAGCCATAAATGAAGTACGATAGCTGACTATCCGGCAGATAGAGCGCTGGAAGACTTTGAGCCCATGACTATTGGCTTCCCAGATGAGCACATTAACATCATTTCGGCCGAAGTATCAGACATATGGACGATGTGGTTCGATAGAGCCTCTAGTCTCTTAGGTCACGGTGTTGGGGCCATCCTGATATCCCCAAAAGGCGAACATTTCCCCATGGTGGCAAAGCTAACCTTCCCTTGTACAAACAATGTAGCAGAGTATGACACTTGTGTGATGGGACTTCAAGAAGCCATTAACAAAGGAATCAAAAAATTACGAGTGTTCGGCGATTCGGCACTCATCATTTTTCAAGTAAGAGGTGAATGGGAGACTCGAAACCACAAATTAATCCCATATCGGAAGCACGTTGCAGAGTTAGCCGAGCAATTCGAAGACATCACATTTGAGCATATGCCCAGGGAATACAATCAGCTCCCCGACGCGCTGGCAACTCTAGCCTCCCTCCTTCGGCTAGACACAAAGTTGGAAGTTCAGTCTTTTGATATCCGAATACAAGATGCTCCTACACATTGCATGGCCATTGACGAAAATACCGAAGAAAAGCCCTAGTACAATGATATCAGACAATACTTGCTTAAACAAGAGTATCCAGCTGAGGCCTCTGAATCTGATAAAAGAAATATCCGAAGGTCAGCATCCAACTATTATCTTGATGGCTCAATTTTGTACAAGAGAAACCATGACATGGTGTTGTTGCGGTGTGTGGCAAAAGAAGAATCGACACAAATAATGAAAGAAGTGCACGAAGGGGAATGTGGTTCACATGCAAACGGACATGCATTAACAAGACAAATCATGCGAATGGGCTATTATTGGGTCACCATGGAAAAAGATTGCATTGAATATGTGCACAAATGCCTCAAGTGTCAAATTTATGGCGATAAGATCCAAGTACCGCCATCCAAACTACACGTGATGGTTTCCCCGTGGCCGTTCTCGCTTTGGGGCATTGACGTTATCGGACCAATATCTCCAAAAGCTTCTAATGGTCATCGTTTCATTTTGGTAGCCATTGATTACTTCACCAAGTGGGTAGAAGCAGCATCATATGCTAATGTCACACAGGCTGTGGTACTTCGATATATGCAAAACAACATCATATGCCGATATGGGCTTCCTGAGCAGATCATAACGGACAATGCTGCCAATTTGAACAGCCGGATGATAGGGAGGTTGTGTGAAACATACAAAATTCAACACCGCAACTCGACCCCCTATCGCCCAAAGATGAATGGAGCAGTCGAGGCCGCCAACAAGAACATCAAGAACATTATCAGAAAGATGACTGAAACATACAAAGATTGGCATGAGAAGCTACCATACGCTCTGCATGCTTATCGTACCTCAGTGCGTACATCGACCGGGGCAACTCCATTTTCTTTGGTCTATGGCATGGAAGCAGTTCTACCGGTTGAAGTGGAGATACCTTCCCTCCGAGTACTTAAGGACACTCAGCTCGAAGAAGCAGAATGGGTCCAAAGTCATTACGAGCAGTTGAATTTAATTGAGGGCAAGCGCCTGGCAGCAGTTTGCAGAGGACAGCTGTATCAACAGAGAATGATGAACAATTACAATAAAAAGGTGAAGCCCAGAAGCTTTCAAGAGGGTGATCTTGTCCTCAAAAAGATCTTACCAATTCAACACGACCATGGAGGCAAGTGGACTCCCAATTATGAAGGCCCATATGTTGTGAAAAAAGCGTTCTCGGGAGGCGCATTGATCCTTGCCAAAATGGACGGAGATGAGCTTCCTAATCTAGTGAATAGCGACGCTGTCAAAAAGTTTTATGCTTAACTCCCATACCCCCCAACCAGATTCTCTTTCCTGCAATGAGCGGACTTGTTGAAAACCCGAAAGGGCACCAAGGGTAAAATACAAAGCTCCAACAAAAGAAAAAAAACACAAGGGCGGACTTGGTGAAAACCTGAAAGGGCACCAAGGGTAAAATACAAAGCCAACAATAAATCTTGAAGGGTGAAATCAGTTCAGTCAAAAACTGAAAGGATCAGGACCACAACAAATAGGGTCCGTTGCAAGCAGTAGAGACAACATCATCCAAAAACAGCGACTGCAAACAGTGGAAGACTTGGTCAAACCTGCGGCACGCTCGAATCAAATTTGTACATTATGCTTTTAAAGACTTGCGATTCTGTTCATCAGATTATGACAATAGGACACTTTTTATGATATAAATATGTTTTATGGAACTAAACCAGCAAAAATCTTTTTTATCTCTTTAATCATGTTACATCGTCTTCATTTCACATTTAAGTAGAACATCTTAAATCCCCAGTAAGCTCTTCTAGCATTGCCTTATGAGTAGGGCCAAGCTCAAAATCCCCAAACAACTTGAGGCCCCCAACTCGGAGTACTCATATCTCCACGGGATATCACTATCCCCAGAGAAGCCATCAAATCAAGCTCCTCAATATGGCGAAGCGAAATTTAACAGACCCTTCATGCACAACAGGGAGTTCCCCAGTGAAAACAGGACGGACTCTCCATCCAAAGAGAACGTTGTTCCCCAACAAGTTGAATGTTAGCCAACCTCTCCAACAACGGCCAAACCCTCAGTAATACATCACATGGCATTCGATGCATACATCGCATTGCATCATATTTTACCACAAGTTGAGGATTATGCATCCCTACATATAGCACATTGCATTCCATGCATCATTGGCATACATTCAACATACTCTGTAATTGCAGGAATGTTGCCGCCTCTGGAGATCCTAGGAGCTCATATTCAGCAAACTTCTCTTCAAGCTATCCTAGCTTTCTTTGTTCAACTGTATAACTCTTCCCTTGCAATTTTGTCAAAGTCTAAACGCATCCTTTTGGCAATTGACAAACTTTTCCCCTTTTGAGTCACCTCGTAGAGCGATCTCCTTGAGTGAACTCGTAGAGGGAGCTTAAATTGGGTTACTTCCCAAACTCACCAATTCCTTAAAGAGTTTCCCCAAATACCATTTGATGTCTCCAACAAGTCTTCCCATTTATGCCTATCGTTGCTATGGGCTATTTATTTTCAATTCAAGCCTATCGTTGCTGTGGGCTATCAATTTTCAATTCAAGCCAATCGTTGCTGTGGGCTATCTATTTTTTTTAGTTCAAGCCTATCGTTGCTGTGGGCTATTTATTTTCAATTCAAGCCTATCGTTGCTGTGGGCTATCAATTTTCAATTCAAGCCTATCGTTGCTGTGGGCTATCCATTTTTTAGTTCAAGCCTATCGTTGCTGTGGGCTTTCCATTTTCAATTCAAGCCTATCGTTGTTGTGAGCTATCCATTTTCAATTCAAGCCTATCGTTGCTGTGGGCTATCCGTTTTCAGTTCAAGCCTATCGTTGCTATGGGCCTTTCAATTTTTAGTTCACACCCATCATTGTTGTGGGCCTTTTCCATTTTTCAATTCAAGCCTATCGTTGCTGTGGGCCTTTCACCTTTTAGTTCACGCCCATCATTGCTGTGGGCCTTTTCTCTTTTCAAGCCTATCATTGTTGTAGGTTTTCAATTTCCAGTATTAGGCGGCCTTAGAGGCCTCATCAAGGTATTATCAAAGCCCACCGGCTTGTGAAGCCCCTTTTCCCTCTCGGGGACAGACCCAACCATCGCACTTCTTCCTCTAGGTAAGTCAGGTAAGTGCTCCAACCCATCCAAAATGACTCCCTTTCATCTTTGCACGCTGTTTGTATACAAACAGTGCACAAAGAGGGGCAGCTGTTGGACCCCATTTTGTCCGGGTTGGACATACTGACCCCATTTTGATATACCTTTCTACCCATGTCATATACCTTGTTGAACAGGTCCACAATGATCCCATACTTCCAAGGAATGGTCTACCCCAATCTGCATGAGATGAACACAATTGACATGGACGGGGAAGTCCAAAATTAATGACTTCTGCTACAAGTCCTTGAAGCGCCCCAAGACCAACACCAGGTGATGGAGGAGGAAAATTGGAGACCAATGCACTTGACCGAGCTCCAATCGGACTTAAAATGAAGAAGTTATGGCCAAAACAACTTTTGTTGGAAAAGTCGAAACGTGCCAAAAGACGGTCAATGCCCCTGGTCAAAGGGCCCGAAAATGTGACCATGTGAGATTCTCAAAAATGACTATTTAGGTGAATATGGGGCTTCCCAAACAACCTCCCAAAGTTTGTCCGTTTTAGCATTTTTGGTGGGGGTAAAAAAAAAAAAAACGGGGTTGACCGTTGACCGTTGACCTGCCGACACTTCGACCCATTGACCCCGAAGCTCGAAGCCTCGAAGCCTCGAAGCCTCGAAGCCCCGAAGCTCGAAGCCTCGAAGCCTCGAAGCCCCGTTGACCTGCTGATTTCTGACCTTCAACCCTTCGACCCTCGAAGCCTCGCTTCCGACACTTCGACTCGCGACTTACGACGCCGACTTGCGACGCCGACCCGCAGCACCTGTACACCTTCCATCGTTGACCGAAGCTTCGACCTTGCCGACACTTCGACCTACCGAAACTTCAAACCTCTGACCCCTTTTTACCTTCGCTGATTTTTCTCGCTGCCTTCCTCGCTGGCTTATTTTTCTCGCTGGCTTCACGAGACCCGTCTTCTGCGCTGGCCGTCAGACAAGGAATCATTTCTCAACAACCCTGTCAGTCACATGTGCTAAAATACAAACTCAGAAGGCAATCACGAGCTCCCCTTTTAGGCTGTTCACTTGACCAAGCATTGATCTGCAAATAATAATGGACCCAACAAAACAATTAATGCTGCAATTAATGACAGTCCAGCCAAAAAATTCTGCCAGCCTTTAAATCCAGGCTCCTGTCCACGCGAGACACAGAGAGACCCCTTATCGTTGAAAAGTTGCTACCAGTGTTACGTCCAAGCTTCGTCCTTGCAAAACAAAAAAAAACAGAGAGAGCCCAAAAAAAAGGGGGGGATCGTTGAAAAAAAACCTGGTTCGTTGAAAAGAGGGGATATTGGGGGAATGCCTGGTTCGTTGGAAAAAAAGGAGAGATCATATTTTTTTGAAAACCCTACTACCATTCACGTCCTTCCTTCATCCCAGTGCAGACAGAGAGAGAAAAGGAAAAAACAGAGAGTTGAAAAAAAAAAGAGAAAATCAAAAACTAGAAAAAAAAAAAGATCACTCTTCCACGCCTCCCTGACTGCCATCCTCTCAGATTAAACGCCCAGTTTTCTGCAATCAACATCACTCCTTCATCCTCTTTCCCTCCTGTCTCACTCCAGCTCCTTTTTTTTTCTCAGCAAGAAAAAACACAAAAACAGCCCCAACTTCAGCCCTTTTTTCTGCGTGTTTAGTAAGCAAAGAAACATAACAAACACCAATCCTATTCCAATCCCCTATTTCTCACGCCTACCCTCCTTATTTCCAGTCATCAAAAATCTCAAACCCAGAAAATACACCACTCCACTCTTCAAATACCAAGAAATCCCCCTCACAAACCTCGCTGTCAGATTTTGTCGGTTCTAAGCAAGTGATTATTAGTGCCGATAGGTGTTCGAACAGAAGATTGGTGTTGCAAGCTTCAAAGTCAGTTCAGCCCTTATCTTTTCACTACTTTTTCAGCTTATTTGTATCTATATTTAGTGTAATTATATTTTTTAGCATTTTCTAGTTTTTGTTTTGATATTTGGTGTAATTACTTTTCAGCCTTTTTCATTGTGTTTTCCTGTATTTCTTCCTACGTGTATGTTGTAATATGTAAAGTATAGTAAAAAGAAAAGAAAAACAAAAAAGAAGAAAGAAAGAAAATAAAAAAAGAGAGAGCAAAGGGAGAAGATGAAAAGCAACAAAAAAAAGAGAGTGATTTTATTTTGTGGATGTTACACTCACACACTCCACATCTATTTTGGTATATGCATTTTCAATTTCAAAAAAAAAAACGCAAAAAAACAAAAATGTTTTTCAAAACGTTTTCAATAAATAATTTTCAAAATGTTTTCAAAAAAAAAAAAAACAAAACAAACAAACAAACAAACAAGCAAAAAAAAAAACAAAACGTTTTGCAATAAAATGTTTTTTTTCAAAATCTCTTCAACAACATATTTTGAAAATGTTTTCATAAAATGTTTTCCAAATGTCTTCCAACAAAAACAAAAAAAACAAAAAAAATATAGAAAAACAAACACAAAATGTATGTTCTAACCCAAACCAAAAAAAGGGTAAAAATAAAAGAACATTTTTTAGGACTTCAATTTCCAAGAGCAAAACCAAAAAACAAACCAATCCCTAGGATCTCATTATCCACTTCAAAAATCCAAAACCTTTAGGATTCCCTTTAGAAATTTAGGATAAATCCATTTTAACCATGACTTTAATAAATAACTTAGCCAAATAAAAATCATAGACTTTTTGAGGAAATTTAACCCAGTTATGGCAGTATAAATAAAATAAAACCTCCTCCTCCTAAATTAGATACCGAAAGGGCGCTGTAGGGGTGCTAATCCTTCCCTACACGTAACCAACTCCCGAACCCTTCTCTGATGATGCAGACCACACACTTTAAACTACTCAAAGCAGAGGGTATCCAACTGTACCCCAAAAACAGTTGGTGGCGACTCTAAAATTTCTCACCATTGGTTTAGTTTGAGCTCACCCCAAAAGGGCCTGGACGAAAACCAGTGATGACAGAAGAGTCGTAGTTCGTAGAAGTAAAACTACCACAGGACACATTGGCAAGAGGCTCACAGACTCGTAGGTTTAGTAGAGTGACACAAAAGACTAATCCAACCTGAGCTCTAGCCTCGGAGACTCGAAGATATGAGTCGTAGACTCGCAGAAACAGTGTAAAGCCTGAAACAAACTTTCGCCACTTCCAATAGGTTTTAACTAAAATCTTCGAGTCACCAAACCTATGAGGCATCTACCTTTGAAGCAGACTTACAACCCTAAGCATATTCACTTAACGATATCGTCAGCTAGGGTTTGTACAGTAAGCCTGCGCTGTCCCGAGTAGTTGAGCACATTTAATGACACATTAATTGCTGCCAACTACCATCCACGGATGAACGGCCAAGATCGATTGCATGCCAAATATGCAGTATGGGTATCTGATCTATAAATCAGAGTAGATCAACCCATCCCCTGACATTCCGCATTTTCAGCGGCGGGAAGTCAGTCTGTCGGGATGGACAACACGGTGCACGAGCACTTTAACCTTAAAAATATATCTCTCACACACTTAACGACAAAATCATGAGTTAGTTTCTTTCTCTAAAGGCGTGGAAATCAAAAACACAAGATAATGGTTCTGACATACTAAAAGGAGATATCTTTTGCAGAACTAATGCAAGATTTCCAACGATAGAAAGAGAGACTCTGAGAGAAAATTTCCGAAGTGCTGTGCGCCGTGTTGAATCAAGATCAAGATCAAATCTTTTAATCTACCATACGTTCTTGCTTATTCAAGATCCATCATAATCATTGAGTCTAGTCCATGTGTTGGTTTCCACAATCCGAACTATCACAGATCATTCCTTTCACATCTGAGATCTGTTAAGCAAAGAGCATTTACTCACATCCCAGATTTGGCTGATAGTTCATTATATCTCTTATTATCACCCTTAGTCCATATTGTCATCTTCTCCATTAATACTTCCATCAAAGTTATCCATAGAAGAATCGAAATCCAGCTAACAGTCTAGCTTCCACAAACAAAGAAAGTCTATTCACCCCCCCTTTAGACTCACTTTGGGACCTACAATTGGTATCAGAGCAGTTCTACAACTCCGTAGAGATCCCTAAATGGCCGACATGGATTCCAGCAGTGCAGCTCCAGCTCTCGAGAAAGCTCCAGTTCCTATTGAGGAAGTTGAAGCCAGTCGTGCTCCAGAAGAAGGAGCAACTGGAGATCATGAGCAGGAAGAACCAAGTACTAGTAGCAACAAGAAAGAACAAGAAGACTTCTACGACGTTCTACCTGGCTCATCCTCCCAAGTACCTATGTGCACACCCACGCGCTTTTCCAAATGGAAAGCGAGAATGAGAGCACACCTAGACATGCTCGATACCTATCTCTGGGAAACAATAAAGAATGGAACTTTCACCCCAAAGAGTATGCAGAGAGGCCGCTTAATGACGAAAGACCCAGATAGTTGGTCTAAGGTGGAGCAGAGGAAAGTAAAGCTCGGCTTCAAGGCAAAAGCCATACTTTTCTCTGCACTCGACGATGACATGTTCATGGATGTGCAGGATCTTGAGACTACTAAGGAGGTATGGGACAAGCTCTGTCTCATCTATGAAGGAGATGAACAGATACAGGACAACAAGATCTCCATGCTCAAGCAAGAGTATGAAGCCTTCAGATGTGAACCAAAGGAATCACTGGACAACATTTATAAACGGTTCATAGGTCTGATTCAACAGATGAAGACTTACCATGTTGAGATCTCTCAGAAGGACAAAAATGACAAATTTCTGAGATCTCTACCATTGCGACTGCTGATAAAGACATCAGCCATCCATCGGCTGAAGGAATGGAAGACTTGTGCCTTACAAGCATTATATGGGCACCTCAAGACGTTTGAAATGCAAAAAGAAGAACTTGAGGCATTTGAGAACCCTTCCAAGAAAAAGGAGAAGTATGTTGCCTTTAAGGCTGCTGAAACCAGGGAACCATCATCTGATGAGGAAGAAAATGAGGCTGAAGAGCTTGATTCAGATAGTGCCTCAGATCAAGAGGTAGTATTTCTAATCAACAAACTGCTGAAAAGAAGGGGGAACTACAGGAGGAAAGCAAGACAGCCATCTTCATCCTTCTCTAAGGGTAAAGATAAGGAGAAGTTGTAGTGTTATCACTGCAACAAGCCTGGCCATTTTGCTGTCGACTGTTATAACCTGAAGAGGGAGAAAAAGGAAGCAGCTGAGCTGAAGAAGAAGACCAAAGGCTCCTCAAGCAGAAGGGATGACAAGAGGAAGAAGGCTCTTGTCACCAACAAGTTTAACAGTCAAAACTAAGGAGGAAGAGGAATCTTCTGGTGATGAGAAGAAAGAGAAAGGTCTAATCTGCTTCATGGCTGACCACACTCCTCCCCTCAAGGTAAGAACTTATGAACAGCTCTATATTGAATATAAAGACACCTATAGAGCACTTAAAGAAATGGAGGAACAATTTCTCCCTATGAAAGCTGACAAAGAAAGATACTATTCTAAACTGGAACGGCTTTCATGTGAATATAGAGACTCTGTAGATGACTATGAAAGAACAGAGAGAAGATTAAGAGCTGAAGTGAGTGAGATGAGAAGCACACACGATGACCTTCTAGACAAAGCTGGACAATTGAAAATGGCTAATAAAGACATCGATAGGCTTGAGAAGGAACTAGCTAAAACCAAAGCTAAACTGGAGAAAGAAAAACAAATCAGTAAGAAGTGGCAAGACTCTGCTGAGATTACAGCCCACTTTAGAACCACTCTAGATGTTAAAGGTCTAGCCTTAGTCTAGGTTTCTTAGAAGACCAAATAGCCAAGGCTCAGACTTACCCTGTGCAGACCAAATGTCTTGCTAGCTTTGTTCCTGCTGACAGTGTACTCCTTGATTGTGGAAAGGAGGTACCTATGGCTGTTGCTAGTCCACTGAAACTAGTAACACCCGAACTCAAAGATCAGTGATGCAGCCGTTGCTAAGATAGAACTGAAAGCTGAACCTATAGGATACCTGTGCACTACATCCTAATACAAGGGTAAGGGTGTAGTAATTTCGGAGATAGACACAAGCAGGTTTACTGCTACGTATGAGACTGGTTCATCCAGCAAGGCTGTTTTCTCCCAGCCTAAGTTTGTCTCGAGTGGTAGAGTTAAGAATGGGCTAGGATATAAAGGAAAACCTAGGAAACCTCTTAACACTCCAACCAAACCCTTGAAGCATAGTGTCCAACCCAAACCTATCATCTATCCCATCTGCTACAAAGCTAGACACCTTTCCTATCAGTGCAGATTCTATCCTGAGCATCTTGAGAACGAGGTTGTTAAAGAAATCGGGATAGGCATTAATCAGTTAATCGGAAAATCTGCAATTTCATAACTCTGATGGGAAGAAGAAGAAGAAAACCAGACAAACACAGGTTACCTCGTTAAAGAACATAAAGACTAAACCTGTGAAGAAAACTGTCAAATCTGTGCCTAATAAAGCTGCCAAAGATAACAATAAGGAAGGAAAACGTGCAGAAAGTCTAAAGGTCAATCCTGCTAACAAATCTAATGATGGATCACCTAAATTAGCATGCAAAGTTAAATCTGCCCCTTCTTATTGGAAACCTAAATTGTCAACTGCAGCTTTCACTTACCCAAAGCCCAATCTTAATTGGGCCCCTAAGACTTAGTTGCTCATTGTTCAGGAACAGGTAACTGAAGCTGAAAGTAGCCACCGAAAACAAAAGATCAATTCCAGCCAGTGGTATGTTGACAGTGCCTGTTTTGTGCACATGACAGATGATGCCTCTCTATTGAGTGAAGTAAGGGAGGTTGCAGCTTCATCTGTTACTTTCAGGGACAACAAAAAGGGTAAGATTGTTGGTAAGGGTACTCTCTCTAATGGTTCTATTTCAATTCAGAATGTATCTGTTGTTCAAGGTCTTAAACATAACCTATTGAGCATAAGTCAATTGTGTGACAAGGGTTATGAAGTTTTGTTCACTAAACACACCTGCACAGTTATGGACCCTGTCTCCAAAGAGGTGAAGCTAAATGGGCATAGACAAGGCAATGTCTACAAGTTGGTCTTTGGTAATGCTCAATCTACTGAACCAATTTGTTTTCTGTCCAAGGCTTCACCTAACATTAGTTGGTTGTGGCACAAGAGATTTGGCCATTTAAACTTTAAGACTATGTCTAAACTGGCATCTCTTGATTTGGTTGAGGGCTTACCCAAGCATGTTTATGAGAAAGAACAACCTTGTAGGGATTGTCAGCTGGGTAAGCAGGTTAAACATTCCTTTAAGAGTGTAGATAAAACTTCAATCACACAACCACTTGAACTTCTGCACATGGACCTATGTGGACCAATCAATGTATCCTCGTTATCTGGTGCACAATACTTTCTTGCAGTACTAGATGATTATACCAGATACACATGGGTCATGTTTCTCAAAAACAAAACTGAAACATTTGAGAACTTTGTTGAACTCTTCAATTGGGTCACCAATGTTAAGAATCTTTCTATTAAGTGCATTCGCAGCGATCATGGCAAGGAATTTGAATTTTCTGAAATGTTAGAGTTTTGTACTGAACATGGTATCCAGCATAATTTCTCAGCACCAATAACTCCACAATAAAATGGAGTGGCTGAAAGAAAGAATCGAACATTAGTTGAAGCAGCTAGAACCATGTTGACAGGAGCTCAGTTCCCAAAATTCTTATGGGCTGAAGCTGTTGCCACTGCTTATTATGTACAAAACAGAACTCTAATTAACAAACGAGCCATGAAAACACCTTATGAGTTATGGAAGGGAAGGAGACCAAACATTGGTCACCTAAGGATCTTCGGGTGTACTTGCTACATTCTGAACACTGGCAAGGATTACTTGAATAAGTTTGATGCCAAATTAGATGATGGATATCTTGTTGGATACTCCATGACTAGCAAGGCTTATTGTGTATTTAATAGAAGAACCAAAGTTGTTGAAGAGTCCATTCATGTTTCTTTTGATGAGACTAACCATGGAATGCAGAAAGGAGATCCAAATGTAAATAAAGTGCAGGACATTATCATTGTAGAAGACCAAGACATAGATAACCCTACTACAACAGAAACAATGGAAGATGCACCTGAACCTGATGAACAAAGAGCTAAACCGGTTGCTGTGGAACCAAGTCAAAAATCAGCAGAAAATCATGACTCTAATATTCAACCTGTTCAGTCTCTGCCACTTCTACCAGCCCAAGAACCTGACATTGAACAATTGGGCATTCATCATGAAGAAAGAGAGGACCTTCCAAAGGCAAGAAGAAGGTTAAAGGATCACCCTTCTGAACTGATAATAGGAGATCCTGCTGCTCGAGTTAAAATAAGGGCGGCCACACTCCATGAAAATCTTTATATGTGTTTCCTATCGCAAGTGGAGCCAAAATCAATTGATGATGCAGTTCAGGATCACTATTGGATTGATGCGATTGAAGAAGAATTAAATCAGTTCAAAAGACAGAAAGTATGAGAGTTAGTCAACAGGACCAGATCACAGCAAGTCATTGGCATGAAATGGATCTTCAGAAACAAACTTGATGCTGATGGTGTTGTAATCAGAAACAAGGCCAGACTGGTTACAAAAGGATACAGACAAGAAGAAGGAATCGACCAATGTGAGACCTTTGCACCAGTTGCTAGACTGGAGGCCATCCGCATGTTCTTAGCATATGTAGCATTCAAGGACTTCAAAGTTTATCAGATGGATGTCAAGAGTGCTTTCTTGAATGGAGACCTCCAAGAAGAAGTCTATGTTGAACAACCACCCGGATTCCAAGAGCCAAACCAAGAGCACAAGGTATACAAACTAAATAAGGCTCTATATGGACTAAAACAAGCTCCCAAAGCATGGTATGAAACATTGTCAGAGTTTCAGATCAAGAACAAGTTCAGAAAAGGCAAAATTGACCCCACACTGTTTCTCAAGAAAGGAAAAGGATCACCCTTGATAGTCCAAATTTATGTGGATGACATCATCTTTGGATCAAGGGACAAAAAGCAATGTGAAGACTTCTCCCATCTAATGAAAAGTGAATATGAAATGAGTATAATGGAGAACTCTCATTCTTCCTTGGATTGGAGGTTAAGCAATTGGAGGATAGGATTTTTATCAGTCAAACCAAATACACCAAGGAGATACTGTAGAAGTTTAAGATGACTAATGTGACTCACATGAAAACTCCCATTCCTACAAACGCCAAACTGGATATAAATGAAGCAGGCAAAGAAGTGGATATCTCAGAATACAGGAGCATGATTAGATCCTTGCTATACCTGACAGCAAGCAGACCTGACATAATGTTTGCAACATGTATCTGTGCTGGATACCAAGCTAATCCCAAGGAATCCCACCTGTCTCATGTCAAGAGGATTATGCGATATCTGAAGGGAACTGAAAATTTGGCACTATGGTATCCAAGAGAGTCTGATTTCAAATTGAGAGGATGTTTAGATGCAGACTTTGCTAGCTGTAGGATTTATAGGAAGAGCACAAGTGGAACATGCCAACTTCTTGGCAACAGACTTGTATCCTGGTTTAGCAAGAAACAGAATTCAGTTTCAACCTCCACAGCTGAAGCTGAATATATTGCTGCAGGAAGCTATTGTGCTCAATTGCTTTGGATGGCTAGTCAACTTTCAGACTATGGGTTTAACCTGAAGGTTGTGCCTCTGTACTCTGACAATACAAGCGCCATTGCAATCTCCAACAATCCTATTATGCACCCTAAAACCAAGCACATTGAAGTCAGACATCACTTCATACGTGACCATGTGCTGAAGAAAGACATTTCCCTGGAGTATATATCCACTAATGACCAGCTTGCTGACATATTCACCAAACCACTGCAAGATGCCAGGTTCATTGAACTTCTGACAAAACTTGGCATGTTAGATTTAAATTCCTAAGTCTCATAGCATGTCTTGTGTTTTATTTTAACCTAATTACCTGTGCATGAACATAAGTATGACACTGTTAATGACTCTTTATGTCTCCATGAAAATTAATAGTGTCTAAATGTGATTCATGCATGTCTACTACGAGAAATTGAGAAATCACATGGATGAAACTTGCCGCCTTTGAACCTGGTTCAAGTCTTTTGTGCAACCTGTCATGAATCCTCGAGTCTTGAGTGAAATGAATACAATTCCCTTGATGTTTAAAGTAAATGATATTCCTATTACTTGTCATTTTCATTCTGAGCGAATATCACCTTTGTGGCATTGCATTCATTACTTAGCAGGAACTGTTGTATCTCATGGTACTGTTGGCTTGCATGGAAAGGATCCTTAATGATTAAATACTCAAAGGATGACTAAGACTGTAGTATTTGAGAATCATAAAAAGCCTATTACTCAAAAAGAGCCGATACATTTCAATGAAAAAGGCAAAGTGAAAAAGGCAAAAGAAACTACCAAAGTCAATTGCCTATCTTAGGGGGAGTCCTCACTACTACCCTCAAATGTATCTTTTTCGGAGTAATAATTGGAGTTCAAACCAGATGATCATCTAAGATCCAAAAGAAAACTGTGTTGAGCTCTGTCCAAGTGTAAAGGTTCATGAATTAGCCCTGAAAATGAGCACTCTACAAAGAAAAGGGGGGCAACTCACACAGACAATAGGACTAATCAACTTCCAACCTCTATACATGTATGACAACGTGCATTTATGCCGTTATTCTAGTACAGATTTAGGGTATTAAAGAGCATGATTAGAGCTTAATTTATCCATATATCTTAGATATTTGCTTTAACACCCTAGGAAGATTGCTTGGCCTATATATATATATATGTGTGTGTTTTTGAGCTGTTTTGGCAGGTTTTAGGCAATTTCATCTCATGGACATTAGCCAAATCACTTCATTTACCAAAGAAGGAACTTGTGGCAAAATAGGGCAGCCTGAGGAGGCAAAATAAGAGTGCACGCCATATGGACCATTATGATGTGCAAGGATTTTATTGCAACCCTACCTTCTACACATTTCAAGAAAGCTTGGAGCAAAATTTCAGACCATTTAGAGGTGCACGTCATATGGCCATATGACGTGTAATGTGCCGTGTAGCCAGATTTTTGCATCGATTGCTTTGTTTTGTTATTTTAAGCACTTTTCTCTAAAGCACCTAGTCCAAATTATGCTTGGTTCGAGTTGTACTCAAATTGGAAGAAAAATGGAAACTACTTATCAAAACTACATCGTTTTGATAAGTGGCAACTGCTGACGGCTAGGGCACTCATTGCACAGCAGATTTCTCTATAAATAGAGGAGGCAGCAGCCCTTTTGGAGCATGTAGAGAGGGGGGCAAGTTTTTTTAGAGAGAGAGAGAGGTTGACGGTTTTGGAGGCTAGGGTTCTGATCCTGGAAGCTGTCGGCCCTAGGAGGTCTGACGGCTGGAGAAGACCTAAAGTTGGAGTTTTGCTGCACCTGCTTGAGGATGATGTTCTTTATTTCTTATTGTTTATCCAAGAACATGTGTGAGTAGTTTCCTTAATCTAGGGGAGCAAGCCCCTATGTTGTCAAACTGATTGATTGAATATTGAGTTTGTTTAATTGAGATTGCATGTTTTATGGATCTGTTCTTATCTTCTAATATCTGGGTTGTACACCTGGGTTTTCTTAGCCTTAGTCTGAGGTTGATCTTTGATTCATAACATATTTGTGATTGGTTTGACCATTATCCTGTTATGAGTATGATAATTAGGCTTTGCGTGTTGATGTCATGATGACCATTCAAGCAGACAACACTTAGAAGGGCAGGCAATGACCAATTGCAGTACTTTGGCTTAGTTATAGCATGTTATCAATTAAATAATCTCATAAACCTTAAAATCAATAGAAACAAGATAGGGAGGTGAAGTTGTGACCCTAGATGCCTTTAATCCTTGAATCTTAATCCTAAAATCAATTTGCTTTCTTTGTTTATTCAGAAAACCAAATAAAAATTAGATCTTTAGTTATAAAAAAAAATTATTTTTGCCAAGACCTTTTATAGAGCAAGAGTAATTGAGTGGTTTGGTTTAAAAACTAGAGAATTAGGCTAATCCCTGTGGGTTCGACCCCTTGCTTGCTGCTATTCTATTTAGTGCAAACTAAGGGAATTTATTATCTTGAAGAGAGGTTTTACGACATTAGTCAACTCTTTTAGGGAGGCTAAAAATCTGCTTATCAAATTGGTGCCGTTGCTGGGGATTGTACGGTTAACTAGTTTTTCAAAATCAACATTGAGTGAAATTGTTTGAATTCTGATCTTGGTGTTTAATTCTGTCTTTTATTTTGTGTTTTATTTATTTATTTTGTCTTGTTCGGAGCTGCTAGGTGTATTCTTGTTGTTTTACAGGAACATTCACCAGGTGTTTGAGAAAATTCTCAGCTGTGTATGCGATGAAGGGAACTTGTGCCATTTAATCCAGAATCTGAACGGATAATTAGAGATCGTCATAGGGCAGCTAGAGAAGCCACAAGGGAAGCTGAAGAAGCACTGCAACGTTTAGAAGACACAGTTCTTGAAATTATGGAGGATACAAGACTTAATGGCAGTGTACAAGGAGGGGCCAATTATAATGGCCAATACCCAGATAAAGATGGTAACAGATTTAGGCCCAGGACTTTCTTGGATTTTGCAAGGCCAACTATGTCAGATCACTATTTAGGGATTATGCAAGCAAGAGTCCAAGCAAACAGTTTCGAGCTGAAATCGGCACTGATCAACATGGTGAGCAACAATGCATTTGGCGGAACAGCAATGGATGATCCGCATCAGCACTTGATGAGGTTCTTTCAGATGTGCGACACAATAAAGCTCAACAATGTGTCGGAGGAAGCGATAAAGTTAAGGCTTTTTCCCTTCTCTTTAAAGGATAGAGCTCTTGGATGGTTCAACAGCCTACTTGTTGGTTCCATAAACATTTGGGAGGAGATGTAGACCAAGTTCATGTCCAAGTATTTCCCTCCTGCCAAGGTGATCCAACTTCGAGGGGAAATCAGCAGATTTAGGCAAGACGAGATGGAGACTCTCCATGAGGCTTGGGAGAGATTTAAAGATTTGATCCGAAGATGTCCTGATCATGGAAGACCCCAATGGATTCAAATTGAATCCTTCTACACTGGTCTTCAGTCTCACTCACAAGACAAAGTGAATGCAACCACAGGAGGATGTTTGATGAACTTGGAACCTGACGTAGCTGCTAACCTCTTAGAGTGACTATCATTAGCTGATTGGCAGTGATCCAATATTTGAACCTCAAGGCCAAAGGAGAAGATAGCTTCAGTTGAAAATTCTTCCAATGATATGCAAGAGCAAATTCGGGCTCTAGCTAAAAATATTGAAGTATTATCTCTTAAGGTTGAAGGACCACAGCAAGCTCTACCAGGGGTTGATCAAGGATGGAGTGGAGCGGAAGACGCACATTTTGTTGGCGGAAAGGGGATGTATCAGAAGCAACCTTTTCACCAAGGTGAAGGCTATCAGAAGAATGCCTTTACTCAGAATCAGAATAGAGGAGGTGAAGCTTCAAATCAGTATAAATATATACCTCTAGGAAGGAAGCAAAATCCATATGCTACAAATAATTATTTACAACCACCTCCAGGTTTTGAGCAGCAACAACAGCCTCACCCTCAGCAACAGAGAAGAAATTATCAGACTGAGAATGAGGTAGCAAAGAGGGAAGATGGTAATGTGGATGAGAGACTAAGCAGTATGGAGTCTGCCATAAAGAATTTGGAAAAGTTACTAGTGAGTGTGGCACAGAATGCCAACCAAGGAGTCTCCTCCAAAGCTTTTCCCAGTGACATAGAGGTTAATCCCAAGGAGAGCTGCAAGGCTATCACTTTGAGAAGTGGTAAGGCACTTAAGGAAGCTGGAGAGCCCAAGACGAAGGCCATACCAGATGCACCAATTCAGCCTTTAGCAGCTGACAATCCGGAAAGAGCTGTTGAGGAAGAGCAACAGATGGGAGATAACCAGGAGCAACAACCAACTAAGACTCAACCAGTTGACGAACAAAGGCTAAGAGAGCTTAGGCCTATAATGCCATTTCCTCAGCGGATGAGTAATCAAAAGATGGAAGAAGAGAATGAACGCTTCATGCAGATATTCAAGAAGCTGGAAATCAATATTCCATTTATTGAAGCTCTTGAGCAGATGCCCAGATGCAAAAAGGTTTTAAAGGATTTTATGCTGAAGAAGAGGAAATACGATGATCACGAAATTGTTGCTATCACTAATGAGGTGAGCAATGTGGTTCAGAGGAAGTTACCCACAAAGCATAAAGATCCGGGTAGCTTCACTCTACCGTGTGTAATAGGAGACGCACCACAATAGCAGGCTTTATGTGATTTGGGGGCTAGTATAAATTTAATCTCCTTTGCCCTCTACAAGCAGCTTGGGTTAACAGGAATGAAGCCCACTTCTATATCACTTCAGTTCGCTGACTGGTCCACTGGAAGGCCTGAGGGAATCATAGAAGATGTACTGGTGAAAATGGGATCATTTATTTTTCCAGATGACTTTGTGGTATTAGAAATGGAAGAAGCCACGGGAGTTCAGTTACTCCTAGGAAGACCCTTCCTGAGGACAGGGTGTGCTTTGATTGATGTCGCTCAGGGTAAATTAACCTTGAGGATAAACGATGATACCTTAGTCTTCCACATGGAACGGTCTCTGCAAGGGCAAGTAGAGGAAAGTCGTCTCTAGATCGAAGATTTCGAGGAATTAGTTGAAGATTACTTGAAAGAGCAGATCGAACAAGAAGATGAAGTGCTTCACACATCAGCGATCCAGCAGCAAGAGGCAGAGGACTTGATCACTAGCGAGGAGGAACTAAAATCAAGTCCATTGGAGCAAGCTAAGGAGGAGCATGACGAGCAAACAACTCCAGCGCCAGAACTGAAGGAGTTGCCTAGACACTTGTGGTATGAATTTCTAGATTCCACAAATAGATTTCCAGTAATTGTTGCTTCAAATTTAAATGCTTTAGAATGTGAACAATTGCTAGAAATTCTAAGGAAACATAAAAAGGCCCTTGGGTGGAATATTGAAGATATTAGGGGCATTAGTCCAAAGCTGTGCATGCATAAAATTTTAATGAATGATGATTTTCACCCCATTGTTGAAAGACAATGAAGATTGAACCCAGTAATGAAAGAAATTGTTAAGAAAGAAGTTCCAAAATGGAAAAATGTTGGGATAATTTATGCTATATCTGATAGTGAGTGGGTTAGTCCTTTACATGTTGTGCCCAAGAAAGGGGGCATGACGGTGATTAGGAATGAAAAGAATGAATTGATTCCATCTCGAACTGTAACGGGGTGGAGAGTCTGTGTGGACTATAGGAAGCTAAATAAGGCCACTAGGAAGGACCACTTTCCCCTTCCTTTTATTGATCAGATGCTTGATAGGTTGGCTGGGTATAGCCATTATTGCTTCTTAGATGGGTATTCCGGGTACAATCAGATCATGATTAAACCCGAGGACCAGGAGAAAACAACTTTCACTTGCCCTTTTGGCACCTTTGCATTTAGGAGGATGCCATTTGGGCTGTGTAATGCACCTGCAACCTTTCAAAGGTGCATGATGGCCATTTTTCAGGGCCTGGTGGAGGAAATAATGGAAGTATTTATGGATGATTTCTCTGTGTTTGGTAATTCTTACCAACATTACTTAAAGAACCTAGATACTGTCCTAGGAGATGTGAAGAGAAAGAACTTGTCCTCAATTGGGAGAAATGCCATTTTATGGTAAGTGAGGGCATAGTCCTAGGACACAAAGTGTCCGCAAAAGGTTTTGAGGTGGATAAAGCTAAGATATCCACAATTCAAACCCTGCCACCTCCAACCAATGTGAAAGGGGTGAGAAGTTTCTTAGGACATGCTGGGTTCTATAGAAGATTTATTAAGGACTTCTCCAAAATAGCTAAACCCCTAAGTGTGTTGTTGGAGAAGGACACAACCTTTGAATTTAATGAAGTGTTTAAAATCTTTTGAGGTCCTTAAGCATAAGCTAGTTATAGCCCCTGTCATAGTTACTCCTGATTGGGAACAACCATTTGAGCTTATGTGTGATGCGAGTGATTATGTTGTAAGGGTAGTTCTAGGGCAGAAGAGAGAGAAAATTTTTAGGGTGATTTACTATGCTAGTAAGACTCTAGATAATGCCCAACCGAACTATACCACTACTGAAAAAGAGTTGCTAGCTGTAGCGTATGGCTGCAACAAGTTTAGATCTTACCTGTTGGGGTCTAAGGTTGTTTATACTGACCATGCAGCTCTTAAGTATTTGTTAGCTAAGAAGGAAGCTAAACCACGTTTGCTGAGATGGGTTCTCCTCTTATAGGAGTTTGATCTAGAGATTAAAGACACTAAGGGAGCTTTAAACACTGTTGCAGATCAACTTTCTAGACTTGGGAATGCACCTAAGTCTCTACCTATCTCTGATGACTTCCCTGATGAGGCAGTGTTTTAAGTAAGCCAGCTTCCTTGGTTTGCTGATATAGCAAACTATTTAGCCACTGAGTTGATACCTAAGGGATTTGATTACCACCAGCGGAAGCGGTTCATAGTGAATGCAAAGAAATATATTTGGGATGATCCTATCCTCTATAGGTGGTGTATTGATCAAATCATTAGGAGGTGTGTCCCTGAGGAGGAGATGGATGCTATCATGCATCAGTGTCATGCATCACATTATGGGGGCCACTTTGGAGTGCAAAGAACAGTAGCTAAGATAATGCAATGTGGGTTTTATTGGCCCAACATGGTTAAAGACACCTATGTCTTCATTAAAACTTATGATAGATGTCAAAGGGTAGGTGGACTGTCTAGGAAGAATGAGATGCCTTTAACTGGAATCCTTCCAGTTGAAATTTTTGATATTTGGGGCATAGACTTTATGGGTCCTTTCCCCATTTTTGATGGGTATTCATACATTTTGTTGGCTGTAGATTATGTGTCCAAGTGGGTTGAGGCAATACCAACGAGAGTGAATGATGCTAGAGTGGTGACTAAATTCCTTACCAGAAACATCTTTAGCCATTTTGGGACACCAAGGGCTATTATTAGTGATGAGGGTAGTCATTTTTGTAACAAATTATTTGACAAGTTGTTGTCAAAGTATGGAGTCAACCATAGGAAGTCCTTAGCTTACCACCCACAAGCTAATGGACAAGCTGAGGTGTCCAACAGGGAAATCAAAGCTATCCTTGAGAAAACTATTGGAGGAAATAGAAAGGATTGGTCTCAAAGTCTTGATGAAGCCTTATGGGCTTATAGGACAGCCTACAAGACTCCCATTGGAATGTCCCCTTACAGAATCCTATATGGGAAGTCTTGTCATTTACCTGTGGAATTAGAACACAAGGCTTAATGGGCCTTGAGGAAATTAAACTTTGATCCACAAGAAACCAAGGAACTGAGGATGACTCAATTAATTGAGTTAGATGAGTTTAGAATGGATGCCTATGAGAGTGCTAAAACTTATAAGGAAAGAACAAAAAATGGCATGATAGGCAACTTAATACAGAATCTTTAGCCCTGGGGCAAAAAGTTTTGTTATTCAACACTAGGCTAAGGTTGTTTCCAGGAAAGCTACGATCAAAATGGATGGGGCCATTTGTGCTAACTGATAAGAAGCCATATGGGAGCTTTGAGCTCCAAGCTAAAGATGACAAGAAATTTTGGGTTAATGGCAATAGGCTGAAACCTTATTATGACCCAACACAGAGGGAGATCGTTGATTCCCTCTCTTTTGAGCCTTCATGAGCATATTTTGAAGTCTAGCTACAGACTTTAAATGAAGCGCTTCTTGGGAGGCAACCTAACGGTTTTGTTTTAGTTTTTGTTTTTATATTTGTTGTGTGAACTCACCATGGTGTAGGGAATTTTGTTTCTTTTTACTAACCATTTTGTAGGCTTCCAAGAGCACATCCATGGGCACTAGACTTTTGAATTTAGTTTCAAGCCCATGTCAAGAGTAAAAACAAAGTGAAGCCCACAAGTGCTTGAAATTGAGCCCAACCATATACCGTGCAAAAGAGAAAGATGATCCTCATTACATGGGCTAGCTACAGAAGAAAAATGAGCCAATTTGGGCCTGCACGTCATAATGCACGTACTATGATGATATGGCGTGCACCTTGGATTTCTCTGACATTTTAATGGAAGACAGCTACCATCATGGGAAATAATAATGTATTCTACACGCCATATCCCACCTGTCTATTTGATGGTCAAAAGGCAAAAATACCACTTTTTAGCCTTCTAGAGCCTTCCACTATATGCCGTGCAGAAGAGACATGTGTTATACAGCTCATGAGGGACCCACCATCAGAATATGAGCGTATTTTAACGTGCACGCCACAATGATGATATGACGTGCATAGGGGTATTTTCGTCCGATCAGCCTGAAAATTGGAGGACACGTGTATAATGGCATTTGAAGCACATCTCCTTTTGCACGCTATAAATACTGAGGCCGGGAGCTAGGTCAAATACACCAGAAACGAATTCTAGATCCCGAAATTTGAACGGCCTGGTTCTTGTTGTTGTAGCTAAATTTCATCCTTCCTCTCCTTCAATTCCTATAGCAAGATGGTGCGCACAAGGCGATCGGGCAAGGAAGAAGTCCATTTCTCAAGTTCTTCAAGCAGTGAGGATGGGGAGATCTTCCT
Organism: Taxillus chinensis; assembly: GCA_023512835.1. Classification (NCBI taxonomy): domain Eukaryota; kingdom Viridiplantae; phylum Streptophyta; class Magnoliopsida; order Santalales; family Loranthaceae; genus Taxillus; species Taxillus chinensis. Next base: position 54,001,033 of record CM042090.1, on the reverse strand, counting down.
GGGGCATGCTCTGGATCTGAATGCCTTAGAGGAATCCAACCTGGGATGGTCAAGTGAGGTGGCCTTGAAGCTTCAAAATCTCGGGTTAGTAAGATTAGTTTCAGCCAGATGTGCTATTTATTATCCTGCCTTGCATGAATTTTATCATTCCATTTACTTCAATGAGGAAGAGGATGCAGTTATAGGGTAGGTGCAGGAGGTGTATATCCGTATCACACCAGAGACAATTAGGAAAACCTTTAACCTTCCTGTACCTACTGATCACTTCCCTCACCTGACCTTAGGGGAGTATGGTACTACCTTCAACTATGCAAAACGATCTGAGAAGAGGAGGCAGTTTACTAAAAATGGCTTTGTGGGTAAATTTAGATGTTTAGCTCATTTGGTAAGAAAGTGCTTGTTGTTGCAAACTAGTGGAAAGGATGGTGTGCCTATGACCCATCTTGAATTCATGTATAGCATTGACCATATGTTAGATGTGGACTGGGCTGCTGCCATTTTCAAATGGTGGACGAAAAATTTGACAAAGCAAGTATATGGAAGAATGCTATGTGTCATTTTTCAAAACCAATATGTCCAGCACTTTACCTCTTTAGATAGCACCCCCTTCCCATCTCAACAGCTTTTGAGAGTATTGCAACCAGAAGGAGGTTTAGGGGTAAGCTCTAGAGGCAACTGGGGGAATGTTCCCCAAGTTGAACCACTGCCAGCCAGGCACAGTGTTCATATGGAGAGATCCACTGAGTTTGCTGCATAAGACACCTCCAACCCATCAGAAGAAAGAAAGCAGACCCTCTTTAGGCTTACTGCCATGTACATGCATTTTAATGTGGATAAGGAAGATGTTTTTAACTTTTTTCAAGGTATTAGTGGCCAAGTGGTTAGTGAGGTGGAAGTTATAAATTGGGCATTCACAAATGGTCACATCAGTGGTGCCCAATTTACTGAGTTAATGGCACTTCTTTCGCAAGATCAGCAGTCCCATTCTAGACCGTCAGCAAGGGCATCGGAAGCTCCAGCAGCTCGTGCTGCTGCCTCTCATGATGCATGGAGGCAAGCAACTCAAGCACTGAGAAGGGATCAAGCTGGAACAAAGCGTGCAGTAGAAGAGCTGAAAAGAGACAACAAGGAAATAAAAGGAGTTCTGGGAAAAATTTGGAGGGCCTTGAGCAACAAGCAAAAGTCAAAAAAATCTCTAGTGGTGGAGATATCTGATGAGGATGTACCCCTGCACATGAGGACTCTGCTCCAGTACCTGCGGCATGCGACAGTTCCTATCCTGCCCACAAAGAGTACCCTCCACTAGGGCCATCTGTGGAGTACACTGATTATCATCCATTTCCGCAAGACGCTGTGCCGGAACCACAATACTCCTCATTTGATCCCTTTGTGGATCCTTCCTATTCTCAGGCCATCATGCCCATTGTGCAACCTATTTCATGGGGACCTTATATGCCAGCAGAACCTCAAGATCTCCTTGGAGCACCGGTTCATCTGCGGATTAATCCGGCTATCTCTTCTGCAGCAGCTCGAGAGGCATTTGCAAGTTTCATTGACCCTACGATGCTGCTAGCTCGTTTTGCAAGGGACATGGATGTCTTCATCTCCGACTTCCTCCGGCGCATCTCAGGTAATGAATTTTTATTCACAGATGATGTGGATTTGTTTTGCAGGACCATGCGATTCGTAGTGGAGGCTAAGCCTCATGATTATCCGTTGGCCCAGTACACATCTATTATGCTGTGCAAATTATACGAGCACCCCTTGTTTGAAACTGTTTTGCATCAGCGCATGAATGGTGCGAATGAAGGCCACCGACCCTGGCGCACCATGCATGAGGTACTAATACCTGTACACATTGACCACCACTTTGTATTATTGCGTTTGGATTTGAGTGTAGGGCACGCGGTGCTTTATGATCCCAGTCAAGGACATGGATTCGGGAAAAGGAAGCGGCAGCTAGTCCACGGCCTCCTGAAACGAATCAAGGATGCAATGAAGAAAGAGGGGTTGCTGCAGGACAAATTGCCTCTTATTCATATCACGGAAATGGAATTCCCTCAGTAACTTGATCAATTCAGCTGTGGGATTTTCGTTTGTTATTATATGCTGGCTATTTTGCAGCAGCGTGATACATGGACCATACGCGGTGAAACTTCAGCCAATTTTGTGGCTCGGGTGCGGAGGTTGGTGGCCCAAGTGATCTACTATTATAGCTTACCAGCAGATAGGTCAAGTTCTTCTTAACCTCTTTACCATGCCATGAGGACATAACATATTTTTATTATGGTGTGGGGAATGGCTCCAGCCACTTGTTTGTCCTTTATTTTGCTTGATTGTATGTGTTGGTTTATTTTGGTTTGTTTAGTAGTTATAATGTTCTTTTTATTTTGTGTGCTTGTTTGAGTTGCTTGATTGTGTGATTTGCATATGGAGAGGCATGGATACTAGGTATGTAATTTTGGCTTAAATTTTACTTTTTATGCCACATTAGTATCATGTTGTGATAAGGGTGTTAAAGTAATTAAGGTGTGTTATGATTTGGTTTAAGCATGTCTTTACTTCTTGAATGATATCACCATGTTTTTGGAGCTGAAATTTGAATATTAGCTGAGCATGACATGTTAGGATAACACTTAGTGACCCTTAGAGTTGAGTGAAAGAAAATCCAAAAGGAAAATGAGAAAAACCTCTTTCTAGCCCTTGAGTGACATTTATGGTTTATGGGTAATAGTTTGATTTGATGCTCCTCTCTCCATTTAACATTAGTTATTTAATGGTAGGAGTTAAGTAAGCATGATGATTATGTAAGGACCCGTATTTGAGGGGTCATAGAGATAGCCTTGAGTTAGAGACCTTATTTTAACAAATGAATATCAGCACAATGATGTGCTCGTCAAATGGAGAATTTTGACTGTACTTGGACTAAATTTGGGATTTGAGGCCCTGAGGGGTATTTTCGGGATTTCACAAATAATTTTATATTCCTTTTTAAATTACCTGGGTTTGTATTTTGAGCTTTGTGCCTCCCTTCAAGGGAAAAACCCAATATGAGAGAGAGTGGGCTGTTTTGCCTTTCTTCTTGGGTTTACTTAACCTTTGGGTTGCATTTGGTCTTGGGCTTCTATTAAAAACAAAATAATAATAAGAAAGAAAATAAAAAAAAAGGAGAAACCAAACCCTACTCATTGTTGGCAGCCGACCTAGAGAGAGAGAGGGAGAGAGAGAGAGAGAGAGGGGATCTGCAAATTCCGGCCAAGGGAAAGGGGCCTGAGGCCTGAGGAAGAGAAGGAGAAGACGATCCGGAGGCTGGAAGGGAGATTTCCGGCAATCAAGGATCTTTCCTGGTGGCTAGAAGCTAATTCCTGGAAAAATTCTTTTTCTGCAATACGAGGTAGGGATTTCAAGTTCGTCTATTTGCCGTCTCTCTCTTACAGATTTCTAGAAAATAAAATTTATGTGTTGATCTGGGATGTTGAGAAGGGACCTTTTTATATATATTGAGTTTCTAAATTCCACCTTGAGACTATTGATGATCTGGGGTTTTTTTGTTTGAGTTTTCTAAATTTCTAAATTTCTGTGTGAGATTATTTATACTTTTGGGTTAGGGGTCATTTGTATACCCATTGTCTTGGGATTATTTAGATGAACAGTTTTGGGAAAACCCTGTATTTGGCTTGGCTAAGGCCTCTGGTATTGGGAAATCATATGAGAGTGAGGCCAGAGTTGGTTTTAGACCCGGTTTATGGGCTTAGAACCTCAATAACTTCTAAACTAAGACGAATTTGAGGTTGGTTCTTTAGGGAAAAATGATTAGAATGACAAAAGGAAGGTTTTGGAGCCTGCACGTGAGAATGCCTTTTTCGCTTGCAGATTCGTTCTTGCTCCAAATTGCCCCAAATTTTAGGTGGAGTTTCCTTAGAGGCATAGGAGTTGAAATACCCCTGCACGTGAGAATGACCTTTTCACGTGCAACCTTGTTTTTGGCTAAAAATCATCCCTGAACCTTCTGGCATGGCTAGAATGATGTTTGGAGTTAATTTTCCTCTGCATGTGATAATAGGTTGTCACGTGCAGCTTGTTTTGGGCTCCCCTTGAGGTGGATAAGCTTCCTTTGAAAGGTTTATGATCTAGACTATAAGTGAGAAATGTGTGGACTTCAGGGACCATGAGGGGTTAGGTGATGTTATATGTAATGATTTCATTGTTCTGAGACTATCTGTTGTTTTACATTCTGAGTTGAGTTTTTGTATGCTAAATGAGTTGCATGTTTGTACTATGTTTGTTGGGTTATGTTTATTGAGTTGTATATGTTGAAATGTGTATGCTGAGGACCCCAAAAATGCGGGGAGTTGAGATAAGAACCCCAGAAACGCGGGGAATTGAGCTGAGTATGGGACAGTCATTATACTATACCCCTTGAGATGAGATTCACATTTTCCTGGTGTGGCATGTCACGTCGCCATGGTGGCGGGGTGTCCTCTGCCCTCCTGTGCAGGCAGAGGTATGAGGTGTGTTTACTGGGTGATGGTTGTAGTTTTAGCTTAAGTCACTACACGAGCACATGCATCCACTTGACATGCATAGTTTTAGAGTGGGACGGGACTGGGGAGACTTGATCCCTACTGAGCTGTGGTGTGCTCACCCCTCCTATGAACTGTTCTTTGCAGGACCTAGCAGGCGATAGGCGGAAGAGCTGAGTTGGTAGGCCGCTGGGGCTGTATGGCCATATATATATATACATTTGGTTATTTCGTTGTATTTGAGATTCTGTTTGCTTAAACTGTGTACCCTGGTTTTATTATTGGGAGCTTGTTCCCTAGTGGGTGGTAAAAGAGCTTGAAACCTCTGAGCAATGTAATTGATATTTTGGGTTGTGAATACCGTATGTATGTATATTGTGGTGGTGTGGTTGGCATGGAAATAGGTATATGCCCCTTGGCATGTTGACATGTGATACAGGGATAGGACAGCACCCGCGGTAGGTGTCCTCACTTTGGTGTTTACACCGAACCCTTGACCCCTTCGGGTGCGGGCATGGGCAGTCATTACCCATTTCCAAAGGAGAAGGAAATTTGGGGCATGACAGATTACTTATTAGTGCTCAGTGTTTGGTGTGTTGCTAGTGATACAAGGTCATTTAAGTCACTTTGACTTCCTATGTATCCTAGTTTTTGTTTTGTTGTGTTGTAAATGTAGAAGGCTGTGATATAGAATGTAAAAAAGCCATCACTTAATTTGATAATGGGATGTGAGACATTAATGAATTTCTGTCTCTCCTTATGTAGCAAAATGGCAAGGGGTATGCATTAGAAAAATCAGTCTTATTTATGTGTTATGTGAGTAAAAAAAAGAAAAAAGAGTGAATAATCCATCAAGGGAGAGCATAAAATGCAACCTTGTAAGGTTATTATTTAAAAGAAGTGTGAAAAAAAAAACAAAAAACAAAAAACAAAAAACAAAAAAGTTTTCAGAATAAAAGCCATAATGGCTTAGTTGTGTTTATTTAGAGTGTTGAGCTCATTTCTTTGGCTCAAGGTGTGTTTTATCAGTCATTAGAGTAGAGTGTGAGTTCATTGAGAATAGAATAGTGTGTGAGTTTTCAAACAAAGTAGAATATAGAGTGTGTTTCCTTTGATGAGCACAATAGGGAACTCTCATGTTTGCTTGGCAAGTACTTAATTGATAACTAGTGGAGAATGTAGGAGGAGTTTTCCAACCATTGAATTTCTGTTAGGTATGGTATTTGGGCTTGTGTGGAGAGAAATGAGAGTTTATATTTGAGTGAGGCAGCTTTATCCTAGGTGAGAACTTTAAGGGAAATTAGGTGTTGTTTTGTCATGGTATGCTTGCTAATGTCTGAATTGTCAGTGATGAGACTGCATGCTTGCTAATGGACATGATTGAGCTTAATTATAATTCATTTTGAGTTACTTGATTGCCCACTTCATCATGATAGAGTTGTATGCCTAGGAAACCATGACTCTCTTTGATTTTTATTTATCTTATTTTCATTCCAGTGTGACTGTATTTTTATTTTATTTTTGTATGTTTGTGTGTTTTTGCTTGAGGACAAGCAATGGTTCAAGTGTGGTGTATTTGATAACGTGCATTTTTGCCGTTATTCTAGTGCAGATTTAGGGTATTAAAGAGCATGATTAGAGCTTAATTTATCCATATATCTTAGATATTTGCTCTAACACCCTAGGAAGACTGCTTGGCCTATATATATGTGTTTTTGAGCTGTTTTGGCAGGTTTTTAGGCAATTTCATCTCATGGACATCAGCCAAATCACTTCATTTACCAAAGAAGGAACTTGTGGCAAAATAGGGCAGCTTGAGGAGGCAAAACAAGAGTGCACGCCATATGGACCATTATAACGTGAAAGGATTTTGTTGCAGCCCTGCCTTCTACACATTTCAAGGAAGCTTGGAGCAAAATTTCAGACCATTTGGAGGTGCACGTCATATGGCCATATGACGTGCAATGTGCCGTGCAGCTGGATTTTTGCATCGATTGCTTTGTTTTGTTATTTTAAGCACTTTTCTCTAAAGCACCTAGTCCAAATTATGCATGGTTCGAGTTGTACTCAAATTGGAAGAAAAATGGAAACTACTTATCAAAACTACTTCGTTTTGATAAGTGGCAACTGCTGACGGCTAGGGCACTCATTACACAGCAGATTTCTCTATAAATAGAGGAGGCAACAGCCATTTTGGAGCATGTAGAGAGGGGGGCACGTTTTTTTAAAGAGAGAGAGATAGGCTGACGGTTTTGGAGGCTAGGGTTGTGATCCTGGAAGCTACCGGCCCTAGGAGGTCTGACGGCTGGAGAAGACCTAAAGTTGGAGTTGTGCTGCACCTGCTTGAGAATGATGTTCTTTATTTCTTATTGTTTATCCAAGAACATGTGTGAGTAGTTTCCTTTATCTAGGGGAGCAATGTAGCCCCCTATGTTGTCAAATTGATTGATTGAATATTGAGTTTGTTTAATTGAGATTGCATGTTTTATGGATCTGTTCTTATCTTTTAATATCTGGGCTGTACACCTGGATTTTCTTAGCCTTAGTCTGAGGTTGATCTTTGATTCATAACATATTTGTGATTGGTGTGACCATTATCCTGTCATGAGTATGATAATTAGGCTTTGCATCTTGATGTCATGATGACCATTCAGGCAGACAGCACTTAGAAGGGTTGGCAATGACCAATTGCAGTACTTTGGCTTAGTTATAGCATGTTATCAATTAAATAATCTCAAGAACCTTAAAATCAGTAGAAACAACATAGGGAGGTGAAGTTGTGACCCTAGATGCCTTTAATCCTTGAATCTTAATCCTAAAATCAATTTGCTTTCTTTGTTTATTCAGAAAATCAAATAAAAATTAGATCTTTAGTTATAAAAAGAATTTGTTTTTGCCAAGTCCTTTTATAGAGCAAGAGTAATTGAGTGGTTTGGTTTAAAAACTAGAGAATTAGGCTAATCCCTGTGGGTTCAACCCCTTGCTTGCTGCTGTTCTGTTTAGTGCAAACTAAGGGAATTTATTATCTTGAAGAGAGGTTTTACGACATTAGTCAACTCTTTTAGGGAGACTAAAAATCTGCTTATCAATGTACTGTGTTGTAAATTAGACAATGATAGAGTGTGTGTTCTGATTCTCAATAGGGTCATCCTGTCTCTCAAGTCATCTATGCTGAACTGAAAATCATTGTTGGCTCAAGGTTGTGGTAAGATTCGGTTGACCATGAGTATACCAAATAGTGTAATTCTAGTTCCTGAATCATACCCACATGCTGATCCGAGAGTGAGAGGGTGAGGCCTCCGCTGAGTGAGTTTTCCTAAATATGTGAGGAAACTCTAAATTCATGACTGGGTTGTCGCATTTGATAAACCACGGTATCTTGGATGCTATGTTAACACAAGTGATCATTTTCTGGCACAAGATGTAGTGTGATGAAGTACTTAGCCATTTCTAAGGTAAATGGAGAGTTAAATGGTAGTGATGCAGTAGCCATATATGTAAACCTGGAATTACGGTTGAAAGAAATCAAGTTCTGGGCACATAATTTCAATTCCACTCACAATACTGTTGATCATGCATAATATTATGTGATTTGTCATATGCATCCCATGTGTGTTGTTAAGTGTTGAAAAAGTTAAGAGAAATCCACCTTCCGCTGAATTCGTAGTCGACCTTGAAGCAAACTGCATCGAAGAACTGCTGGATCGAAGACTGCTGCTTCAAAGCCTCGAAGGCCGAAGCCTTGAAGCATCCTAAACGCAGCTTCGTAGAGTCGCAGTCCAAAGGGTCGAAGTGAGACGGATTCTGTTACTCACTACTCAAGCATCGCAGACACGGCAGCACGTCACTGTGCACTTAAAATCCAAAACATACCGACTTAAGGAGTGACGTGGACTTTTCACTTAAGTATTCAAATGAGTGGATCTGGAAGATAAAGGGGTGGGTCAAAGAAAAGAACGCGGACCCTAAAGACGAACCGACTGAGTGTGTGACTTCTACGGTACACTTCTCAACTCATATATAAGTCACTGATAGAGACGAAGCGCAGAGGTATGTTCATTGTTTTCACACTCGAACCCTAACCCTAGAGCTCTCTCTCTCTCTCTCTCTCTCTCTCTCTCTCTCTCTCTCTTCGATTCCCGTTCTCTCTCTTTCTCTCTCTCCTCTGACCACCTTCAAACCTTACCATCCCTTTCTACAAGTGTCTATCTCTCTCTCTCTATAACCTTTATGGCAGGACCCAGCTCATCAATGGTAGAAGGACTAGGAGAAATCATACCTGGCTTTATAGTCGACTAGGAAGCCATAGGAGAGGCGAAGGTCAGCTGGTTAGGCGAATTTAGAAATCGTCTCGATGAATCTAGAATCACATCTGTATCTTCAAGGATGCAAGATGTGCTGGTAGAAGACGTCTCACAATTTCACGAAACCTTGGCAATCTCTGGAGACGACCTGGTGGGAATGGTACACGGAGTGGAGATTCGAGTCTCTGCCGAAACGCTCCGAAATGCACTTCCACTCCCTAAAGGTAACTTTGATTCTCTTCATAATCTCTCCAAAGAAGTGTGTAAGTCTTTTCTTGGGTATTCCAATCCTGGAAAGCAAGGTCGGGGAGCCCTAAAGATTGGGTTTTCCAGTTAGGCACTGCCGACTCTCATAGTCATCGGACAGTGCCTAATGTGTAAGAAGACTGCTCATGACTCTGCAAGCCATGAGCAGATGAAGATCATGTGCAGTGTTCTACAAGGAAGACGAGTAGACTGGGGAACTCAACTACACACCATGATCAAGAGCAAGAAGGGACAGTTTGGACTACTTCTCACCAAAGGCCTAAGGTTCCTGCACCCTGACATATTCTGCAACAGACCTATAGTGCCACTACCAACCAAATACATTTTTAAAAGCAAGTCATGCAGAGGACACAGCTAGCTCTATACGGGCCCCAGCTCACATTCCACGATAGTCGGCCCGTGTCCCACAGACTTCTAGGGGCTCCTCTGCGTCCGCTGTAACAATACATATAGCTGAATTGGTGGAGAACATTGCCAGAACTCATCTCCCCACTAGTTCTACACCTGAGGAGGCCCCTACTACCGAGCTGCCTAGGGATATTGTAGAAATTAGAGAGCTTGCAGATGTATGGCAGACACCAGCACAGGAAACCCTAGAGGATAGGGGTACGGCACCTGTTCTGTTGAGCTCTCTTGGGGAGTCTGAGCTAGTAGACTTTTATGTTGAGTATGCCAAGGCTCATATGACCCCCACCGAATTAAGGAAGGCATGGATCGCCTTTGGTAAGTAGATGGTAGATAGAGACCATCTGATTAACTGGTTGGTTGAGCAGGGTCTTGTAAGAAGAGACCCAGTGGAAGCTGTATCAGTGATTGCCCCATCTCCCATCATGGTGGACTCACCTGCCACATTTACTCCTCATGATGCTTGAGATGGTACCAAATCTTGTGGAAGAAGAAGCAGAAGAAGAAGAAACCTTTCTTTGCTGCGCCGGTGACTCCGATGTAGGAGCAGTTCCATAGGTCCCTGAGCCTGTGGCAAGTTCTGAGATGGCCACACCATCTGCACCGTTAATTCATCAAGTGGCCACTCAGGTGAGTGAGGAGTTCGCAGCCAATATCCCAATGGCTATTCTAGTACTAGATGCGTCTCACTCCCGTTCCTTGACGGCTAAAGAAGTAGATCTTCTGGTAAGCAAAGTCCTTGAGAAACTGATTTCCTCCGGCATCATTAAAACATCAGTATCTCAAGCTTTTGAAGAACGAATGGCTACCATGGAATCAGGTATGGAAGAGGTACAAACTCAAGTTGAGGTATCAGACCGTACCCTAGACAAGGTGCAACAAGAAATGACATCTCTCACACGTGTAAACTCCGATGGGTTCAGACATCTGGAGGAACACTGTGAAGACATCAAAGGTGCTTACCAGAGACAATACCAAGGACTTAGTACAACTCTGCGAGCTATTCTTTCTGAATGTCATCATCTTGCGAGTGGGGAGATTGCTCTAACCATCAAAAAGCCATATCCAATACCAACAGATAGTCCTGCACTTGAGCCAGTTGAGCCTACCCAACCAGTAGAGCCAACTCCAAGCTATTCACCACCTCCACCTTGTAAGGACCCGTGTTTGAGGGGTTCTTGGAGTTCGCCTTGAGTAAAAGTCCTTGTCTTAGAGAATGAACATCAGAATAGTGAGGTGTTAGTCGAATGGAGAATTTTGACTATACTTGGGCAGATTTTGGAGTTTGAGGCCCTGAGGGGTATTTTGGGAATTTTGTATATATTTAAATATCCCAATTAATATTTATTTGACGGTTTTTATTTTAAATATGAGTTGGGCCTAATAAAAATGGGATGTTGAGCTTGATGAGGCGGGTTAGAAAACCATGAGCTTTGGGCTGTAAGCTGTTGGGCTTCAATTGATCAAAACTACGTCGTTTTGATTAAGAGGGGTCTATATAAAAAGGTGGAGCTCTAAGGATTAGGGTTCTTGATCCTTGTAACCCTTGTAGCCGTCACAGAGAGAGAGAGAGAGAGAGAGAGAGAGAGAGAGACGGCTAGAGAGAGGGAGAGACGGCTAGAGAGAGAGAGGGAGACGATCTAAGGCCGAGGATCTAAGGTTCCTACTGACGACGGGAGACCGGAGGCGTTGAGGTAGCTAGGATACAACGATCTGTTGTGTTCCCAAATTCTAGAAGGTAGGGATTTCTTTATCAACCCATGAAACTCTCACACAAAATTCTAGATTTTACCTGTCATGGATGAGTCCTGGAAATTTAGAAGTACATCCTTTGTGACCCTTCTCTTACCCCCAAACTTTATGAATGTGATGATGAGTATATACTTATATATATATATATATATATATATATATGCATGTGTTGGTTTATTGAGATTTTCAATATAGATATCTGAGGAAGAATTGATTTGGATGGCCTGGGTTTGTCTGGACGGGTAGTTGGGCATGAGTGTAGAGGCTGGAAATGAAAATAGGCCTTGTATTCCAAGTTTAAAACTTAATAACTCACAAACTAACTAGAATTTGAGGGGGGTTCTTTAAAGAGAAGTCTTTAGAATAACAAAATAAAGAAAATTGTCCAAAAACATGGCTGCACGCCATATTGCACGCCATATCCCCATATGGTGTGCAGGTCCAAATACCCTGAGAATTTATCCCAGACTTCCTTGAGATGTGTAGAAGGTAGGGAGCTAAAAATACCCCTGCATGCCATATGGCCCATATGGCGTGTATCCCTCATTTTGCCTCTTTTAGCTGCTCCATTTAGCCAGAGGTCCCTTGTGTGGAAAATAGAGTGATTTGGATAATGTTTATGAGTTGAATTTGTCTAAAAAACTTGCCAAAACAGTTCAAAAACACCTATGTTGATAAAACTGTTAACTGTGAATGTTAGTGAGAATGTTGCTGCACTTCATGAACTGAGTGTACTGTTGATGTACATTAATATGTCTGAGTTATGCTTGTTGAGTTGCATTAATACGTTTGAGTTATGCTCACTGAGTTACCTTGTGTTGAGATGAGATGAATTGCTGGGTTACTTTGTACTGAGTTGAGATGTATGCCTGAGTTGCATTACTGAGTTACACTTGCATTTGAGCTGTGTTTACTGAGATGTACTTGAAATGTACTTGCTGAGATGCTGTGAACTTGTGTTTGAGAATGAGTACCCAAATACTTGTGGGTTGAGCTGACTAATGGGCTAGGCAGAACTACTGGACCCCTTTGAGATTTGGCCAGGACTGCGGTCATGAGCATCGGTGTAGCACTCACGACGGTGAGCTAAGTCTGCACCCATTCCTGAGGGTAAGTATGGCGTCCGAGGAGGTGATGGCCATATCTGACTTGGGTGGAAAATGTTGCATTGGTGACCATGCAACATTCGCCTTGATGTGGTATGTCATGTCGCCGTGGTGGCGGGGTGTCCTCTGCCCTCCAGTGTGGGCACAGGTAATGGCGTGTTACTGGGTGATGTTTGCTGCTTTAGCTTTAGGCACTACACGAACACAAGTATACACTTGTCATGCATTTTGTAGAGTGGGGCGGGTTTGGGAGACTGGAACCCTACTGAGCTATGGTTTGCTCACCCCTCCTATAAACTGTTTTTTTTTTTTGCAGGGTCTAGCAGGCGGTTGGTGGAATGGCTGTGGTGGTAGGCTACTGAGGCTGAAGACTTTATATTAATTTTCATTGCTTTCGTGGATTTGTGTTTTTATGGTTTGGATTGTTTGTAAACAGAACATATTGTGGTTGTGATGGGAGTTTTTCCTTAATGGAGTTGTAATGAACTTTGAGCCCCTTTGAAATGTAATAAATTGAGATAGAGTTATTGTTTGATTGGTGGTTGTGCACAAGTTTGGGACAGCACCCGTGTTATATGTCCTTTTTAGGTGCTTGCACCAACCCCTTGATCCCTTCGGGTGCAGGCATGAGCAGTCACTACCTATTTCCAAGTGAAAGGAAATTAGGGCGTGACAATTTGGTATCAGAGCTTGTTCATGGTCTAGTGGACTTAGGATAGTGGGGAGGGATAATTACTTTTGAGGCTCTCAAGAGGCAGTATAGGACATGCCTGATCACCGTGGTTCTATCTGGGTTTCAGGGGTGTACTCAGGGGTAGTTAGACCAAGGAGTGGGACATTTGCATTTGGGTTGGGGGTGCATACATGCATTGGCATTAGGGCACTAGTTTAATTTCAATATAAATGTTATGATTTGGAATGTTGTGTTGCTGAAAATTGTTCTTTGCGAATTGTTGTTGAGAATTGTTCTTGTGAATTTTTTTGTGCAATTCTGAGTGATTATCCTGTATGTTTACATGTGAAAAGTTGCTTGAGTACCTCATGGCCCATGGGGATGAGGGTGTATAGAGCCTGAGAGATGCTGACTCTAGTCTTGTTTAATATGTAGACTATGCCTCCTAGGAGAGTAACCCGAGCTACCCCAGCTATAGAAGATGAATCTTCTGCACATGCTGGACAGGAGAGAGAACAGCGAGTAGAGGGCGATGATTCCTTGGAGTGGATCATGGCCCAAGTCCGGGCCTTAAGTGAGAACATGCAGGGAATGCGTGAGGATCTCAGGGGGGAGATCCTAAACGAGGTACATCAGGAGATGATGGCACGACAGGCAGTGCCACCCTCTCCACCCCGTGAGGCAGGACCTTCACGTAGGCAAGAAGTGCCGATGAGGCGGGAAGAGGGAGATGTGGAACACCCACCAAGGTTCAAGGGAGGAGTTGAACCTTTAGCAGCAGAGCATTGGCTGCGACAGATCGAGCATACATTCTCCTTTCTCTGACCCCAGGAGGAAGACAAGGTGAGGCTGGCAGTCCGACAGTTGGAGGAGGAGGCATTGGAATGGTGGCTTAGCATTTCAGGAAGCCGAGACATGGAGGCCATGTCTTGGGGTGAGTTCCTCCAATTGTTTCATGAGGAGTTCTTCCCAGAGTCGCTGCGGTGGCAGAAACGGGAAGAGTTCAGCAGTCTTAAGCAGGGATCGCGAACGGTGGCAGAGTATGAGCGAGATTTTAGAGGGCTGAGTCGGTTTGCTCCAGAAGCAATCTCAAGGGAGGACCTAAGGGCCCATAAATTTACCATGGGACTCAGACCTGCCTTGAAGCAGAGAGTAGAGATGCTACGATTAAACACTTATGCTGAAGTCGTGGATACAACAAAGATTGTGGAGAGAGGATTAGAAGAGGGGAAGCAGGCTCATAAGGAGCGGCTGGGACAAAGTATGCGTGACAAGCAGGGGGGAACCAAGAGACAGAAGGTTGAGCCTAGGAGTAGGACTCTTCCCAAGGACAGGGGTCAAGCTTTAATGGCTCCATCCTAATTCCGTTATTTTGGAGGACAGGGAGGCTCAGTTGCGAGTTTCCCAAGCGGGTGTACCTATTGTGGCCAGTCAGGGCACGTCAAACGTGAGTGCCCCAAGCAACACCTGAAGTGTCACAGCTGCAGGAAAACAGGACACATCAGTACGGTGTGTTTCAGTAGAGGGAACAGCCGGGGAGCTGGAAATTTAACACAAGGAGGTAGGGGTGGGACCCAATTTCAAGCCCCAGCTCCGTGGCCAGCACGTTCTTGGCAAGCCTGTCAGGCTGGTACCAGTTATACCAGACCACAGGGGGAGAGGCAACCACAAGGAGGTTCGAAGGGGCGTCCAAGTGGACCCCAGGCGGGGACTAAAGGAAAGGTAGTAAAGGTAAGTGGTGGGGCAAGCCAGGGCAAAGTGTTTGCGCTTACATCAACACCAGCAGAGAGGGAGGACTTACCATCACCCTCCGAGGAAGGTGGAGCCGGACCTTCAGTAGTTCGAGGTACTATTTTAATATCTCGCACTGTTGTTGCTGTACTGTTTGATACCAGAGCTTCGTGCTCCCTGATTGCAGAGTCCTTGGTTGAGAGCCTTGGACTTGATTGTGTGAGGGCTGATAGTCCTCTGAGGGTCGAGTCACCAATGGGAGGTGTGGAGTCAATCTACCGAGTATGTCGTGAGTGTGTGCTTACGATAGGAGATGTTGAACTCTCATTTCATTTGTACGTGATTCCCGTGAGAACTTTTAGTTTGATTTTGGGGATGGACTGGTTGATGGCCTTTCAGGCTAAGATTGATTGTTATAGACGATGAGTGTCGTTTATTTCACCCACAGGATCTCCTTGTACCCTAGTGGGTGAATGGGATAAGAATGCTAGGAGAGCTGGACCGATGAGGGAGCTATGGGGTAATATTACCCACTCTAACCTTTGAGGAGGAACCTAACTTAGAGAAAAGGGTGTGGCCAGATGTTGCTGAGAATTTCCAGGATGTGTTTTCTGGGGAGTTATTGGAGTTACCTCCAAATAGAAGTATTGAGTTCACGATTAAGCTTTTGCCAGGGGGTGGGACCCATCTCACAAGTAGCATACCGGATGGGACCTGCCGAGTTGCGGGAGCTTCAAAAGCAAATAAAGGAACTGGGAGATAAAGGTTTTATCCGCCTTAGTACCTCGCCTTGGGGTGCACCAGTTCTGTTTGCTAAGAAGGCAGATGGGTCGTTACGACTCTGTATTGATTACCGGAAGCTGAATCAAGTAACGGTCAAGAACAAATACCCTTTACCGCGGATCGATGATTTATTTGACCAGCTGAGTGGAGCACGGTGGTTCTCGAAGATTGATCTACGTTTGGGATATCATCAATTGAGGGTCAGGAAGGAGGACATCCCTAAGACAGCATTCAGGTGCAGATACGGACACTATGAGTGGTTAGTGATGCCTTTCGGGCTTACGAATGCACCAGCGGTGTTCATGCATCTGATTAATCAGGTATTCGCCCCATACCTAGATTCCTTCGTGGTGGTATTTATTGACGATATTCTCGTGTACTCTAAGACACGAACTGAGCATGAGGAGCACCTGACCGTGGTGTTGCAGACACTACGAGATCGTCAATTGTATGCTAAATTTAGCAAGTGTGACTTCTTGATGCAAGAGGTGCATTTTCTTGGACATGTGGTATCCGCCAAGGGAGTTAGAGTGGACCCAACCAAGATTGAGTCGGTATCATCTTGGAAGAGGCCCACGAATGTTTTTGAGATAC
This sequence comes from Taxillus chinensis, assembly GCA_023512835.1. Classification (NCBI taxonomy): domain Eukaryota; kingdom Viridiplantae; phylum Streptophyta; class Magnoliopsida; order Santalales; family Loranthaceae; genus Taxillus; species Taxillus chinensis. The sequence continues at coordinate 53,984,895 of CM042090.1, read as the reverse complement.
GCAGCTTCTGGGGTCTGGCGGGGTATTACCGGCATTTTGTGGAAGGGTTTTCTCGGTTGGCAGCACCGATGACAGCTCTGACACGGAAAGGAGCCAAATTTGAGTGAACGAACAAGTGTCAGCAAGCTTTTGAGGAATTGAATACTCGACTGACTACTGCACTAGTGTTGAGTCTACCACAGGAGGGAGTGTCATTCGAGGTATATTGCGATGCATCTCGAGTAGGACTGGGGTGTGTTCTGATGCAGGAACACAAAGTCATAGCATATGGCTCGTGACAGCTGAAGCCCCATGAGCAGAATTACCCAACGCACAACCTGGAGTTAGCAGCAGTTATTTTTGCCCTAAAGTCTTGGCAACATTACCTTTTAGGGGAGAAATTTGTGGTATACACTGACCACAAAAGCCTACTGTATATCTTCACCCAGAGAGACCTGAATTTGAGACAGAGGAGATGGGTAGTGTACCTGCAAATGTTTGATTTTACACTCTCCTATACGCCTGGGGAGGGGAATGTAGTTGCAGATGCACTGAGTAGGAAGGGAAAAGCTGAGGTTTCCATTAGAGAATGGAAAATGATGGAACAGTTAGCAGTGCTTCAGGTACAGCCTGATCTTAGTAGTGGGGAAGTAGTCCTGTGTCCTATCATCGTGATGCCAGAGTTATACCAACGTGTCTGTGATGGCCAGTTGGGGGACCTGGACTGTGTAGTAATCCGGGCCCAGATAAAGGCCGGTGAGATATCAGAAGAGTAGACAGAAGGAGCTGAACTTGAGTTGAGATTTCAGGGGCGCCTGATAGTACCGCCCTCGCTTCGAGAGGATATGATGAGGGAGTTTCATCATTCCCGTTTGGTTGTACATCCAGGAGGGACAAAGATGTATCACGTCGTGCGAGCGCAGTTCTGGTGGCCGGGACTGAAGAGAAGTATAGTAGAGTTTGTTTCCAGGTGCCTTACTTGTCAGCAAGTGAAGGCAGAGCACCAACGACCTACTGGTCAATTGCAGCCTTTGCCTGTGGCTGAGTGGAAGTGGGAACATATTACCATGGACTTTGTGACAGAACATCCTACTACTTCAGGGAGGAAGGACATGATTTGGGTCATAGTAGACCGATTGACCAAATCAGCCCATTTCTTGGCTATTCGGGAGTGAGACTCCATCGGGACGTTAAGCCAGTTGTATATTGACGAAATTGTTCGATTACATGGCATACCCGTGTCTATTGTTTCAGACAGAGATGCACGGTTTACCTCACGATTTTGGAGTAGTTTGCAAGCGGCACTGGGGACATGACTTAATTTGAGTACTGCTTATCACCCCGAGACTGATGGTCAGTCAGACAGGACTATACAGACACTGGAAGATTTGTTGAGAGCCTGGTGCTTGATTTTGGAGGATGATGAGCTTCTCACCTTCCTCTAGTAGAGTTTTCCTATAATAACAGCTACCAGGCTTCCATAGGAATGGCCCCATTTGAGGCTTTGTATGGTAGACCCTGTCGGTCTCCATTGTGTTGGGCCGAAGCTGGAGAGGCAGCTATGTTGGGACCTCAATTGGTCCAAGAGGCTACCGCAAAAGTACAGTTGATTAAGCAGCGCCTTCCTACAGCTCAAAGCAGACAAAAGTCTTATGCAGATCACCGACGCCGACCGTTGGAGTTTTTAGTTGGAGACCACGTATTCCTTTGTGTTTCCCCACGGAGGGGACATAAGCGATTTGGAAGGGGGTCTAAGTTATCTCCGCGATACATAGGCCCATTTCAGATATTGAGTAGGGACGGACCTGTTGCATATAGGTTGGCATTACCTTTAAGTTTGAGCAGAGTTCATAATGTCTTCCACGTATCCCAGTTGCGGGCATATCATCCAGATCCCACACATGTGTTGGACTGGAGTACTCTGGATATTGAGGAGGATATGACGATTTTTGAGGCACCTCTATGCATTTTGGATAGGCGCGAGAAGCAGCTACGAGGAAAGATTATTCCTTTGGTTCGGGTGTTATGGGAACACCGAGGTATGGAGGAAGAGACTTGGGAACGTGAAGCTGAAATGCGTGCTCACTACCCTGATCTGTTCGAGGACGAACAACCCTGAAGGAGGGGAGGAAGGCAACATCAAACATCAACATAATCAGGTACTATTGATTATTTCTTTTGCTATTGTATATTGTGTTCATTGGTTGTGGTCGTTTCCTCATTTCAAGTTTTCTTTTCGAGGACGAAAAGTCTTTAAGGGGGAGAGGATGTAAGGACCCGTGTTTGAGGGGTTCTTGGAGTTAGCCTTGAGTAAGAGACCTTGTCTTAGAGAATGAACATCAGAATAATGAGGTGTTAGTCGAATGGAGAATTTTGACTATACTTGGGCTGATTTTGGAGTTTGAGGCCCTGAGGGGTATTTTGGGAATTTCATACATATTTAAATATCCCAATTAACATTTATTTGAGGGTTTTTATTTTAAATATGAGTAGGGCCTAATAAAAATGGGCTGTTGAGCTTGATGAGGTGGGTTAGAAAACCATGGGCTTTGGGCTGTAAGATGTTGGGCTTCAATTAATCAAAACTACGTCGTTTTGATTAAGAGGGGTTTATATAAAAAGGTAGAGCTCTAAGGATTAAGGTTCTTGATCCTTGTAACCCTTGTAGCCGTCACAGAGAGAGAGAGAGAGAGAGAGAGAGAGAGAGAGAGAGAGAGAGAGAGAGAGACGGCCAGAGGGAGGGAGAGACGGCTAGAGAGAGAGAGGGAGACGATCTAAGGTTCCTACTGACGACGGGAGACCGGAGGCGTTGAGGTAGCTAGGATACAACGATCTGTTGTGTTCCCAAATTCTAGAAGGTAGGGATTTCTTTATCAACCATTGAAACTCTCTCACAAAATTATAGATTTTACCTGTCATGGATGAGTCCTAGAAATTTAATAGTGGATCCTTTGTGACCCTTCTCTTACCCCCAAACTTTGTGAATGTGATGATGAGTATATACTTATATATATATATATATGCGTGTGTTGGTTTATTGAGATTTTCAATATAGATATCTGAGGAAGAATTGATTTGGATGGCCTGGGTTTGTCTGGACGGGTAGTTGGGCATGAGTGTAGAGGCTGGAATTGAAAATAGGCCTTGTATTCCAGGTTTAAAACTTAATAACTCACAAACTAACCGGAATTTGAGGGGGGTTCTTTAGAGAGAAGTCTTTAGAACAACAAAACAAAGAAAACAGTGCAAAAACATGGCTGCACGCCATATTGCACGCCATATCCCCATATGGCGTGCAGGTCCAAATACCCTGAGAATTTACCCCAGACTTCCTTGATATGTGTAGAAGGTAGGGAGCTAAAAATACCCCTGCACGCCATATGGCCCATATGGCGTGCATCCCTCATTTTGCCTCTTTTGGCTGCCCCATTTAGCCAGAGGTCCCTTGTGTAGAAAATAGAGTGATTCGGATACTGTTTATGAGTTGAATTTGTCTAAAAAACTTGCCAAAACAGTTCAAAAACACCTATGTCGATAAAACTGTTAACTGTGAATGTTAGTGAGAATGTTGTTGCACTGCATGAACTGAGTGTACTGTTGATGTACATTAATATGTCTGAGTTATGCTTGTTGAGTTGCATTAATACATTTGAGTTATGCTCATTAAGTTACCTTGTATTGAGATGAGATGAATTGCTGGGTTACTTTGTACTGAGTTGAGATGTATGCCTGAGTTGCATTATTGAGTTACACTTGCGTTTGAGCCGTGTTTACTGAGATGTACTTGAAATGTACTTGCTAAGATGCTGTGAACTTGTGTTTGAGAATGAGTACCCAATTACTTGTGGGTTGAGCTGACTTATGGGCCAGGCAGAACTACTGGACCCCTTTGAGATTTGGCCAGGACTGCGGTCCTGAGCCTCGGTGTAGCACTCACGACGTTGGGCTTAGTCTGCACCCATTCCTGAGGGTAGGTATGACGTCCGAGGAGGTGATGGCCATATTTGACTCGGGTGGAAAATGTTGCATTGGTGACCATGCAACATTCGCCTGGATGTGGTATGTCATGTCGCCGTGGTGGCAGGGTGTCCTCTGCCCTCCAATGTGGGCACAGGTAATGGCGTGTTACTGGGTGATGTTTGCTGCTTTAGCTTTAGGCACTACACGAACACAAGTATACACTTGTCATGCATTTTGTAGAGTGGGACGGGTTTGGGAGACTAGAACCCTACTGAGCTATGGTTTGCTCACCCCTCCTATAAACTATTTTTTTTTCAGGGTCTAGCAAGCGGTAGGTGGAAGTGCTGTGGTGGTAGGCTACTGAGGCTGAAGACTTTATATTAATTTTCATTGCTTTCATGGATTTGTGTTTTTATGGTTTGGATTGTTTGTAAATAGAACATATTGTGGTTTTGATGGGAGTTTTTCCCCAATTGAGTTGTAATGAACTTTGAGCCCCTTTGAAATGTAATAAATTGAGATAGAGTTATTGTTTGATTGGTGGTTGTGCACAAGTTTGGGACAGCACCCGTGTCATAAGTCCTTTTTAGGTGCTTGCACCAACCCCTTGACCCCTTCAGGTGTGGGCATGGGCAGTCACTACCCATTTCCAAGTAAAATGAAGTTGGGGCGTGACACACCTACCACTACTTACTCCCGTGGGCGATAGCGTGCGCACAAAACATCTGTTATCACAGATTTTGATGATGATGATGATGTGCCCATTGGGACCCGCATGAAGAAGCCTCCTACTGCTCCACGCCAACCATCTTCTTCTACTCAGCCTGGTCCCTCAACTACCCATCCAAGTACGGATAAGTATACCATGCCTGCTTCACCTACTAAACCATCCACTACTGCCACCGACCAACTACTAGTCCCACCGCGCACTGGAACCACAGGAGGCACCTCAGCTAAACTTGTTGCTTTCAATACCTATGTTGCTGGGGATACCACTGCGAGGACGTGTGGCTACGAAGCATTCTTCACTGGTCCAGAATTATGTCGTTTACTGCACAACGGTGAAGAAATGGATAATATTGAGAGGACACAATTCGTCTTTGCCCAAAAGTCTTATCTGGCAAAGCTTCCTCTCCACATTCGTCGCGATACCCACGTGGAGCTCTGCTTGCCCATTATGCAGGATCAGCTCCTTAATGATGCCTCATTAATTGAGCTTATTTAGGGTCGGAGATATGAGAACTCCTTCCGTCCATGGAACGGGGTCAACCATGTGCTCATCCCCTACCTATCAACATCCCCTCACTGGTTTCTCCTCGATCTAGATTTCAAGAACCAGAGGATAGTCATCTTTGACTCAAAGCCTACCACTTTATTACTCCATAGGCGGGAACAACTTCGAGAATTCAATTGCACCCTCACGAGAGTCATGCAAGGATATTCGCATGGGTGCGGTGGATATCCTCTGTCAAAACCAATGGAGATCACTCGAGTCAAGCAAGGAGTTCCTGCTCAGGATGATGCTTATAGATGTGGTTTCTATGTGTGCCACTATATTCGCATCCTGACCACCATTGGCTTCTCCGCCCCCGTGCCCGAATTTGATCGGGTAAGCAGTCGAGCCGCCTCGTTACATCTGACTTCTGCTCAACTTCTATGCGAGCAAGCCACTGTATTTATGTTTACTCAAAGTGTAAAATATTCTGACTTTAATCCGTAAATGTCTTGTACGCTCTTTTATTGTACACTTTCATTACCTCAGTTACTTTTTGTTCATTTTTGTCAACTATCTTTGCTCTGCTGCCTGCTGGTCTGTCTTTTATTGCTCTGCTTTGATGTGCTTTTTTGTAATGACCCGCATTTTTGGGATGTGAGGAGTTAGTCACAGTTTTGCCATTTTGGGTGGAAATTGTTGGGTTTTAGGGAGTTTTCTTTCCACACACTTTGGCTTAATCATCTTGTATGTTGATAAGCAAGCAAGAGGCAAAGTTTGAGCCCAATTGGGAGTGCACGTGAGAATGCACGTGAGAATGCTTTCCATGTGCAAGGAGATTTTTGCATGGGAGCCTTCCTGATATTGTTCCAAGGCTTGTGGTGAAATTCTAGAGCATTTGGAGGTGCCCGTGAGAATGCACGTGAGAATGCTTTCTCACGTGCAGCCTCCATTACCTTTGTTTTGTTATTCTGATCCTCTTTTGCTAAAGGACCATGGTGAAATTATGAGTGTTTTGTCCTGTGTGTTGCAAAAAAGTTGTAGTCTGTCATCAAAACTACGTCGTTTTGATACTGGGATTCATTTAATTAAAACTACGTCGTTTTGGGGTTTGAGTTGTCTATATAAAGAGGTGATGACTCCTTGTTTTAGGTTTAGGGTTCTCTTCAGCTACTGCAGCCGTTGTAGAGAGAGAGAGAGCTAGAGAGAGGGAAGGAAGGGGAGCTCCTGGTTGCTGTCGGAGCATCTTGCGTGGGGAGGATGGCGTCTAGCGCGGGAGCAAGGAGGATCTGCTTTAAGGTAGGGGTTCTGTTCTTCCTAAATCCTCCTCTGTTCTAGGGTTCTAGGGTAGATTATGGATTATACCTATTTATATATATATGTAATCCATATAGGTGTGATCTCCTATATGGATGTTGGCCTTCAATGGCGGTTTTTGATGTATTCTGGTGTTGGATGGTGAGTGCATATTAAGTGTTCGATAAAATGCCTGTGTGAATATGTCTGTGTGAATATGTCTAGTATGTGTTTGATAATATGCCTGTGTGGCTGGGTTTGTGGGTTTGTGAATGTATGCATGTTAAGCGTTTGGTAAAATACCTGTGAGACTCTGCATGCCAAGTGTTTGATTTTATGCCTGATTAGCTGTGCGAACTAAATGTTTGGTATTATGCCTGTGAAAGTGTGTATGCTACGTGTTTGGTTTAATGCCTGTGTGACCTTGTAGGCTGTGTTTGTGGAACCCGGTGGCTGTGGAAGCCCGGGACTGGAACTGTTAGCCCGTGTGGCTAAGCCTATGTGGCTGTGGGTATGTTAGCCCGTGTGGCTAAGCCTGAGTGGCCGTGGATATGTTAGCCCGTGTGGCTAAGCCTGAGTGGATGTGGATATGTTAGCCTATGTGGCTAAGCCTATATGGCTGTGGATATGTGTATGCCGTGTGATTATGGAATACAACCTGTTTATATCTTATTGTCACTACACTGCACCTGTACACACCCTCATGTAGACGCTAGGAGCATGGGATGGGTTGGGGAGACATGATCCCTACTGAGCTGTGGTTGCTCACCCCTCCCTCTATGTTGTGTCTTCTTTCAGGAACATACGGGCATTAGGTGGGACCCCAAGGTAGAAGACCTTATTTACTTTACTGCCTTTCATTTATGTTATTTTATGGGAGTTGATGTAACCCCAGTGGGGATGGATTGAAAAGAGGATTTGTTTGTAATAAAGACTGGTTTGGATTGTGGATTGCTTTTATGAACATTACTTTCTTGAATGTGTTGTGGATGTTTAAAATGTTATATTCGGGGTTTGTATCCTGACCCCATTGCCCTCCGTGTGGGTAAAAGGGGAGTCACGTACCGGTTTCCTCGGGTTGGAAATCCGGGCCGTGACAGTATGGTATCAGAGCATGGTCTAGTTGGCCTAGGGTAGAGGGTGAACTTGGATATCTTGAGTCCTTTGGAGGAGCCTGGAGGGACATGCCTTATCAACATGGTCCTCTTTGAGCCTCTAAGGTGTACTTGGGGTAGTCCAGTCTTGTGGTAGGGTTTGCATGCATGGGCATTAGGGCACTAGTTGCATTTGCTTATGTGTGTTTGTGTGGATGTTGTACATGTGGAACAAAAAAAATGCTATGTGCAATGTGGATTGAACTATGACAATGTGAAAAATGTGATAAGGTGTGAACTGTGCAACTCTGATTCTTCTTGAAGTACCTTGAGCATGACTGCAAGGAAAGGTCCTTGTTCATTTGAGCTGTGTGCACCGTGAATTAAACTGTGTGCAATGTTGATTGATGCAATGTGTGAAATGTGTGTGATGCCATGTACTACTTGACTTGATAATGGGGTAGAGGTAGTGAAACTCGATAGTTGTCGAACGCGTTCTAACGTTTGTGCTTCTTACTTCATGTAGTAAGAATGCCACCGAGGAGAGTGACTCGTGCGTCCGGGGCAGTGGCTGATGAGTCATCTGCCCATGAGAGTCCGGGTGCGGGGCAGTCCGTTGGAGGACATGCACTGTTGGTGGCGCAGCTGCGAAAAGGCATCCGGCTGGAAGTCCAAGAGCTGAGGGAGGGTATTCGGCAAGAAGTCCGGGAGGAGGTGTGCCGTGAGATGGCGGCACAGCAGGTGGTACCACCACCACCACCGCCACCACCAGTGGGGGAGTTACCAAGGGAGCATGAGGGTTCGCTGAGTGGCATACCAACTCGTGCAAAGGATGACGTGGTGACACGGTTCCGAAAGGAACAACCTCCGCGATTCAAAGGGGAGGAGGACCCAGTGTTAGCTGAGCACTGGCTGAGGCAGATCGAGCATGTGTTTTCCTTTCTCCTACCCTGGGAGGAGGATAAGGTGAGACTGGCCATTCGGCAGCTGGAGGGGAATGCTCTGAAATAGTGGCAGAGTGTTGCGGGGAGTCGTGCTGTGCAGTTCATGTTGTGGGACGAGTTCCTGCAGCTCTTCCATGATGAATTCTTCTCCGAGTTGTTAAGGTGGTAGAAGAGAGAGGAATTCGGCAGCCTGAAACAGGGATCAAAGACGGTGCCCAAGTATAAGCGCGAATTACGAAGCTTGAGCAGATTTGCTCCCGAAACCGTGGCGCAGGAGGACCTGAAGGCCCACATGTTCACCTTAGGTCTCAGGCCAGCACTTAGGCAGAGGGTGGTAATTCTGCGTTTGAGGACCTATGCTGAGGTTGTGGAGACAGCCCGAATAGCTGAGAGGAAGCTGGATGATGGGAGGCAGGCCCATCAGGGTCGCCCGTTGCAGGGTGGGTTAGAACGCGATTCCGGGTCCAAGCGGCCCAAGACTGAGGAAAGAGATAGCAGTTCTTTCCGCAGCAGGGGACAACCATCAGTGAACCCAGGGAGGTCTTGCTTTGGTGGTAGCAGACAGGGAGGTCCAGCAGGAGGACTCCCCAGCAGTTGTCATTGCTGTAGGGAGCAAGGCCACTTCAAGAGGGAGTGTCCCAAGAAGAACTGGCGATGCAATAGCTGTTGACGAGAAGGCCATTTGAGCCGGGTTTGCCGGAGTAGCAACAAGGGAGTTGGAGGCATGGCATCCAGCACGAGGAGCGATGCCAATTTCCGTGCACCAGCAAAGAGACCAGCTCGTTAGTGGCAGCCTAGTCAGGCCGGCTCGAACCAGACCCGACCCCAGGGAAGGCTGGAGCGACAACAGACCGAAGTTGGAGGTAGCCATGGTGGGAAGCACCCAATGAGTGAGCCGACCAGTGGTACGGGCCAAGGGAGGGTGTTTGCGTTGGAGGCGACGTACCAGGAGGAGGCTGAGCTACCACCCCCACCGGCGGAGGGTGGGGCAGGACCATCGGTGGTTAGAGGTACCCTTTTGATCTCCCATACATTAGCTTCTGTTCTTTTCGATACGGGTGCATCGTGTTCTTTTGTTGCTGAGCTTGTAATAGATAGCTTGGGGTTGACTTGTGTGGAGGCAGCGAAGCCCCTAGTTGTTGAGTCTCCAGTGGGAGGTATGATGGAGGCGCGACGTGTTTGCCGTGACTGTGTGTTAACCATAGGAAGTGTGGAGCTAAGCTTCGACTTGCATGTAATGCCCTTGCGTGTTTTTGACTTGATCTTGGGTATGGATTGGCTTATGGCTTTCCAGGCCAAGATAGACTGTTATCGGCGGCGTGTATCCTTCGTGACACCTGCAGGAACCTCTTGCACCCTGCAGGGGGAGTGGGACTGTGAGGCGAGTTGAGCTGGGCCAATGTTGGACTAGTGGGGCGCCATTACCCACAGGTTAGCAGCCCTGACCTTTGCTAAGGAAGGAAAAGTGGATAAGAGAGTGTGGCCAGCAGTTGTTGACCAATTTCAGGATGTCTTTCCTGACCAGTTGAGGAGTTTACCTCCTAAGAGAAGTGTAGAGTTCACCATTGAGTTGGTACCGGGGACTGGCTCAATCTCCCAAGTAGCATATCGTATGGGCCCATCCGAGCTGAGGGAGCTGCAGAGGCAAATAGAGGAGTTGGGGGACTAGGGGTATATCAGATCGAGTACCTCACCCTGGGGTGCTCCGGTGCTCTTTGCTAAGAAGGCAGATGGCACGCTTCGTCTCTGCATCGACTACAGGAAGCTGAATTCGGTGACTGTGAAGAACAAGTATCCGTTGCCTTGGATAGATGACCTGTTTGACCAGTTGAGTGGAGCCCAGTGGTTTTCCAAGATAGATCTACGATCGGGGTATCACCAGCTAAGGGTTAGGGAGGAGGACATCCCTAAGACTGCTTTTCGGTGCCGGTATGGGCACTATGAGTAGGTGGTGATGCCTTTCGGGCTCACTAATGCACCAGCGGTGTTTATGCATTTGATGAACCAGGTCTTCGCCCCATATCTGGATTCCTTTGTGGTAGTGTTTATCGACGATATCTTGGTGTATTCTAAGACGGAGAGGGAGCATGTGGAGCATTTGGCAACGGTGTTGCAAACCCTGAGGGACCAGCAGTTGTTTGCTAAGTTTAGCAAATGTGAGTTTTGGATGCAGGAGGTTCACTTTCTTGGCCACATAGTATCAGCTGAGGGAGTTAGGGTGGACTCAGCTAAGATTGAGGCTGTGGCATCGTGGGAGAGGCTAACTAATGTTTTCGAGATTCATAGCTTTCTTGGCTTGGCGGGGTACTATCGTCGTTTTGTAAAGGGGTTCTCCCGTTTGGCGGCTCCTATGACGGCATTAACTAGGAAAGGAGTGAAATTTGAGTGGACGGACAAGTGCCAGCAGGTGTTTGAGACTCTCAAGACCCGTTTGACACTACACCTGTGTTGAAGTTTCCTAGGGAGGATATTCCGTATGAGGTATTTTGCGATGCGTCCAGGGTTGGTTTGGGGTGTGTGCTTATGCAGGAGCATAGTGTGGTAGCTTATGGATCGAGGCAGTTGAAGCCACATGAGCAGAATTACCCTACCCATGATCTTGAGTTGGCGGCTGTCATCTTTGCCTTGAAGAGTTGGCAACATTACCTTTTGGGGGAGAAGTTCATAGTGTTTTCTGATGACAAGAGCCTTTAGTACATCTTTACTCATAAGGACTTAAATTTGAGGCAAAGGAGATGGGTGGAGTATTTGCAGACCTTTAACTTTACTCTTGCCTATACCCCGGGCAAGGGTACTGTTGTGGCTGCCGCGTTGAGTAGAAAAGGGAAAGCTGAGGTGGCCGTGAGAGAATGGAAGCTGATGGAGCAGTTGGCGATGTTGCAGTTGCAGCCTGTGGCTTGTGATGGTAGGACAGTGCTGAGTCCTATGGTTGTTATACCTGAGTTGTTTCAACGCGTCCGGGAGGGACAGTTGGGTGATATTGAGTGTGAGGTTATCTGTGCTCGTGTTGAGGCTAGTGAGCTATCTGAGGACTGGACAGAGGGTCCTGAGCATGAGTTGTCTTTTCAGGGGCGGTTAGTAGTGGCTTTTTCTCTCAGGGATGAGGTGATGAGGGAGTTTCACCAGTCTAGAGTTGTTGTGCATCCAGGGAGTGCGAAGATGTACCATGCGCTTCGGGGACATTTTTGGTGGCCTGGAATGAAACACGATGTGGCTGCCTTTGTTTCGCGGTGCCACATGTGTCAGCAGGTGAAGGCTGAGCATCAGCGGCTGGCGGGCATGTTACAGCCCTTGCCCATAGCGGAGTGGAAGTGGGACCACATAGCGATGGATTTTGTGACGGGTCTTCCACCCACTACAGGGAGGAAAGATATGATTTGGGTGATTGTGGATCGACTCACAAAGTCGGCCCATTTTCTAGATGTTCACGAGCGGGACTCTATTGGGACCTTGAGTCATCTCTACATGAACGAGATTGTGACACTGCATGGAGTACCATCATCGGTTGTCTCTGACCTGGATTCGAGGTTCACTTCCCGTTTTTGGGCAGGTTTGCAGGAGGCTATGGGAACCAAACTTCACTTGAGTACAGCCTTTCACCCTGAGACTGACGGCCAGACAGAGAGGACGAATCAGACTTTGGAGGACATGTTATGGGCCTGTGTGTTAGATTTTGGGGGTTCGTGGACAGCTCACCTTCCTTTGGTGGAGTTTGCCTACAACAACAGTTATAAGGCATCCATTGGGATGGCTCCTTTTGAGGTGTTGTATGGGTGTCCGTGTCGCTCACCTTTGTGTTGGACCGACGTGGGGGAGACAGCTCTCTTGGGACCACAGTTGGTTCAAGAGGCTACCGAGAAGGTTAAGTTGATTTGCCAGCAATTGTTATCAGCTCAGAGTTGGCAGAAATCCTATGCGGATCAGCGGCAGCGACCTTTGGAGTTTTCTGTGGGAGATCATGTGTTTCTTCGTGTCTCTCCACGACGTGGACATCGGCGCTTTGGGAGAGGTTCCAAACTCTCTCCCCGGTTCATTGGTCGTTTTGAAGTTATAACTTGTGTGGGGCCTGTCACTTATCGGTTAGCATTGCCGCCGCGATTGAGTCTCGTGCACAATGTGTTCCACGTGTCCCAATTGAGGAAGTACCATCCTGACCCCACTCATGTGATTGATTGGGGGACATTGGACATTGAGGATAACATGTCCGTTGTTGAGGCCCCTATCTGTATCCTAGATCGGCGGGAGAAGCTTTTGCGTGGTCGTGCTATTCCTTTGGTTCGCGTACTGTGGCAGCACTGTGGCATTGAGGAGGAGACTTGGGAACGGGAGTCTTTGATGCGTGAGCAACACCCAGAGTTGTTCGAGGACGAACACTCTTAAGGGTGGAGGGGTGGCTGTTGGCTGGTGTATTTGTAATTCCTTTCAACTTTTGACGTTTATTTGTATTGAATGTGCTAATGAAATGTGCTTGTGATGGGTACTTGTGACATGTGGATGTGTTTCCTGTGATGGGTACTTGTGACATGTGGATGTGTTTCCATGGATTGTGATGCATGTGGTTGTGGACTGTGGTGGAACTCTGTGTTATGTGCTATTGTGTACAATGTACGGTGTATGACCCATTTGGGTGTTGTGACTTCCTGTGTGGTTTTCCTTGCATGTTGTTTCTTTTCGAGGACGAAAAGTCTTAAGGGGGAGAGGATGTAATGACCCACATTTTTGGGATGTGAGGAGTTAGTCACAGTTTTGCCGTTTTGGGTGGAAATTGTTGGGTTTAGGGAGTTTTCTTTCCACACACTTTGGCTTAATCATCTTGTATGTTGATAAGCAAGCAAGAGGCAAAGTTTGAGCCCAATTGGGAGTGCACGTGAGAATGCTTTTCACGTGCAAGGTGATTTTTGCATGGGAGCCTTCCTGATGTTGTTCCAAGGCTTGTGGTGAAATTCTAGAGCATTTGGAGGTGCCCGTGAGAATGCACGTGAGAATGCTTTCTCACGTGCAGCCTCCATTACCTTTGTTTTGTTGTTTTGATCCTCTTTTGCTAAAGGACCATGGTGAAATTATGAGTGTTTTGTCCTGTGTGTTGCAAAAAGGTTGTAGTCTGTCATCAAAACTACGTCGTTTTGATGCTGGGATTCATTTAATCAAAACTACGTCGTTTTGATGCTGGGATTCATTTAATCAAAACTACGTCGTTTTGGGGTTTGAGTTGTCTATATAAAGAGGTGAAGACTCCTTGTCTTAGGTTTAGGGTTCTCTTTAGCTGCTGCACCCATCGTAGAGAGAGAGAGAGCTAGAGAGAGGGAAGGAAGGGGAGCTGGTGGTTGCTGCCGGAGCATCTTGCGTGGGAAGGACGGCGTCTAGCGCGGGAGCAAGGAGGATCTGCTTTAAGGTAGGGGTTCTGTTCTACCTAAATCCTCCTCTGTTCTAGGGTTCTAGTGTAGATTATGGATTATACCTGTTTATATATATATGTAATCCATATAGGTGTGATCTCCTATATGGATGTTGGCCTTCAATGGCGGTTTTTGATGTATTCTGGTGTTGGATGGTGAGTGCATATTAAGTGTTCGATAAAGTGCCTGTGTGAATATGTCTGTGTGAATATGTCGAGTATGTGTTTGATAATATGCCTGTGTGGCTGGGTTTGTGGGTTTGTGAATGTATGCATGTTAAGCGTTTGGTAAAATACCTGTGAGACACTGCATGTCAAGTGTTTGATTTTATGCCTGATTAGCTGTGCGAACTAAGTGTTTGGTATTATGCCTGTGAAAGTGTGTATGCTACGTGTTTGGTTTAATGCCTGTGTGACCTTGTAGGCTGTGTTTGTGGAACCCGGTGGCTGTGGAAGCCCGGGACTGGAACCGTTAGCCCATGTGGCTAAGCCTATGTGGCTGTGGGTATGTTAACCCGTGTGGCTAAGCCTGAGTGGCTGTGGATATGTTAGCCCGTGTGGCTAAGCCTGAGTGGCTGTGGATATGTTAGCCTATGTGGCTAAGCCTGTATGGCTGTGGATATGTGTATGCCGTGTGATTGTGGAATACAACTTTGTTTATATCTTATTGTCACTACCCTGCCCTGTACACACCCTCATGTAGACGCTAGGAGCATGGGATGGGTTGGGGAGACATGATCCGCTCGAGCCGTGGTTGCTCACCCCTCCCTCTATGTTGTGTCTTCTTTCAGGAACATACGGGCATTAGGTGGGACCCCAAGGTGGAAGACCTTATTTACTGTACTGCCTTTCATTTATGTTATTTTATGGGAGTTGATGTAACCCCAGTGGGGATGGATTGAAAAGAGGATTTGTTTGTAATAAAGACTGGTTTGGATTGTGGATTGCTTTTATGAACATTACTTTCTTGAATGTGTTGTGGATGTTTAAAATGTTATATTCGGGGTTTGTATCCTGACCCCTTTGCCCTCCGTGTGGGTAAAAGGGGAGTCACGTACCGGTTTCCTTGGGTTGGAAATCCGAGGCGTGACATTTTTGTTCTGGTGCTTGTTCCTCACCCCAGAAAGGGGGAGTATATCTCAGGGGGAGCAAGATCGTAGGGGGAGTTATCTTCGCAGGGAGGCAGCGACAATGCTTCATGCCTATAGGGGAGAGAAAGTGTGCATGTTCTCTGTTTTTCTTCTCTCCCATTTTGCAATTGCAAAGATATCTTCTGATAATCTAACACTACCCATGTAGTCTCAGACTACATGTCCTTCACCCGTTGTCAGCTTACATTAAATAGGGGGAGATTGTTGGGAATACAGGATTTAATGTTGCTGCCAAAATGTAGTCTAAGTCTAGAGACTCGAAAAACCGAAGATCGTAGGGTCGAAGAGTCATAGTTCGTAGAAGTTAAACTATCGCAGGACACATTGGCAAGGGGTTCGCAGACTCGTAGGGTTTGGAGACTCGAAGCAAGATTGTGACAGAACATCTGGTGACTCGTAGATCCAGGGTCGAAGGTCATAGAGTCGTAGTACGGAAAAGAGAGCATTACTGCAAGCATCGATATGTTCGGAGACTCGTAGAGTCGAAGAATTTTAAAGAACAGTAATCAACTTCAAATGACTCGAAGACTCAAACCCCGTAGAACTGTAGAGTCTCAAGAGCGCTTAAGTCACTTAACGGATTAAAACATCACTAGACTCGTAGACTCAAGGGTCGTAGGGTCGAAGCCCTAGAACACTGTTAAGGAAATAGGACTCACATGCTCGTAGGTCGAAGGTCGAAGAGTAGAAATTAAAAAGACTGGCAAACAAATGAAACTGTAGTCTCAATGGTCGTAGAGTCGCAGACTCGAGGGTCGTAGACAGCACAGACTAATTCAAAGAACTTGTCAGACTTGACAAACTCGGAGATCTTGAAGGTAGAGCAATAACTAAAAGGTCATAACCGTAGAGTCGAAGACTCGTAGAATACGGAAACTTAGTGCATGAACAACTACAAAAGACTAGGGAAGAAATGTAAAGTCAAAGACTCATAGAGTCAAAGATTTTCAAGGTCGAAGACTCGTAGAGTCGAAGAGCCACTTAGTTAAATAAAGTAAACTGAGAGACCCGAAGGTCGTAGACCCGCAGAGCTAGGGTTGTAGACTCGTAGCTATAACAACAGGTAGATTAGGCAGACTACGAAGAAGTCACTTTGAACGCCATTCAAAGAGTCGCAGACTCGTAGAGTCGTAGACCCGCAGAGTCAGAGACTTCAGTTAATAGAGTGAGACAAAAGACTAATCCAACCTGAGTTCTAGCCTCGGAGACTCGAAGATATGAGTCGTAGACTCGCAGAAACACTGTAAAGCCTGAAGCAAACTTTTGCCACTTCCAATAGGTTCTAACTGAAATCTTCGAGTCACCAAACCTACGAGGCATCTACCTTCGAGGCAGACTTACAACCCTAAGCATATTCACTTAGCGATATCGTCAGCTAGGGTTTGTACAGTAAGCCTGCATCATCCCGAGCAGTTGAGCACATTTAATGACACATTAATTGCTGCCAACTACCATCCACGGATGAACGGCCAAGATCGACTGCATGCCGAATACGCAGTATGGGCATCTGATCTGTAAATCAGAGCAGATCAACCCATCCCTTGACATTCCTCATTTTCAGCGGTGGGAAGTCAGTCTGTCGGGATGGACAACACGGCGCACGAGCACTTTAACCTTAAAAATATATCTCTCACACACTTAACGACAAAATCATGAGTTAGTTTCTTTCTCTAAAAGCGTGGAAAACAAAAACACAAGATAATAGTTCTGACATACTAAAAAGAGATATCTTTTGCAAAACTAATGCAAGAGTTCCAACGATAGAAAAAGAGACTCTAAGAGAAAATTTTCGAAGTGCTATGCGTCGTGTTGAATCAAGATCAAGATCAAATCTTTCGATCTACCATACGTTCTTGCTTATTCAAGATCCAGCATAATCATTGAGTCTAATCCATGTGTTGGTTTCCACAATCCGAACTATCATAGATCATTCCTCCCACATCTGAGATCTGTTAAGCAAAGAGCATTGACTCACATCCCAGAGTTGGCTGATAGTTCATTATATCTCTTATTATCACCCTTAGTCCATATTGTCATCTTCTCCATTAATACTTCCATCAAAGTTATCCATATAAGAATCGAAATCCAGCTAACAGTCTAGCTTCCGCAAACGAAGAAAGTCTATTCACCCCCCCCCCCCCACTCTAGACTCACTTTGGGACCTAAACCATGGACATGAATACAGTCTCCATTCTCGCTCTCCACATCTTGTAATTTGTGCCATCAAAAGTAGGCACCCTCTTTGCGTAGTTGGAGCTGGTACTCGATCCACTAATAGGAATCTCCATTATATGTATTTACCCAATGAATTCTCGCTTGGTCACTAAGATGTTAAGCCACAAATCTCAATAACACAAACTTATTGATCTGTGAGATCACTTCTCCACAGAGTGATAGATCTGCCTCCAGTGAGAACTTAGCTTTCATACCAATCGATATTCCCAGGATCCAAGCTAGATCGAATAGGTATATGGGTTTGTATATAGAGAGGGGGGTGAATCTGTATACTTAAAACTATTCTCATTTCATTTTAGAGTAGTATTATACCAGAGGTATTCTACAGATGTAGTTGGTGTTAGGATGGTGTCCTAGTGTCTCATGCAATATCATATAATAGCAGGTATGTATGGGAAGAAAAAGACAGAGACACACGAATTACGTGGTTCGATCAATGTGATCTACTCCACGGTGGTGAGGGTGAACCTAAACCGAGTCTAATCCAGTATATGCTTTCAATACAGTAGGGTCTAGCCCTTGTTACAACAGGATTAACTCTCTCCTCTTTTAAATGCAAATACAAAATAGTATTACCCTAGTACTCACTCACTATGAAGAACTTTCTAGCGTAATCTGTTCTTGTATATTCAACTGTTTGTGCTGCTTGACCTTCAACCACTCCTTTGCCGAACTTACACACTGTTTGTCGAATGTATAAGAAAGAAGAACATATTAACTCACTATTGATGACAGACGCTCTACCAGTGGCTGCAATTTTTATCTGGGCTCTAAGTGTGTTGCATGGTTAAGCAGTAAACAGAACAGTGTGGCCAACAACACAGCCGAAGCTGAATATGTAGCTGCACATGCTGCATGTACGCAAGTGGTATGGATGAACACTCAACTGTCAGACTTGGGAGTGAATATGGAGTTGCCTGTTAATATTTGGTGTGATAACCAGAGTGCGATTAACATCAGCAAGAATCCTTTTCATCATTCAAAGACCAAGCATATTGATTATCACTACAACTACATCAAAGAGCAAGTAGAAGAGGGAAATGTGCAACTAGTGTATGTTCCCACGCAAGAACAAACTGTTGATATCCTCACCAAACCTCTATCTATCGAATTGTTTGATAGACATAGACGTGGCTTGTCTGTGCAATTCCCCGCTCATGCCTGAAGGTATTATAGCGGGTTCCCCTTCTTTCTTTGCAATTGGTTAGGAAAGGGGGAGAAGAGATAAGTACTCTATCCAGGGGGAGTACAGTGTGAGGTATCTAGGGGGAGAGCCTCAAAGGTTCGAAGGCTATGTTCACATATGTTGCCAACAATTCCAAAGGGGGAGATTGTTGTTCCCATGATCCTATTGGTTGTCATTGTTGTCAACATTATGCAGAAGCGGATGAATGCCAGGTCGAAGATCCGTACTGGATTAGATAACTTCGTAGAGTGATCCCTTAGAGTGAGCTCGTAGAGGGAGTCTAACTAGGTACGCAGACGACTCGTAGATCACTGGGTCAAAGATCAGATGACTCGAAGATATGCAGAGTCGAAGATCATCAGACTCCAAGCACCACTGAATGTACACAAGGTCGCAGACTCATAGATCCACAGGGTCGAAGATTCGAAGACCAAAGGTGTAGATCAGCGTCTCGGAGACTCGAAGACTTACAAGCTCGAAGACTCGTCGGGCGTAGAGTGGTAGTATTGCAGAGTCTAAGCTCATAGGCTCGAAGATTGGTAGACTCGTTGCTGACACGGGTTGTCGGGAACAAATGATTAGCCAAGGTAGAATGCTGTTGTCACTTACTCAAAACTGGAGACTCGTAGAGTTCAAAACGTCGTAAAAAGAATGTCAGTTGAACACTGGTTCTAACCTAGCTTTGAAGCCAGAGAGTAGAAGAATTGGAAGAACAATTCTCAAGGTTCGAAGACTCAGACTTGAAGATTCGTAGGTGAAGTCTCTGAGGTGGTAGCTTATGAAGTGATAGCGAAGCTACAAGGCACATGTATCTACGAGGATGTGGCTAGTCGAAGATGCAAAATGCACTGAAGACCGCATTTAAGTAAGTTATCACTCGGACGACATCTTTGAGCACGCTAAGTGCTGGGAAACACGTGGACGTCATTCGAGGTTGGCTTAACATGTTTCAACGTTGAAAATCAAAAGGTGAAACAGGCTTAACCCTAGCAGAAGGGTTTCTTACTGAGGCCAACCTATAAAAGCAAGGAATATGCCTTACTTCAAAAGTGTTCAAATATCATAAATACAAGAAATGTATCTGCAGCGATACAAGAGAGACATAGAGTAGTTCGTACAGAATACATAGAGAGAGAGAGAGAGAGAGAGAGAGAGAGAGAGAGCAAGATTGAAAGCAAGATAACAGTGAGTTAATCTGTTCTTTTTTCTTATACATTCGACAAACAGTGTGTAAGTTCGGCAAAGGAGTGGTTGAAGGTCAAACAATACAAACAGTTGAACGCGCAAGAGCAGATTATGCTAGACAGTTCTTCATAGTGAGTGAGTACTGGAGTAATACTGTTTTGTATTTGCATTTAAAAGAAGAGAGAGTTAATCCTATTGTGACAAGGGCTAGACCCTATTGTATTAAAAGCATATAGTGGATTAGACTCGGTGTAGGTTCACTCTCACCACTGTGGAGTAGATCACTTTGATCGAACCATGTAATCAGTGTGTCTCTGTCTTTTTCATCCCATACATACTTGCCGTTAACTGATATTGCATAAGACACTAATATACCATCCAAAACACCAACTACATTTGTAGAATACCTCTGAGTATTACACTACTCTTAAAACTAAAAGGAAACAGTTTTAAGTATACAGATTCACCCCCCTCTCTGTACACAAACCCATATACGTATTCCATCTAGCTTGGATCTTGGGAATATCATGATCTGAGAACACCACAAATCTCTCCCCCCAAAAGGTAATGTCGCCAACTCTTCAAAGTAAAGATAACAGCTGCAAACTCAAGATCATGAGTAGGGTAATTCTGCTCATGTGATTTTAACTGCCTTGACTCATAAGCTATCACGTTGCGCTCCTGCATAAGCACACACCCCAAACCAATCTTGGATGCATCACAATATACCTCATAGGTGTTGGATCAAACCTAGAATTTGGACGATGCGGATCAAACCCTATGTAATTTGATTTTAAGATGTTTCATGTTTATTCTAAGTCTGTGCAGAAGATAAAACTTTAATTTGGACCTACTCCTGTAAGAGCAAAGCAAAGGATAGGATATATAATCCTGATCCGGATTATCATGAGTGTCGTCAAACACTTGGTAAATAACCAAGTCTTCATCCGAAGTAAGGACTCTCCATACGAACTAATCACTTGACCAAATGACTAAGGAATCCGCGCTTTTATTGTTAATTGGACTAAGTCATTTTATGCGGAATGAGAATCCGAGTCTACACCTCGTACGGAGTAAGAGAGATTTATTGTAGAGAAAGAACTAAGTCTTTCACTCCAGCTGTCTAAGAAAAAGAAGATACGGACTAAGGAATCCGAGTCTTTCATTCGAGTGGAGTAAGAAATGACCGATGCGGAGTAAGGACAACTGATGCGGAATAAGGAATCCGAATCATTACTCAAGCGGAGTAAGGAACTCACGCGGAGTAAGGAAACGCTGATACGGAATAAGGATTCCGCATATCTACCTCATGCGGAGTAAGGAAGCGCTGACATGGAATAAGGATTTCAGGACTTCATGTACACAGAGTAAGCAATAACTGACACGGAGTAAGGATCCGAACCTCGTTGACACGGAGTAAGAAAATTTACACCGGACTAAAAAGACGTTACTTCAACTTATCCATACCGCATTTATGATATCAGCTCGCTGTGTTCCGATGTAAGACAAACTCATTGAAGATCTAAACTATCCTACACGTGGAGCACTCGGAGATGTGGATGCAGTCCCAAATGTAATTGGAATCAAGCGAAGTAATCCAATTCACTTATTCTTCCAATATTTCGAGCTCCACATCCGAAGCAGTTATAGCAGAAGCATTTTCCGAGAAGAACTTAATGTTTACACAGTGCTCGAAAAATACAGTTCCAAGTTAGATTCCTAGGATGTCTATATATATCTGTAGTGTTGTACATTCAAAAAGCGTACATAAGAAGGAAGAACTGATACGCGTGTGAAGTAGGCTGTTGTACAAGAGCTCATAGAGATTATCAACGCCAGTGTGTGTAACTGTAAAATTGAGTGCTATTGTAATCAACTGTAATTGCTGCTTATTTTGTTGTAATTATGATCAGATAATAAAGCAAAATACTTCCACTATCTGGTTATCTTCCGCACTGATTTTACATCTTTTAACCAGATTATGCTATACCTGTGAGAGCAAAAGAGTTTTGATTTGAGCTTATTCATCCCCTCTAGGATCCTGGGGACCAACAAGTGGTATCAGAGCAAAAGAGTTTTGATTTGAGCTTATTCATCCCCTCTAGGATCCTGGGGACCAACAAGTGGTATTAGAGCAAGTTCTGTTCGTTCTAACTAGAGATCCCACTCTTTCACTCTTACCAATGGATGAAGAAAATAGCATGCTATTCAACACTCGCCTTAACTCCGGAGGAGCACAAGAGCCCCTTCCAAATCGAAGCAGCAGTGAAAATGTTGATCCACCTCAACCTGTTGCTGCCGCTGCTCCACAACCACGGAGTTTTGGCTTCACTCTGATAAAGCCACCCAAATTCACACCAGAGCTTTTCCCCCAGTGGAAAGCTCACATGAGAATGTTCATGGTCTACCATGATTATCTCATGTGGCCATGTCTTCATCAGGAGATACCCACTCTGATGACTATCGGAGAACATGGAGTTAGAAGACCAAAGACTGATGCCGAACTCACCAATGATGAAAGAGCCTAGCAGTGTGCCAACGAAAAGGCTCTGGCATATGTTACATCGTCTTTGGATTCCGAGGCTTTCACGGACATCCAGGGCTGCACGACAGCAAAAGCTGTCTGGGATAAACTGACAATCCTCTATGAGGGAAGTCAGTCCCAAATGCAGAACGTTATCTGCACTCTTAGACAGAACTTTGAGAGTTTCAATCATAAACCGGGCTAATCAGTCGAGAGCATCTATCGGAGATTCGGCAAGCTTATCTTGGAGCTGAAAATTGTCAATGAGCATTATTGTCAATCTCAGATCAATGACAAGTTCTTTCGCTCCTTGCCGGATCGCTACTACTCCAAACAATTCCAGATGCAATCCGACAAGAACTGGCAGTATGTTCCCCTTGAAAAACTATATGGAGAGCTACGGACTCACGAAGTCAGGTTTAAATACTCTGACTGGGACGAGAAAATAGCTCGGAAAGAAAAGGGGGTAGCTCTCAAAGCTACGGAATATCTCAGCATACTGAGGAATGATGATACGGACGAGTCCGAGAATTCTGACTCTGACGAGGAGGACGAAATAGCTCTCCTTGTCTAATCCTTTGAGCGATTCCTACAGAAAAGCAGAAAAGGATTCAGGAGACACTCCTTATCATCTTTCTGAAGGAAGGAGCGACCGGAGTCCAATTCCCAGGAATGCTATAACCGTGGGAAAACCGGTCACTGGGCCAAGGACTGCAAATCCAAATCTAAAGTGGCCGAGAAAAGTGACAAGGTAACTCCTCGCCCCTCCACCTCAGACAACAGAGACAATAGCAAGAACAAGAGGAAGGCGTTCGTCATAAAATATGTCAGTGGCTTGGAAGAAGAGGAGGAATCCTCGGATGATGAGCCAACTTCTAAGCCAAACGTCTGCCTCATGGCAAATACTGTGGTACCTTCAATCTCTGTGATCATGAGTATATTAGAATCCCTTATTACTGAACGTGATCATGAAAAGAATGAGAGACTAATAATTACTCAAATGTACAAAGATATGGAAAGTCAGAATAAACGTCTTGAATTTACTATTACTGGACTTAAAAAGGACATAGCTGACTTCAGAGGAAAAGAGGCTTGATATCATGATCTAAGAGCTGAAAACCATCTGCTAAATACCAACTTATCAGGCCTAAAAGTTATTGCGAAAAGACTCGAGAATGAACTTGAACAGGAAAAGGAAATAAATCGTAAATGGCTAAAATCCGGGGAAATAGCCTCTACATTTAGGACTGATCCAGATAACATTCGAGTCAAACCTGGCCTAGGCTCCGAACCATCAACTTCCAATGCTCAAGCTACTGAGTGTCCTCTGGACTTCACTCCGAAACCAACCAACTTATATCCTGTTAGTACATCTAAACCGTTGGATGGTTTCATTTCAGGTGGCACCATAGTTTATGACTGTGGAAGTGAGGCTGTTACTGCACTTCCCGAAGCAGTAGCAACCGTACTTAATGATGAAGGGAAGGCTGCTGCAACTCAAGCCAAAACTGTAGCACCCAAAAAGAAAGGAAAGGCAAAGGCTGACGCATCTAGGGCCAAGAGCGCGTCACCCAAACGCAATGGACTAGGCCATAGGGAACAGAGTAGAAAGTCTGTAAAATCTAAGGGACCTGTATCCCCTGTTTGTACTCCGCATTATAGTGTTTGTTCCATCTGTAGGGAAATAGGTCATTATCACTATGAATGTTGGAGTTTATCTGATAACTGGCTTTGTAATCAAGTTCATACCAATAAAGATCAGTTCAACAAAAAGGGTTCTTCGAGCAAAACACAATCTAAATCTCAAAGGAGTATCTCTCCCAAGAAAACCCAAGTAAAAGAATCAGCTAAAACTAAGAAACTAAAGTCAACCTGGAAAGCTAAAAGTCCTAGCAAAGTTAAGTCCGAAACTGTTGACACTACTGTTGTTCTTTCTAACCGCCCGAAACAAGTTTGGGCACCAAAAGTGTAATCTATTGTTCTGCAGGGGCATCTTTGGAACTCATTGTCGGACCACTTGAAATCAAAGATCAATCAAAGCAAGTGGATCCTCAATAGTGGATGCTCTGGACATATGACGGGTGATCAGACTCTGCTTGTTGAAGTCAATGACAAACGAGGACCATCCGTATCATATGGGGATAACAGCAAAGGTAAGACTGTCGGGTATGGCACTTTAACCAACGGCTGTGTATCAATTACTAAGGTTGCACTAGTCGAAGGTTTGAAGAATAATCTACTGAGTGTCAGTAATTTGTGTGACAAAGGTTTCACTGTTTCCTTTTTGTCCAACACCTGCACAGTCAGAGATAACTTATCCGGAGATATTAAATTATCCGGATCAAGAGATGGGGACATATACTCTGTGGTCTTAAGAAATAATTCTTCTGACCCTGTATGCTTCCTCACTACAGCATCAGATGAAGATAGTTGGCTATGGCACAAGCGTTGCGCTCATTTAAATTTTAATACTCTGTCTAAATTAGCATCGCTCGATTTGGTTGCTGGTCTGCCTAAACATAAATACTCCAGAGACACTCTTTGTCGAGAATGTCAACTTGGCAAACAGACCAAACAGTTTTAAGAGCAAATCAGTTAATTCAATAACTGCTCCTCTATAACTTCTTCATATGGATCTCTGTGGTCCCATTTCTGTAGCTTCACTTGCCGGTGCGAGATATACCGTTGTGGTTGTCGATGACTTCACCGGGTACACATGGGTGATGTTCCTGAAATCTAAGGATCAAACATTTGAGCATCTTGTAAATCTTTTCAACTGGATAAGCAACTCACAAGGACTGAGCATTAAATGCATCAGGAGTGATCATGGTACAGAATTTGATTTTTTGGATATGAGGTCATATTGTTCTGAACAGGGCATTCAGCATGACTTCTCTGCACCCAGAACTCCACAACAAAATGGGGTAGCTGAGTACAAGAATCGCACTTTAGTCGAAGCTAGCAGATCTATGTTAGCAGGGGCAAAGCTTCCTCTCAGTCTATGGGCTGAAGCTGTGTCCACTGCCTGCTATGTTCAGAACAGAACTCTAATACATAAATCTACCATGAAAACACCCTATGAGATGTGGAGAGGACGAAAGCCTTCAATTTCACATTTCAGAGCTTTTGGGTGTACTTGCCATATATTAAACAACAGCAAAGAACCCCGCAATAAATTTGAACCAAAATCTGATGATGGGATCTTTGTCGGGTACTCATTACATAGCAAGGCTTATCGGGTCTTCAATAGATAACTTTTAAAAGTTGAAGAATCTATCCATGTGACTTTTGATGAAGCTAACCTGGATTGGTCAAAAGTTGGTCCTTCAAGTTCAAATGTGCAAGATCAGGATGACAACATCGACTATTCAAAGTTTATGAATGTTCTTGTTACACGTACTGACCAACCACGTGGCACCAGTGAAGCACAAAGAAATGATATGGATGATGTTACGGATGAATCGGACTGTGGACTTCCATTTAACTCCGGACATACTCCTACGGATATCCAAAATTTCGGAGTACCTTCAAGTCCCTCCGGACTAGTTAACATTGAAAGCAACAGTGTCGAAGAACCACCTAGTTCTTCTGAACCTGCTAATACGGAAACATCTAGTCCGGAAGAAGCTCAACCGGCAAATGTACCTGAACCACCTAATCTGGCAGAGCTTCAAATTATTCAAGATCAACCATCACATGCACAAAATTACAAGTTGACTCGAAACCACCCTTCAGAACAAGTGATTGGTGATCCTACTGTTGGTGTAAGAACAAGACCAGCCACCTCCAACATTTGTCTTTACTCATGTTTTCTATCTCAAATAGAACCAAAAGTGGTAGATGAAGCTCTTTAGGATTCGAACTAGATAGAAGCCATGCAAGAAGAGCTGAATCAATTTAAGTGAAATGATGTATGGGCTCTAGTACCAAGGCCTAGGTCTCATCAAGTCATTGGTGTTAAATGGGTGTTCCAGAACAAGCTTGATACGGACGGAATAGTAATCCGGAACAAAGCCAGACTTGTAGCCAAAGGATATCGTCAAGAAGAAGGAATAGACTATGACGAGACCTTTGCTCCGGTAGCAAGACTCGAGGCAATCAGAATGTTTCTGCCGTATGCTTCATATGAAAACTTCATAGTTTATCAAATGGACGTCAAAAGCGCATTTCTGAATGGAGATCTTCAAGAGGAGGTGTACGTTGAACAACCTCCCGGTTTCATTGAACCTAAGGCAGGACATCTAGTCTATAAGCTTCGGAAAGCTTTGTATGGTTTGAAGCAAGCTCCAAGAGCCTGGTACGACACACTATCAGAATTCCTACTTGCTCACAACTTCCAAAAAGGGAAGATAGACACCACTTTATTCCTACGACAAGAGAAAGGACATACTCTGATCGTACAGATATATGTGGATGATATCATTTTCGGATCATCAAATCCAAAGCTTTGTGAAGAATTTGCAAAGTTGATGACTGGCAAGTTTGAGATGAGTATGATGGGAGAACTGTCCTACTTCCATGAAATAGAAGTCAAACAATTGAAGGAAGGGATCTTCATCAACCAAGCTAAGTACACACGTGACTTAATTAAGAAGTTTGGTATAGAAGGTTTGATGAGTGGATTTTATATAGACATTTATGGTATATTGTGGCCTTTATTTATACATATTTTATCTCTTTTTTGTTACTTTTGTTGAGTGTATTTATCTGTTTAGGTATTTTATTTTATTTTTGGTAGAGTGTGTTTTTGTTTTTGTTTTGCTTAATTTCTTTTGCAGGTTTAATTTACTTGGGCCATGGAGACAAGGTATGGGCAGCCATATCACTCTTGCCTTGGGCTTCCTCTAAGGCTTTAGTTGTTGGGCCAGTAGAGTAAACCAGCCAAGTCCAGCCAATTCCAGAAGGGCAGCTCTGTCAATTGCCTAGAGAAAAAAAACTCAAAGATGGAGTAGGGTTTCTGAGGAGAGAGAGAGACGGATGAGGAGAGAGGGATCCAGAGACAGGAACACACCAGAGGGTTGGAGATTTTCTTGAGGAAAATTCCAGGAGACTTTTGAAGATTTCTCTATCTCTCTCTTCTGTATGTCTGCAAGGTTGTTTTTTTTATTTTGAATTGATGGCTCTGGACATGATTCTGGGGTAATCCTTTTTCTTATGGGAGCAATGTAGCCCCCATTGTGTTGTAGGATGATTTTGACATGGTTATGTGATGGAATAATTCTTTGCTGTTTAAATTAATTTCATAATGCAATGTTTTTTGATTCATGCATGATCAGAATACCTTAGCCCTAGTCTAGGGTGGAAACATGAAATTATTTGATTCAATTGGCTTAAGCATGGACCAAATGTTTAGACAATTAAAGGGTGTTACCTTTGATTGGCCCAATTCTCAGGGACCAAGTGGTTTTGGGTATCTTTAATTTTCTTAGCATGGACCAAATGTAAGAAAATGGGTGTTAATCAGCATTATTAAGAATCAACAAATGGAATGTGAAAACCATATGTCAAAATCAGACTACAATGCATGGGAGGTGAAGTTGCTACCCTAGGAACCTTCATTATTGAAATTCCATATCAGTTTTGATTTAAATTAAACAACAGAAAATTGAAAAACAAATCAGTGCTAGCTATTGAAGTGTTTTCAGACCAAAATCATTTTTCTAAGCATAACTAGCACTTGCTTGCTTGGTGCTTATCTATTTATCACTGATTAAAAAAAATTCCCCGAGGTTCGACACACCGGAGTCTCAATTACTCCACTATTCTATGAGATTAAACTGTCAGAAAAAAAGACATCAAATTGGCGCCGTTGCCGGGGAATTTTGTTTGTTAAACGGTGTTGAAAATTATTAGATAACATTGGGTTTAAGAGGAAAGGTTGTGACCTGGACTTTATTTTATTAATTGTTATTGTGAATATTTTGTGTTGCTTTTAATTATTCTGTTCTGAACAATTGTTTGTGTGGAGTTATCAGGTATTCTTGTTGTTTGTGTATTTGCAGGAACATCTGAGGGACTAGTGAAGTTTTTGGTGGATTGTGTTGTTTATGCCACGATCATCTGGTAAGCAGTTGGCTCCATTTGATCCAGAGATTGAGAGAACCTTACTTGAGTGGAGGAGAGCAAACAGAGACAAGGAAAAGGCAGAACAAACCATTCTCACTTTACACGAAGCTGAGCAAGCTCTCAATGAATTAGAAGACCTTTGTGAGAGTATCATCATGGCAGACGATCAAACTGTTAATAATCAAAATTTTGGGCAGCAAGCTGAAGGAGGAATTCATGGGCCGAGGACTTTGCTAGATTTCTCTAGGCCGGTGCACTCTGAACATTAGTCTGATATTAGAGATATTGCAGTTGAAGCGAATAATTTTGAGATTAAGCCAGGGTTGCTGCAGATGGTCAGCCAAGATGCCTATAGAGGGTCAGCTCTTGAAGATCCTCATAATCATCTCACGAGGTTTTTACAAATATGTGGGACAACAAAGATGAATGGAGTTTCTCCAAATGCAATTAAACTCAAGCTTTTCCTATTCTCTCTTCGGGATAAGGCGTTGGGTTGGTTTCAGTCTCTGCCTATCAACAGCATAACTACTTGGGATCAGATGGCAGAAAGTTTTCTGGCTAAATTCTTTCCCCCATCAAGAGTGATACAACTGTGCAGCGACATTAGCCAATTTCGTCAGAAAGATCAGGAATCCTTATATGAGGCATGGGAGCGTTTTAAGGATTTCGTGAGAAGATGCCCACAACATGGAAGACCTGAGTGGCTTCAGGTGGAATCATTTTTCTTGGGTTTGCAGTCTCATGTTCGAGATATGGTTGATGCTGCTGCTGCTGGTTCATTCATGATGTTGGAACCCACTGCTGCAATGGAGTTACTGGAGAAGATGGCTATGTCCAAATGTTATTGGTCAAATGAAAGGCAGTCTTCTAAAGCTGAGAATGTGGCAGTAGTGAGTAATAGTGACCAATATAACAACTTGTCGGCACAAGTGGAGGCTTTGACGCAACAGGTTGCTACATTAGCAATGAAACTGGAAGGGAGTCAGGTGAGTTCTAATGCAAGTGACAATTCGTCGGGCTCAGTGATGCAAGAAGATGCCAAGTATGTTGGTAATAGAGGTTTTTACCAAAGCCAAACACAGCAAAACCAGAATCATTTCCAACATTTCCAGAAGCCAAACTCATACAAGTATGTTCCCCTAGGGCAGAGAATTAATAATAATTTATCTTATGGGAATCAACATTGTTTGAATCCTCAACTAGCTCAACATGCTAGTACTTCCTCTGATAGTCAGATGCCACAGGCAAAAGATAAAGACAAAGATAAAGAGGATGAAATGAGGAATTTCTTTTATCAGTTTGCTCAGCAATCAAATGAGTGAATTAGTCGTGGTGAGGTTAAAATTGATGCTCTTACCTCTACTATGCAAGATTTTGGATCTACTATGAAGAATATGGGGCAGCAAATCGTCCAGTTGGCCAATGCTTTAAATGCTAGGCAATCAAGTTCCTTTCCAAGTAATACTGAGACCAATCCAAAGGAACATTGTAAGGCTATAATGTTAAAAAGTGGTAAACATTTAGAGGAACCAATGCTTTAAGAGCCCACCAATGCTGGTGTTTCAAGTGAGAGAGAGGAGAACCAGAATGCAAAAGGGAAAGAGAAAGTGGAAGAGTCAGAGAGGACAAGTGAAGAAGCTGAGACTAGTCAGCCTAACACGAAAGCGGTAGGGAGACCACTGGCTTATAGGCCTCCTCTTCCTTATCCTCAAAGGTTACATAAGCAGAAATTGGATGCTCAATTTGCCAAATTTTTAGAAATTTTCAAAAGGTTGGAAGTGAACATACCTTCGATTGAAGCATTGTCACAGATGCCGAATTATCTTAAGTTTTTGAAAGAGCTAGTGGCCAAGAAGCGAAGATATGAAGATTATGAGATTGTAGCTCTTACAAATGAAATTAGTGCAGTGGTGCACCAGAAACTACCACCAAAGTTGAAGGATCCTGGTAGTTTCACTTTACCGTGTATGATTGGAGGGTCAGGGTTTGAGCAGGCCCTTTGTGATCTGGGAGCGAGTATCAACCTTATTCCAATGTCAATTTATCGGAAGTTAGGGTTGACAGGAATGAAACCAACTTCAATATCACTTTAGTTTGCTGATAGATCAACTGGGAAGCCTGAGGGGATAATTGAAGATGTGTTAGTAAAAGTTAACCATTTTATCTTTCCAGCAGATTTTGTTGTGTTGGAAATGGAAGAAGATCGAGGAGTCCAATTGATCCTTGGAAGACCATTCTTGCGCACAGGCCGTGCGTTGATTGATGTGAGCTTAGGGGAGTTAACTCTGCGTATTGATGAGGAAGCTATTGTTTTCAATATGCATAAAGCTATGAAATTTCCTGAGGAATACTCAAGTTGCTATTGGATTGATGATATAGCAACTTTAGTTGATGATTATTTTGGAGAAAATATTATGTCGAGTGACTTGGACTTAGCGTTGCAGCAGGTGGATAGTGCTGAGATCAGCCCAAGGGTAGAAAATGAGCTTTTAGCTGAACTTGAGGAAAAGCATGAAGAAGCAGCAGAGGAGTTGCCTAAGTTGAAAGAATTACTAGAGCATTTGAAATATGAATTTCTTGACTCTTCAAGCAGGTATCCTGTGATATTAGCGGCATGTCTTTCTACTAAGGAGAGTGCTCAGTTACTGGAGGTTTTGCAAAAGCATAAAAAGGCTTTTAGCCTGGACAATTGATGATATTAAAGGCATTAGTCCAGCGACTTGTATGCATAAGATTCTTATGGAAGATTCGCATGCACCTTCAATGGAAAGGCAGCGTAGACTGAACCCAGCCATGAAAGAAGTTGTGAGAAAGGAAGTGTTGAAATGGCGGAAGGCTGGAATCATTTATGCTATTTCTGACAGTAATTGGGTTAGTCCAGTCCAGGTGGTACCTAAAAAGGGCAGAATGACTATGGTGCGAACTGAGAAGAATGAGTTGATACCTACTCAGACTGTAACTGGATGGCGAGTCTGTATTGATTACAGAAAACTTAACAAGGCCACTCGCAAGGATCATTTCCCCTTACCTTTTATTGTCCAGATGCTGGACAGATTAGCGGGTTACTCTTATTATTGTTTCCTTGATGGTTATTCA
Source organism: Taxillus chinensis (assembly GCA_023512835.1). Classification (NCBI taxonomy): domain Eukaryota; kingdom Viridiplantae; phylum Streptophyta; class Magnoliopsida; order Santalales; family Loranthaceae; genus Taxillus; species Taxillus chinensis. Next base: position 53,953,571 of record CM042090.1, on the reverse strand, counting down.
GGGTACAATCAAATTGCTATTGCTCTAGAGGACCAGGAGAAAACTACATTTATGTGCCCTTTTGGTACGTTTGCTTTTCGACGGATGCCTTTTGGTCTCTGCAATGCTCCAGGCACGTTTCAAAGATGTATGATGGCAATTTTTCAAGGCCTGGTTGAAGAAATTATGGAAGTCTTTATGGATGATTTTTCAGTATTTGGGTCATCCTTTGAATGTTGTTTGAAAAATTTGGAGACAGTCCTAATTCGCTGTGAGGAAAAAAATCTAGTTTTGAATTGGGAAAAATGTCATTTTATGGTTCGAGAAGGTATTGTACTCCGCCATAAAGTGTCTGCAGCAGGTTTGGAGGTTGATAGGGCGAAGATCTCAATTATTCAAAATTTACCTCCACCAACAAGTGTAAAAGGAGTAAGAAGTTTTCTAGGCCATGCTGGGTTTTATCGCAGGTTTATTAAAGTTTTTTCCAAGGTTGCAAAGCCTTTGTGTTGCTTATTGGAGAAAGATACTCCATTTGAGTTTACTGAGGATTGTTTGAAGGCATTTGAAGTTTTGAAAGCCAAGTTAGTTTCAACACCAGTGATAGTTGCTCTTGATTGGACTCAGCCTTTTGAGTTGATGTGTGACGCTAGTGACTATGCTGTTGGAGCAGTTCTAGGTCAGAGGAAAAAGAAGAGTTTTAGGGCAATCTATTATGCGAGCAAAACTCTTGGGGCAGCTCAGCAGAATTATACAACTACAGAGAAGGAATTATTAGCAGTAGTTTATGCTTGTGATAAATTCAGGCCATATCTACTAGGGACCAAAGTAATTGTTTACACTGATCATGTTGCCATTCGGTATTTATTTAGGAAGAAGGATGCAAAGCCCAGGTTGATTCGCTGGGTATTACTCCTTCAAGAATTTGATATAGAGATCAGGGATACAAAAGGGTCATCAAACACTGTAGCTGATCATTTATTAAGGCTTGAACAAGGAGAAGCAGTGAAAAATGAGTCAGATATTTTGGAGTCTTTTCCTGATGAGGCTATCTTATCTTGCGAAGTTATGCTGCCATGGTTTGCTGATATTATAAATTATTTGGCTTGTTCTTATATTCCACAAGATTTTACATATCAGCAAAAGAAAAAATTTCTGATTGAAGTTCGGAGGTATATTTGGGATGATCCATATCTCTACAAACAGTGTGCTGATCAGATAATCCGGCGATGTGTGCCGGAAGAAGAAGTGTCAAGTATTCTGCACCATTGTCATTCATCAGATTATGCAGGACATTTCGGAGTACAAAAGACAGTGTCTAAAGTATTACAAAGTGGCTTTTATTGGCCAACAATGTTTAAAGACACTTTTGAGTTTGTGAAAGTTTGTGCTCGATGCTAAAGAATAAGAGGAATTAGTAGGCGCCAAGAAATGCCTCAGGCCGGTGTTCTTCCTCTGGAGATGTTTGATTTATGGGGGATTGATTTTACAGGACCATTTCCTTCATCTAATGGGTTTTCTTATATACTTATTGCAGTTGATTACATGTCGAAATGGGTAGACGCTGTACCCACCAGAACAAATGATGCACGGGTGGTTGTTAAGTTTCTTAGAAGAAATATTTTTACTCGATTTGGAACTCCACGTGCTATTATCAGTGATGAGGGAAGCCATTTCTGCTATTTGCCAAATTGTTAAAGAAGTATGGTGTCCAACATAGAAGAGCCTTAGCTTATCATCCCCAGGCTAATGGTCAAGCAGAAGTCTCTAACTGAGAGATTAAACAAATTTTAGAGAAGACTGTTGGAGGAAGCCGAAAGGATTGGTCTGATAAAGTGGATGAAGCACTCTGGGCTTACAGAACAGCATTCAAGACACCTATTGGAATGTCACCTTATCGGTTGGTGTATGGTAAGGCATGTCATCTTCCAGTAGAATTGGAACACAAATCTTATTGGGTTGTGCGAAAATTTAATCTTGATCCAAAGGCTAGTACGGAACTCCGTTTACTACAGTTGAATGAACTTGATGAGTTTCGGCTGAATTCAGATGAAAGCTCAAAGTTATATAAAGAAAAAGCTAAACAGTGGCATGATAGGAAAATTTCCAGGCATGTTCAGCCAGGGGCAATTAGTTCTATTGTTCAATTCACGGTTGAAGTTATTCCCTGGTAAGTTGAGATCTAAATGGGTTGGTCCGTACAAAGTGACTCAGGTTTTTCCTTATGGTGCTTTAGAGTTGCAAACAAAGTCAGGGGATACGTTCAAAGTGATGGGTCAGCGAGTTAAACCTTATTATGGAGAAGCTGAAATCAAGGTGGTGGAGCACCTTGTGTTGATTGAATCGTGATGAATTGAGATGGTCAAGCTATTGACCCTAAAGAAGCGCTTCGTGGGAGGCAGCCCATGTTTTCTTAATGTGGTTCTTCTTTGTTATGTTCTTTGTTGATCCAGATGAGCATTTATTCTTTATTTGAGGTTTAAATTAGCTGCACAGTTCACACCTTCCCCAGATGTGTTCAGCCAAATGATGAATTATGGAGTCCAGAAGCTGCTGACATGCCATTTTTATTTGCACAGTTGGATTCCAGCTCAGATATGGAGATCCTTCTTGATTTAAAAGACTATTTTTCTTTTATTTTGGGCCTGTTATAGCTGCACAGCCCATCTAAAGCCCAGTCGTGCACCTTATTTATGCCATAGCATCACTTTAACCTAGTTTTCACGCCCACAATAGCCGCACAGTTGAGAGCTACACCAGCCGTGCAGCTCCTGTTTCTTCCCTAGGCGATTATCTCTTCTGTTACCGCCCATAACAGCTGCACGGTTCAGTGGGACATCAGCCGTGCACATCCTTCTTCCTCCCTGATCAATTATATCTTGTGCGACTGCTTCAATTAGCTGCACGATTGAGGCAGTCACCAGCTGTGCAGCTATTTATTGGTGATTTTCGACTCCAATCTAATTTTTCTGGTGTTTTGTTCTGCACGGTCCATCTCCTCCCCAGCCGTGCAGTTGTTCTCAGGTTTGCCAGGTTCATATTGTGTGGTGCTTTTAACTGTTCTCTCTCTTGTGAGGAATTGTGGGGATGGATAAGTTTGAAAAAAGGTCAACCCGTTATCTTGACCCCATAGCTGATGATGATATTTTTGCTGGGCATGTTCTTGATTGGTCAGTATTAAGATGCACAAGATTTCCTTGGAGTCAATCTTTGATTGATCAGATTCAACATACTGGACTTGACAGGTTAGTTGCAGACCCATGCCCTCTGCTTATCAATGAAATTGTTTGTTTTTATAAAACAGCAGAGGTTATTCATGATGATGATGAGACATCTATTGTGGGAAATGTATATGGATCAGAGGTCCGGGTTTCTGTTTCTGTAATTCAATAGGTATTTAATTTACCTACTATGCGTGATGTTTTCCCTGAAGAAGGTGTGCATAGTTGGGCTCGTTTACTGCACTATGCTGGGAAAGTTGGTGGTAAGAGAAGGCAATATATTAAAACTAGTTTTCAAGGGTATTATCGTTTTCTTGCTATTCTCGTTGGTAAATGCTTGTTATCCCAGAGAAAGGGAAATGACGGAGTTCCATTGGAGCACATGCAATGTATGTATTGTCTAGAACGAAATATGCATGTGGATTGGGCTAGAGCTATTTTCTTTCACTGAGTGAAATATTTGGATCATAAGGGTTTTGGTAGGTACTTAAGTCAGATCATGAGGTACCAACACCCTATGACTTTTGGAGTTCAAATTGGTCAGCCTTATCCTGAGCGTCTTATTTTATGAGAATTCACGATTGATGGTTATGCTGCTGTTCGGATGTAGGGGATGCATGTAAGAGATGATACTAGTAAAACGGCAACACCTCGTGAGGGTATGCTGTCCACGCGCCTTGCTTTCTCTGCGCCAAATGAGTTTCAAACGCCTTAGCAGCCCGACACTCACAGTTGTGGAGCCTTTGTCTGTTATTTTATCATTGCTGTGCTTCAAGCTCGAGCAGAATGGCAATTCGGTTCAACTCAGACGAGTTTGCTGCGGCTATGCGTGAGATGGTAGCCCGTGTTCTTTATTTTTCCAGCATGCCTTATTAGGCCTTTGTAGATTTGCTTTTTGTTCTCTTTCTTTCACTGAGGACAGTGTGTCGTTTTAGTGTGGGGGAGAGGTTTTTCCATTTTTATTTGTGGTTTTTCCTGTTTTATTGATTAGTTTTCTTGATTGATGTATTTCTGTATTTCTTCTTTCTTTCTTTCTCTTCTTTTCTTTTTTCCTACCTGACTGTTTGTTTGCTTGTGGTTATTTGTTTGCCTTGTTCTGTGTTATGTTGCTCTGTTAGCTTGATACGCTTTATTAGCGGCTTTTGCTTGCTTTTCCCTAGATGTTTCTTTGGGCTGCTCGTTTAAGGGATATACTTACTTATCTTTGGAGTGGTGTGTTTCTTACATTGATACTAAGAGTTCCCATTTTTATTTTTATTTTTATTGAGTGATTATTCCCTATGGTGATGCGCTTATGTTAAGTACCATGTGTTGCATTATGGTGATTGGGTTGTGGCACGTTTGGACAAGCTGGAGTCAGTGACCACCTTGATGTGACCTTTGTTGATGTTTTGCTCGTGTTTCTTTTCCTATTTGTGGTAGGCAACAGTGTTCTTAAGGTCCCATTGATCTATTTTTGTTGTCTCTTATTTTGTGTCATTTCCTCTATCTACATGTGAGTTGTTGATCTCTGGTGTTTTTGTGCATTCGCTGTTATTGTGATGGTATATCGGCTAGTTGGCGATATTGGATTGGGACTCAGTATTTGATTGAAAAAAAAAGTTCCTATTATGTACAAACTAACAACAACAACAACAACAAAAAACAGCCAGCAGGGCATGTTATGTAGTTTTGGCTCTTGTTATCTTTTGGCCCACTTTGTAGAGGTTTTCTGCCTTGAGCGTTGGCATGTGTATAGTTAGAGGGTGTGTTTCTGTGTTTATCTTTGATATCCTTTCCGCATCAACAGAGGACACACCTCTCTTTGAGGTCTATGGCAAAGGTACTTGGGTGGTTTGTTGGCTGCATCACTATAATGAGGGACTAATTGGCTACTTGCATAAGGTCTGAGCTTTAAGGGAACTTAAGAGTGAGGGGTGTGAGTTTACTCTTTGAGTGAGGCAGCTTTGTTACCTATGAGTGCACTCCAGAGTGATAGGTGTTTATTCTTTTGGTGGGTAGCTGCATGGTGCTTTTGGGAGAAGCCAAGTGAAATGCTTATGATAATTGAGTATTGGCTACAGTGTGGTGTTGCATGTAACAGCGGTAGCTGACAGCCACAAGTGCGATTTTATTTTATTTTCTTTGATTTCCTTTTATTTCCTATTTATTTTATTTCTTCTTTTTCTTTGCATGAGTGCTTGTCTACATGTTTTCTTTGTGTTTGCTCGGAGCGAGCAACATTCTAGTGTGGGGGAATTTGATGAGTGGATTTTATATAGACATTTATGATATATTGTGGCATTTATTTATACATATTTTATCTCTTTTTTGTTACTTTTGTTGAGTGTATTTATCTGTTTAGGTATTTTATTTTATTTTTAGTAGAGTGTGTTTTTGTTTTTGTTTTGCTTAATTTCTTTTGCAGGTTTAATTTACTTGGGCCATGGAGACAAGGTATGGGCAGCCATATCACTCTTGCCTTGGGCTTCCTCTAAGGCTTTAGTTGTTGGGCCAGTAGAGCAAACCAGCCAAGTCCAGCCAATTCCAGAAGGGCAGTTCTATCAATTGCCTAGAGAAAAAAACTCAAAGATGGAGTAGGGTTTCTGAGGAGAGAGAGAGACGACTGAGGAGAGAGGGATCCAGAGACAGGAACACACCAAAGGGCTGGAGATTTTCTTGAGGAAAATTCCATGAGACTTTTGAAGATTTCTCTATCTCTCTCTTCTGTATGTCTGCAAGGTTGTTTTTTTTATTATTTTGAATCGATGGCTCTGGACATGATTCTAGGGTAATCCTTTTTCTTAGGGGAGCAATGTAGCCCCCATTGTGTTGTAGGATGATTTTGACATGGTTATGTGATGGAACAATTCTTTGTTGTTTAAATTAATTTCATAATGCAATGCTTTTTGATTCATGCATGATCAGAATACCTTAGCCCTAGTCTGGGGTAAAACATGAAATTATTTGATTCAATTGGCTTAAGCATGGACCAAATGTTTAGACAATTGAAGGATTGATACCTTTGATTGGCCCAATTCTCAGGGACCAAGTGGTTTTGGGTATCTTTAATTTTCTTAGCATGGACCAAATGTAAGAAAATGGGTGTTAATCAACATTATTAAGAATCAACAAATGGAATGTGAAAACCATATGTCAAAATCAGACTACAATGCATGGGAGGTGAAGTTGCTACCCTAGGAACCTTCATTATTGAAATTCCATATCAGTTTTGATTTAAATTAAACAACAGAAAATTGAAAAACAAATCAGTGCTAGCTGTTGAAGAGTTTTCAGACCAAAATCATTTTTCTAGGCATAACTAGCACTTGCCTGCTTAGTGCTTATCTATTTGACACTGATTAAAAAAGATTCCCCGAGGTTCGACACACCGGAGTCTCAATTACTCTACTATTCTATGAGATTAAACTGTCAGAAAAAAAAAAAGACATCAAGGTTTATCTCCCGTCAAGACTCCAATGCCAGTCAGTGCCAAGTTAGACCCCGATATGGACGGCAAATCAGTAAATGTGACTGAATATAGAGGGATGATAGGATCCTTGCTGTATCTTACAGCAAGTCGCCCGGACATTATGTTTACAACCTGCATCTGTGCAAGATATCGGGCGAATCCCAAAGAGTCACATATGCTTCATGTCAAACGGATATTAAGGTATCTTAAAGGGACTGTGAATTTGGGACTCTGGTACCCAAAGGAGTCCAACTTCACCTTATCTGGATATTCTGATGCTGATTTTGTTGGGTGTCGCATCGATAGGAAAAGCACAAGTGGTACGTGGCAGTTTCTTGGAAATAAATTCATTTCATGGTTCAGTAAGAAGCAGAATTCTGTATCAACCTTTACTGCTGAGGTGGAATATATAGCTCTGTGGGAGTTCTCGCACACCCTACTCGGATGCAAAGTCAACTTACTGACTACGGTTTCAACATGACATCGATTTCACTCTACTGTGACAACACCAGTGCAATCGCTATCAACAATAATCCTGTCATGCACCCAAAGATGAAGCACATTGAGGTCAGGTATCACTTCATTCGCGACCATATTCTCAAGAAACATATATCTATGGAACATGTTGCTACTGAAGATCAACTGGCAGACATACTTACAAAGCCCCTACCTAATGCAAGGTTTTCTGAATTACACTTCCGATTAGGGATGCTTGACTTTTCTGCATAGCTTCACTTAAATCACTCAACAGTATATCTTCTTTTAGAACATGCATTGTGCTTTTATTGAAAGTAATAGATTCATACCGAACTTAATTTTTGATCATACTTACTGCTTAACGTGTCCTATGCGTCTGATAAATACCAAAGTTTTTCTTTAGGGGAGGATGCTTGCGTTTCCCGACTGAAGTCGTTTAAGCCAACATGATTAAAACTTATATGAATAATCTTTTTAGGATTTCATGATCTTGATTCTCATTCTCCACCACATGACAAATGCCGGTTCATTTAGATTGCTTTATTATCATGTATAGTTGAAGAAATGAAATGGGTTAGCTCGGAATGTCTGGTGGATGTATATGTAGTCGCAGTCTGGTCAGCTTCTGAAGTGTAGATTCCTAAAAGGGTAGACAGCGCTAACTTTCTCTAAGCAGGAAACGTCAACCGAGAGGATCACACGATCTACGGGGGAGAAAATGCTTCATTGATCAATCTAGTAATACCCCTCCTATATGTCTCATGACCTCTTTCCTGGCTGTCTATCTGAGGGGGAGTCTTTCACTAAGAGGATCGCATGATCTAAGGGGGAGCAAAAGCTTCTTTTATTACCTCTGTAATGACCCCTTTTATGTCTCGGATGCTCCTTCTTTTAAACTTTCACTTCCGGATCTGACTGGACATGCAATGATGAATCAGAATTGTGGCATGGCTGGATGTCTTTCTTTCCTCAACTGTGCATTTTAATCGGACAATCATCTGCCTGCTTTTGACATGTGTTCATATCCCTAGTTTTACTCATGAATCCTAACTTGGGAAAATCATATGATTTTTAATTTATCTTAGCTATCACTGTCAGTATGAAGGTTTCGCTATGTTGACCTACATGAACTTATGTGTTTATCAGTTGTCATATGCATTTTCTTCAATAATTTGATCATAATTCACATGTATGTGTCTTGTTACTATTCTTACATATGCATAAGTTCTGTCTCTTTTTAGTTCGGATTATGATGTTCTCACTTGGACTATTTGATCCATATCCGTACTAACTCAACCTGTTAGTCTACTGTTTCTTTAGTTTATTTTTCAAGCTACAGGTTCAGATTCTCTTTTCACTTCATTGCTCTATCTTGTTTTGATGTCTCGGATTTGAAGTGTTGTGGTACTTCTTATTTCCTCGACACCAAGACAGCAAAGGAGTCATTCTTTATCAGCACTCAGCTTCTACGGACAGTCAGTCTATCATCCAGATATAGTTCACACGGACAATATCAAACCCGGATGAGAGTTGGTTTAATTCCTCCTGACTCTTGAAATTCTCAATTCGCGATAAACCAAGTGATTATCTTACATCGCATCTTGTTGAGGAGGAATAATGATGGTTCATTAAATGCACGTCCTGAGCCCGGTAATTTGTCTTTTCAAAATTCGGCAGTATAAATACAGCTGTCATTATTAAATGGTTAGCACGGCCGACACGTCATTAGTTTACTCGACGGCACTAATACATCAAGTCTAATGACATCAGATTGTCAGGCGGATCACTGCTCATCTCGCTTAAACCCGAGACCCGCTGGCTTCCACGGGTCCTATTTATACTGAACTCTCACGCATGCGCGAGGCTATCGCTTTCATTACTCAGAACCCTAAACCCTTGTTGTTCTCTATTCACCAAATACCTCCCCTTCCTTCTCCTTCACTCTTCCAATTCCAATGGCATCTCCCGCTCACTACGACGTTGTTCTTGGCCATCTTGTCGACTGGGCCGGCATTTCCGACCCTCCTGCCTGGCTCGACGAGGTTCGCTCCTTGCTAGCCTCCAGTGGTCTCCTCGACATCGTCTCTGCCCCGGCTGATCTTCTCATCTCCGACGTCCGATCTTTCTATGAGCACTTTGAATCCAGTGACTAGTCGATTGTGTCTGGTATCCGAGGTCAACCCATTAAGATCACTCCTCAAGTGATCCGTGACGTCTTCCATTTCCTAAGCGGCAGTGATTACCAGCCGAGCGCTCAAACCATGGCTACTGCCATGGGATGTCCCTCCAAAGTGAAGGAATACAAGCTGAAGTCTTTTCAAGGCCCCTATCGCTGTATGGCCACCATACTCAATCGATGCTTACTAGCTCGCTCTACGGCTCTTGACTCAATCCCATACAATTTGCTCCTGGCGATGTACGTGGTCTTTGAGCAATTGCCTCTACATTGGGGCGATTTTCTTTTTCGGGTTACGCGGAACGGCAAATGGAATTCGTCTTTCGGACGGATTCTCTCACAACTTTTCAGACATCTACACCCCGCGCACTTCTAGGACCAGTTGATGATTCCCTTCCTGCAGAATTTTTACTTTCGTCATCTCACCTCCGATGGGACGCTCACTGTCCGCCGTCCTCCTGTCTCTCATTCACGCGTTGTTGTATCGGAACATCAAGATAGTTCCGTTGGTGACCCCGGCCCCAGCTCGGGTCACGAGGTTAGCTCCACCCACCGGTCTTCACGCATCTGGTCCGTTGCCGCTCCGGCACGCTCCCGCAGTTCGCATCACAATGTTCGTGCTGCTCCTTTTGATGCTGCAGGGCCCTCTCAGCCGCTTCCCCGTGAGACTGTTTCTTCATCCCCTCCTGCTGGTGCCCCTGCTATTATCCCTCCTGCTGCTGCTGCCGATGCTGTTGTTGGTGCTCCCGCACCCACCTCTCCGGTGACTGCTTCCGTTGCTGCTGTCATCGCTGACATACCTACCTCTCCTACAGCTGCCTCTCCAGCACACATTGTTGACCCTCAAGACTACCTCGACCATCTTCCCACTGACATTCTGACTGAATGCTGGCTCCGTTTCAGTCTAGTTGACACTGCCGACATCCCTGAATCTGCTCTCCGGGTGTATTACACCAAACATACCCAAACCACGGAAGCTATGATTATTTGGAACTCTGAACATGGTTTTCTAATGCTGTCTCTGCTTCAGGACGCACCTCCAACTGCTGCTGCCTCTTCCGGACTTGCTCACGATGCACGGACTCCTATCCCTGCTGAGGCTGGTCCCTCCTCTCCTGCGGACATTCCCCTCATTGACCTCTCCGTTCAAAGTGGCTCCGCTACACCTGCTGCTGCTGCTGTTCCCTCATCGATCTCTCCACCTGCTGACTCCTCCACCCTGCGCACTCCTACACCTTTACATGCGGGGGTGTCCTCAAAGGCTCCTGCCTCTGGCCTTGGGCGTACCTCCTTTGCCACGATCCTGTCTGAAGCCGCGGTCTCTGCTCAGCTAGATCATATTGCGGAGGACAATCGCTCCCGGGCCCAGGTCATTGCTGATAAAGTTGATGAAATCAAGACCCAGATCCTTTTCGCTCTCTCCAACTCCTCTCTCTCACTGGATTTGAAGCTGGACCTTATTGCCCAATCTATTTCGGGCGTATGCACTTCTGTCCAGGATCTGACTCAGGTTGTGGGTCGTCCCTCTCGCCCTCCTCGCCGATCTGTCAAACAGGGGGAGAATGCCCAATCTGATCCATCCCCTTCCACTATTGCTCCTGATACTACTGACGTTCCCAGCCGAAGACCTGCACTTACCCTTCCTTCGGGCCTCCCGGTTCCCAAACGCAGCCGCTTCTCTGGACCGTCCAGTGCTGCTCTAGCTCTTTCCGACTGTCCCAGCTCCTCCACTGCAGCTCCCTCCTCATCTGCTCAAGCTCTGCAAGTCACGTTTCTCCCATCATATGCAGAATTGGACCCATATGATACAGATGGGCGTGTACATGAAGCCATGTTAGCATATGCGAGTGCTGCTCCCTCTACCCCAAAAAGGTTTTTGTCATCTCTGTCCCCTTTCTCCCTAGAAGACATAAGCACCCTACTGTCGGAGAAAGGACAGTTCTCCACTGAGGACATTGACAACTTCACCATGGCGGTGAAGGAAGAGATGAGGTTGTTCCCCACCTTGTACCAAGAAGAGCATCTAATCGATATCCTACCTTGTTGGCTTGATCACTACCTTCCTGAAATGGACTTCCTTCAGACCCTCATCAGTGGAACAGCTGAGCACAGTAAGCCATGGAAAGATCTTACAACTATTCTCATTCCATACACGATCAGCACTCCTCATCATATGCTCGCAATCTTCTCCATCAAGGACAGGAGAGTTGTTCTGCATGACTCTCATCAGGTTATGGGACACCAGATGAGAAGAAGCCAACTTGCACCACTGCTCCAGACTCTGTCAGATGTTGTCAGACACAGTGGACTCTTCGAATCAATTGGCCAACCTCCTCTGCCTCCCAATGCTCTTCTCAATTCGACAATTCTGAGCAAAGGAGAAGTTCCCCAACAACCTAACGTAGAAAGCTGTGGAGCCTATGTCTGCTACTTTATTAGGCACCTTTTGAAGTATGATACTAACTGGAATTTTTTTTTTGTGCACTAAAGAACAGCCTAAGCGGCTAAGGGAGCAGGCAGCAACTAAAATCTTTAAGTACAGTAAGCCTTACAATTCTTAGTATAACTTTTGTACTAAGGCTTACTTTGTATTACGGTTGCTGACATAGTGGAAATTTCTTCTGTTTATCCTTATCTCTGTGTATGTCGTGCTGCCTAACCGGATCAGATTACAAAGTGTTTGGCATATCCATATTGGGGGAGATTGTTAGATCAAACCTAGACTTTGGATGATGTGGATCAAACCCTATGTAATTTGATTTTAAGATGTTTCATGTTTATTCTAAGTTTTTGCAGAAGATAAAACTTTAATTCAAACCTACTCCTGTAAGAGCAAAGCAAAGGACAGGATATATAATCCTGATCCGGATTATCATGAGTGTCGTCAAACACTTAGTAAATAACCAAGTCTTCATCTGAAGTAAGGACCCTCCGTATGGACTAATCATTTGACAAAACGACTAAGGAATCCGCGCTTTTATTGTTGATTGGACTAAGTCATTTTATACGGAATGAGAATCCGAGTCTACACCTCGTACAGAGTAAGAGAGATTTATTGCAGAGAAAGAATTAAGTCTTTCACTCCAGCTGTCTAAGGAAAAGAAGATACGGACTAAGGAATCCGAGTCTTTCATTCGAGCGGAGTAAAAAATGACTGATGCGGAGTAAGGACAACTGATGCAGAATAAGGAATCCGAATCATTACTCAAGCAGAGTAAGGAACTCACGTGGAGTAAGGAAGCGCTGATACGGAATAAGGATTCCGCATATTTACCTCATGCAGAGTAAGGAAGCGCTGACACAGAATAAGGATTTCAGGACTTCATGTACACGGAGTAAGCAATAACTGACACGGAGTAAGGATCTGAGCCTCGTTGATACAGAGTAAGGAAATCTACACCGGACTAAAAGGACGCTACTTCAACTTATCCATACTGCATTTATGGTATCAGCTCGCTGTGTTCCGATGTAAGACAAACTCATTGAAGATCTAAACTGTCCTACACATGGAGCACTCGGAGATGTGGATGTAGTCCCAAATGCAATTGGAATCAAGCGAAGTAATTCAATTCACTTATGCTTCCAATATTTCGAGCTCCACATCCGAAGCAGTTATAGAAGAAGCATTTTTCGAGAAGAACTTAATGTCTACACAGTGCTCGGAAAATACAGTTCCAAGTTAGATTCCTAAGATGTCTATATATATCTGTAGTGTTGTACATTCAAAAAGCGTACATACAAAGGAAGAACTGATACGCGTGTGAAGTAGGCTATTGTACAAGAGCTCATAGAGATTATCAACGCCAGTGTGTGTAACAAAACTGAGTGCTATTGTAATCAACTATAATTGCTGCTTATTTTGTTGTAATTATCATCAGATAATAAAGCAAAATACTTCCACTATCTGGTTATCTTCCGCATTGATTTTACATCTTTTAACCAGATTGTGCTATACCTGTGAGAGCAAAAGAGTTTTGATTTGAGCCTATTCACCCCCTCTAGGCTCCTAGGGACCAACAATAGGGAACATCCAACCACGGTAGGCTCAACACAAGGACAGTGGTCAAATGGGTTTTAAGAGCCTCAAATGCCTATTGACACTTATCAACCCACTCAAACTGCACTCCCTTTTGGGTCAACGCTGTCATAGAAGCTGCCAAGCGGGAGAATTCCTCTACAAAATGATGATAATACCCCACCAAGCCATGAAAGTTGCGAATCTCAAAAACATTGGTTGGCCTCTTCCGTGATAACACAGCCTCAATCTTAGCTGGGTCCACCCGAACTCCTCCAGCTGACACAACATGGCCGAGAAAATAGACCTCTTGTATCCAAAACTCACATTAGCTAAACTTAGCATATAATTGCTGGTCCATCAAGGTTTGCAACTCTGTTGCCAAATGCTCCACACGCTCCTTTTCGGTCTTAGAATATACCAAAATATCATCAATAAACACCACCACAAAAGAATCCAAGTAAAGAGCAAAAACCTAGCTCATCAGATGCATGAACACTATTAATGCATTAATGAGCCCAAAAGGCATCACTACCCACTTATAATGCCCATACCTACACCGAAAAGCAGTCTTAGATATATCCTCCTCTCTAACCCTCAACCAATGATACCCTAATCACAAATCTATCTTTGAAAACCACTAGGCCCCACTCAATTGGTCAAATAAGTCATCTATCCGAGGCAATGGATACTTGTTCTTTGTAGTCACCAAATTCAGCTTCCTGTAGTCAATGCAAAGATGAAGCGCACCATCTGCCTTCTTTGCAAAGAGTACCAGAGCACCCTAGGGTGAGGTACTTGGCCTGATATAGCCCTAACTCAGCAACTCCACTATTTGCCTCTAGAGCTCTCTCTACTCAGTTGGCCCCATACAATATACCACTTGGGAGATCAGACCAGTCCCTAGTAGCAACTTAATGGTGAACTCCACACTCCTCTTAGGTGGTAACCTCCTCAACTCCTTAGGAAAGACATCCTGAAATTGGTCAACAACTGCTGGCCACACCCTCTTTCCCACTTCCCCTCCTCAGCAAAGGTTAGGGCTGCCAGCCTATGGGTAATGGCACCCCACTAGTCCAACACTAGCCCAGCGCGACTTGCCTCATGATCCCACTCCCCTTTGTCACGACCCGAGCAGCGTGGTGCTGGCGGGACATTTCTCAGTGGCACGATTCAGGAATGTATTCGTGCTACATAAAAGAGAGGGGTTGGTTGAAAGCGTAGATGGTGCGCAGCGGAAGGTTCTAGGCAGTTCGTGGAGGAAAACTGATGGAACCCCTTCGAAGTTCAGACGTGCCGACCCTGTTGAATGCTGGGAGCACGCCGCTAGTCGAGGACTTGACGTTGAAGAAGGGATTTGGCCATCCTTACACAAACTGGTCGGGAATTGGAGCCGTTCTCCTGATGAGCCCAGTGGCAGGGCGAAACCACGTGCGCTTCAACCCTCAAAGGCTAAACTTAGCGGACCGTGGATAGAGAAGCTTAGTGCCGCAATGGGTTGAGAGGCGCAGAAAACTTGACACTGTGACAAGTGGTATCAAAGCCGAACCGGCCCGTATCCTGAAGACTCGCCGAGCACTCTCGCGAGTAGCGTGATCCCGAGGTGGGAGCTCACAGAGGTGAGTCGACCGATATTGTCTTGCACGCCTTGCATCCATAGAGTTGGAGTATCTTAGAGTGTGATACAGAGGTGGGCAAGGGAGTACGAAGGAGCGCGTCGGAGCAATCTTGGAAGCCTACTATCCTTTGGACATTGGGCGAGCAGGCGAGCATCTTGGTAAGGGTGTTGCAACCTGCAGGGAAGCGATGTCCAAGATGTTGACATTGGGCGAGTGGGAGGGCGTCGAGGTCATGATGGCATTGCCTGCAGGGAAGCGATGTCGACAAACACAACGAGGACATTGCAAGGATTGGGTGGAGGAGAATGTCACGACCCGAGCAGCGTGGTGCTGGCGGGACGTTTCTCTGTGGCACGATTCAGGAATGTATTCGTGCTACGTAAAAGAGAGGGGTTGGTTGAAAGCGTAGATGGTGCGCAGCGGAAGGTTCCAGGTAGGTCGTGGAGGAAAACGGATGGAACCCCTTCGGAGTTCAGACGTGCCGACCCGGTTGAATGCGGGGAGCACGCCGCTAGTCGAGGACTTAACGTTGAAGAAGGGATTTGGCCATCCTTACACAAACTGGTTGGGAACTGGAGCCGTTCTCCTGATGAGCCCAGTGGCAGGGCAAAACCAGTCTACGTGCGCTTCAACCCTCAAAGGCTAAACTTAGCGGACTGTGGATAGATGTAATGACCCGTGTGTAACCCGTGTGTAAGAAGTTAACCACAAACACCTTGGATGTTAGTGCATGTAAGGACCCGTACCTTGAGTTAGTCAGTTTTACCTTCTGAGTGGAGTTTTTCTAGATTTTGACCCAGTAAATGGACTCCAATGAATTCACGTGCAAAAGGAGAGATGCTTAAAATGATGTCCTCTATCTACCACAGAAGTTTCAGGCCAAATGGACTTGTATGTGAGGTGCACGTGAAATGGGTCCAATTCACGTGCAAGTGTGGTTGTCTTCTAAATGATGCAAGGAGGCTAGGGGTGAAGTTTGAGAGCATTTGGAGTGCATATGGAGTTGCACGTGAATTGGGGAATTCACGTGCAAATTGGTGTGCAGCCATATTTTTGCATGGTTACCTTGGTTTTGTCATTCTAATCATCTTTTCCCAAAGGACCATGTTGGAATTGTGGATATTTTGGCGTGTATGGAAGCGAGAAGGTGGTAGCTTGTGTAATCAAAACTACGTCGTTTTGATCCTGGGTTTCACTTAATCAAAACTACGTCGTTTTGATAGTGAGAGGTCTATATAAGGATGAGGAGACTCCTTGTTCTAGGGTTGGGGGTTTTTCAGCCACTGCAGCCGTCGTGGAGAGAGAGAGAGCTAGAGAGTGGGAAAAGAGGAGAACTGCCGGTTGCTGCCGGAGCGTCTTGCGCAGGGAGGACGGCATCTAGCGCGGGAGCAAGGAGGATCTTCTTTAAGGTAGGGGTTCTGTCTTCTTGTACCTAATCCGGGGTTAAGCCCTGTGGTGAATAAGCCGTTGGATATCGTTCTTGTTATTATATTATTTATATGTAAATTCATATAGGTGTGATCTCCTATATGAATGTTGGCCTTCAATGGCGTGTTGTTTGGATATATGTATATATGCCTGCCAAGTGTTTGAAATTATGCTTGTGAGGCTGTGCATATTATGTGTTTGAGGTAATGCCTGTGAGGCCACGCACGCCAAGTGTTTGAAATTATGCCCCGTGAGGCTGTGCATATTATGTGTGAGATTATATCTGTGTGGCTGGGTTTATGAGCTTGTGAATATATGCATGCTAAGTGTTCGATGTTATTCCTGTGTGACTAAGCATACTAAGTGTTTGATGTTATGCCTGTATGGCCATGTGTGCTGCGTGTTTGCTTGAAACCCGGTGGCTGTGGAAGCCCGGGACTGTTTTTTGGAACCCGGTGGCTGTGGAAGCTCGGGACTGTTTGTGGAACCCGGTGGCTGTGGAAGCCCGGGGCTGTTCTTGGAACCCGGTGGCTGTGGAAGCCCGGGACTGTTCTTGAAACCCGGTGGCTGTGGAAACCCGGGACTGTCCTTGGAAACCCGGTGGCTGTGGAAGCCCGGGAGTGTTTATGTACCAGCCTGTGTATGATTGTATTTGCTGCTATAGCCTGTAATTATGTCTGGTGGAATAATTGTATCACGACACAGCACTTGTACACAAGGCATGTAGATGTTAGGTGCATGGGATGGGTTGGGGAGACATGATCCCTACTGAGCTGTGGATGCTCACCCCTCCTACCATATTTTCTTTACAGGAACCTACAGGCGTTAGGTGGGAACACCAAGGTGGAAGACCTTGTTTACTTTGCTGTCTACCATTTATGTTATTTTTATTGGAATTGATGTAATCCCAGTGGGGATGGGATTGGAAAGGATTTCATTGTAATAAACTGGTTTGGATTATTTTTATGAACATTACTTTCTTGAATGTGTTGTGGATGTTTGAAATGTAATATTCTTGGTTTGTATCCTAACCCCTTTGCCCTCCGTGTGGGTAAAAGGGGAGTCACGTGCCGGTTTCCTCGGGTTGGAAATCCGGGGCGTGACAATATGGTATCAGAGCATGGTCTAGTTGGCCTAGGGTAGTGGGCGGACTTGGTTATCTTGGGTCCTTTGGAGGAGCCTGGAGGGACGTGCCTGATCAACACGGTCCTCTTGGAGCCTCCAAGGTGTACTTGGGGTAGTCCAGTCTTGTGGTAGGATTTGCATGCATTGGCATTAGGGCACTAGTTGCATTGGTTGTTGTATGTGAAGGTGTGGATACCTGAAAAAAAAAAATAATTGTGATAAAAGAAAAATATGAATAATGTGATAAGGTGAGAACTGTGCAACTCTGATTTTATTTGAAGTACCTTGAGCATGACTACAAGGAAAGGTCCTTGTTTAATTGAACTGTGTGCTTGTGGAATGGCTGCTAGTGCAATGTGGTTTAATGAGAACTGAAATGTGTGCAGTGTGTGTAATTGCATGGATAAAAGGTTTGAACATGATAAAGTTTCAATTGTGCAACTCTGAAATTTTGTGATGGTTCGAGCATGAAAACATGGAAAAGAATTTGTGGTATTGAAACTGAGTGCTTGCGAACGTGAAGCTTGTGAAATGTGAACTGTTAATAAAATAAAATAACAATAATCAAGAAAGAAAGAAATAAATAAATACATTAAATTAAATATGTAATAATGTTGGTGTTCTGTGAAGGATTGAGCGTGTGTTAAGCCGATGGAGTGTAAATTTGTTTGGCATGGTGTGCAATAAAGAAGGTTATGAGCAATGTGATGGAGTGTAAATTTGGATAGTCTGTGAAATTTGTTTGGTAAATTTGTAAATTTGTGTGGTAATAATGCGTGTTATAGCTTAAGCTGCTTAGTCGGTAGTGGTCTTGCGATTGTTGAGATCATTTAGTGTTAATCTAGAGCACTATCTTTTCGCTTAACCAATGTTTCTGGAAACTATAAGCCGTGCGACTATTGAGGTAACAGAGGAGGCCGCGACCCAGGTTGGGCAAGTGAGAGAGCTGCAGGCTGAAGGTGATAGACGAATCACGGCAGAGGTTGGCGTCTTGAGCTCGATTATTCCAGAGGTGAGGGATACGATTCGACAACTGATTAGGGGTAAGGTACGCCGAGAGCTGTCAACCCTCACACTCCCGTTTGAGTCCTATTTCTCAAAAGATTGCGCTTGTTGTGGACAACCGGGGCACTGGAACAGAGAGTGTGCCAAGAAGCAGTACCGGTGTTACCTCTGTGGAAAAGCAGGACGTCTTCGTACAGTCTGTTTTAGTAGGGCCGGGAGTGATGCTAGGGGACTGGCTCAGCGAGCTAGGGGTAAAGCTCAACGCCGAGTCCCGATTTGGAGGCAGGAGGACTACCTAGTGAGGCCAGTGGAAGAGCAAGACAGAAATTCACTGGTGGTATCGTGCCCCTTTGGTGGGTTGTCGGTTGAGTCTCGTACTGGTTTATGTGAGGCTGGGTGGACCCTATCGTGTCCCGTTTGAGTTAGCATTTTGAATGGATGTGGGTGGTGACCTATTAGGAAATATATATTATTAACGCTGGAAGAATAATGAGTAACTAATAAAAATATGGGTGTTGATTTTATAAGTGAGTGATATTCAATTTTGGCACATGTGGATAATCAAAGTAACCAAATCTTGTAGGCAACCTTTTTTCTAGTGGGAGGAAATTTAGACTGGCTAGCTAGTAGAGCTTGAGGTGTGAGGTGATGGCTTGTGGGTTGTTGTGCGACCCCTCCTTGGCAACCTGGAGTAATAGAAATGTGTTTTTATGCGGATAGAGGTATGTGTTGGAATACTACATGAAAGGGATATTCCTATGGTTACCTTTCCAAGTGTTGTGATTGAAGGAGGAAAACACAGCTAGTATAGCCGCTCCTTGGGTCCATGAGGTGTTGACTTGTTGGCTAAGGTGGTCGTTGCTAGTTCTTGTTAGTGATTATATAGGTGTTATGGGTTCTCAGATGGCCAAGTAGTAGCCATGTGTCGTGCTTATGGTGTGTCGAAAACACCGAGTAATATAAAACAAGATATGTTGTGAAACCAGTTTGTGCATGTATGAAATTTGCGGTGTTCTAGAATTGAACTAGCGGCTATGAGTGGGTTTTGAGGGTTATGCCCGGTGCATCAATTTGGTAAAAAGAGGTAAGCAAGTGAGATTTGGCAGGCCTTGTTCAGGCTATCTTTCTCTAGGGGCGGAGGGTGTACTTTGGCATGGTAGGGCCATTCCTTTGATTCGTATCCTGTGGAAAGTAGGCTTAGAGGAGGAGAGAAGGTGTAAGGCTGGTACGTTCTACTCTTCAGGTGTTTTGTGTTTCATTGCTTGTGTGCTGAAAAATGTGGTATTGTGTTGTTGTATGTGTTGCATCTGCGGTAAAGGCATGTAGCAGAGTTGCTATGTGTGGGTGTTGTGACACATATGTGTAGAGGAGGATGAGGCGTGGTGTAGTGGCATATTAACTGTGGTATGGGGATGAAGAAAAGTGTTAGATGTGATGTTATTCATATTATTCCTTATCTGGTGTGATGTTTAATATTAAAGTGTTGATAAGCTAGGAAAAGGGTATTAGTTTCTCCCCGGGGGAGAGATTTATGTCGGGCGGATATCACAAGGGTGTATGTTTTGGAGCGGTGGTGGTAGGCGGGTGATCTATATCTGTTCTCCTCGAAAACCTTTCATGTGTAGTATCACACGGTAAGTGAGATGGTTCACGCCATCAAGGTGTCGGTGTATTTGAGACTTTTGTTGGTGTATCGAGATGGAACGCGATGGTTGGTATAGGGGAGTTGGTAGGCCATGAGGTGGAGTATGTCATAGAGGCAAAGAACTCCCTTGTGACCTGTGAATGGCGACACAGAGGGATCAATTGTCTTGTTGCAAGTGGGGGGATTTTTCCTGGTCAGAGAGAGAGCTGTGTTAGTTATACTTCACCGATGTCAAAGGATAAGTTCCACTTCATTGCGTTTGGTGTCTGCCGACTCGGAAAGGCGTTAACACTTGGGCTGTAGTGTACGCCTCAGTTAGTATGCAGGCTGTGGGACCTTAGTGGATACCTATTTAACTGTGATCAAGGATGCTAGCACGAAGTGTCCGAGAGGCGTTATAGTGTAGTGTTCTGGTTCATAGACTTCTTTTAGTCGATCCTCATGGTCGGTGACAGGTGATAGCCGGATGGTGGAATTGGTCTTGCTGTGGTTGTGTATGGTACTGCATTTGTTGTTTTGAGTTCCTCTTTGGACTCCGTTGGGCGTCTTGTTAACTGTGACCGAATTGGTGGAGCGCAAACTTCATCCTGCTGTAGTTGTGTCCTGGATTGTAAGTCATCTTGAGTTCCCTTTGGCATTGGTTGGGTTTTGTTGTTACGTGTATCGCTATAGAGTGAGGCGGTTTCAGTTGTGATGCTTGGTGTCTTTGTGGTGATATCCCCTGTGTGGGACCGTGATTGTGGTTTGCATAATGCTTTTCTCTTGTTTGTTTGTGTTTCCTTGTGACCTCTTTGTGTTTGCTGTCAGGGTAAGGTCTACATATGGAGTGTGGCTGCGTTGTAAATTGTTGGTGTCCGTTGACATCAAATCTCAGTGGTGTCATTGTTAAGTATTTTACATTGTGGGGTGTTGGTCCTATTGTGACACGAGTAGGCGTCTAACGCCGAGTACCCTGCTATGTCGATGTCGTGACTTCTCGTTCAATCATATGACTTCTAGCGACTGGATACTTCATGCATAGGCTTATGGTGTTGGCCTTGTTCGGTTGTCGGGGTCTTCGCGACTCTGTGGGAGGTTTCTCGACCTCACTGTTGTCAGACTTGCTCACATGAGTTGTTGTCAGCACGCTAATTGGCCAAGCTCTAGTTCTGGTTGTGCTCCTGGGTGTTATGTGTTGCTTTGATCTTCTCGTGATGTTTACTACTTGATTTCTCTTTTTGGGGACGAAAAGTCTAAAGGTGGGAAGGTTGTGAGGACACTCCCTGCGGATGAGCAGTGGAACGTTAAACGTGTAGTAGTGTTTTGTTTGTGTGTTGTTCCTTGTGGTGGTGTTTATGATGTGAGTTGCTCTGTGACCTATGTGATCTGTTAAACGTGTTGGTAATGGGCGTATATGTCTTATACTGTCGTGACATGTGAATACTTGTGACATGTGTTAGGTGAGGAGAACAAGGGTTGTTTGTGAGATTAGAATATGTGTTTCCCTATCATTGCTGTGTTGTATTGGGTCTGTGGGTACGTGCCTTCATGTGTGTTATGGTGTGATATCTTCGGTCGCGGGTATGTGAATGGTTGTGGGTGATGTGTGCATCAGCATGTGCGTTTTGGAAGGTGTGTTGTCTTTTAGGGGCCGACACGTCCCGCAGAGGAGACATGGAATGTGAGTCCATGATGCGTGAGCAACACCCAGCGTTGTTCGAGGACGAACAACCTTAAGAGTGGGAGGTGGCTGTTGGCCAAGGGATTGTGATGTGTTTTCAGATGTGTATTTGTGACATGCGGATATGTGTTATATGCATTATTGTGATGCATGTGGTTATGGATTATGGTGGTACCTTGCTATGTGCTGTTATGTGTTGTGCGCAGTGTATGACCCATTTGGGTGTTTGATAACGTGCATTTTATACCGTTATTCTAGTGTTTATTTAGGATGTTTAAGAGCATGATTAGAGCCTTATTGCTTCATATATCATATATATTTGCTCTAACCCCTAGGAAGATGCTAGTTGCAAATACATGCGTTTTTAAGCTGTTTTGGCAGGTTTTGGACCTCACTTTTGACATAGTAGATGGCCTCAAACAATTGGTGTGCAAGAACAAAAGTTTCTTAGAATGATGTCATCTACCTACCACAGAAATTTCAGAGCATTTGGAGCTGCACGTGAATTCACCCAATTCACGTGCAAGCCTATTTTTGCCTCTCAGGCCTCTACAAGATGCAAGGAAGCTTGGGGAGAAGTTTGAGCTGATTTGGAGGTGCACGTGAATTCACCATATCACGTGCAAATTGGCGTGCAGAGATATTTTTGGACCGATCCAATCGTTTTTCCATGCTGATCATTTGTTCCTGAAGGCCCAAGTCCAAATTGAGATATTATTGGAAAAGGCTGTGATATAGAATGTGAAAAAGCCATCACTTAATTGGGAAATGGGATGTGAGACATCAATGAATTTCTGTCTCTCCTTATGTAGCAAAATGGCAAGGAGTTTGCATTAGAAAAATCAGTCTTAATTATGTGTTATGTGAGTAAAAAAAAAAAGAGTGAATAATCCATCAAGGGAGAGCATAAAATGCAACCTTGTAAGGTTATTACTAAAAAAAAAGAAAAAGGAAAAGAAAAGAAAGATTCCAGAATAAAAGCCACACCTGGCTTGATGTTTATGTGTGATTATTTATTTGTGAAGCCACATTGGCGCGAGTTTTGTTTTGTTTTAAGAATGTTGAGCTCAATTCTTTAGCTCATGTTTTGTTTTATCAGTTATTAGAATAGAGTGTGAGTTTATTGAGTTTAGACTAGAGTGTGAGTTCAAATTAAGTAGAATAGAGGGTGTGTTTTCTTTGATGAGCACAATAGGGAACTCTCATGATTGCTTGGCAAGTGCTTAATCAATAGGCGATGGCGAGTGTAGAGATAGAGTTTTCCATCCATTGTTCATTGTTAGGTATTGGGCTTGAGAATTATTATATTTGAGTGAGGCTGCTTATCCTTGGTAAGAACTTAAAGGGAAACTAGGTGCTATTTTATCATGGATTGCTTGCTCATATCTGAAACTTAAGTGGAGATATTGCATGGTTGTTGGACTAGGGATATGGACATGAATGAACTAAGTTATGACTCATTTTGATGCTTAAATTCCCATTTCATCATGATAGAGTTGCATGCTTAGGAAACCATGATTCTCCTTGATTGTTATTTTATTTTGACTGCGTGTTTATTTTATTTTTGCATGCTTGTATGTTTTTGCTTGAGGACAAGCAATGGTTCAAGTGTGGTGTATTTGATAACGTGCATTTTATACCGTTATTCTAGTGTTTATTTAGGATGTTTAAGAGCATGATTAGAGCCTTATTGCTTCATATATCATATATATTTGCTCTAACCCCTAGGAAGATGCTAGTTGCAAATACATGCGTTTTTAAGCTGTTTTGGCAGGTTTTGGACCTCACTTTTGACATAGTAGATGGCCTCAAACAATTGGCGTGCAAGAACAAAAGTTTCTTAGAATGATGTCATCTACCTACCACAGAAATTTCAGAGCATTTGGAGCTGCACGTGAATTCACCCAATTCACGTGCAAGCCTATTTTTGCCTCTCAGGCCTCTACAAGATGCAAGGAAGCTTGGGGAGAAGTTTGAGCTGATTTGGAGGTGCACGTGAATTCACCAAATCACGTGTAAATTGGCGTGCAGAGATATTTTTGGACCGATCCAATCGTTTTTCCATGCTGATCATTTGTTCCTGAAGGCCCAAGTCCAAATTGTGGATGGAAGATAGAGTTTTTAATGTTTCGAGTGTCACTTATCAAAACTACGCCGTTTTGATAGATGGGCTAGGTTACACACCTCAAGGCCCATCCAAACTCTATAAATAAGAGCTCCACGCCCTCAGCTAGCCATGCCTAACCCCCCCTACACGTTTTAGAGAGAGAGAGAGGCTCCACGACTTGGAGGTGCTCCTTGACCTAGGAGAGCAGCCGTCGCAGCCGTCGCAGCAGCCGTCGCGGATTTTGGAGCCTGGATTTGAAGCTTTGTTGTGCGCGTGATCAAGAAGAAGATGTTTAGCTTTTCTCGCTATGGTTTTGCTTGTAATCATGCGTGAGTAGTCTTTTAATCTAGGGGAGCAATGTAGCCCCCTTGTTGCTTTCTTTGTGTTTATGAATATTTGGGTTTGGATGATTGAGTTTTGCATGTTTTATGAATCTGTTCTTAATTCTATCTTTGGATGTACACCTTGGTATTCTTAGCCCTAGTCTGGGGCGGATTGAGATTCATAACTTATTTGTAATTGGTGTGATCATTATCCTTTTGCAAGTATGATTTATTGGCTTTGCATGTTTGTGTGTTTAGATGACCATTCCTGGCATACAACTCTTAAAAGGACCTCAATGACCATTTGTTGTCCTTGGCTTATGTTTAGCATGTTTTCAATTAGACAACCCTAATACCATGAACCAGTAGAGATAACATAGGGAGGTGAAATTGTGACCCTAGATGCTTTTAATCCTTGATTCTTAATCCTAAAATCAGTTTACTTTCTTTGTTTATTCAGAAAACCAAATAAAAATTAGATCTTTAGTTTAAAAAAGAAAACTTTTTGCCAAGACATTTTATAGAACAAGAGTAATTGGGTGATTTGATTTGAGAACTAGGAAACTAGGCTAATCCCTGTGGGTTCGACCCCTTTCTTGCTGCTATTCTTTTAGTGCAAACTTAGGGAATTTATTATTTTGAAGAGAGATTTAACGACATTAGCTAGCTCTTTTAGAGAGGCTAAAAATCTTGTCTGTCAAATTGGCGCCGTTGCCGGGGATTCAACGGTTAACTAGTTTTTAAAATCAACATTTAGTGAAATTGTTTGAATTCTGATCTTGGTGTTTTATTCTGTCTTTTATTTTCTGTTATTTTGTGTTCTTTATTTGTTTATTTTGCATTGTTCGGAGCTGCTGGGTGTGTTCTTGTTGTTTTACAGGAACATACACCAAGTGTTTGAGGTATTGCTAGTTGGGTATGCGATGAGGGGAACTTGTGTCCTTTAATCCTTTAATCCAGAACCTGAACAGCACTCCAATGGATAGACAGTTTGGAGATGAGGAGGAGCTAACCATGGAAGAATGTTTGGAAAGGATGATCCAAGGCAACAAATATTTGTGGGAAAACCAAGGGAGAGATGAGGAGAATTCAATGATGGCAGACCAACATGTTTATGTTCCAGGCCATGCAGCAGATCAATTTTCATATAGTGCTTGGGATCAGACTGTCTATGATTCTCCCATAAATAGTTATTCATACCAGGAGCCTCCTTGTTATGGTGGGAGTATTAATGGAGATGGTAGAGAAGTATGGCCAACTTGCACCCAACTTGAGGGTGACTACTATCCACAAGAGCCACCACCTTGAGGAGTTTAATGATTTCTTCAATGGATATTCCGAGAATAGATGGGTTGGGCAATATCAAGATGAAGCTTACTATGAAGGCCCACTCTATGGCAATTATTGTCCATATCAACAACAAGAGTAGCAGCCCCAAGTTGAAGATGAAGAAACCAGAAGAGAGGTAGAGGATTTGAATGAAAGGCTAGGACGTATGGAGACTACCATAAAAAATATGGAGCAATTATTGATGAGTATGGCTCAAAATGTAAATACTGGAGTCTCATCTCACTCCTTTGCTGATGACATAGAGATAAACACTGAAGAGAATTGCAAAGCCATCACCCCAACTTCCATGAATCAATCTTTCAGGTCTGCCTCACAAGAATGGGAGTTTTCCGCTAATAATGATTCTCGAAGATGAAGCTCGCATTCTAGATGGTCAAACCATTAATGCTGCTATAGAACAAGAAGTGGACAAAAGGGCAATGTTTCATTATGATGAGGTGGTCCCTCCACCACAATTTAATAGCCCATGTGATGTATCCACTTCAACTCTTCCCATGGTTGGAGCTTATGAGGACAATTTTTCCATCCAAGAAGAAGAGGAAGACTTGAATTGTCCGGGGTGTTAGAAGAACATGAGAAACCAATAAATGACAACCCAAGGATGCAGCAACAAATCTTGGATGATGATGCTATAATTCTCATATCCGAAGGCACATCAAACCAAGGTACTCTTTATGAAGACAAGCGACATGAGCCCACCACTACTATGTTTGCTTTGGAATCATCTTCCCTTATACAAGAGGAGGAAGTGCTTGACAAGGGAGGTAACCATGCGTGCGTCATGACTACTCCAATTGTGGAGTATGTTGAATTTGTGTTACCACCTCAATGGAATGAGAGGAAGGAGAACCATAAGTTTGTGGAGGTGTCTCCCTATCAACAATTGAATCAGGAGTTCAAGTGGCTCCCACAGCGGTTCATTCATCCGATTGCTATGGTCTATGAGACTGCTGAGGTTTACAATGCAAGGATGAAAGCCTTTCATACATTGGTTGAGTTTAGTATGACAAGGTCAAGCTACAGACTTTAAATGAAGCGCTGGTTGGGAGGCAACCCAATGTTTATTGCTGTGTTTTATTTTATGTTATTTTCTTTTATTTATTTTATTCAATAAATTGTTTGCAAGCTAACCATTGTGCAGGAGACTTTGATTCTTTCTTAACTAATAAAGAGAGGCCATCTTCAAAGGCTTCCACACCAAAATCACTCCAGTGGGATCTTTGCTTGCTACTACATGATGGCTATTCTGCAAGGGAGAGAAACTTGGGAAGTGCGCGGCGAGACGTCGGTTGACTTTGTGGCTCAGGTACGACGAATGGTGGCCAATGTCATCTACTATTATAGTGTGCCAAACCAGGGGTAAGTGTTTTTCCTACTCCCTATTTTATGCCCTGAGGACATAGCATATTTTAAGTGTGGTGTATGGGGAGTGACTTGAGCCACTTGCTTGTCTTTTATACTTGCTTGTCTTTTATGTTGTGATTGCATGTTTTACTAAAAAAAAAAATAATCTGTTTTTAGTTGCGTGATTGTTTGAGTTGTTTGCTTGAATGATTTGCTTGTGGAGGCATGGATATTAAGTATGCAATTTTGGCTTAAAATTTAATTTTTTTATGCCACATTAGTATCATGTTGTGATAAGGGTGTTAAAGTAGTTAAAATGTGCTCTGAATTGGTTTGATCATGTCTTTATCTTTTGAATGATATCACCATGTTTTTGGAGCTGAGTTTTGAATATTAGCTAAGCATGAAATGCTATGATAGACCTAAGTAACCCTTAAAGTTGAGTGAAAAAGAAATGAAAAATGAGAACAGCTTCTTTTTAGCCCTTGAGTGACATTTATGGTTTATGGGTAATAGTTTGATTTGCTACTCTTCTTGCATTCAACATTGGTTATTTAATGGTAGGAGTCAAGTAAGCATGTGATTACTTATTAGTGCTCAGTGTTTGGTGTGAGGAGTTTGGATGCAAGACCTCTAAGTCACTGTGACTGTCTTTGCATCCTTTTCTTTATTTTGAGATATTATTGGAAAAGGTTGTGATATAGAATGTGAAAAAGCCATCACTTAATTGGGAAATGGAATGTGAGACATCAATGAATTTCTGTCTCTCCTTATGTAGCAAAATGGCAAGGAGTTTGCATTAGAAAAATCAGTCTTAATTATGTGTTATGTGAGTAAAAAAAAAAGAGTGAATAATCCATCAAGGGAGAGCATAAAATGCAACCTTGTAAGGTTATTACTAAAAAAAAAGAAAAAGGAAAAGAAAAGAAAGATTCAGAATAAAAGCCACACTGGCTTGATGTTTATGTGTGATTATTTATTTGTGAAGCCACATTGGCTGAGTTTTGTTTTGTTTTAAGAATGTTGAGCTCAATTCTTTAGCTCATGTTTTGTTTTATCAGTTATTAGAATAGAGTGTGAGTTTATTGAGTTTAGACTAGAGTGTGAGTTCAAATTAAGTAGAATAGAGGGTGTGTTTTCTTTGATGAGCACAATAGGGAACTCTCATGATTGCTTGGCAAGTGCTTAATCAATAGCTGATGGCGAGTGTAGAGATAGAGTTTTCCATCCATTGTTCATTGTTAGGTATTGGGCTTGAGAATTATTATATTTGAGTGAGGCTGCTTATCCTTGGTAAGAACTTAAAGGGAAACTAGGTGCTATTTTATCATGGATTGCTTGCTCATATCTGAAACTTAAGTGGAGATATTGCATGGTTGTTGGACTAGGGATATGGACATGAATGAACTAAGTTATGACTCATTTTGATGCTTAAATTCCCATTTCATCATGATAGAGTTGCATGCTTAGGAAACCATGATTCTCCTTGATTGTTATTTTATTTTGACTGCGTGTTTATTTTATTTTTGCATGCTTGTATGTTTTTGCTTGAGGACAAGCAATGGTTCAAGTGTGGTGTATTTGATAACGTGCATTTTATACCGTTATTCTAGTGTTTATTTAGGATGTTTAAGAGCATGATTAGAGCCTTATTGCTTCATATATCATATATATTTGCTCTAACCCCTAGGAAGATGCTAGTTGCAAATACATGCGTTTTTAAGCTGTTTTGGCAGGTTTTGGACCTCACTTTTGACATAGTAGATGGCCTCAAACAATTGGCGTGCAAGAACAAAAGTTTCTTAGAATGATGTCATCTACCTACCACAGAAATTTCAGAGCATTTGGAGCTGCACGTGAATTCACCCAATTCACGTGCAAGCCTATTTTTGCATCTCAAGCCTCTACAAGATGCAAGGAAGCTTGGGGAGAAGTTTGAGCTGATTTGGAGGTGCACGTGAATTCACCATATCACGTGCAAATTGGCGTGCAGAGATATTTTTGGACCGATCCAATCGTTTTTCCATGCTGATCATTTGTTCCTGAAGGCCCAAGTCCAAATTGTGGATGGAAGATAGAGTTTTTAATGTTTCGAGTGTCACTTATCAAAACTACGCCGTTTTGATAGATGGGCTAGGTTACACACCTCAAGGCCCATCCAAACTCTATAAATAAGAGCTCCACGCCCTCGCCTAGCCATGCCTAACCCCCCTACACGTTTAGAGAGAGAGAGAGGCTCCACGACTTGGAGGTGCTCCTTGACCTAGGAGAGCAGCCGTCGCAGCCGTCGCAGCAGCCGTCGCGGATTTTGGAGCCTGGATTTGAAGCTTTGATGTGCGCATGATCAAGAAGAAGATGTTGAGCTTTTCTGCTATGGTTTTGCTTGTAATCATGCGTGAGTAGTCTTTTAATCTAGGGGAGCAATGTAGCCCCCCTTGTTGCTTTCTTTGTGTTTATGAATATTTGGGTTTGGATGATTGAGTTTTGCATGTTTTATGAATCTGTTCTTAATTCTATCTTTGGATGTACACCTTGGTATTCTTAGCCCTAGTCTGGGGCGGATTGAGATTCATAACTTATTTGTAATTGGTGTGATCATTATCCTTTTGCAAGTATGATTTATTGGCTTTGCATGTTTGTGTGTTTAGATGACCATTCTGGCATACAACTCTTAAAAGGACCTCAATGACCATTTGTTGTCCTTGGCTTATGTTTAGCATGTTTTCAATTAGACAACTCTAATACCATGAACCAGTAGAGATAACATAGGGAGGTGAAATTGTGACCCTAGATGCTTTTAATCCTTGATTCTTAATCCTAAAATCAGTTTACTTTCTTTGTTTATTCAGAAAACCAAATAAAAATTAGATCTTTAGTTTAAAAAAAGAAAACTTTTGCCAAGACATTTTATAGAACAAGAGTAATTGGGTGATTTGATTTGAGAACTAGGAAACTAGGCTAATCCCTGTGGGTTCGACCCCTTTCTTGCTGCTATTCTTTTAGTGCAAACTTAGGGAATTTATTATTTTGAAGAGAGATTTAACGACATTAGCTAGCTCTTTTAGAGAGGCTAAAAATCTTGTCTGTCAGTGTTGTGGCTTGCCGGGTGGCAAATGGGTAGCTTGTGTTTGTTTTCCTCGTATGTCATTTCTTTTCGAGGATGAAAAGTCTTAAGGGGGAGAGGATGTAATGACCCGTGTGTAACCCGTGTGTAAGAAGTTAACCACAAACACCTTGGATGTTAGTGCATGTAAGGACCCATACCTTGAGTTAGTCAGTTTTACCTTCTGAGTGGAGTTTTTCTAGATTTTGACCCAGTAAATGGACTCCAATGAATTCACGTGCAAAAGGAGAGATGCTTAAAATGATGTCCTCTATCTACCACAGAAGTTTCAGGCCAAATGGACTTGTATGTGAGGTGCACGTGAAATGGGTCCAATTCACGTGCAAGTGTGGTTGTCTTCTAAATGATGCAAGGAGGCTAGGGGTGAAGTTTGAGAGCATTTGGAGTGCATATGGAGTTGCACGTGAATTGGGGAATTCACGTGCAAATTGGCGTGTAGCCATATTTTTGCATGGTTACCTTGGTTTTGTCATTCTAATCATCTTTTCCCAAAGGACCATGTTGGAATTGTGGATATTTTGGCGTGTATGGAAGCGAGAAGGTGGTAGCTTGTGTAATCAAAACTACGTCGTTTTGATCCTGGGTTTCACTTAATCAAAACTACGTCGTTTTGATAGTGAGAGGTCTATATAAGGATGAGGAGACTCCTTGTTCTAGGGTTAGGGGTTTTTCAGCCACTGCAGCCGTCGTGGAGAGAGAGAGAGAGCTAGAGAGTGGGAAAAGAGGAGAACTGCTGGTTGCTGCCGGAGCGTCTTGCGCGGGGAGGACGGCATCTAGCGCGGGAGCAAGGAGGATCTTCTTTAAGGTAGGGGTTCTGTCTTCTTGTACCTAATCCGGGGTTAGGCCCTGTGGTGAATAAGCCGTTGGATATCGTTCTTGTTATTATATTATTTATATGTAAATTCATATAGGTGTGATCTCCTATATGAATGTTGGCCTTCAATGGCGTGTTGTTTGGATATATGTATATATGCCTGCCAAGTGTTTGAAATTATGCCTGTGAGGCTGTGCATATTATGTGTTTGAGGTAATGCCTGTGAGGCCACGCACGCCAAGTGTTTGAAATTATGCCTGTGAAGCTGTGCATATTATGTGTGAGATTATATCTGTGTGGTTGGGTTTATGAGCTTGTGAATATATGCATGCTAAGTGTTCGATGTTATTCCTGTGTGACTAAGCATACTAAGTGTTTGATGTTATGCCTGTATGGCCATGTGTCTTGTGTGTTTGCTTGAAACCTGGTGGCCGTGGGAAGCCCTGGGACTGTTTTGTGGAACCCGGTGGCTGTGGAAGCCCGGGACTGTTTGTGGAACCCGGTGGCTGTGGAAGCCCGGGGCTGTTCTTGGAACCCGGTGGCTGTGGAAGCCCGGGACTGTTCTTGAAACCCGGTGGCTGTGGAAGCCCGTGACTGTCCTTGGAAACCCGGTGGCTGTGGAAGCCCGGGAGTGTTTATGTACCAGCCTGTGTATGATTGTATTTGCTGCTATAGCCTGTAATTATGTCTGGTGGAATAATTGTATCACGACACAGCACTTGTACACAAGGCATGTAGATGTTAGGTGCATGGGATGGGTTGGGAGACATGATCCCCACCTAGGTGTGGATGCTCACCCCTCCTACCATGTTTTCTTTACAGGAACCTACAGGCGTTAGGTGGGAACACCAAGGTGGAAGACCTTGTTTACTTTGCTGTCTACCATTTATGTTATTTTTATTGGAATTGATGTAATCCCAGTGGGGATGGGATTGGAAAGGATTTCATTGTAATAAACTGGTTTGGATTATTTTTATGAACATTACTTTCTTGAATGTGTTGTGGATGTTTGAAATGTAATATTCTTGGTTTGTATCCTAACCCCTTTGCCCTCCGTGTGGGTAAAAGGGGAGTCACGTGCCGGTTTCCTCGGGTTGGAAATCCGGGGCGTGACAATAGAGAAGCTAAGTGCCGCAATGGGTTGAGAGGCGCAGGAAACCTGACCCCGTGACACCCTGCAGGGTGCAAGAAATCTTCGCAGGCGACATGAATGATACAATAACAATCTATCTTGTCCTAGAAAGCCATAATCTAATCCACGCCTAGGATTAAGTGAAATGTCCTCAATGGTATCACATGCAAGTCAAAACTAAGCTCCACATCCCCAATAGTTAGCACACAATCATGACAAACACGCAGCACCTCAATCATACCTCCCACTGGACACTCAACAACTAGGGACCTCTTTGCCTTAACACATACTAATCCCAAGTCATCAATCACAGGCTCAACAACAAATGAACAAGAAGCACCCGTATCAAAGAGAACAAAAACAAACGTACGAGAGATCAAAAGGGTACCTCTAACCACCGATTGTCACGCCCCAATTTCTTTTCACTTGGAAATGGGTAATGACCTCCCATGCCTGCACCCAAAGGGTCAAGGGGTTGGTGCAAGTACCTAAAAGAAAAAGGACTTGACATGGGTGCTGTCCCAAACTTGTACAACCAGGCTACATGCCACGGGGTATGCTCCTGCTCCCAAACCATGCATACAACCACAAATTAAATAATAATCATATCTCAATTTATTACATTTCAAAGGGGCCCAAAGTCCATTACAACTCAGTTGGGGAAAAACTCCCATCAAACCATAATATATTCTGTTTACAAACAATCCAAACCATAAAAGCACAATTCCACAAAAACAATGAAATTAATAAAATCTTCAGCCTCAGCAGCCAACCACCACAGCTCTTTCACCTACCGCCTGCTAGACCCTTCAAAAGAACAGTTTATAGGAGGGGTGAGCAAACCATAGCCAAGAGGGTTCCGGTCTCCTGACCCGTCCCACTCTACAATATGCATGACAA
This sequence comes from Taxillus chinensis, assembly GCA_023512835.1. Taxonomy (NCBI): domain Eukaryota; kingdom Viridiplantae; phylum Streptophyta; class Magnoliopsida; order Santalales; family Loranthaceae; genus Taxillus; species Taxillus chinensis. The sequence goes on along the minus strand of CM042090.1, from coordinate 53,920,679 downwards.
GTGTATGCTTGTGCTCGTGTAGTGCCTAAAGCTAAATAAAGACACATCACCCAAGAACACACCATTTACCTGTGCCCACACTGGAGGGCAGAGGACACCCCGCCACCACGACGACATGACATACCACATCCAGGCGAATGTTGCATGGTCACCAATGCAACATTTTCCACCCGAATCAGATATGGCCATCACCTCCTTGGATGCCATACCTACCCTCAGGAATAGGTGCAGACTTAGCCCACCGTCGTGAGTGCTACACCGAGACTCAGGACCGCAGTCCTAGCCAAATCTCAAAGGGGGTCCAGTAGTTGTGCCTGGCCCATAAGTCATCTCAACCCACAAGTGTTTGGGTACTCATTCTCAAATACAAGTTCACAGCATCTCAGCAAATACATTTCAAGTACATCTCAGCAAACACAGCTCAAACGTAAGTGTAACTCAGTAATGCAACTCAATACAAAGTAACTCAGAGAGCACAACTCAAATATATCAATGCAACTCAACAAGCATAACTCAAATATACCAATGTAAATCAACAGTGCATTCAGCTCATACCGTGCAACAGCATTCACCAACATTCAAGTTTACAGTTCTACCAACATAGGTGTTTTTGAGCTGTTTTGGCAAATTTTAAGACAAATTCAACTCATGCTTATTACCCAAATCACTCCATTTTTCACACAAGGGACTTCTGGCTAAATGGGGCAGCCAAAAGAAGCAAAATGAAGGGTGCATGTCATATGGGCCATATGGCGTGCAGGGGTATTTTTGGCTCTCTACATTCTACACACCTCAGGGATGTCCGGGGTAAATTTTCAGGGCAATTAGACCTGCACGCCAATTGGGGATATGGCGTGCAAATTGGCGTGCAGCCATGTTTTTGCACAGTTTTCTTTGTTTTGTTATTCTAAAGACTTCTCTTTGAAGGACCCACCTCCAATTCCGGTTAGTTTGTAAATTATTAGGCTTTAAACCTAGGATACAAGGACTATTTTCAATTTCAGCCTCTACACTCATGTTTAACCACCCATCCAGACATACCCAGGCCATCCAAATCAATTTTCCCTTAGATATCTATTGAAAATCTCACAATAAACCAACACGCGCTTATATATATAGGTATATACTCATCATCACATCCATGACAGGTAAAATCCAGAATTTTGTGAGAGAGTTTCAAGGGTTGATCAAGAAATCCCTACCTTAAGAATTTGGGAATACAACAGATCGTTGTATCCTAGCTACCTCGACGCCTCCGGTCTCCCATCGTCAGCAGGAACCTCAGATCGTCGGCCTTGGATTGTCTCCCTCCATCTCTGGCCGTCTCTCCCTCTCTCTCTCTCTCTCTCTCTCTCTCCCTGACGGCTGCCAGAGTTTGCAAATGAGAAATCCCCTAATTTTTAACCCCTTTTTCTTTATATATTTTCCCACATGATCAAAACGACGTAGTTTTGATTAAGTGAATCCCTACATCAAAACGACGTAGTTTTGATTAATATAAAGACCAGCATCTATAAGCCCAAAGGCCAAGGTTTTCTAACCCATCTCTTAAGCTCAACAGCCCAATTCATTAAGCCCAACAATTATTAAAATAAATCCCTCAAATAAATATTATTTACGATATGTAAAATTCTCAAAATACCCCTCAGGGCCTTGAACTACAACTTGAGCCCAAGTATAGTCAAAATTCTCCATTTGACTAGCACCTCACTGTTCTAATGTTCATTCTGTAAGACAAGGTCTCTTACTTAAGGCTAACTCCAAGAACTCCTCAAACATGGGTTCTTACATCCTCTCCCCTTAAAGACTTTTCATCCTCGAAAAGAAAACTTGGAATGAGGAAACGACCACAACCAATGAACACAATGTACAACAGTAAAAATACTCAACAGTACCTGATATGTTGATGTTTGACTTGTTGCCTTGCCTTCCTCCCCTCCTTCTGGGTTGTTTGTCCTCGAACAGATCAGGGTAGTGAGCACGCATTTCAGCTTCACGTTCCCAAGTCTCTTCCTCCATACCTCGGTGTTTCCATAGTACTCGAACCAACGGAATAGTCTTTCCTCGTAGCTGCTTCTCGCGCATATCCAAAATGCGTATAGGTGCCTCGACAACTGTCAGATCCTCCTCAATACCCAAAGTACTCCAGTCCAACACATGCGTGGGATCGGGATGATATGCCCGCAACTGGGATACATGGAAGACATTATGCACCCGACTCAAACTGGGAGGTAATGCCAACCTATATGCAATAGGTCCGACCCTACTCAATATCTGAAATGGGCCTATGTATTGCGGAGATAACTTAGACCCCCTTCCAAATCGCTTATGTCCCCTCCATGCGGAAACACGAAGGAACACGTGGTTTCCAACCAAAAATTCCAACGGACGGCGTCGGTGATCTGCATAAGACTTTTATCTGCTCTGAGCTGTAAGAAGACGCTGCCTAATCAGCTGTACTTTTGCCATAGCCTCTTGGACCAATTGAGGTCCTAACATAGATGCCTCTCCAGCTTCTGCCCAACACAATGGAGACCGACAAGGTCTACCATACAAAGCCTCAAATGGGGCCATTCCTATGGAAGCTTGGTAGCTGTTATTATAGGCAAACTCTACTAGGGGAAGGTGAGAAGCCCATGATCCTCCAAAATCAAGCACACAGGCTCTCAACAAATCTTCCAGTGTCTGAATAGTCCTCTCTGACTGACCATCAGTCTCGGGGTGATAAGCAGTACTCAAATTAAGTCGTGTCCCCAATGCTTCTTGCAAACCACTCCAAAATCGTGAGGTAAACCGTGCATCTCTATCTGAAACAATAGACATGGGTACTCCATGCAATCGGACAATTTCATCAACATATAACTGGCTTAACGTCCCAATGGAGTCTCGCTCCCGAATAGCCACGAAATGGGCTGATTTGGTCAATCGGTCTACTATGACCCAAATCATGTCCTTCCTCCCTGAAGTAGTAGGAAGTCCCGTCACAAAGTCCATGGTAATATGTTCCCACTTCCACTCAGCCACAGGCAAAGGCTGCAGTTGACCAGCAGGTCGCTGGTGCTCTGCCTTCACTTGCTGACACGTAAGGCACTTGGAAACAAACTCTGCTATACTTTTCTTCAGTCCCGGCCACCAGAACTGTGCTCGCACGGTGTGATACATCTTTGTCCCTCCTGGATGTACCGCCAAACGGGAATGATGAAACTCCCTCATCACATCCTCTCGAAGGGAGGGCGGTACTATCAGGCGCCCCTGAAATCTCAACTCATGTTCAGCTCCCTCTGTGCACTCTTCTGATATCTCACCAGCCTCTATCTGGGCCCGGATTACTTCACAGTCCATGTCCCCCGACTGTCCATCACGGACACGTTGATACAACTCTGGTATCACAGTGATAGGACACAGGGTTGCTTCCCCACTGCTAAGATCAGGTTGTACCTGAAGCACTGCTAACTGTTCCATCATTTTCCATTCTCTCATGGAAACCTCCGCTTTTCCCTTCCTACTCAGCACGTCGGCAACTACATTCCCCTTCCCAGGCATATAGGAGAGTGTAAAATCAAACATTTGTAGGTACTCTACCCATCTCCTCTGTCTCAAATTCAGGTCTCTCTGGGTGAAGATATACTGTAGGCTTTTGTGGTCAGTGTGTACCACAAATTTCTCCCCCAAAAGGTAATGTTGCCAAGACTTGAGGGCAAAAATAATTGCTACTAGCTCCAAGTCGTGTGTTGGGTAATTTTGCTCATGGGGCTTCAGCTGTCGCGAGCCATATGCTATGACTTTGTGCTCCTGCATCAGGACACATCCCAATCCAACTCAAGATGTATCACAATACACCTCGTACGGCACTCCCTCTTGTGGTAGACTCAACACCGGTGCAGTAGTCAGACGAGTCTTCAATTCCTCAAAAGCTTGCTGACACTTGTCTGTCCACTTGAATTTGGCTCCTTTCCGTGTCAGGGCTGTCATCGGTGCTGCCAACCGAGAAAACCCTTCCACAAAACGCGGGTAATACCTCACCAGACCCAAGAAACTGTGGATTTCAAAAATGTTTGTGGGCCTCTTCCAAGATGATACCGACTCAATCTTGGTTGGGTCCACTCTAACTCCTTCGACGAATACCACATGTCCAAGAAAATGCACCTCTTGCATCCAGAAGTCGCACTTGCTAAATTTAGCATACAATTGATGATCTCATAGTGTCTGCAACACCACGGTCAGGTGCTCCTCATGCTCAGTTCGTGTCTTAGAGTACACGAGAATATCGTCAATAAATACCACCACGAAGGAATCTAGGTATGGGGCGAATACCTGATTCATCAGATGCATGAACACCGCCGGTGCGTTCGTGAGCCCAAAAGGCATCACTAACCACTCATAGTGTCCGGTATCCGCACTCTGAATGCTGTCTTAGGAATGTCCTCCTTCCTGACCCTCAACTGATGGTATCCCGAACGTAGATCAATCTTTGAGAACCACCGTGCTCCACTCAGCTGGTCAAATAAATCATCGATCCGCGGTAAAGGGTATTTGTTCTTGACCATCACTTGATTTAGCTTTCGGTAATCAATACAGAGTCGTAATGACCCGTCTGCCTTCTTAGCAAACAGAATTGGTGCTCCCCAAGGTGAGGTACTTGGGCGAATGAAACCTTTATCTCCAAGCTCCTTTATTTGCTTTTGAAGCGCCCGCAACTCGGCAGGTCCCATCCAGTATGCTACTTGTGAGATGGGTCGCACCCCTGGCAAAAGCTCAATCGTGAACTCAATACTTCTGTTTGGGGGCAATTCCAACAATTCCCTAGGAAACACATCCTGGAAATTTTCAACAACATCTGGCCACACCCTTTTCTCTAAGTTACCTTCCTCCTCAAAGGTTAGAGTGGCAAGTCTATGGGTAATATTACCCCACAGCTCCCTCGTCGGTCCAGCTCTCCCAGCATTTTTATCCCATTCACCCACTATGGTATAGGAAGATCCTTTGGGTGAAATAAACGACACTCATCGTCTATAACAATCAATCTTGGCCTAAAAGGCCATCAACCAGTCCATCCCCAGAATCAAACTAAAAGTTCTCATGGGCATCACGTACAAATCAAATGAGAGTTCAACATCTCCTATCGTGAGCACACACTCATGACAAACTTGGTAGATTGACTCCACACCTCCCATTGGTGACTCGACCCTCAGAGGTCTTTCAGCCCTCACACAATCAAGTCCAAGGCTCTCAGCCAAGGACTCAGCAATCAGGGAGCACGAAGCTCTGGTATCAAACAGTACAGCAACAATAGTACGAGATATTAAAACAGTACCTCGAACTACCGAAGGTCTGGCTCCACCTTCCTCGGAGGGTGATGGTAAGTCCTCCCTCTCAGCTGGTGTTAAGGTAAGCGCAAACACTTTGCCCTGGCTAGCCCCACCACTTGCCTCTACTGCCTTTCCTTTAGTCCACGCCTGGGTCCACTTGGACGCCCCTCCGAACCTCCTTGTGGTTGTCTCTCCCCCTATGGTCTGGTATAGCTGGAACCAGCCTAACTTGTGTTAAACTTCCAGCTCCCCGGCTGTTCCCTCTACTGAAACACACCGCGCTGATGTGTCTTGTTTTCCCACAGCTGTGACACGTCAGGTGCTGCTTGGGGCACTCACGTTTGACGTGCCCTGACTAGCCACAATAGGTACACCCGCTTGGGAAACTCACAACTGAGCCTCCCTGTCCACCAAAATAACGGGATCGGGATGGAGCCATTGAAGCTTGACGCCTGTCCTTGGGAAGAGTCCGACTCCCAGGCTCAACCTTCTGTCTCTTGGTTTCCCCCTGCTTGTCACGCATACTCTGTCCCAGCCGCTCCTGATGAGCCTGCCTCCCCTCTTCTAATCCTCTCTTCACAATCTTCGTTGTATCCACGACTTCAGCATAAGTCTTCAATTGCAGCATCTCTACTCTCTGCTTCAGGGCAGGTCAGAGTCCCATGGTAAACTTATGGGCCTTCAGGTCCTCCCTTGAAATCGCTTCTGGAGCAAATCGACTCAGCTCTCTAAAATCTCGTTCATACTCTGCCACCGTACGTGATCCCTGCTTAAGACTGCTGAACTCCTCCCGTTTCTGCCACCGCAGCGACTCTGGGAAGAACTCCTCATGGAACAATTGGAGGAACTCATTCCAAGACATGGCCTCCATGTCCCGGCTTCCTAAAATGCTAAGCCACCATTCCAGTGCCTCCTCCTCCAACTGTCGGACTGCCAGCCTCACCTTGTTTTCCTCCTGGGGTTGGAGAAAGGAGAATATATGCTCGATCTGTTGCAGCCAATGCTCTGCTGCTAAAGGTTCAGCTCCTCCCTTGAACCTTGGTGGGTGTTCCTTTCGGAACCGTGTCACCACATCTCCCTCTTCCTGCCTCATCGGCCCTTCTTCCTACCTGAAGGTCCTGCCCCACGGGGTGGAGAGGGTGGCGCTGCCTGTCGTGCCATCATCTCCTGATGTACCTCGTTTAGGATCTCCCCCCTGAGATCCTCACGCATTTCCTGCACATTCTCACTTAAGGCCCGGACTTGGGCCACGATCCGCTCCAGGGGATCATCACCCTCTACTCGCTGTTCTCTCTCCTGTCCAGCACGTGCAGAAGATTCATCTTCTATAGCTGGGGTAGCTCGAGTTACTCTCCTAGGAGGCATAGTCTACATATTAAACAAGACTAGAGTCAGCATCTCTCAGGCTCTATACACCCTCATCCCCATGGGCCATGAGGTACTCAAGCAACTTTTCACATGTAAACATACAAGATAATCACTCAGAATTGCACAGCAAAAATTCACAGCAACAATTCTCAACAACAATTCGCAGCAAAAATTTTCATCAAAAATTTTCAGTAACACAACATTCCAAATCATAACATTTATATTGAAATTAAACTATTGCCCTAATGCCAATGCATGTATGCACCCCAACCCAAATGCAAATGTCCTACTCCTTGGTCTAACTACCCCTGAGTACACCCCAGAAACCCAGATAGAACCGCGGTGATCAGGCGTGTCCTATACTGCCCCCCTGAGGGCCTCAAAAGTAATTTTCCCTCCCCACTATCCTAAGTCAACTAGACCATGAACTTGGGCTTTGATACCATATTGTCATGCCCCAATTTCCTTTCACTTGGAAATGGGTAATGACCGCCCATGCCTGCACCCAAAGGGTCAAGGGGTTGGTGCAAGCACCTAAAAGAAAAAGGACTTGACATGGGTGCTGTCCCAAACTTGTACAACCAGGCTACATGCCACGGGGCATGCTCCTACTCCCAAACCATGCATACAACCACAAATTAAATAATAATCATATCTCAATTTATTACATTTCAAAGGGGCCCAAAGTCCATTACAACTCAGTTGGGGAAAAACTCCCATCAAACCATAATATATTCTGTTTACAAACAATCCAAACCATAAAAGCACAATTCCACAAAAACAATGAAATTAATAAAATCTTCAGCCTCAGCAGCCAACCACCACAGCTCTTTCACCTACCGCCTGCTAGACCCTGCAAAAAAACAGTTTATAGGAGGGGTGAGCAAACCATAGCTCAGTAGGGTTCCAGTCTCCCCTGACCCGTCCCACTCTACAATATGCATGACAAGTGTATGCTTGTGCTCGTATAGTGCCTAAAGCTAAACAGCACACATCACCCAGTAACACACCATTTACCTGTGCCCACACTGGAGGGCAGTGGACACCCCGCCACCACGGCGACATGACATACCACATCCAGGCGAATGTTGCATGGTCACCAATGCAACATTTTCCACCCGAGTCAGATATGGCCATCACCTCCTCGGATGCCATACCTACCCTCAGGAATGGGTGCAGACTTAGCCCACCGTCGTGAGTGCTACACCGAGACTCAGGACCACAGTCCTGGCCAAATCTCAAAAGGGGTCCAATAGTTGTGCCTGACCCATAAGTCATCTCAACCCACAAGTGTTTGGGTAGTCATTCTCAAATACAAGTTCACAGCATCTCAGCAAATATACTTCAATTACATCTCAACAAAGACAGCTCAAACGCAAGTGTAACTCAGTAATGCAACTCAGGCATACATCTCAACTCAGTACAAAGTAACTCAAAGAGCACAACTCAAATATATCAATGCAACTCAGATATATCAATGTAAATCAACAGTGCATTCGACTATATCTTGCAACAAAGATTCACTAACATTTACAGTTTACAGTTCTACCAACATAGGTGTTTTTGAGCTGTTTTGGCAAATTTTAAGACAAATTCAACCATGCTTATTACCCAAATCACTCTATTTTTCACACAAGGGACTTCTGGCTAAACGGGGCAGCCAAAAGAAGCAAAATGAAGGGTGCACGTCATATGGGCCATATGGCGTGCAGGGGTATTTTTGCCTCCCTACATTCTACACACCTTAGGGATGTCCGGGGTAAATTTCCAGGGCAATTGGACCTGCACGCCAATTGGGGATATGGCGTGTAAATTGGCGTGCAGCCATATTTTTGCACAGTTTTCTTTGTTTCGTTATTCTAAAGACTTCTCTTTAAAGGACCCACCTCCAATTCCGGTTAGTTTGTAAATTATTAGGCTCTAAACCTAGGATACAAGGCCTATTTTCAATTCCAGCCTCTACACTCATGTTTAACCACCCATCTAAACATACTCAGGCCATCCAAATCAATTTTCCCTTAGATATCTATTGAAAATCTCACAATAAACCAACACGCGCTTATATATATAGGTATATACTCATCATCACATCCATGACAGGTAAAATCTAGAATTTTGTGAGAGAGTTTCAAGGGTTGATCAAGAAATCCCTACCTTAAGAATTTGGGAATACAATAGATCATTGTATCCTAGCTACCTCGACGCCTCCGGTCTCCCATCGTCAGCAGGAACCTCAGATCGTCAGCCTTGGATCGTCTCCCTCCCTCTCTGGCCGTCTCTCCCTCTCTCTGGCCGTGTCTCTCTCTCCCTGATGGTTGCTAGGGTTTGCAAATGAGAAATCCCCTAATTTTTAACCCCTTTTTCTTTATATATTTTCCCACATAATCAAAACGACGTAGTTTTGATTAAGTGAATCCCTACATCAAAACGACGTAGTTTTGATTAATCTAAAGCCCAGCATCTATAAGCCCAAAGGCCAAGGTTTTCTAACCCATCTCTTAAGCTCAACAACCCAATTTATTAAGCCCAACAAATATTAAAATAAATCCCTCAAATAAATATTATTTACGATATGTGAAATTCACAAAATACCCCTCAGGGCCTCGAACTCCAACTTGAGCCCAAGTATAGTCAAAATTCTCCATTTGACTAACACCTCACTGTTCTGATGTTCATTCTCTAAGACAAGGTCTCTTACTTATGGCTAACTCCAAGAACTCCTCAAACACGGGTCCTTACACCGATGGTCCTACTAATCCCTCCACAGATGGAGATGGTAACTCAGCCTCCTCCTGAGGTGTCACATTCAAGGCAAACACCCTTCCCTGGCCCATAGCACTGGTTGGCTCACTCACTGGACGTTTCCCACCCTAGCTGCCTCCAACACCTGGCTGCTGCTGCTCCGGCCTCCCCTGTGGTTGGGACTGGCTGGATCCTGCTTGACTAGCCTACCACTATCGAGCTGGTCTCTCTGCTGGTGATTGAAAGCTGGCATCACTCATCATGCATGATGTTATACCTCTTGCTCCCCTATTATTGCTCCTGTAAACCCGGCTCAAATGGCCTTCATGTCCACAGCTCCGACAGCGGCAATCCTTTTTAGGACACTCCCTCTTAAAGTTCCGTTGCTCCCCACATCAATGACAACTGCTGGGAAGACCTCCTACTGAACCTCCGTATCTCTTGCCGCCAAAGGTAAACCTCCCTAGGTTCACTGATGGTTGACCTCTACTCCGGAAAGAACTGCTACCTCCCTCCTTGGTCTTGGGCCTCTTGGACCCCGAATCACGATCAGATCCACCTTGCAACTAACGCCCTTGATGGGCTTGTCTCCCATCATCCAGCTTTCTCTCAGCTATACGAGCAATCTCAACAACCTTAGCATAGGTCCTCGATTGCAAAATCGCCACCCTCTGCCTAAGGGCTAGCTTGAGACCCAAGCTGAACTTGTGGGCCTTTAGGTCCTCCCTTGCCACAGTCTCTGATGAGTGGATTTTATATAGACATTTATGGTATATTTGTTCTCTATTTTAGACATATTTTATATCTTTTTGTGACTCTTAGTGAGTGAATTTTTCTACTTTGGCAGAGTGTGTTTTTGTTTTTGTTTTTCTTAGTTTTTATTTCAGGCTTTGTTTAGCTGGGCTATAGAGAAGAGGGACGTTAGCCTACTCACCTTGGGCTTTCTTAAAAGGTTGTGTGGACCTACGCCAGGAGGGCAAGTTAGTAATTCCAGAAGGGCAGCTTTGTCATTTGGAGGGGGAAACAAAAAGGACAAGTAGGGTTTTCTGTCAAGGGGACGACGGTTGAAGAGAGGAGGATCCAGAGGGAGAAAACAAAGCGAAGGCTAGAGATTGTTGGAGGCTAATTCCAGGAGCACCTTTGAAGATTTCTCTATCTCTATTTTGTAATGTCTTCAAGGATGTTTTTACATTTTGAATTGATTGCTTTGAATATGATTATGGGGTAATCCCTTTTCTTAGGGGAGCAATGTAGCCCCCATTGTGTTGTATAATGATTTTGACATGGTTATGTGATGGAACAATTCTTTGATGTTTAAATTAATTTCAGAATGCAATGCTATTTAATTCATGCATGATCAGATTACCTTAGCCCTAGTCTGGGGTGGAAAATGAATTCATTTGATTCAATTGGCTAAAGCACGGACCAAGTGTTTAGGCAATTGAATGATTGATACCTTTGATTATCCCAATTCTCATGGACCAAGTGGTTTAGGGTATCTTTAATTTTCTTAGCATGGACCAAATGTAAGGAAATGGGTGTTAATCAACATTATTAAGAATCAGGAGATGGAATGTGAAAACCATATGTCAAAGTTAGAGTGCAACGTATGGGAGGTGAAATTGCTACCCTAGGAACCTCCATTATCGAATTTTCTTACCATTTCTGCTTTAAATTAAAAAACAGAAAATACAAAACAAATTAGTTGTAATTGTGTAAGAGTTGCCAGACTTAAATTATTTTTCAAGGCATAACTAGCACTTGCCTGCTTGGTGCTTATTATCTATTTGACACCGATTTACATAAATTCTGTGAGGTTCGACACACTGGAGTCTTAATTACTCCATTATTCTATGAGATTAAATAGTCAAAAAAAGACAGACATCAGTCTCGGGAGCAAATCTACTCAAGCTTCTGAACTCCCGCTTATACTCGGGCACTGTCCACGATCCCTACCTCAAGCTGCCAAATTCTTCCTTTGCCATCTCAATGACTCAGGAAAGAACTCATCATGGAAGAGTTGCAAAAACTCCTCCCACATCATGAACTGCATTGCACGGCTTCTTGCGACTTCCTGCCGCCACTCCAAGGCATTACCCTCTAGCCACCGGATGGCCAACCTCACCTTATCCTCCTCCTAGGGTAGGAGAAAGGAGAATACATGCTCAACCTGCCTCAACTAGTGCTTAGCCACCACTGGATCCATCTCTCTCTCTCGAATCTCAGTGGTTGTTCCTTTTTAAACCTGATGGATCAAGCCCAGGATTTGGATAATGCTGATAAAGCCCTATGTAATTTGATCTGTGACCTTTGTTGTTTTGTCTTAAGTCATTGCAGAAGATATGACTTTCATCCGGATCTACACTCATGTGAGCAAAGCTAAGGACTAGATATCTAATCCTGATCCGGGTTAGAATGAGTGTCGACAAACACTTGGTAAATAACCAAGTCTTTACCTCATACGGAATAAGGATCATTCATGCGGAGTAAGAACCCAGAAGCTACGGACTAAGAAATCCGCACCTAATACTTCAAATGGACTAAGTCTAAAAGATACGGAGTAAGAGTTTTGGTCTACAAAGTCGCACGGAATAAGAGAATCAACACGAAGTTAAAAAGATAAGTCTTCCACTCAACCGGACTAAAATACAGAAGACACGGAGTAAGGAATCCAAGTCTTCCATACATGCGGAGTAAGGAAGTACTTCTACGGAATAAGGAATTGAGTCTTTATTAGATGCGGAGTAGGGAAATTAGATGCGGAGTAAGGAAACTAGATACGGAGTAAGGAATCCGAACCACTCACTCATGCGGAGTAAGGATATGTTGATACGGAGTAAGCCATCTATTCCTTCAACTCATGCGGAGTAAGGAAACTAGTTGCGGAGTAAGGAAGCGCAGATGCGGAGTAAACACTCCGACCTTCTCTTTCATACGGAGTAAGGAAGCGCTTACTCGGAACAAGGATTCCATCACCAAATTGATACGAAGTAAGAAATCAGTATTACGGAGTAAGGATCCGAGCTTAATTTTAAGCACGGAGTAAGGAACCTTACACCGGATTCAAGAAGACACTACTTCGTCTTTTCTCTTCGTTATCAAAGTCATCAGCTCGCTGTTTCCTGATGTAAGACAAACTTGTTGAGAACCTAAAGCATCTTACACATGGATCATCCGGATATGTGGACACAACTTTGAATATACTTGGGAACTTACAAAGACTCTCATACGTTGCAAACCCAAGATCTTGAAGACCACATCCGCAGCAATTAATGCAGACAGATTTTCGAGTGACAGTAAATGGGCACAATATTCAGAACAACAAGTTCCGAGGTTGTCTCTTGAGGATGTCATTATAAATAGTAACACTTGTATATTTTTAAGTGTGAATTTTTGGAGAAAAATAAAAGAGTGTCAGCTAGAGAGTGCTATTGTAATCAACTGAAATTGGTGCTTATTTTGTTGTAATTATCATCAGATAATAAAGCAAAATAGTTCCACTATCTGGTTATTTTCCATATTGATTTTACATCTCATAACCAGATTGTGCTGTACCTGAGAGAGAGAAAGAGTTTTGATATTAGCCTAGAGGGCACCCCGTCTAGGCTACTAGGGACCAACAAGTGGTATCAAAGCGCGTTCTATTAGTTTTAATAGAGATCCCACTCTTTCATTCTCAACAATGGCCGAAGAAAGCAGCATGCTATTCAACACTCGCCTTAATTCAGGAGGAGCACAAGAGCCCCTTCCAAATCGAAGCAGCAGTGAAAATGTTGATCCACCTTAACCTGCTACTACCACTGCTCCACAACTATGGAGTTCTGGCTTCACTTTGACGAAGCCACCCAAATTCACACCAGAGCTTTTCTCCAGTGGAAAGCTCGCATGAGAATGTTCATGGTCTGCCATGATCATCTCATGTGGCCATGTCTTCATCAGGAGATACCCACTCCGATAACTATCGGAGAACATGGAGTCAGAAGACCAAAGACTGATGCTGAACTCACCAATGATGAAAGAGCCTGGCAGTGTGCCAACGAAAAGGCTCTGGCATATGTCACATCGTCTTTGGATTCCAAGACTTTCACGGACGTCCAGGGCTGCTTGACAGCAAAAGCTCTCTAGGATAAACTGACAATCCTCTATGAGGGAAGTCAGTCCCAAATGCAGAACGTTATCTGTACTCTCAAACAAAACTTTGAGAGTTTCAATCATAAATCAGGCGAATCACTCGAGAGCATCTATCGGAGATTCGGAAAGCTTATCTTGGAGCTGAAAACTATCAATGAGCATTATTCTCAATCTCAGATCAATGACAAGTTCTTTCGCTCCTTGCCGGATCGCTATTACTCCAAACAACTCCAGATGCAATCGAACAAAAACTGGCAGTATGTTCCCCTGGAAGAACTATATGGAGAGCTGCGGACTCACGAAGTCAGGTTTAAGTACTCTGACCGGGATGAGAAAATAGCTCAGAAAGAAAAGGGGGTAGCTCTCAAAGCTACAGAATGTTTAAACATACTAAGGAATGATGATACAGATGCGTCCGAGAATTCTGATTCTAACGAGGAGGAGGAGATAGCTCTTCTTGTCAAATCCTTTGAGCGATTCCTACGGAAAAGCAGAAAAGGATTCAGGAGACGCTTCTCATCATCTTTCCAAAGGAAGGAGCGACCGGAGTCCAGTTCCCAGGAATGCTACAACTGTGGGAAAACTAGTCACTGGGCCAAGGACTGCAGATCCAAATCTAAAGTAGCCAAGAAAAGTGACATGGTAACTCCTCGCCGCTCCATCTCAGACAATAGAGATAATAACAAGAACAAGAGGAAGGTGTTCATCACAAAATACGTCAGTGGCTCAAAAGAAGAGGAGGAATCCTTGGATGATGAGCCAACTCCCAAGCCGAACGTCTTCCTCATGGCAAATTCTGAGGTACCTTCCATCTCTGAGCTCATGAGTAGATTAGAATCTCTTATTACTGAACGTGATCATGAAAAGAATGAGAGACTAATAATTACTCAAATGTACAAAGATATGGAAAGTCAGAATAAACGTCTTGAATTCACTATTACAAGACTTGAAAAAGACGTAGCTAACTTTAGAGGAAAAGAGGCATGGTATCATGATCTAAGAGCTGAAAATCATCTGCTAAATACCAACCTATCAGGCCTAAAAGTTATTGTGAAAAGACTCGAGAATGAACATGAACAGGAAAAGGAAATAAATTGTAAGTGGCTAAAATCCGGGGAAATAGCCTCTACATTTAGGACTGATCCGGATAACGTTCGAGTCAAGCCTGGCCTAGGCTCCGAACCATCGACTTCCATTGCTCAAGCTACTAAGTGTCCTCTGGACTTCACTCCAAAACTAACCAACTTATATCCTATTAGTACGTCTAAACCGTTGGATGGTTTCATTTCAGGTGGCACTATAGTTTATGACTGTGGAAGTGAGGCTGTTACTGCACTTCCCGAAGCAATAGCACCCGAACTTAATGATGAAGGGAAGGTTGCTGTAGTTCTAGCCAAAACTGTAGCACCCAAAAAGAAAGGAAAGGCTAAGGCTGACAAATCTAGGGCCAAGAGCACGTCACCCAAACGCAATGGACTAGGCCATAGGGAACAGGGTAGAAAGTCTGTAAAATCTAATAAACCTGTATCCCCTGTTTGTACTCCGCATTATAGTGTTTGTTCCATTTGTAGGGAAATAGGTCATTATCACTATGAATGTAGGAGCTTATCGGATAACTGGCTTTGTAATCAAGTTCATACCAATAAAGATCAGTTCAATAAAAAGGGTTCTTTGAGCAAAACAAAATCTAAATCTCAAAGGAGTGTCTCTCCAAAGAAAACCCAAGTAAAAGAAACAGCTGAAACTAACAAATTACAGTCAACTTGGAAAGCTAAAAGTCTTAGCAAAGTTAAATCTGGAACTGTTGACACTACTACTATTCTTTCTAACCGCCCAAAACAAGTTTGGGCACCAAAAGTGTAAACTGTTGTCTTTCAGGATCATCTCTGGAATGTATTGCCGGATCACTTGAAGTTAAAGATCAATCAAAGGAAGTGGATCCTCGATAGTGGATGCTCCAGACATATGACGGGTGATCAGACTCTGCTCGTTGAAGTTAATGACAAACGAGGTCCATCCGTCTCATACGGTGGCAACAACAAAGGTAAGATTGTCGGGTATGGCACTTTAACCAACGGTTGTGTATCTATCACTAGAGTTGCACTAGTTGAAGGTTTGAAGCATAATTTGCTAAGTGTCAGTAATTTATGTGACAAAGGATTTACTGTTTCCTTCATGTCCAACACCTGTATAGTAAGAGAAAAATTATCCGGAGATGTTAAGTTATCCGGATCAAGAGATGGGGACATATACTCAGTGGTCTTAAGAAATAATTTTTCTGACCCTGTATGCTTCCTCACTACAGCTTTAGATGAAGATAGTTGGCTATGGCACAAACGATGCGCACATTTAAACTTTAAGATCTTGTCTAAGTTA
Source organism: Taxillus chinensis (assembly GCA_023512835.1). Classification (NCBI taxonomy): domain Eukaryota; kingdom Viridiplantae; phylum Streptophyta; class Magnoliopsida; order Santalales; family Loranthaceae; genus Taxillus; species Taxillus chinensis. Next base: position 53,904,753 of record CM042090.1, on the reverse strand, counting down.
GCGTCACTTGATCTTGTCACTGGTCTACCTAAACACAAATACTCCAGAGACACTCTCTGTCGAGAATGCCAACTTGGCAAATAGACCAAACATAGCTTTAAGAGCAAATCAGTTAATTTAATAACTGCTCCTCTACAACTTCTTCATATGGACCTCTGTGGTCCCATTTCTGTTCCTTCACTAGCTAGTGCGAGATATACCCTTGTGGTTATCGATGATTTCACTAGGGACACATGGGTGATGTTCCTGAAATCTAAGGATCAAACCTTTGAGCATCTTGTAAATCTTTTCAATTGGATAAGCAATTCACAAGGATTGAGCATAAAATGCATCAGGAGTGATCATGGTACAGAATTTGATTTCTCAGATATGAGATCATATTGTTCTGAACAGGGCATTTAGCATGACTTCTCTGCGCCCAGAACTCCACAACAAAATGGGGTAGATGAGCATAAGAATAGCACTTTAGTCGAGGCTGGCAGATCTATGTTAGCAGGTACAAAGCTTCCTCTTAGTCTATGGGCTGAAGCTGTGTCCACTGCCTGCTATGTTCAGAACAGAACTCTAATAAATAAATCTACCATGAAAACACCCTATGAGATGTGGAGCGGATGAAAGCCTTCAATTTCACATTTCAGAGCTTTTGGGTGTACTTGCTATATATTGAACAACAGCAAAGAACCCCGGAATAAATTTGAACCAAAATCTGATGATGGGATTTTTGTCGGGTACTCATTACATAGCATGGCTTATCGGGTCATCAATAGAAAACTTTTTAAAGTTGAAAAATCTATCCATGTGACCTTTGATGAAACTAATCTTGATTGGTCAAAAGTTGCTTCTTCAAGTACTAATGTACAGGTTCAGGACAATAACATCGACTATTCAAAGTTTATGAATGCTCCTGTTACACATACTGACCAACCACGAGGCACCAGCGAAGTACAAAGAAATGATATGGACGATGCTATGGATGAATCGGACTCAGGACTACCATTAAACTCCAGACATGCTCCTATGGATATTCAAAATTTCGGAGTACCTTCAAGTCCGTCCGGACCAGTTAACACTGAAAGCAACAGTGTTGATTCCACCGTACCTGCTAACACGGAAACATCTGGTCCGGAAGAAGCTTAACTAGCAGATATACCTGAACCACCTAATCTGACAGAGCTTCAAGTTATTCAAGATCAACCATCACGTGCACAGAATTACAGGTGGACTCGAAACCATCCCTTAGATCAAGTGATTGATGATCCTACTGTTGGTGTAAGAACAAGAGTAGCCACCTCCAACATTTGTCTTTACTCATGTTTCCTATCTTAAATAGAACCAAAGGTGGTAAATGAAGCTCTTCAGGATTCGAACTGGATAGAAGCCATGCAAGAAGAGCTGAATCAATTTAAGAGAAATGATGTGTGGACTCTAGTACCAAGGCCTAAGTCTCAGCAAGTCATTGGAGTTAAATGGGTGTTCCGGAACAAGCTTGATACAAATGGAATAGTAATCCGGAACAAAGCCAGATTGGTAGGCAAAGGACATCGTCAAGAAGAAGGAATAGACTATGACGAGACCTTTGCTCCGGTAGTAAGACTTGAGACAATCAGAATGTTTCTGCCATATGCTTCATATGAAAACTTCATAATTTACCAAATGGACGTCAAAAGCGCATTTCTGAATGGAGATCTTCAAGAGGAGGTGTACGTTGAACAACCTCCCGGTTTCATAGAACCCAAGGCTGGACATCTGGTCTATAAGCTATGGAAAGCCTTGTATGGGTTGAAGCAAGCTCCAAGAGCCTGGTACGACACATTGTCAGAATTCCTACTTGCTCACAACTTCGAGAAAGGGAAGATAGACACCACTTTATTTCTACGAAAAGAGAAAGGACATACTCTAATCGTACAGATATATGTGGATGATATCATTTTCGGATCAACAAATCCGAAACTCTATAAAGAGTTTGCAAAGTTGATGACTGGTAAGTTTGAGATGAGCATGATGGGAGAACTGTCCTACTTCCTTGGAATAGAAGTTAAACAATTGAAGGAAGGGATCTTCATTAATCAAGCTAAGTATACACATGATCTTATTAAGAAGTTTGGTATGGAAGGTTCATCTCCCGTCAAGACTCCGATGCCAGTCAGTGCCAAATTAGATCCCGATGTGGACAACAACTTAGTAAATGTGACTGAATATCGAGGGATGATAGGATCCTTGCTGTATCTTATAGCAAGTCGCCCGGACATTATGTTTGCAACTTGCATCTGTGCACGATATCAGGCGAATCCCAAGGAGTCACATATGTTTCATGTTAAACGGATATCAAGGTATCTCAAAGGAACGATGAATTTGGGACTCTGGTACCCAAAGGAGTCAAACTTCACCTTATTCGGATACTCTGACGCTGATTTTGCTGGGTGTCGCATCAACAGGAAAAGCACAAGCGGTACGTGTCAGTTTCTAGGAAACAGATTAATTTCATGGTTCAGTAAGAAGCAGAATTCCGTATCAACCTCAACTGCTGAGGCGGAATATATAGCTGCTGGGAGTTGCTGCACACAGCTGCTCTGGATGCAAAATCAACTCACTGACTACAGTTTCAACATGATATCTATTCCACTCTACTGCGACAACACCAGTGCAATTGCTATCAGCAACAATCCTGTCATGCACCCAAAGATGAAGCACATTGAGGTAAGGTATCACTTCACTCACGACCATGTTCTCAAAAAGCACATATCACTGGAACATGTTGCTACTAAAGATCAACTAGCAAACATACTTACAAAGCCCCTACCTGATGCAAGGTTTTCTGAATTGCTCTTCCGATTAGGTATACTTTACTTTTCTGCATAGCTTCACTTAAATCACTCAATAGTATATCTTCTCTCAGAACTTGCATTGTGCTTCTATCGAAAGTAGAGAACACATACTAAACTTCATGTTAATCATACTTACTGCCTCATAAGCCTATGCTCAGATATAATTATCTAACGTCATATTGGAAGGATGCTTGCGTTCCCCGACTGAAGTCGTTTAAGCTAACATAATTAAAATGGATATGATTAACTTCTTTAGGATTTCATGATTCTAATCTCCACTCATCACCACATGACGAATGCTGTTTCATATTGATTGCTCTATTAACTTGTACGATTGAAGAAATGAAATGGGTTAGCACAGAATGCTTGGTGATGGTACTCACAATCGCAGTCTGATTAGCTCCTGAAGTGTAGTTTCCCAATGGATAGACAGCGATGTTTCAAGATCTAAATGTTTAACAGGTAATGTCATTGAGAGGATCGCATGATCTACGGGGATAAAATGCTTCATTCATTATCCAAGTAATACCCCCCCCCCCCCCCCCCCCCCGTATATGTCTTAGTCTCATGACCTCTCTCCTGGTTGTTTATCTGAGGGGGAGTCTGTCACAGAGAGGATCGCATGATCTAAAGGGGAGCAATCTTTGGAAAAATCTCCTAATATGTCTCGGATGCTCCTTCCTCTAAACTATCACTTCCGGATCTACCTGGACATGCATTGTTGAATCAGATATGTGGCATGCAGGGATGATTTTCTTTCTTCAACCGTACATTTTAATCGGATAATCATTTGCTTGCTTTCGACGTGTGTTCATTCCTACCGTCTCACTCATGAATCCTAAGTTGGACAAATCATATGTTTTTTAATTATCTTCGCTGCGTTGTTCAGCGGGACGATTTCACTATGTTGACCAATATGAACTTGTGTGTGTATTATCTGACATATGTCTTGATTCAGTAACAATGATCACTCTCTTGTTTGAATGTGTCTTCTACATTCCCTTTTTAATGCACTAAGTTCTGTTTCTCATTAGTTCGGATTTAGATGCGCACCTCTGATTATATTCTCATATCCATACTAATTTCTCCCTGTTAAGCTTGTGTTCTTTTAGCTTATTTTCGTGAAGCTACAGGCCCAGATTCTCTTTGCACCTTTATCGATACATCTTGTCTACAGTCTCGGATTTGAAGTGTTGTGGTACTTCTCTTCTCTTCGACTTCAAGACAGCAAAGGAATCTACTTCGCTATTACCGCACTCTATTTCTCCAGATACGGTCTACTTCTCATCCGGATGATCTTCTCTCGGAAATTATTTACTCCGGATGATTGTTGGTTCATCCCTCCGGACTCTTGGAACTCTCAAATCGCGATAAATCATGACTTATTATAAATCGCGTGCTTTTGAGGAGGAATAATGATGGTACATTAAATGCATGTCTCGGGATGCACACACTTCCCAAAGAAGGCAAACAGCTGTTATCACTCCCTGCTCATGCCGTCTCCACGTCATCTCTATATCCGGAGGCGCGCCGCTATCAAGACTAATGACATCAGCCTGTCACGCGGGTCACTGTTACACCTGCTTAATCCCTAGACCCGCTGACAATCCCGAACTCGGTCCTATAAAACCTGGACATTCCTGCGCAGCACGAGTTTTACATTTTCAAATCCCTAAACCCCTTGTTGCTCCTTCAATCCCCAAGACTTCACCTCCTTCTCTCAATCTTTCCCTACATGGCACCCAAAACTTCTCTTTCCGGTGTTAACCCCGGCCATCTGGTTGATTGGCGTGCAATCTCTGATCCTCTAGCTTGGTTTGTGGACCTTCACCCACTTCTAAAAGCATCTCACATCCTAAACCTAGTATCCAATCCTGTTGACCTTCTCATTGAAGACATCTGTGAGTTCTATCAACGGATCTGCTGCACCACCGACTCCATTATCTCCTACGTTCGCGGTGAATCTATCTTGATCACCCCTGCCGTTCTCCGTGCCGCCCTCAACCTACCTCCCGGCAATCCTCAGCGCCCGGATGCTAAGACCATGGCTACCTCCATGGGTTGCTCCTACAAGGGGAAGGAGTACAAGATAAAGCCTTTCCGAGGTCGCTACCATTGTCTGGCGACCATCCTGAGTCGATGCTTTCTGGCTCGTACCACTTCTCTGGGCTCCGTCCCGTACGACCTTCTATTGGCTATGTACAGCGTCCTTGAGCGACTCCTGATGGACTGGGGGACCTTCTTGTTCCGACTGATGAAGAACGGTCCAAAGAATCACTCTTTCGGTCGGATACTCAGCACTATCTTCAGGCATCTCCATCCGAACCATTTTGCCCGCTATGATGCCATTCCTTTCCCTCATGCCTATTATCTTCGCTACCTTACGCCTGATGGGAACATGACAGCTCGCCGTCCCTCGGCTGCACTCCGCCTTCTTCCCGCCTCGAAACAACAAGGCAGCTCGGTTGGTGACCCCTCCGAAAGCCATGCCCCCAAAGTCAGCTCCACTCACCAGTCCTCTCGGATTCGATCCGTTGCTGCTCCTTCCATCTCTCGAGCCTCGCAACACAGCGTCCGTGCCGATTCGTCTGAGGTTGCGGGACCATCTCAGCCCAGTTTACCTAAGGCTGTTTCCCCCATACCATCTACTGCGGATGTCCCCACTCCCTCCACTTCCACTGTTGCTGCCGCAGTTGACACTGCCGTTGCCACCGCCATTGCTGATGTCTCGGAATCTCTTCCGGAAGCTCCCTTACCTCCTCTACCTCAACCCCAAGACTACCTAGACCATCTCTCCACTGAAACCCTGATGGGCCTCTGGCTTCGTTTTAGCCTCGCATGCACAGCCTCCGTCGCCGATGATGACCTCAAAGTGTTTTACGCCAAACACACCCGCACCCCAGAGGATATGATTGTATGGAATCTAGATCATGGCTTTCTTACGCCTGCCCACATTCCGGAGGTTCCCTTTGCTGTCTCCTCCAGGCCAGCCCATGACGCACGAGTTCCCTCTCCTACTAAGGCTCGGTCTGCCTCTCCTGCAGATGCCATCCCCGTTGTTGACCTGTCTAGTCATAGTGGCTCTACTGCTCTAGATGCTTCTGATGCTCCGGATGCCCCCTTTGCTGCTACTGCTAACGACTACTCCACTCCTGCGGACTCCTCTGCCCAGCGTACCCCTGCACCTGTTCCTCCCGGGGAGTCCTCCAAAGCTCCAGAGTTGGCGCTTGGCCGTGCCTCTTTTGGGACGGTTCACTCCGACGCTGTGCTATCTGCTCAGCTGGACCGTCACGCCCAAGCTCAAACCGCCCAAATTTCTGCCATCACCGCTAAGGTTGATGCTCTTGGTGCCCAACCCCTCTCTGCCTTAACCGACTCCTCCACCTCCATCGAGCAAAAGATGGACCTTGTAGCCTCATCCGTCCATTCCCTGTCCACCTCTTTTGCGGACTTGGCTCACACACGATGGCTCGTCCTCCTCCCGTCCCTCGTCGATCTGCCCAACCAGGGGAGAAAGTGTCATCTGATCCTCCTGCACCCTCCTCCTCTCGTGCTGACAAAAAGCGGTCTGCATCCTCACTACTTCTGGGAGTTACCATCCCCAAACGCAACCGCTTCTCTCAGCCCAGCTCCTCTAGAACAGCTCCTCCTTCGACCACTCCAGCTGTAGCGGCTGACACCTTCCTTCCATCGTACGCGGATCTTGATCCCCTTTGTCACGCCCCCGAATTCCAGGGAACCCGGAACCGAGTACATGACTTCCCCTTGCCCGCACCCGATAGGTCAAGGGGTTGGTGACTAGCACCAATGGAGACTACACAACGGGTGCTGTCTCAAATATGCAACCCTATACAGTCATACATCAAGGGTAATCCTATACTTTCCCATATATCATCATACATACAATGAGTCAAACAGTCATACAGATATCACATCATACAATATGCACTGCTAGCACAAACAAACATCAAAGGCACAACCGACTTGTAAAGTCTCACCACACGACCCGTAGGTTTTTTTGATACCATGCATATAGCATCGTGTCCCCCATCAGGGTACACCACACGACCCATAGGTCCACAACTATGCATATAGCATCGTGTCAACCCTCAGGGTACACCACAATCAAGTCCTGGCTCTCACAGCCACGTGCCATCCTGGCACCACATACAAGCACATCACACACAAAGACAATCTAGTGCCCTATATGCTCACAATCATACCACTAGCAATGCACCCTATCCCCATGTATGCTCCTAAGATGATCTAACTGACACCAAAATAACCTAGAATACATGTAAGGACTGCGTTGATCAGGTGCCCTCCCTACAGTTTTCCAAGTCACATGGAATCAATTAACCACCCCTCACTAACCTAGGTCCATTAGACCATGCTCTGATACCAACTTGTCACGCCCCCGAATTCTATGGAACCCGGAACCGGGTACATGACTTCCCCTTGCCCGCACTCGATAGGTCAACGGGTTGGTGACTAGCACCAATGGAGACTACACCGCGGGTGCCGTCTCAAATATACAACCCTGTACAGTCATATATCAAGGGTAATCCTATACTTTCCCATATATCATCATACATACAATGAGTCAAACAGTCATATAGACATCACATCATAAAGTATGCAAATACAACTGTCCACGGACCCATGTCCGGGATATCACATAAAACACTACAGAATATAAATGTATCGTACATCAGAGTAGTGGGCGTCCTCCTGGAAGAAAGTCCTCCACTAGTCTCGGGTCACACCTGAAAAGGGTAAACAACAAGTAGGGGTGAGCGACAAGCTCAGTAGGTGACCCCAAAACTCCACATCATGCAACACATATAAGTCTATACTATATGCTCAGTGTATTCATGCACCGTGTAGTGTGCACAATCATCAGGACTCAGCCTGCAAACAAACATTAGGACTCGGCCTGCCCATACAGGACAACTTGTCCACGATCCTCCATGGGATCCCAGCTCAGGGCACTCAGCCCTAGCTCCACGAGCCCAATGGCTCAACTCAGGCCTTAGCCTGTCCACAGCGCAATATGCCCGGCCACACGGGTGGCAAACTGACCTAGTCCTCGGGAAACACGTCTGGGAACTGATCTACAATGGGTGGCAAAACAGCCTTCCCCTCTCTCCTCCTGTCAACCAACGTCAAGCTGGCTAACTGGTGGGTCACGTCACCCCACCCATGCCTCAAAGGTCCCAACCTGCATGCCTCCTCGGTCCACTCACCCACAAAGACACCCCGAGTGCCCTCTAGTGTGAGGAACGTCACACGCCATCGAAAACAATCAATCTTGGCCTCCACGGAGACCAACCAATCCATACCCAGGATAACATCAAAATCATCTAACTCCATGACATACAAATCACACATGAAGTTAACGCCCCCAAATGTTACCTGACAAGCACGACAGATACTCTCAAGTATCACAATTCCACCCAAAGGTGAAGCAACCATCAGAGACTGACTAACTGTCTCCTGGTCTAACTAAAATCCAAACACCGTAGCATACGAAATAAAAGAATGGGTAGCACCAGTATCAATCAAAACTGAACAAATAGTATGAGAAATGATGATGGTACCTCTCACCACTGAAGGTCCTACTCCTGCCACGTCCACTGGTGGAACCTCTGCCTCTCTGCTGGTAAGGGCAAAAGTCCTCCCTCGTGGTCCACTATCACTAGCCTGGCCCATTGGGGCCTTGCCTCATTGATCAACATGACCCTGTGCCTCCCGCTGAGGCTACTGCACCGTAGGTCGCGTCTACATGCTCTGTGCCGGCGGCACTGACCTCTGAGATGGAGCCCCACTCCTCTGTCCTTGTTCTCTCGGACGAGGGCCTACACTGCTGGTCAAGCTAAGGGTAATACATTCCCTAGCTCCATGTCCCACCTTCCCGCATCGGAAGCAAGTCATCCTTTTCCTCGGGCAGTCTCTCGATACATGCCCAGTCAAACCACAACTCCAACAAGCCCCTGGCCTCCTGCTGGCTGAACTCTCACGGGGTCCCACCGCCTGGCTGGAAACCCTCTGCACCTGTCTCCTCTCAGGCTGAGAAGCACTGCTCTCCCCCACTCTGTCTCTTCTTGCCCGAACCTGCCGAACCGCCCGGCCTCTGGGCTCTCGCCTGATCCTGACCTCGCTCAATAATGAGCGCCTTGTTGACTGCCTCCCAGTAGCTGGTCAACTGCATCGGTTCCAGCTATCTTTTCACAGATGGCCTCAAGCCCTGAATAAAATCCTGCGTCTTACGAGCTTCCTTTTCCCAAGCCTCAAGAGCAAAACCGCCCTAAATTTGTGAAGGCTTACACATACTCACCCACCGTCTGGCCACCCTGCTGAAGCTCATAATACTCTCTCCGTCAGGCATACTATACCGAGCTGGGAAAATACTCCCCAAAGAAACACTCAATAAACTCTCTCCAACTCATCTGACTGCCATGGACAGCTCTAGTGGATTCCCACCACCTGTGTGGGATGCCCAACAGATAGTGCGTCACCACGCGCACCCGCTCCACATCTAGCACCCCAATTATCTCAAAGATGTCCTCTGTCCATCTAATCCAGTCCTCGCCTACCTCTGGCCCCGAACCATCCTCAAAAGTCCTAGGTGCGTGCTTCAAAAACTGTGCAACCTAGTCCATCCCTCGTCGTGCTGGCTCTATCACGACCTCCTGCTGGTGCACATCCTGCACCACCCTCGCCTCCTGCTGCTAAGGCTGTGGTGGCTGCTGAGCACCTCTCTAGCCATATCCCTCATCGAACCCTGCATACCCTACATGGCCTCCTACAACTGAATCAACACCTGAGCCAAATCAGGTCCCACAACGAGAGCTGACGATCTCTGCTACGGGCTCTGCTGCCCCTGGTGCCCCGACTCTATCGTGGGCTCCTCTGCCGGGCCTTGGCCTCGGATGAAACCCTCCTCGGTGGTGCCATCACACTGGCCACAACAACAAATAACAAACGATCAATACTAGCACTGCTAGCACAAACAGCCATCAAAGGCACAACCGACTTGTAGAGTCTCACCACACGACCCGTAGGTTTTTTTGATACCATGCATATAGCATCGTGTCCCCCATTAGGGTACACCACACGACCCGTAGGTCCACAACTATGCATATAGCATCGTGTCAACCCTCAGGGTACACCACAATCAAGTCCTGGCTCTCACGGCCACATGCCATCCTGGCACCACATACAAGCACATCACACACAAAAACAATCTAGTGCCCTATATGCACACAATCATACCACTAGCAATGCACCCTATCCCCATGTATGCTCCTAGGATGATCTAACTGACACCAAAATAACCTAGAATACATGTAAGGACTGCGTTGATCAGGCGCCCTCCCTACAGTTTTCCAAGTCACATGGAATCAATTAACCACCCCTCACTAACCTAGGTCCATTAGACCATGCTCTGATACCAACTTGTCACGCCCCCGAATTCCATGGAACCCGGAACCGGGTACATGACTTCCCCTTGCCCGCACTCGATAGGTCAAGGGGTTGGTGACTAGCACCAATGGAGACTACACCGCGGCTGCTGTCTCAAATATGCAACCCTGTACAGTCATACATCAAGGGTAATCCTATACTTTCCCATATATTATCACACATACAATGAGTCAAACAGTCATACAGACATCACATCATACAGTATGCAAATACAACTGTCCACGGACCCATGTCCGGGATATCACATAAAACACTACAGAATATAAATGTATCATACATCAGAGTAGTGGGCGTCCTCCTGGAGGAAAGTCCTCCACTAGTCTCGGGTCACACTTGAAAAGGGTAAACAACAAGTAGGGGTGAGCGACAAGCTCAGTAGGTGACCCCAAAACTCCACATCATGCAACACATATAAGTCTATACTATATGCTCAGTGTACTCATGCACCGTGTAGTGTGCACAATCATCAGGACTCAGCCTGCCCCATACAGGACAACTTGTCCACGATCCTCCATGGGATCCCAGCTCAGGGCACTCTGCCCTAGCTCCACGAGCTCAACAGCTCAACTCAGGCCTTAGCCTGTCCACAACACAATATGCCCGGCCACAGTCGCCACACAGGCCTGCCATTGGTGCATATGCCTGCCACGTCAACCACATAGCACCATCAGTGCATCATGGTGAGAACCCAAACAAGTCACGGATTTCATGCCCCAATACCTCACACTATCACACTAACATGAGTATGACATGTCATTCTCAACATTCCCTTTAAAACTGTAGCCAGTCTTAACAAGTAAATCCTCAATCCTTGATTTATGAAGGAAGTACCCATAGCAGCTATTTTCTTGAAATCAAAAGTCCCGGCATTGGGTTCTTATATCATAAATAAGATAATCTGATTTTTGGGGATTTTTCTGAGATGTCTAACCCCACCTTCCAAAAATTCACCACTACGAACTTTTGGATTTTTCCGAGATTTTACACTGACGAACAGGTATTTCGTGAGCGAAACCCAAGTAAGGGTTAAGCTACTGTCGTTTAAATCCCTTCTCAAAATATTAATTCCCTTAACTAATGCTAAATAGAATAGCGACAAGAAAGGGGTCGATCTCACAGAGATTACCAAGTTATCTAGCTTTAACTCAAATCACCAAATTACTCTTGCTTAAAACAATGTCTTGACAAGAACGAATTCTTTTTATAACTAAAGATCTAATTTTTATGTGGTTTTCTGAATAAACAAAGAAAGCAAATTGATTTTAGGATTAAGATTCAAGGATTAAACGCATCTAGGGTCACAATTTCACCTCCCTATGTTATCTCTACTGGTTCATGGTATTAGGGTTGTCTGACTGAAAACATGTTAAACATAAGCCAAGGACAACAAATGGTCATTGAGGTCCTTTTAAGAGTTGTATGCCAAAATGGTCATCTAAACACACAAACATGCAAAGCCAATAAATCATACTTGCAAAAGGATAATGATCACACCTATTACAAATAAGTTATGAATCTCAATCCGCCCTAGACTAGGGCTAAGAATTCCAAGGTGTACATCCAAAGATAGAAATCAAGAATAGATTCATAAAACATGCAAAACTCAATCATCCAAACCCAATATTCATAAACACAGCAAAACAACAAGGGGGCTACATTGCTCCCCTAGATTATAAGAACTACTCACGCATGATTACAAGCAAAACCATAGCAGTAAAGCTAAACATCTTCTTCTAATCCACGCACGCAACAAAGCTTCAAATCCAAGCTCCAAAATCCGCGACGGCTGCGACGGCTGCCATGGTTGCTCTCCTAGGTCAAGGAGCAACCTCCAAGTCGTGGAGCCTCTCTCTCTCTAAAAACGTGTAGGGAGGTCAAGGATGGGTTGCATGGGGCGTGGAGGCTTTATTTATAGAGGTTTGATGGGCTTTGAGGTGTGTACCCTAGCCCATTTATCAAAACGACGTAGTTTTGATAAGTAACACTCGAAACTTTAAAATCTTTATCTTCCATCCACAATTTGGACATGGGCCTTCAGGAACAAATGATCAGCATGGAAAAACGATAGGATCAGTCCAAAAATATCTCTGCACGTCAATTTGCACGTGATATGGTGAATTCACGTGCAACTCCAAATCAGCTCAAACTTCTCCCCAAGCTTCCTTGCATCCTGTAGAGGCCTGAGAGGCAAAAAATAGGCTTGCACGTGAAATGAGTGAATTCACGTGCAGCTCCAAATGCTCTGAACTTTCTGTGGTAGGTAGAGGACATCATTCTAAGCAACTTTTGTTCTTGCACGCCAATTGTTTGAGGCCACCTACTATGTCAAAAGTGAGCTCCAAAATATGTCAAAACAGCTTAAAAACGCATGGATTTGCAAATAGCATCTTCCTAGGGGTTAGAGCAAATATATATGATATATGAAGCAATAAGGCTCTAATCATGCTCTTAAACATCCTAAATAAACACTAGAATAACGGCATAAAATGCACGTTATCAAATACACCACACTTGAATCACTGCTTGTCCTCAAGCAAAAACATACAAGCATGCAAAAATAAAATAAACACGCAGTTAAACGGAAGAAAAATAAAATAACAATCAAGGAGAATCATGGTTTCCTAAGTATGCAACTCTATCATGATGAAATGGGAATTTAAGCATCAAAATGAGTCATAACTTAGTTAATTCATGTCCATATCCCTAGTCCAACAACCATGCACTATCACCACTTAAATTTCAGATATGAGCAAGCAATCCATGATAAAATAGCACCTAGTTTCCCTTTAAGTTCTTACCAAGGATAAGCAGCCTCACTCAAATATAATAATTCTCAAGCTCAATACCTATCAATGAACAATGGATGGAAAACTCTATCTCTACACTCGCCATCAGCTATTGATTAAGTACTTGCCAAACAATCATGAGAGTTCCCTATTGTGCTCGTCAAAGAAAACACACTCTCTATTCTACTTTATTTGAACTCACACGCTAGTCTAAACTCAATAAACTCACACTCTATTCTAATAACTGATAAAACAAAATCATGAGCTAAGGGTTGAGCTCAACACTCTCAAATAAACAAAACTCAGCCAATGTGGCTACAAATCTAAACAATCACACATAAACATCAAGCCATCGCGGCTTTTATTCTAAATCTTTCTTTTTCTTTTTTTTCTTTTTTTTTTAAATAATAACCTTACAAGGTTGCATTTTATGCTCTCCCTTGATGGATTATTCTCTCTCTTTTTTTTACTCACATAACACATAAATAAGACTGATTTTTCTAATGCATACCCCTTGCCATTTTGCTACATAAGGAGAGACAAAAATTCATTGATGTCTCACATCCCATTTCCCAATTAAGTGATGGCTTTTTCACATTCTATATCACAGCCTTTTATATTTACAACACAACAAACTAAAATTAGGATACATAGGAAGTCAAAGTGACTTAAAGGTCTTGCATCCTAACTAAACACCAAACACTGAGCATTAATAAGTAATCACATGCTTACTTTACTCCTACCATTAAATAACCAATGTTGAATGCAAGAAGAGTAGCAATTATTACCCATACCCTAAAATGGCACTCAAAGGCTAAAGAAGCTGTTCTCATTTTTCATTTCTTTTTCACTCAACTTTAAGGGTTACTTAGGTCTATTATAGCATGTCGTGCTCAACTAATATTCAAAACTCAGCTCAAAAAACATGGTGATATCATTCAAAAGATAAAGACATGATTAAACCAATTCAGAGCACATTTTAACTACTTTAACACCCTTATCACAACATGATACTAATGTAGCCCAAAAAGTAAAATTTGTAGGCCAAAATTGCATACTTAATATCCATGTCTCCACAAGCAAATCATTCAAGCAAACAACTCAAACAATCATGCAACTAAAAACATTTTTTTTTGTATAATTATAAATAAAACATGAAATCACAACATAAAAGACAAGCAAGTGGCTCAAGTCACTCCCCATACACCACACTTAAAATATGTTATGTCCTCATGGCATAAAATAGGGAGTAAGAAAAACACTAACCCCTGGTTTGGCACACTATAGTAGATGACATTGGCCACCATTCGTCGCACCTGAGCCACAAAGTCAACCGACGTCTCACTGCGCACTTCCCAAGTTTCCTTCCCTTGCAGAATAGCCATCATGTAGTAGCAAGTAAAGATCCCACAGCTGAATTGGTCAGGCTATTGGGGAATTTCCATTTCGTTGCAGTGAATAAGAGGTAGCTTGTCGGCCAATAAGCCTTCTTTGATCATCGCCGCTTTGATTCGTTTGATGAACCCATGCACTAACTGTCTTTTTCGTCTGGCAAACCCTTCGCCTTGGCTTGGGTCATATAGCATGGCATGTCCTATATCCAGATTCAAACAGACCAATACATAGTGGCGGTCAATGTGCACCGGAATCAGCACCTCATGCATACCATGCCAAGGGCGGTGCCCTTCATTCTCACCATTGATGCGTTGGCGCCACACCTCTTCGGACAAGGGTTGATTGAATATTTCGCACAGCATGATGGAAGTGAACTGAGCTAAGGGGTAGTTATGAGGCTTAGCCTCCACTACATAACGCATGGTCCTGCAAAAGAGGTCTATCTCGTCGCAGTAGAGATATTCATTCTCTGAGATCCTCTTTAGGCTAAAAGGGGTGAAGATATCATTATCCCGTATAAAGCAAGCCCTCTGAACCGTGGAATTGATGAACTCTTCAAATGCTGCTTGGCTCTCAACAGATGATAAGGCTGGAATAATGATTAAATGGATAGGAGAGCCAAGAAGGTCTTCAGGTTCAACAGGCATGTATGTACCCCAAGAGACAGGATGTATAACAGGCACAAGAGCCTGAGAATATGCAGGATCAGTAAAAGGCTGGAAGGGTGAATACCCTTCTGCTGGCTCTGTCTCCTCTTGAGGCTGGAAGGGTGAATACCCTATTGCTGGCTCTGCCTCCTCTGGTTGATAGTAGGACGGCCTAGCGGAAGATTCTAGTTGAGGTGGATCTGCCTGGGCTGGATAAGAAACTTCAGGGGATGGAGAGGGTTCTTCATCAGATATCTCCACTATAGGAGAACGTTTTGATGCTTTCCTCTTGCTCAAGGCCTTCCAGATTTTGCCTAGGAGGCCTTTGACTTCTTTGTTGTCCTTCCTCAGGGCTTCCACCTCGCGCTGGGTTCTAGCATTTGCCTCCCTGAGATGCTGTGTTTCTTGCCTCTAAGCTTCGGTAGATGCAGCAGGAGGAGCTTCTGGGGCTTCCCATGCTCTAGGAGATGCATGAGCAGCTACGTCTGGGGGCTCCCATGCTCTGGTTCTAGGTTGTTAAGTAGCGTGTTGGTCTCCAGAGATGAGGGCCATTAATTCTTCAAATTGGGCACTAGTGATGTGCCCATTAGTGACTGCCCAATTGATGACCTCCACTTCGCTCACCACCTGCCCACTAATGCCTTGAAAGAAATTGAAAATATCTTCTTTGTGTACATTGAACCGCATGTACATGGCGGTGAGTCCGTATAGAGTCTGCTTCCTTTGATCCAAATGAGGAGAGGTCTCCCTTGCAAAGTCAGTGGATCGCTCCACATGAACACTGTGCCTAGCGGGCTGTGATGGAGGAGGAACATTGGTTGCCCAATGACCTCTGGTACTGATCCCCAAACCTCCTTCAGCATGCAATACTCTTAACACCCAGTGAAAAGGAAAAGTGATGCTATCCATTGAGGAAAAATGCAAAGCAGGCATGCTTTGAAATATCAAACACAAAAATCTTCCATTTATCTGCTCCTCCTCAGGTTGGCTATCAGCACTAGGTGAGTGCACCTCCTCCTGGCCAGTTCTCCTTGTGCGCACCATCTTTGGAATGAGAATATAGAGCAAAGAGCAGAAAACTGAAGAGCAAGAGAGCAAAAGAGCAGAGTGTCTCTAATACTCAGATCTGGAGTAATTTTGATGTGGAAGCCTTTGAAGATGGCCTCTCTTTATATAGCGTGCAGAAGGAAAGATGCTCCAATTGGCGTGATACACGTGCCCCTAAATTTTCAGAGTGTTCTGACCAAAATAGCCCTTGCACGTGAATTGGCTGAATTGGCGTGCAGGTCAGAATCGTCCCAAACTTTGGTGGTGGGTCCTCCTTGAGCTGGCAAGCAATAGTCCCTTCTGCACGTGAATTGTTGGAAGCTTCTAGGAGGGCTAAAATCGGTATTTTGCATTTTTGAGCCACCATATGACAACTAGCAATTCGCGTGCAAGAGTAAACGTGATTCACATGGTCTTCATCTACCATTCCAGAAAGTTACAGTTCAAAAGGAGGTGCACGTGAATTGGGCAATTCACGTGCAAATTCACGTTCAGGCCCAAACTGGCCCAAATTTCTCCACTTTGTTGCTTGTGCATTATGGACCATCTTTAAGTCTTGCACGTGAATTGGTTGAGCCCATCTTCAAGCACTTTTGGGCTTCACTTGCTCCTTGCTCCTTGACTTTGACTTTAAAAATAATTCCACAAGTTCAGGACCCAATAATTTGCTCATCCTGCAAATGGTTAGTTAAGAAAGAAGCAAAATCTCCTGCACAATGGTTAGCTTGCAAACAAATTTATTGAATAAAATAAATAAAAGAAAATAACATAAAATAAAACATAGCAATAAATATTGGGTTGCCTCCCAACCAGCGCTTTATTTAAAGTCTGTAGCTATACTTTCAGTTATGATCATGCAATGGTGAAAGAGAGGGAATCAACTATCTCCCTCTGAGTGGAATCAAAGTATGGTTTCAGTCTGTTGCCATTCACCCAAAATTTCTTGCCATCTACAGCTTGGAGCTCAAAGCTCCCATATGGCTTCTTATCAACTATCACAAAAGGTCTCATCCACTTGGACCTTAATTTTCCAGGAAATAACCACAACCTTGTGTTAAATAGAAGAACTTTCTGCTCTAAGGTTAAAGGTTCATTGTTGAGTTGCCTATCATGCCATTTCTTAGTTCTTTCTTTGTAAAATTTAGCACTATCATAGGCATCCAGCCTAAGCTCATCTAACTCAATTAATTGAGTCATCCTAAGCTCCTTGATCTCTTATGGGTTAAAATTTAACTTCTTCAAGGCCCAATGAGCCTTGTGTTCTAGTTCCACAGGCAAGTGACATGCCTTACCATATAGAATACGGTAAGGTGACATCCTAATGGGAGTTTTGTAAGCTATCCTATATGCCCATAAGGCTTTATCAAGCCTTTGAGACCAATCTTTCCTATTGGCTCCAACAGTTTTCTCTAAAATGGCCTTAATCTCTCTGTTGGACACTTCTGCTTGTCCATTAGCTTGTGGGTGGTAAGCTAAAGACTTCCTATGAGTGACACCATACTTGTTGCAGAAATGACTACCCTCATCACTGATTATAGCCCTTGGTGTCCCAAAACGGCTAAAGATGTTCCTAGTAAGGAAGTGAGTCACAAACCTAGCATCATTCACTCTAGTAGGAATAGCTTCTACCCACTTAGACACATAATCCACAGCAAGCAAAATGTATGAATACCCATCAGAATTGGGGAATGGCCCCATGAAGTCAATGCCCTAAATGTCAAAAATTTCAACTGGAAGGATTCCCAGGTTAAGGGCATCTCATTTTTCCTAGACAGACCACCTACCCTTTGACATCTATCACACTTTTTGATGTAGACATAGGTGTCTTTCACCATGTGAGGCCAATAAAAGCCACACTGCATGATTTTAGCCATAGTTCTTTGCACCCCAAAGTGGCCCCCATAATGTGATGCATGAAAATGATGTATTATGTCATCTACCTCCTCCTCAAGGACACACTTTCTAATGATTTGGTCAGAACACCTCCTATAAAGAATTGGGTCTTCCCAAATGAATTTCTTAGCATCTACTACCAATTTGTTTCTCTGGTGGTAGTCTAACTGCTTAGGTATGAACCCGGTGGCTAAATAATTTGCTATGTCGACAAACCAAGGAAGATGATGCACCTCAAACAACTTCTCATCGGGAAAGTCATCTACAATAGGTAGAGACTTAGGTGCATTCTCCACACGGGAGAGGTGATCAGCCACGAATTTAGGGCTCCCTTTGTGTCTCTAATTTCAAGGTCAAATTCTGTAAGAGGAGAACCCACCTAATCAAGCGTGGCTTAGCTTCTTTTTTAGCAAACAAATATTTTAATGCAGCATGATCAGTATAAACAATGACTTTAGACCCAAAAAGGTAGGGTCTAAACTTGTTGCAACCATAAACCACGGCTAAGCAACTCTTTCTCGGTGGTGGTATAGTTACGTTGAGCATCATCTAAGGTCTTACTAGCATAGTAAATGACCCTAAACACCTTTTCTCGCCTTTGCCCTAAGACTACCCCCACAAGATAATCACTCGCATCACACATTAGCTCAAAAGGCTGAGCCCGGTCGGGTGTGACTATAACAGGTGCGATGACTAACTTACCCTTGAGGATGTTGAAAGCTTCTAAGCAATCTGCATTAAACTCAAAGCTTGTGTCTTTTTCTAACAACCTACTCATGGGTTTTGCAATTTTTGAGAAGTCCTTAATGAATCTCCTATAAAAGCCAACATGGCCAAGGAAACTTCTCACTCCTTTTTCATTGGTTGGAGGTGGCAGAGTCTCAATAGTGGATATTTTTGCCTTGTCTACCTCCAAACCATGTGCGGACACCTTGTGCCCTAGAACTATCCCCTCGGTTACCATGAAATGGCATTTCTCCCAATTTAGGACTAGTTCCTTCTCCTCACATCTCTCTAAGACCACATCTAGATTTTTCAAGCACTGTTGGTAGGAGGAACCAAACACTGAGAAGTCATCCATGAAGACCTCCATGATCTCCTCAACCAAACCCTGAAAAATAGCCATCACACACCTTTGAAAGGTGGCAGGGGCATTACAAAGCCCAAATGGCATTCTCCTAAATGCAAAAGTGCCAAAAGGGCACGTGAAGGTGGTCTTTTCTTGGTCCTCGGACTTAACCATGATCTGGTTATACCCGGAATAGCCATCTGAAAAGCAGTAGTGACTATAGCCACTAACCTATCCAACATTTGGTCAATGAAAGGAAGAGGAAAATGATCCTTCCTAGTAGCCTTGTTCGGCTTTCTATAGTCAACACACACTCTCCACCCCGTCACAGTGCGAGATGGGATCAATTCATTTTTCTCATTTTTAATCACGGTCATGCCCCCTTTCTTGGGCACAACATGCAATGGACTCACCCACTCACTATCAGAAATAGCATAAATTATACTCACATTTTTCCATTTTAAAATTTCTTTTCTAACAACTTCTTTCATGGCAGGGTTTAATCTTCTTTGTCTTTCAGCAGTGGGTTTAAAATCATCATTCATCAAAATTTTATGCATGCAAATCCCTGGACTAATACCCCTAATGTCTTCAATGTTCCATCCTAGGGCCTTTTTGTGTTTCCTAAGGACTTCTAGCAATTGAGTACACTCCACATCATTCAAATTAGAAGCAACAATGACAGGGAATTGATTTGTAGAGTCTAGAAATTCGTACCTTAGGTGTCCAGGCAGCTCCTTCAATTCTGGAGCTGGAGGCACGTCATCTTTTTTCTCCTCCTCAGCTTGCTCCAGAGAGTTTGTAGTTTGCTCATCTTCCTCAGCTGTCAAGTACATCCCTTCATCTTTTTGAGCTTCTATAAGCTGAAGGGCTCCATTATTAGTGGTGGTAATTTCTTTGCCAAGTAATCTTCCACCAATTCCTCAAGGTCTTCAACCCAAAGGCAGTCATCCTCCTCTTGATCTTGCAAAGCCTTCCCCATGTGGAAGACTAAGGTCTCCTCATTAATTCTCAGAGTTAGCTGCCCTTGAGCAACATCAATCAATGCACAACCCGTTCGAGAAACGGTCTTCCAAGGAGTACTGAACTCCTCTATCTTCTTCCATCTCCAAAACTACAAAGTCTGCTGGAAATATGAAGGAACCCACTTTGACTAACACGTCTTCAATTATCCCTTCAGGCCTTCCAGTAGACCGGTCAGCAAACTGCAATGATATGGAAGTGGGCTTCATGCCCTTAAGCCCAAGCTGCTTGTACAAAGCAAAGGAGATCAAATTGATGTTGGCCCCTAAATCACATAAGGCTTGCTGCTGCGGTGCATTGTCAATCACACAAGGGAGATTAAAAGCGCCGGATCTTTATGCTTGATGGGCAAACTCTGTTGAACAACCCTGTTCACCTCGTTAGGATCGCCACCGTCTCATGATCCCCATATTTCCTCTTCTTCTTCACAAAATCTTTGATGTACTTTCTGTACCTAGGCATCTGCTCCAAAATTTCCACAAATGGAATATTAATCTCAAGCCGCTTGAATAAACTCAGGAAACGCTCATACTCTTCCTCAACCCTCTGGTTCCTCAGCCTCTGAGGAAATGACATAGTAGGCCTGAGCTCTTGCCTTGGTTCTTCAACTATTTTGTCTTAACTCAGCTGCTGGTCCTTCTTTTTTTGCACTCTTTCTTCAGCTTTATCTGATTTTCCTTGGTCATCAGCTTCCAAGGGTCTGCTCTGTTCTTCTGGAATTGCCTTCTTCTTAGGCTCTTAAGCTTCTTTCAGTGCCTTCCCACTCCTTAGAGTAATAGCCTTGCAGCTCTCCTTGGGGTTCACCTCAGTATCACTTGGAAAAGATTTAGCTGAGACCCCTTGATTTACATTCTGGGCCAAACTCACAAGCAGATTTTCTATATTCTTCATTGAAGATTCTATGGTGACTACCCTTTCCTCCAAATTATCCTCTCTTTTGGTTGGCTCATCCACATTTCGATATACCCTTCCTCTTTTTGCCGTTGAGGCCGAGGCGTTTTCCGCTCGAATCCTGGAGGTTGGTGTAAATAATTATCCGTAGCATACGGATTCTGCTTCATCCCTGGGGGCACATATTTGTACTGAAATGAGGTATCTCCCCCTCGGTTCTGGTTTCTCTGAAATGGCTAAGATTGCTGCTGGTTCTGGTTATACCCTTGTTGTTGATGTTGAGGATAAAATTACTGCTTCTGGTACAAGCCCTTTCCTCCAACATAATTTGATTCTTCAGCTCCACTCCAGCCCTGCTCGCTTGGTAAAGCTTGTTGTGATCCTTCAACTTTAAGAGCCAATACTTCCATGCCTTTCACTAAAGCTTGAATCTGTGCTTGCATATCATTGGAAGAATTATCAATTGAAGCTATCTTCTCCCTTGGCTTTGAAGTACGCACATTAGACCACTGCCAATCAGCTAATGACAGCCTCTCCAAGAGCTCTGTCTTGCGTCAGGCTCTAGATTCATCAAGCATCCTCCAGCAGCTGCATTCACCTTGTCTTGTGAGTGGGACTGAAGACCTGTGTAGAAAGATTCAATTTGAATCCACTAGGGTCTTCCGTGATCAGGGCATCTTCTCACTAAGTCTTTGAAACGCTCCCAAGCTTCATGAAGAGTCTCCATCTCATCTTGCCTGAATCTGCTAATCTCCCCTCTGAGCTGGATCACCTTGGAAGGAGGGAAGTACTTTGACATGAACTTGGTCTGCATCTCCTCCCAAGTGTTGATTGAACCCGTTGCGATTGTTGAACGACCAAGAGCTCTATCCCTTAAAGAGAAAGGGAAAAGCCTTAGCTTTATTGCCTCCTCCAATACATTGTTGATCTTTATGGTGTCGCACATCTGGTAGAACCTCATCAAATGCTGGTGTGGATCATCCACGGCTGTTCCTCCAAACACGTTGTTGCTCACCATGTTGATCAACGCCGGCTTCAGCTCGAAACTATTTGCTTGGACTCTTGTCTGCCGAATCCCAGAATAATGGTCTGACATCATTGGCCTCGCATAATCTAAGAAGGTTCTGGGCATAAACCTATTACCCTCTTCTTCTGGATATTGGCCATTGTAATTGGCCCCTCCTTGCGGTGCACCACCATCAGGCCTTAAATCTGCCATCAATTCACCTACTGAATGCTCTAAGCCTTGCAATTCTTCTTCAGCCTCACGTGCTGCTTCCCTAGCTGCTCTACGCCGAGCTCTGAACAATCTTTCAGGTTCCCGATTAAATGGTATAAACTCCTGTCTTAGCATGCACAACTAGGAATTCCTCAAACACTTGGTGTATGTTCCTGTAAAACAACAAGAACACACCCAGCAGCTCCGAACAATGCAAAATAAACAAATAAAGAACACAAAATAATAGAAAATAAAAGACAAAATAAAACTCCAAGATCAGAATTCAAACAATTTCACTCAATGTTGATTTCTAAAGCTAGTCAACTGTTGAATTCCCCGGCAACGGCGCCAATTTGACGAACAGGTATTTCGTGAGCGAAACCCAAGTGAGGGTTAAGCTACTGTTGTTTAAATCCCTTCTCAAAATATTAATTCCCTTAACTAATGCTAAATAGAATAGCGACAAGAAAGGGGTCGATCCCACAGAGATTACCAAGTTATCTAGCTTTAACTCAAATCACCAAATTAATCTTGCTTAAAACAATGTCTTGACAAAAACGAATTCTTTTTATAACTAAAGATCTAATTTTTATGTGGTTTTCTGAATAAACAAAGAAAGCAAATTGATTTTAGGATTAAGATTCAAGGATTAAAAGCATCTAGGGTCACAATTTCACCTCGCTATGTTATCTCTACTGGTTCATGGTATTAGGGTTGTCTGACTGAAAACATGCTAAACATAAGCCAAGGACAACAAATGGTCATTGAGGTCCTTTTAAGAGTTGTATGCAGAATGGTCATCTAAACACACAAACATGCAAAGCCAATAAATCATACTTGCAAAAGGATAATGATCACACCAATTACAAATAAGTTATGAATCTCAATCCGCCCCAGACTAGGGCTAAGAATTCCAAGGTGTACATCCAAAGATAGAAATCAAGAACAGATTCGTAAAACATGCAAAACTCAATCATCCAAACCCAATATTCATAAACACAGCAAAACAACAAGGGAGCTACATTGCTCCCCTAGATTATAAGAACTACTCACGCATGATTACAAGCAAAACCATAGCAATAAAGCTAGACATCTTCTTCTAATGCACGCGCGCAACAAAGCTTTAACTCCAAGCTCCAAAATCCGCGACGGCTGCGACGGCTGCTCTCCTAGGTCAAGGAGCAACCTCCAAGTCGTGGAGCCTCTCTCTCTCTCTAAAAACGTGTAGGGAGGTCAAGGATGGGTTGCATGGGGCGTGGAGGCTTTATTTATAAAGGTTGGATGGGCTTTGAGGTGTGTACCCTAGCCTATTTATCAAAACGACGTAGTTTTGATAAGTAACACTCGAAACTTTAAAATCTCTATCTTCCATCCATAATTTGGACATGGGCCTTCAGGAACAAATGATCAGCATGGAAAAACGATAGGATCGGTCCAAAAATATCTCTGCACGTCAATTTTCACATGATATGGTGAATTTACGTACAACTCCAAATCAGCTCAAACTTCTCCCCAAGCTTCCTTGCATCCTGTAGAGGCCTGAGAGGCAAAAAATAGGCTTGCACGTGAAATGGGTGAATTCACGTGCAGCTCCAAATGCTCTGAAATTTCTGTGGTAGGTAGAGGACATCATTCTAAGCAACTTTTGTTCTTGCACGCCAATTGTTTGAGGCCACCTACTATGTCAAAAGTGAGCTCCAAAATATGCCAAAATAGCTTAAAAACGCATGGATTTGCAAATAGCATCTTCCTAGGGGTTAGAGCAAATATATATGATATATGAAGCACTAAGGCTCTAATCATGCTCTTAAACATCTTAAATAAACACTAGAATAACGGCATAAAATGCACGTTATCATACACTAAATCCCAATTTTCACATTTTGAAAGAGTGGGAATTAATTTTTCTAGTATTTTTCTTTGAATCCAAATGGGAAGTATTTCGTTATTTACATAGTAACTTAATACTTAAATGTGTAGATGGGTATAGGTTACGATGTAAATAGATCCAGTCCAGTACTATCCAGTGACCAGTTACACTGTTGGAGCTGCGACTCGTAGCTCAGAACCTGCGACTCGTAGCTGCGGAACTGCAACTCGTAGCTGCGGAGTGCGGAGCTGCAGCGCGCCTCGAAGACTCGAAGCGAGGCTACGATCTTCGACCTTCAGACTACGACCCTACGAACTACGAACCTTCGAACTACGAACTTCGAACCTTCGAACTACGAACTTCGAACCTTCGAACCTACGAACTATGAACCTTCGAACTACGGGTCTGCGAACTACGAACCTTGGACCTATGAACTACGGGTCTACGAACTACGACCCTACGAACTACAAACCTTCGATCCTTCGACCCAAAACTTCGGATCTTTGTTAGTTCGACCCAGTAATGCGCCCAGGGTACTGTTCATCATCGTTTTTGCCTGTTCTTCGTCTGGAACATGCCCAGAAACTCCCAGACGCTCACTAACACCCCTGTTTCGCAACAAACTACGATATCTACCTCAAAACGTGTCCAGAACGCCTCTAAATCGTGCAGAAACAACAGAAACACATAAAATTCCAGATTTCCAGAAATCTAGATCTAAACCTAGATTTCCATGGTTGACTTATCAACCCTCATGAAAAACACAGTTAATCAACCCCAAAATCACATAAACATATATCCACAATGATATAAAACAGTTTCTAACCACAGATCTTATGCTAAACCATTAGATCTAACCCAAAATTGGTTTTCCCCAAATTCTAGGGTTCATGCTCAATTTTATAAATCATGATAAATTCATGCAGATCCAAAACAAGAGAGATAAGAAGTTCAAGGACACCTACTTGAAGTGAAACTTTGAGCTCCACGAACTCAAATTGCCCCAAATTTGACCATGATGATACGAATTTGACTTTGATGTTTCGGATTTGACCTTGATGTTCCAAATTTAACCATGATTATTCGGATTTGACTTTGATGTTCCAGATTTGACTATTTGACATAAGCACATTTTCGGGCCGTTTGACCAGGGGCATTGACCGTCTTTTGGTAAGTTTGACTTTTTCTGATGAAAATTATTTTGGCCATAACAGCTTCATTTTAAATCGGATTTGAGCACGGTCAAGTGCATTAGTCTCCAAATTTCATCCTTTATCTCCTGGTGTTGCTCTTGGGGCACTTCAAAGGCTGGTAGTAGAGGTTCTAAACTTTAGGCTTCCCTGGACCTGTTTACAAGATATATGACATGGGCAGATAAATATATAAAATGGGGTTAGTATGTCTAACCCAGACAAAATGGGGTCCGACAAAATGGGGTCCAACAATACCAAACATCTTTTACATCATCCCCACTTTGGGTTACATCAATGATATGAAATAACATCTCATAAAATAAAAATACAGCCAAATATGAAAATCCTCCCGTCCACTTTGGTGTCCCACCTAATGCTTATAGGACCCACCTAAAAAGAAAGACAATCACAGTAGGAGGGGTGAGCAACCACAGCTCAGTAGGGATCCCATCTCCTCAACCCATCCCATGCACCTAGTATCTACATGATGAGTGCGTTTGTGCTGTGTCGTGATCACAATACACAATCAGTACATAAATAGAAATCAGTTGCACGAACTACCACCACCACACAGGCTATCTCATACACTGTCGCACAGGCAACCTCAGTCACCGCCACACAGGCTGCCACAATCAAAGCATTAAACCCAATAAACAATAAATCACAACACAACAAGTCACATCATAATCCACGAAGTAAACACATAAAAGACCATCCCTGAAATTTGGACTCGAAGATCCAGCTTAAAGAACCTCCCTCGAAGACCCAAAGCCACTGACCCGAAGGTCTGCCTTGAAGAACCTCCCTCGAAGACCCGAAGGTCTGCCTCGAAGAACCTCCCTCGAAGACCCGAAGCCTGTAACCCTGTCATGCCCCGAATTTCTAATGCGAGGAAACCACTTCGTGTCTCCCCTTTACCCACCCAATGGGCAAGAGGTTGGGTTATACACAAAAACATTACAAACAACCATAACAAGTGTTTACAAGTCATACCACATGTTTTATTCAGATAGTCAAACTCGTTTTACATCATTTTCCCATAGGGTTACAATAGTTCCTCAAAATAACACAATACAAAAACAACAAAACAATAAACTTAGTCTTCCACCTTGGTGTTCCACCTAACGCTTGTAGATTCCTGAAAAGAGCCAAAACACAACAAGAGGGGTGAGCAACTACAACTCAATAGGGATCATGTCTCCCCAACCCATCCCATGCTCCTAGCATCTATATAATGATGTGCACAAGTGTAGTGTCGTGGCAATATATAAACAGTTTATAAGAAGCATTTTAACCTCACAGGATACATGAGCAGAATATGAACAAACCACATAAGATCCACAACGTTCGCCGCATAAGCTACCACATCCAAAGCCAAACAGGCTACCACATCCACAATCAAATAGGCTAACATTTCCACATCCTCTCTGGCTAACACAATCACAGCCTCTCGGGCTAACACAACCACAACCTCTCGGGCTAACATTTCCACAACCACACAGGCTCCTCAAGCATACAAATAACAAACACAGTAATGCATAGCCAAAACAAAAGCATTCCTCATACATAAAATAAACACAAATACTCTACATCTACCACACAAACCTCGCAAAGCATTGTCGTGAGACTAACCCAAAGGAACACGTACACGAGATGAACAATAACCCCCAACCACGGTGGGCACCCTAATGGCTTCCTTAATCAAATACCAAGAAATGGAACCCTTAAACCCCACTAACCTTGAGCTCATCAACATACACAAGCATAACCTGCCATTGAAGGCTAACATTCATATAGGGGATCACACCTATATAAATTTATATATAAATATAAACATAAATCATCTACAACTTGTCTACCTCAAGACCTAATCCTAGAATAGGTTCAAGAAGCACAAAATCCCTACCTCGAATCTGATTGTGTTAGGGTTCTGACTTGAAGGACATTTCTTGCTCCTTGCTCCACTCCGATAGGCCCCTCTCTCGTCCAAGAACGCATCGGCAATGATCGAATCGGCAACGATCTCTCTCTCTTTCTCTCTCACAACTGCAAAATAACCCCTGAACGTTAAAATCGCGAAACAAAAATATCAAAAATACGCTATCGTTGGGTCGACGTCGACTAAAAACACCCTAGATCGACCACATCGACCATCCTTTCTCGCGTCGACCACTCTTCACATCGCACAAGGTCGATCTCTAGTTGAGTCGACCATCTTCCACGTCGACCAACACACATGGGAAAACTCTTGGGAAATTGCTCTGGTCGACCTCGACCACGTCGACCATATATCGACCACACATCGAAATTCAACTCGCATCGACCAAACTCTCTAGATTCTTCTCTGGTTGGCATCGACCATTAACCATGCCAGGTCGACCACGTCGACTAGTATACCACGTCAACCAAAGCTGCATCGGCCAAGCCTTCACACGAAAATCCAACTTAGTGACACCCCAGCCAAGGCGCTGTGCCCTCGGACTCCCGCTAATCGTTTGGTCAAGAGTCTTTACCCACATACAAACTATCATCTCTAAAAGACTCACCTGTTTACAAGGCTAACTCCTTAATCCCCCAAACATGGATCATTACAAACCAGGAGGTCTGCCTCGAAGAACCTCCCTCGAAGGGAGGTTCAAGCATAATCAAACTTCCATACTTTTCAGTCCTAATTACGTTTACTCATTCCAATTCTCACTCTAATGCAGAGTCTACTCCTAGGACCAAGAGTATGGGTCTTTACATCAGGCATCCTCCCTACAGTTTTTCAAGTTACATGGGATCAATTAACTACCCCTCACTACCCTAGATCTACTAGACCATGCTCTAATACCAACTTGTCATGCCCCTAAATTCTAAGGAACTCAAAACCAAGAACATGACTTCCCCTTGTCTACACTCAAAGGGTCAATGGATAGGTGACAAGCACCAATAGAGACTACACCGTGGGTGCTATATCAAATATGCAAATCTGTACAGTTATACATCAGAAGTAATCTTGTACTTTCTCATACATCATCATGAATACAATATATCAAACAGTCATATAGATCACATCACAAATAGAGTGCAAATATAACTGTCCACGGACCCATGCCCGGGATATCACACAAAAGGAATACGAAATATAGAATACAGTACTGTACCATACATTAGAGTAGTGAGCACGTCCTCCTCGGAGAAAGTCCTCCACTAGTCTCGGGTCACACCTGAAAAGGATAACAACAAAATAGGGGTGAGCTACAAGCTCAGTAGGTGAGCCCAAAACTCCACATCACTCTACTATGCAAAACAGATAAATCTATATTACATGCTCAGTGTACTCGTGCACCATGTCATGTGCACAATCATCAGGACTCAACCTGCAAACAAACATCAAGACCCAGTCTATCCACACAGGACAGCTTGTCTACGATCCTTAACAGGATCCCAACTCAAGGCACACAGCCTAGCACTATGAGCTCAACATCTCAACTCAGACCTCAGCCTGTCACGTCAACGATATAACACAACTTGTGCATAATAATGAGAATACATGAACGAGTCACGCAGCCCAAGACCCAAATCCTCAAATCAACACACCAACACCAATATAACATTAGGGTTCACAACACTCCCTCTATACCAAGACCAGTCTTCATAAATCTATCCTCATGTCTTGACCAAAAGAGAGGATTTTTCGTAGAGGTGTTTTTTTGACATAAAAAGTCCCAATGATGGTTCCTCATACAATAACTAAGATAATCTAATTTTTGGGATTTTTCTAAGAAGTTTAATCCCACTTCGTAAATAGTCACCACGAACCAAAAACTAATTTTTTTCAAGATCTAGTGGTAATTCCCATTTTTCACATTTTGAAGGAGTGGAATTTAATTTTAAATATTTTTCTTTAAATCTGAAAGGGGAGTATTTCTTTATTTACATTATAACTTAATACTTTAATGTGGAGAGGCATAAAGGTATACAATGTAAATGGTCCTATCGCACTTTGGAAATGCCACGCCCCGGATTTCCAACCCGTGGAAGCCAGTTCGTGACTCCCCTTTACCCACTAGGTGGATAAGGTGTCAGGTTAAACAATACCACATAGAAACATCACAAACAATCATAACTAATGTTCACAAGCCAAACTACATGTCTTTATTATATTCAAAACTCTTTTACATTATTTCCTTATTGGGGTTACATTAGTTTCCTCAAAATACAAAATAATAAACTCGATCTTCCAACTTGGTGTTCCACCTAACGTCGGTAGGTTCATGAAAAGAAACAAATCACAACAGGAGGAGTGAGCAACCACATCTCAGTAGGGATCATATCTACCTGACCCATCCCATGCTCCTAGTATCAACATGATGAGTGCGCATGTGTAGTGTCATGACCATAATACATAAACAGGTTATAATCAGCATTTATAAGTAAGGCAACACGTAAGCAAACCACACAAGCAATCACCACCATCGCCACATCCACACAAGGTACCACAATCATAGCCACATAGGCTACCTCAAGCACAACTACACAAGCAATCATAACCATAGTCACACAGGCTACCACAGTTCCACATAGTACACTTTCAAACACAACACAATAATACATATTCACAACACAACAAATAAACACATGTATTTAACATCTATCACACAAGCCATAATTAGATTATATCCACATAATATGTTCTTAACCACGACTCTTTTACAATTCCCAAGGTCTCACGCGAGACTTTACCGCGGAACTACCATGAATGAATGCGACCATGAGATAAATATCAAACGAACACTCCAACTGCTGCCATAATCCACTACCATGAAACAAACCCGTTATCCCCACTAACCCCGGACTCATCAACATCCACAAGCATAACATGCCAATGAAGGCCAACATTCATATAGGAGATCATACCTATATGAATTTACATATATACAAACACATATCATTTACCTCAATATCTAACCCTAGAATAGGTTCAACAGAGGTGCAGAATCCCTACCACAAACTCGATTATGTTAGGATTTCGACTTGAAGGATCTTCCTTGTTCCTTGCCCCACTCCGATAGGTGTCTTCCACCCTCAAGAACGCAACGACACGCTTGAACTGATAATGATTCTTCTCTCTCTCTCTCTCTCTCTCTCTCTCTCTCTCTCTCTCTCTCTTTGGCGGCTTCAAAACAATACCCAAAACCCTAAAATCGCGAAATAGAAAGACATCAAAAATACGATGTCGCAGGGTCGAGATCGACCAAAAACACTTAGGATCGACCACATTGACCAACTATTCTCGCCTCGACCAGACACCCATATCAATTAATTTCCACATCGAGCAAGGTCAATCTACAGCTAGGTCTACTGCGTCGACCTCATGTCGAATATAGGTTGACCACCTTCCACGATGACCAACACACAAGTGAAAGCTCTCGGGAAACTACTGTGGTCGACCTCGAATATGTCGACCATACGTCAACCACACTGTTGGTCCCTTGGAACCTAGAGGGGGGTGAATAGGCTCTTATCGAAACTCTTTTCTCACTCTTTGGCACAACACTTATCTGGTTAAGAGATAGAATCAATGCGGAAGATAACCAGACAGTGGAAGTATTTTATTTTATTATCAGTATGATAAGTACAACAAAATGGAAGCAGACTAAAGCTTGAAAGCTTTTAGACCTACTTGACAACTCTTTAACACTCTGTTTTCAATGTACTCACACGCTAACCTCTAAGATCTCAATGAGCTTTGGTACATACACAAAAACTATTACACGCTCATTCACGCTCACTCTTTATAAAGTGTACAAGTGTTGCTATTTATAGAGACATCCACAAGAGACAACTTTGGAACTTGTTGTTCCGGACATTGTGCTCATTTACTATTTATCAGAAATCTCTCTGCCTCAATTGCTGCGGATGTGGTCTTCAAGATCTTGGGTTTGCAATGCATAAGAGTCTTTGTAAGTTCCCAAGTGTAGTTAAAGTTGTGTTCACATATCCGGATGATCCACGTGTAAGATGCTTTAGGTTCTCAACAAGTTTGTCTTACATCAGGAAGCAGCGAGCTGGTGACTTTGAATACGAAGAGATAAGTTGAAGTAGCGTCTTCTTGAATCCGGTGTAAGGTTCCTTACTCTGTGTTAAACTAAGCTCGTATCCTTACTCCGTAATACTGATTGCTTACTCCGTATCAATTTGGTACTGGAATGCTTATTCCGTGTAAGCGCTTCCTTACTCCATATGAAAGAGAAGGTCGGAGTGCTTACTCCGCATCAGCGCTTCCTTACTCCGCATCTAGTTTCCTTACTCCGCATGAGTTAAAGGAACGGATGGCTTACTCCGTATCAGCACATCCTTACTCCGCATGAGTGAGTGGTTCGAATTCCTTACTTCGTATCTAGTTTTCTTACTCCGTGCGAATAAAGACTCAAGTCCTTATTCTGTAGAAGTACTTCCTTACTCCGCATGTATGGAAGACTTGGATTCCTTACTTCGTGTCTTCTTTACTTTAGTCTGTTTAAGTGGAAGACTTAACTTTTTAACTCTGTGACGACTCTCTTACTCCGTGCGACTTTGTAGGCTAAGATTCTTATTCCACATCTATTTGACTTAGTCCGTTTGAAGTATTAGGTGCAGATTCCATTGTTCGTAGCTTTTAAGTTCTTAGTCTGCACGAATGATCCTTATTCTATATGAAGTAAAGACTTGGTTATTTACCAAGTATTTGACGACACTCATTCTCACTTGGATCAGGATTATGTATCCTATCCTTAGCTTTGCTTTCACGAGTGTACATCCGGATTAAGATCATATCTTCTACAATGACTTAAGACAAAACAACAAAGGTCCCAAATCAAGTTACATGGGCTTTATCACCATTATCCAAATTCTGGGCTTGATCCAACAATCTCCCCCAATTATGGATATGCCCAAACCCTTTGTAATCTGATCTGGTAAGCAACGCAAAAAGATAACATACAGAATAGAAATCACATCCATTTTCATTAATCAGCAACAAAGTACAATTCAGCCTTTATACAAAATTTTCATTAAGGTACATAAGGCTTACTATATTTGAAGATCATCGTTGCAACCTTCTCTCTAAGCTCCATTGTCTGCTCCATTATATAGGCATGGATGCTGTTCCATATTTTATCCACCTTGATAATAGATTTGATGAAGAAACAGACAAAGGCTCCGTAGCTATCTCCATCGGGCTGTTGTGGCACTAACTTCTTGCCCCGGATCGTCGCCTTCAGCTTTCCAGTTGGACCCAACGGAGTCAGGCCCCTTTCTTTATAAAGCCCTGATTGCTTTACGGCTTCCGTCAGATGAATACGCAGTGGCTCAAATTGATTCCTTCTAACATTATGATGAGAATCAATTAGGATCAGCTGCTTGGACGGAATCATAAAGACAACCAGCATGAAGTGCGGCGTCATGACTTGGTATGGAATGAGGACAGATTGAAGAGTCTTCCAGGGAGTGATATCCTCAGCAGTTCCGTTAATGAAGGTCTGAATGTCGGCTATATCTGGAAGATACCCTTCATTCCAACATGGCAAGACATCAAACATGTACCTGTCCTTGTATAGGGACGAAAATAGCCTCATCTCCATCCTAACTGCTCGAGAGAAGTTGTCTATGTCTTCTGTGGTGAGCAGACCCGTCTCAAAATGAATAGTCCTTATGTCTTGAGGAGAGAAGGGGTACAACTCGGATAGACATCTTCGCTCAGCATTTGACGTGGCATACTTGGCTATAGCATCAAAAACACTTCCATCCTCATCAAGAGGATCAAGATCTGTGTATGATGGGAGAAAGGTGTCCACCGCTGCAGATGGAGAGATCGAAGGAGGAGCTGCACTGGAAGAGCTGGGCTGAGAGAAGCGGCTGCGTTTGGCGATAGTAACTCCCGAAAGTAGTGAGGATGTAGACCGCTTTTCAGCATGAGCTAGGGAAGGTGCAGGAGGATCAGATGACACTTTCTCCCCCGGTTGGGTAGATCATTAAGGTACGGGAGGAGGACGAGCCATCGTGTGGGCCAAGTCCGCAAAAGAGGTAGACAAGGAATGGACGGACGAGGCGACAAGATCTATCTTTTGCTCGATGGAGGTGGAAGAGCCGGTTAAGGCGGAGAGGAGTTGGGCGCCGAGGGCATCAACCTTAGCGGCGATGGCGGAAATTTGGGTGGTTTGGGCTTGGGCATAACGGTCCAGCTGAGCAGACAGCACAGCATCAGAGGGAACTATGCCAAAAGAGGCACGTCCAAGTGCCAATTCCGGAGCTTTGGAGGACTCCCTTGCAGGAACAGGTGCAGGTGTGCACTGGGTAGAGGAGTCAGTAGGAGTGGAGGGGACGTCAGCAGCAGCAGCAGAGGGGGCATCCGGAGCATCAGAGGCTTCCGGAGTAGCAGAGCCACTTTGACCAGAGAGGTCAACAACAGGGATGGCAGCTGCGGGAGAGGTGGACCGAGCCTCAGCAGGGGAGGGAACCCGTGTGTCATGGGCCTTTCTGGAGGAGATAGCGAAGGGAACGTCCGAAATGTGAGCCTGCGTAAGAAAGCCATGGTCCAGATTCTAGACAATCATATCCTCCAGGGCGTGGGTGTGTTTGGCATAAAACACCTTGATATCATTGTCAAGGATGGAGGCAGTGCAAGCGAGGCTAAAACAGAATCATAGATCCGTTAAGGTGTCAGCGGAAAGATGGTTAAGGTAGTCTTGGGGTTGAGGTAGGGGAGGCAAAGGAGCTTCCGGGACATCAGCGACTGTAGTGGCAACGGCAGTATCAACTGCGGCAGCAACAACGGAAGTGGAGGGAGTGGGGACATCCGCAGTAGAAGGTGCTGGGGAAACAGCCTTAGGTAAACTGGGCTGAGAAGGTCCTGCAACCTCAGAGGGGTCAGCACGGACGCTGTGCTGGGAGGCCCGAGAGATGGAGGGGGCAGCAATGGACCAAATCCGGGAGGACCGGTGAGCAGAGCTGACTTCGGGGGCACGGCTGTCGGAGGGGTCACTAACCGAGCTACCTTGTTGTCCCGAGGTAGGAACAAAGCGGAGAGCAGCAGAGGGATGGCGGGCTGTCATGTTTCCATCAGGCATAAGGTGGCAAATATAATATGCCTGAGGGAAAGGGATAGCATCATATCGGGCAAAATGGTCCGGATGTAGATGTCGGAAGACAACGCTGAGTATCCGCCTGAAAGAATGGTTCTTTGGACCATTCTTCAGCAGTCGGAACAAGAATGTCCCCCAGTCCATCGGGAGACCCTCAAAGACTCCGTACATAGCCAATAGAAGGTCGTACGGGACAGAGTCCAAAGCAGTTGTACGAGCCAAGAGGTATCGGCTCAGTATGGTAGCGACCTTAGAAGGACTTCAGTATGGTGGCCATACATCGGTAGCGACCTTAGAAGGACTTCATTTTGTACTCCTTCCCTTTATAGGAGCAGCCCATGAAAGCGGCCATTGTCTCAACATCCGGGCGTTGAGGATCACCGGGAGGTAGATTGAGAGCAGCGCGGAGGATAGCGGGGTTGATCAATATGGATTCACCGCGGACGTACGAGATAATGGAGTCGGTGGTGCAGCGGATCCATTGGTAGAACTCAAGAATGTCTTCAATAAGAAGATCGATAGGATTGGAGATCAAGTTCAGGATGTGAGAGGCTTCCAGGAGTGGGTGGAGTTCTATAAACCAAGCCGGAGGATCGTAGACAGCGCGCCAATCAACCAGATGGTCGGGGTTAATGCCTAAAAGAGAAGTTTTGGGTGCCATTTGAGAGAAAGATTGAGAGGAGAAAGGTCTTGGGGATTGAAGGAGCAACGAGGGTTTTAGGGATTTGGAATATGTAAACTCGCGCTGTGCAGGAATGTCCAGGATATATAAGACCGAGTTCGTGATTGTCAGCGGATCTAGGGATTAAGTGAGTGGAACAGTGAACCGCTTGACAGGATGATGTCATTAGTCTTGATAGCGGTGTGCCTCCGAATATGGAGATGACGTGGAGACGGCATGACCAGGGAATGATAACAGCTGTTTGCCTTCTTTGGGAAGTGTGTGCATCCCAAGACGTGCATTTAATGGACCATCATTATTCCTCCTCAAAAGCACGCGATATAGAATAAGACATGGATTATCTCTATTTGAGAGTTCCAAGAGTCCGGACGAATGAATCGATGATCATCCGGAGTATACGATATTTGAGATAAGATCATCCAGATGAAAAGCAGACCGTGTCCGGAGAAACAGAGTGCGGTAAGAGAGAAGTAGATTCCTTTGCTTTCGTGAAGTCGAAGAGAAGAGAAGTACCATAACACTTCAAATCCGAGACTATAGACAAGATATATCGGTAAAGTTGCAAAGAGAATCTGAACTTGTAGCTTCACGAAAATAAACTAAAAGAACAGGAAGCTGTACAGGAAGGAATTAGTACGGGTATGAACAAATAGTCTATTGAAGAGCAACTAAATCCGAACTAATGAGAAACAGAAGTTAATGCATTGAAAAGGAATGTAGTAGACACATACATACGAGAGAATGATCATTGTTATTGAATCAAGGCATATGTCAGATAATAAACACACAAGTTCATATTGGTCAATATAGCGAAACCTTCCTGCTGAACGACGTAGCTAAGATTAATTAAAAATCATATGATTTATCCAAATTAGGATTCATGAGTGAAACTAGATAATCGAACACATGTCAAAAGCAAGCAGATGATTATCCAATTAAAATGCACGATTGAAGAAAGAAAAACATCCAAGCATGCTACAATTCTGATTTAACAATGCATGTCCAGTTAGATCCGGAAGTGAGAGTTTAGAGGACAGAGCATCCGAGACATATGAGGGGATCATTACAGAGGTAATAGATAGCTATTGCTCCCCCTGAGATCATGCGATCCTCTCAGTGATAAACTCCCCCTCATATAGACAGCCAGGAAAGAGCTCACGAGACATATACAGGGTATTACTTGGATAATTAATAAAGCATTTTCTCCCCTATAGATCATGCGATCCTCTCGATGGTCATTTCCTATTAGAGAATTTAGATCATGAGGCAACGCTATCTACCCATTAGGAAACTACACTTTAGGAGCTATCTGACTGCGACTGTGAGTATATCCACCAGGCATTTCGAGCTAACCCATTTCATTTCTTCAACCATACATGTTAATAGAGCAATCAATATGAAACAGCACTCGTCATGTGGTAATGAGTGGAGATTAAAATCATGAAATCCTAAAGAGGTTATTCATATACGTTTTAACTATGTTGGCTTAAACAACTTCAGTCGCGAAACATAAGCATCCTCTCAATATGAACATATGAGAAAATTATCAGAAACAAATTGCATGACACAAGTAAAAATAATCAGCATGAGAAACAATTGGTGTCAAATGTGCATTATAAATGCGATGCATGTTCTAAAAGAAGTACTGTTGGAATTATAAAGTAGAAACTATGTAGATAGATTAAGCATACCTAATTTAAAGAGAAGTTCCAAAAATCTTGCATCAAGTAGGGGCTTGGTGAGTATGTCTGCGAGTTGATCATCCGCAGCAACATGTTCGAGAGATATGTGCTTTTTAAGAACATGATCTTGGATGAAGTGATACCTGACTTCAATGTGCTTAGTCTTTGGGTGCATCACAGGATTGTTGCTGATGGCAATGGAACTAGTGTTATCGCAGTACAGAGGAACAGATGTCATGTTGAAACCGTAGTCACTAAGTTGACTTTGCATCCATAGTGGCTGAGCGTAGCAACTCCCAGTAGCTATATATTCCACCTCAGCAGTAGAGGTTGATACGAAATTCTGCTTCTTACTGAACCATGAAATCAATCTGTTTCCAAGAAACTGACAAGTACCGCTAGTGCTCTTCCTGTCGATGCGACAACCGGGAAAATCAGCATTTGAATAACCGGATAAGGAGAAGTTGGACTCCTTTGGGTACCAAAGTCCCAAATTCACTGTCCCTTTTAAATATCGCAATATCCGTTTCACATGAAGCATGTGTGACTCTTTGGGATTCGCCTGATATCTTGCGCAAATGCAAGTTGCAAACATTATGTCCGGGCGATTTGCGGTATGGTACAACAATGATCCAATCATCCTTCTATATTTAGTCACATTTACAGATTCACCATCAAGATCAGGATCTAACTTGGCACTAATGGGCATGGGAGTTTTTACAGAAGATGAGTTTTGCATTCCGAACTTCTTGATTAAGTCTCGTGTGTACTTCGCTTGGTTGATGAAGATTCCATCCTTCATTTGTTTAACTTCTATCCCAAGGAAATACGTCAGTTCTCTCATCATGCTCATTTCAAATTTTCCCGTCATCACCTCTTCAAATTCTTCATAAAGCTTCAAATTGGACAATCTAAAAATGATGTCATCCACATAGATTTGTATGATGAGTGAATTATCTTTCTCCTTTCGTAGAAATAGAGTGGTGTCTATCTTCCCTTTTCTGAAACGATGTTTGAGCAAGAATTCTGACAGTGTGTTGTACCAGGCCCTTGGAGCTTGCTTGAATCCGTATAAAGCTTTCTGAAACGATGTTTGGCTTTGTTCCGGATTACTATTCCTTCAGTATCCAATTTATTTCAGAACACCCATTTAACTCCTATGACTTGTTGACATCTCAGCCTTGGTACTAATGTCCACAGTTCATTCCTCTTGAACTGATTAAGCTCTTTCTGCATAGCTTCTATCCAATTTGAGTCTTGAAGGGCTTTTTCCACGACCTTTGGCTCTATTTGTGATACAAAACACGAGTAGAGGCATAGATTAGAAGTGGTTGCCCTGGTTCGTACTCCAACAGTAGGATCACCAATCACTTGATCTAATGGGTGGTTCCGAGTCCACCTATAGTTCTGCGCAAGAGGTGGTGAGTAGTTGATGATTTGAAGCTCTACCAGATCGGGTGGATCTTGGATATCAGTTGGTTAAGCTTCTTCCAGACTATTCGTATCCGTAAGATGAACAGTTCCTGAAGTACTTGGAAGTTCTTCAGCATTATTGCTTTCAGTATTAACTGGTCTGGACAGACTTGAAGGTTCTCCGGAGTTATGGATGTCGGTAATAGTTTCTCCGAAGATAGGTGGAAGTCCTGAGTTTGAGTCTTCTGAAGCATCATCAGTAGCATTTCTTCTTGCTTCACCGATACTTGTTGATTGGTCAGTAACAGTAGCAGGAACATGTCTGAACTAAGAGTAGTCAATTATATTTGTATGATCCTACATAATAGAATTTGAAGATCCTACACTTGACCAGTCAAGGTTAGATTCATCAAAATTAACATGGATAGATTCTTCAACAGTTAGACGCTTTCTATTGAAAATACGATAAGCCTTGCTGTGTAAAAAGTATCCGACAAAGATCCCATCATCGGATTTTGGCTCAAATTTACTCCGGGCCTCTTTGCCGTTATTTAACACGTAGCAAGCACACCCAAAAGCTTTGAAATGAGAGATCGATGGCATTCTTCCTCTCCACATCTCGTAGGGTGTTTTCATAGTAACCTTATTGATAAGAGTTCTGTTCTGAATATAGCATGCAGTTGATATAGCTTCAGCTCATCATGGCCGAGAGGAAGCTTTGCCCTGGCTAACATGGATCTACCGGCTTCGACTAGGGTGCGATTCTTATGCTCAGCAACTCCATTTTGTTGTGGAGTCCTGGGCGCAGAGAAGTCGTGCTGAATGCCCTGTTCAAAACAATATGATCTCATATCGGAAAAATCAAACTCCGTACCATGATCACTCCTGATGCACTTAATGCTCAGTCCTTGTGAATTGCTTATCCAGTTGAAGAGATCTACAAGATGCTCAAAGGTTTGATCCTTTGACTTCAGGAACATCACCCATGTATACCTGGTGAAGTCATCGATAACCACTAGGGTATGTCATGCACCAGCAAGAGAAACAATAGAAATGGGACCACAGAGGTCCATGTGAAGAAGTTGCGTGAGCGATTATTGAATTAACCGATTTGCTCTTAAAGCTGTGTTTGGTCCGTTTGCCTGGAGTGGCATTCTCTGAGATGGAGTCTCTAGAGAATT
Source organism: Taxillus chinensis (assembly GCA_023512835.1). Taxonomy (NCBI): domain Eukaryota; kingdom Viridiplantae; phylum Streptophyta; class Magnoliopsida; order Santalales; family Loranthaceae; genus Taxillus; species Taxillus chinensis. The sequence goes on along the minus strand of CM042090.1, from coordinate 53,865,345 downwards.
TGTGTTTGGGCAAACCATTTACTAAGTCAAGCGACGCTAATTTAGACAAGGTTTTAAAATTTAAATGTGCGCAATGCTTGTGCCACAGTCAACTTTCTTCATCTGATGCTTTAGTGAGGAAGCATACAGGGTCAGAAAAATTATTTCTTAAGACCACTGAATATATGTCCCCATCTCTTAATCCGGATAACTTAACATCTCTTGATAGGTTTTCCCTCACTGTGCAGGTGTTGGACATAAAAGAGACAGTAAATCCTTTGTCACATAAATTACTGATACTCAGCAAATTATGCTTCAAACCTTCGACTAGTGCAACTCTAGTGATTGATACACAGCTATTGGTTAAAGTGCCATACCCCACAGTCTTACCTTTGCTGTTGTCCCCATATGATACGGATGGGCCTCGTTTGTCAGTAACATCAACGAGCAGAGACTGATCACCCGTCATATGTCCGGAGCATCCACTATCGAGGATCCACTTGCTTTGATTGATCTTTAATTTCAAGTGATCCGGCAATGCAATTCAGAGATGCTCCTGTAAGACAACAGTTTACATTTTTGGTGCCCAAACTTGTTTTAGGTGGTTAGGAGAAACAGCAGTGGTGTCAATAGTTCCGAATTTAACTTTGTTAGGAATTTTAGCTTTCCAGGTTGACTTTATTTTGTTGGATTGAGCTGCTTCTTTTACTTGGGTTTTCTTGGGAGAGACACTCCTTTGAGATTTTGATTTTGATTTGCTCGAAGAACCCTTTTTGATAAACTAATCTTTATTAGTATGAATTTGATTACAAAGCCAGCTATCAGATAAGCTCCAGCATTCATAGTGATAATGACCTATTTCTCTACAGATGGAATAGACACTATGATGTGGAGTGGTAATAGAGGATACAGGTTTCTCAGGTTTAACAGATTTTCTACTCTATTCCCTATGGCCGAATCCTTTGCGATTGGTGGATGCGCTCTTGGCCCTAGATGCGCCAGCCTTGGCCTTTCCTTTCTTTCTGGTGCTACAGTTTCGGCTTTAACTACATCAACCTTCCCTTCATCGTTAGATACGGGTGCTACTACTCCGGGAACAGCAGTAACAGCCTCTATTCCACAATCATAGACTATAGTGCCACCTAAAATGAAACCATCCAACGGTTTAGACGTACTAACAGGGTAAAGGTTGGTTAGTTTCGGAATGAAATCCGGAGGACACTCAATAGTTTGTGTGGAGGTCGATGGTTCAGAGCCTAGGCCAGGTTTGACTTGGATGTTGTCTGGATCAGTCCTAAAAGTATAGGCTATTTCCCCGAATTTTAGCCACTTACGATTTATTTCCTTTTCCTGTTCCTGTTCCAGTTCATTTTTGAGTCATTTCATAATAACTTTTAGGCCAGTTAGGTTGGTATTTAGCAAGTGATTTTGAGCTCTTAGAACATGATACCAAGCCTCTTTACCCCTGAAGTTAGTTATGTCCTTTTCTAGTCTAGCAACAGTAATTTCAAGACGTTTGTTCTGACTTTCCATATCTTTGTACATTTCAGTAATTATTAGTCTCTCATTCTTTTCATGATCATGTTCAGTAATAAGAGATTCTAATTTACTCATAAGCTCAGAGATCGAAGGTACCTCAGTATTTGCCATGAGGCAGACGTTCAGCTTAGGAGTTGGCTCATCATCCGAGGATTCCTCCTCTTCTTCCGAGCCACTGACATACTTTGTGACAAACGCATTCCTCTTGCTCTTGCTGTTGTCTGAGGTGGAGCGGCGAGGAGTAACCTTGTCACTTTTCTCGGTCACTTTAGATTTGGATTTACAGTCCTTGGCCCAATGACCGGGTTTCCCACAGTTATAGCATTCCTGTAAACTGGACTCCGATCGCTCCTTCGTTCAGAATGATGATGAGGAGCCTCTTCTCAATCCTTTTCTGCTTTTCTGCAGGAATCGCTCGAAGGATTTGACAAGAAGAGCTATTTCCTCTTCAACGTCAGAGTTAGAATTCTCAGACTCTTCAGTATCATCATTCCTCAGTATGCTAAGACATTCTGTAGCTTTAAAAGCTACCCCCTTTTCTTTCCGAGCTATTTTCTCGTCTCGGTCAGAGTATTTAAACCCGACCTCGTGAGTCCGTAGCTCTCCGTATAGTTCTTCAAGGGTAACATACTACCAGTTCTTGTCGAATTGCATCTGGAGTTGCTTGGAGTAGTAGCGATCCGGCAAGGAGTGAAAAAACTTGTCAGTAATTTGAGATTGAGAATAATGCTCATTGTCAGTTTTTAGCTCAAGGATGAGCTTGCCGAATCTCCAATAGATGCTCTCGAGAGATTCGCCAAGTTTGTGATTGAAACTCTCAAAGTTCTGTCTGAGAGTACAGATAACATTGTGCATTTGAGACTGACTTCCTTCATAGAGGATTGTCAGTTTATCCCAGACAGCTTTCGCTGTCGTGCAGCCCTAGACATCCGTGAAAGCTTCGGAGTCCAAAGACGATGTAACATATGTCAGAGCCTTTTCGTTAGCACACTGCCAGGCTCTTTTATCATTGATGAGTTCAGCATCAGTCTTTGGTCTTCTAACTCCATGTTTTCCGATTGTCATCGGAGTGGGTATCTCCTGATGAAGACATGGCTGTCATCACTGGTTTTCGTCCGGACCCGTTTGGGGTGAGCCCAAACTAAACCAATGGTGAGAAAATTTAAAGTCGCCACCAACTGTTTTTGGGGTACAATTGGATACCCTCTACTTTGAGTAGTTTAAAGGTGTGGTCTATGTTCTCAGAGAAGGGTTTGGGAGTTGGTTACGTGTAGGGAAGGATTAGCACCCCTACAGCGCCCTTTCGGTATCTATTTTCGGAGGAGGAGGTTTTCTATTTTATTTGCACTGCCACGACTGGGTTCGATTTCCTAAAGAGTCTATGATTTTTATTTAGCTAAGTTATTTATTAAAGTCATGATTAAAATGGATTTACCCTAAATTTCTAAAGGGAATCTTAAAAGTTTTGGTTTTTTGTTTGAAGTGGGAATGTGATCCTAGGGGTTTGTTTTGGTTTTTTGTTTTATTTTGGAAATTGAAGCCCTAAAAAATGGACATATGTTTTTTTTTACTTTCCCTTTTTTTTGGTTTTTAGGTTAGAAAGCATTTTTTGTTTTTTTGTGTTTTGTTAAAAAACATTTTGTTTTTGTTTTGTTTTGTTTTTGTTTTTGTTCTTTTATTTTGTTTTTATTTTTTTTGTTTTTGTTTTGTTTTTTTGAAAGACATTTTGGAAAACATTTTATTAAAATATTTTCAAAACATTTTATTAAAACATTTTCAAAACATTTTATTGAAAACATTTTGAAAACATTTTATTGCAAAACGTTTTTGTTTTTGTTTTTGTTTTTTTGTTTTGTTTGTTTGTTTGTTTTTTTTAAGGAGGTATTTTTGAAAACATTTTGAAAACCTTTTATTGAAAACATTTTGGAAAACATTTTGTGGAAAATATTTTTTTGTTTTTGTTTTTTTGTTTTTTTTTTTTAGAATTGCCATATCAAAATACATGCCTATCAAAATAAAACATGAATTGTGTGGTTGTGACATACAAAAATAACATAAAGCACAAAATCGTCCTCTCTCTTTTTTCTCTTCCATTTCTTTTTATTTCTCAGATCTCTCCTTTTTGTCTCTTTTTTTCTTCACCTATTACAATTACAACATATGCAACATATACCTATAACTTCAAAAAAAAAAAACAAACAATATACATAGTACAAGAAACATACAACACAGCAAAACAAAATACAGGAAAACATATTACACTAAATATGAATATACATAAGTAAAAAAGGTAATAAATATAGAACCGACTTTGGGGCTTCCACCCAGACTTCCGCTTGGATCCTTGTCTGCACCGATCGTCGCTTCGAATTACCAAATCGCCATGTTCCAATAGTGCAAATGGCAAAAATCAGTTGGGATTTTAATTTGGAGATTGCAATGATGTGTGGAGATGAGAGAAGATAAAATTTTTTCCTAGGTTTTGGGTAGAAAATGTGGGAAAGGAGGATTAAGATTTTTTCGTGGCTGGAATTAAGGAGAGTGGGTGTAAGGAATAGGGAATGAAAAGGAATTGTTTTTTTTTTGTGTTTTTTTTTTTGTTTTTATGAGGGAAACGTAAGGAAAAGGCAGGACTGGAGTTGTTTTTTTTGTGTTTTTCGTTTTCTGGGAAAAAGAGGGCTGGAACGAGATAAGAGGGAAAGAGGATATAGAAAGAATGGGTGATTTTTGGTTGTAGAATAGCAGAAAGTTGTTATTGTTGTTTTTTTTATTGAATGCAGGAGCTGGGCGAAAATGGCAGCAAATCTGGGCATTCTCCTTTTTTCTTTTTTCTGGGCGTTCTCTCTCTTTTTCTTTTTCTGGGCGTGAATCTCTTTTTTTTTTTCTTTTATGGGACTGAACCCTGTTTTTTCCTCTCTGCTGAACTGTTTTTTTTCCCTGAAAAACAAACTCTTTTTCGCGCGGACGAACCTCCTCTTTTGCGTGGACAGAAGACGGCATTTAAAGGAATTGGCGGGATTGCATTGATTGCAGCAATTAATGCTGTATTATTGATGCAGTATTTTTATTTTTAGATTCTGGCTTTTGTCGGAGGGAACAGCGACTTCTGCAGCTCGTGATTGTCTTTTTTTAATTTTTCATTTAGCACATGTGACCGACAGGCGTTGAAAAACAATTCTGTCAGATGGCCAGCTCATTAAAACGTATCCTGTGAGTAGCCAGCGAGAATGCCAACGAGAGAGCCAGCGAAAGAAGCCAAACAGCGAAGGTCAACAGGTCAAAGGGTCGAAGAGTTGGCAGGGTCGAAGGTCAACGGGTCGAAAGTTGGTGGGTTGAAGATCGATGGGTCGAAGGTCAACGGTCAACGGGTCAAAGTGTCGGCAGGTCGGAGGTCAACGGTCAACGGGTCGAAGATCGATAGGTCGAAGGTCAACGGTCAACGGGTCGAAGTGTCAGCAGGTCGGAGTGTCGGTAGGCTTACAGGCTTCGAGGCTTCGACCTGCCGACACTTCGAGGCTACGAGCCAAGTTTTTTTTTTAACTTTTAATTACCTTTTGGTGGGTCAAAGGTCAACGGTCAACGGGTCAAAGTGTCGGCAGGTCGGAGGTCAACAGTTAACGGGTCGAAGGTCGATGGGTCGAAGGTCAACGGTCAACGAGTCGAAGTGTCGGCAGGTCGGAGTGTCGGCACGCTTACAGGCTTCAAAGCTTCGACCTGCCGACACTTCGAGGCTACGAGCCAAGTTTTTTTTTAACTTTTAATTACCCTTTGGTGGGTCGAAGGTCAACGGTCAACGAGTCGAAGTGTCGGCAGGTCGGAGGTCAACGGTCAACGGGTCGAAGGTCGATGGGTTGAAGGTCAACGGTCAACGAGTCGAAGTGTCGGCAGGTCGGAGTGTCGGCAGGCTTACAGGCTTCAAAGCTTCGACCTGCCAACACTTCGAGGCTACGAGCCAGGTTTTTTTTTTTTACTTTTAATTACCCTTTTATCCCCACTTAAAATACCAAAATGGACGACCCTTTAGGGATTGTTTAGGAAGACCCATATTCGCCTAAATAGACATTTTGGACTATTCCCCACGTGTACATTTTCGGGCAATTTGACCAGGGGTATTGACCGTCTTTTGGCAAGTTTGACTTTTTCGGACGAAAATTGTTTTGGCCATAACTTCTTCATTTTAAATCAGAATTAAGCTCGATCAAGTGTGTTAGTCTCCAAATTTCATCTTCTATCACTTGGCATTTATCTTGGGGCACTTTAGGAGCTGGCAACAGATGTTATCAATTTTGGGCTTCCCGGTTCGTGTCAATGCGTCCATCTTGTGCAAATCGCAGGGAATCTCTAAGGACCTGTTCAACAAGGTATATGGCATGGGCAAAAAGGTATATACATCAAAAGGGGTTAGTATGTCCAACCTGGACAAAATGGGGTCCAACAACGGCGACGTGAGATGATCATGGCAAACCATGAACATCCTCATGCGAGCTTTCCACTAGGAGAAAAGCTCAGGTGTGAACTTTGGCGGCTTTGTCAAAATGAAACCAAAACTCCATGGTTGTGAAGCAGCGGCAGCAGCAGGTTGAGGGGGATCGACATTTTCACTGCTGCTACAATTGGGGAGGGGCTCTTGTGCACCTCCGAAGTTAAGGCAAGTGTTGAATAGCATACTGCTTTCTTCGGCCATTGATGAGAGAGGAGTGGGATCTCTACTTTGAACAGATAGAACTTGCTTTGATACCACTTGTTGGTCACTTGGAGCCTAGAGGGGGGTGAATAGGCTCTTATCGAAACTCTTTTTTCACTCTTTGGCACAACACTTATATGGTTAAGATGTCACACCCCAAATTTCCTTCCCTTGGAAATGGGTAATGACTGCCCATGCCCGCACCCGAAGGGTCAAGGGTTCAGTGTAAACACCAAAGTGAGGACACCTACCGCAGGTGCTGTCCCATCCCTGTATCACAAGTCAACATGCCAAGGGGCACGTACCTGTTTCCATACCAAGCACACCACCACAATATATATATATATACAGTGTTCACAACACAATACACCAATTACATTGCTTAGAGGCTTCCAGCCCTTTTACAACCCCCTAGGGAAAAGCTCCCAATAATAAAACCAGGGTACACAGTTCAAGCAAAACGGAATCTCAAATACAACGAAATAACCAAATGTATATATATAGGGCCATACAGCCTCGGCGGCCTACCAACTCGGCCTCTTCCGCCTATCGCCTGCTAGGTCCCGCAAAGAACGGTTCATAAGAGGGGTGAGCACACCACGGCTCGCAGGGATCAAGTCTCCCCGGTCCCGGTCCCATTCTAAAACTATGCATGTCAAGTGAATGCATGTGCTCGTGTAGTGACTTAAGCTAAAACTACAACCATCACCCAAGAACACACCTCATACCTCTCGCTCCACAGGAGGGCAGAGGACACCCCGCCACCACGGCGACGTGACATGCCACACCAGGCAAATGTGAATCTCATCTCAAGGGGTACAGTATAATGACTGTCCCATACTAAACTCAATTCCCCGCGTTTCTGGGGTTCTTATCTCAACTCCCACGTTTCTGGGGTCCTCAGCATACACATTTCAACATATACAACTCAATAAACATAACCCAACATACACAGTACAAACATGCAACTCATTTAGCATACAAAAACTCAACTCAGAATGTAAAACAATAGATAGTCTCAGAACAATCAAATCATTACATATAACATCACCTAACTCCTCATGGTCCCTGAAGTCCACACATTTCTCACTCATAGTCTAGATCATAAACAACCTTTCAAAGGAAGCTTATCCACCTCAAGGGGAGCCCAAAACAAGCTGCACGTGACAACCTATTGTCACGTGGAGAGGCAAATTAACTCCAAACATCATTCTAACCATCCAAGAAGGTTCAGGGACGATTTTTAGCCAAAAACAAGGTTGCACGTGAAAAGGTCATTTTCACGTGCAGAGGTATTTCAACTCATATGCCTCTAAGGAAGCTCCACCTAAAATTTGGGGCTATTTGGAGCAAGAATGAATCTGCAAGTGAAAAAGGCTTTCTCACGTGCAGGTTCCAAAACCTTCCTTTTGTCATTCTAATCATTTTTCCCTAAAGAACCAACCTCAAATTCGTCTTAGTTTAGAAGTTATTGAGGTTCTAAGCCCATAAACCGGGTCTAAATCCAACTCTGGCCTCACTCTCATATGATTTCCCAATACCAGAGGCCTTAGTCAAGCCAAATATAGGGTTTTCCCAAAACTTTTCATCTAAATAATCCCAAGACAATGGGTATACAAATGACCCCTAACCCAAAAGTATAAATAATCTCACACAGAAATTCAGAAATTTAGAAAACTCAGACAAAAAAAAACCCAGATCATCAATAGTCTCAAGGTGGAATTTAGAAACTCAATATATATAAAAAGGTCCCTTCTCAACATCCCAGATCATCACATAAATTTTATTTTCTAGAAATCTGTAAGAGAGAGACGGCAAATAGAAAAACTTGAAATCCCTACCTCAAATGTTGCGAAAAGAATAGGGGAAAAGAATGGAGCGATCTCGTATCCCTTGCTTGCCTCAACGCCTCCGGCCTCCCATCGTCTCGTAGGAAATCCTTGATCGTCGAAACCCCTCCACTCTGGATCGTCTCCCCTCGGATCGTCTCCCTCTCTCTCTCTCTCTCTCTCTCTCTCTCTCTTGGGCGTGTATGTGTGTGACGGTGCAGGGAAGGTAGGGTTTGGTCCCCTTTTCTTTTCTCCTATTTTATTTCTTTTTATTTTGTTTTTAATAGAAGCCCAAGACCAAATGCAGCCCAATGGTTAAGTAAACCCAAGAAGAAAGGCAAAACAGCCCACTCTCTCTCGTATTGGGTTTTTCCCTTGAAGGGAGGCCCAAAGCTCAAAATACAAACCAGGTAATTTAAAAGGGAATATAAAATTATTTGTGAAATCCCAAAAATACCCCTCAGGGCCTAAAATCCCAAATTTAGTCCAAGTACAGTCAAAATTCTCCATTTGACGAGCACATCATTGTGTTGATATTCATTTGTTAAAATAAGGTCTCTAACTCAAGGCAATCTCTAAGACCCCTCAAATACGGGTCCTTACATCCTCTCCCCCTTAAAGACTTTTCGTCCTCGAAAAGAAAATGCGGAATTAAAAGAAACAACAACCACAACCAAAGAATAGACCACTAACACAAATGAATAGACGCATCAAACAACCAGTTGGACAAGTTCCTGACTATGTTGATGTTTGCCTTCCTCCCCCCCTTCAAGGTTGTTCGTCCTCGAACAGGTCAGGGTAGTGAGCACGCATCTCAGCCTCACGTTCCCAAGTCTCTTCCTCCATACCGCGGTGTTTCCACAACACCCGAACCAACGGAATAGTCTTACCTCGCAGCTGCTTCACGCTCCTATCCAAAATACGGATTGGTGCCTCAACAATCGTCACGTCCTCCCCAATATCCAGGGTACTCCAATCCAGCACATGTGTGGGATCTGGATGGTATTTCCGCAACTGGGATACATGGAAAATATCATGAACTCTGCTCAAACTGGGAGGTAATGCCAACCTATAAGCAACGGGTCCAACTCTGCTCAAAATCTCGAACGGTCCAATGTATCGTGGAGATAACTTGGATCCCTTTCCAAATCGTTTATGCCCTCTCCGTGGAGAAACACGAAGAAACACGTGGTCTCCAACCAAAAACTCCAATGGTCTGCGTCGGTGATCCGCATAAGACTTTTGTCTACTCTGGGCCGTATGAAGGCGCTGCCTAATCAGTTGGACTTTTGCCGTGGCCTCTTGGACCAATTGAGGTCCCAACATAGCTGCCTCTCCAGCTTCTGCCCAACATAAAGGAGATCGGCAAGGTCTGTCATACAATGCCTCAAACGGGGCCATCCCAATAGAAGCCTGGTAACTATTATTATAGGCAAACTCTACCAAAGGAAGGTAAGAAGCCCATGATCCCCCAAAATCAAGCACACAAGCTCTTAACAGGTCTTCCAACGTTTGAATGGTCCTCTCTGACTGACCATTAGTCTCAGGATGGAAAGCAGTACTCAAATTAAGTCGCGTCCCCAATGCCTCTTGCAAACTATTCCAAAACCGAGAAGTGAATCGTGCATCTTTGTCTTAAACGATAGACAAAGGCACTCCATGCAATCGCACAATCTCATCAACATACAGCTGGCTCAATGTTCCAATGGAGTCTCGCTCCCGAATAGCCAAGAAATGGGCCGATTTAGTCAATCGGTCTACAATGACCCAAATCATATCCTTCCTCCTAGAAGTGGTAGGAAGTCCTGTCACAAAATCCATGGTAATATGCTCCCACTTCCACTCAGCCACAGGCAATGGTCAGAATCGACCAGCAGGTCATTGGTGCCTGCCTTTACTTGTTGACAAGTAAGGCACCTGGAAACAAACTCACTATACACCTCTTCGACCCTGGCCACCCGAACCGTGCTCGCACGGCATGATACATCTTAGTCCCTCCCTGGATGCACGACCAAACGGGAATGATGAAACTCCCTCATCACATCCTCGCGTAAGGAGGGCGGTACTATCAAGCGCCCCTGAAATCTCAGCTCATGCTCAGTTCCTTCTGTCCATTCCTCAGACACTTCACCGGCCTCTATCTGGGCCCGGATCACTTCACAGTCCACGTCCCCCAACTGTCCCTCACGGACACGATGGTATAACTCCTGGCATTACGGCAATAGAACAAAGGACGTTTCCCCACCGCTAAAATCAGGTGCACTCGCAAAGCTCGTTAATCTGTTCCATCATTTTCCATTCTCTCATGGAAACCTCAGCTTTTCCTTTCCTACTCAGTGCATCTGCAACCACATTCCCCTTTCCAGGTGTGTAAGAGAGTGTAAAGTCAAACATCTGCAAGTACTCCACCCATCTCCTCTGTCTCAAATTCAGATCCCTCTGGGTGAAGATATACTATAGACTTTTGTGGTCGGTGTATACCACAAATTTCTCCCCCAGCAGGTAATGTTGCCACGACTTCAAGGCAAAGATAATCGCCGCTAATTCCGGATCATGCGTTGGGTAATTCGCTCATGGGGCTTAAGCCGTCGTGAGCCATAAGCTATGACTTTGTGTTCCTGCATCAGAACACACCCCAATCCAATGCGAGATGCATCACAATACACTTCGTAAGGCACTCCATCCCGTGGTAGACTCAAAACTGGTGTAGTAGTCAAACGAGTCTTCAATTCCTCAAAAGCTCACTGACACTTGTCTGTCCACTCAAATTTAACTCCTTTTCGGGTCAGGGCTGTCATCGGTGCTGCTAACCGAGAGAACCCTTCCACGAAACGCCTGTAATATCCTACCAGACCCAAGAAACTACGGATCTCAAAAACATTCGTGGGCCTTTTCCAAGATGATACAGATTCAATCTTGGTTGGGTCCACTCTAACTCCCTTGGCAGATACCACATGCCCAAGGAAATGCACCTCTTGCATCCAGAAGTTACACTTGCTGAATTTAGCATACAACTGGTGGTCTCGGAGCGTCTGTAACACCACAGTCAAATGCTCCTCATGCTCCTCTCGGGTCCTTGAGTATACAAGGATATCATCAATAAATACCACTACAAAGGAATCTAGGTACGGGGCAAATACCTGATTCATCAGGTGCATGAACACCGCCCGGTGCGTTCGTGAGCCCGAAAGGCATCACTAACCACTTATAGTGCCCATATCTACACCCGAAAGCGGTCTTAGGAATATCCTCGCTCCCGACCCTCACCCGATGATACCCGGAATGCAAATCAATCTTTGAAAACCACCGTGCCCCACTCACTGGTCAAACAGATCCTCAATCCTCGGTAAAGGGTATTTGTTCTTTACCGTCACTTGGTTCAGCTTTCGATAATCAATGCAAAGTCGTAGTGAACCGTCTGCCTTTTTAGCAAACAAGACTGGTGCACCCCAAGGTGATGTACTTGGGCGAATGAAACTTTTCTCTCCCAGCTCCTTTATTTGCTTTTGAAGCTCCCTCAACTTGGCAGGTCCCATCCGGTATGCCACTTGTGAGATAGGTCCCACTCCTGGCAATAACTCGATTGTGAACTCAACACTCCTGTGTGGAGGTAACTCCAGTAACTCCCCAGGAAACACATCCTGAAAATTTTCAACAACAATTGGCCACACTCATTTTTCAGTATTACCTTCCTCCTGAAAAGTAAGTGTAGCAAGCCTATGGGTAACACTACCCCATAGACCTCTCGTCAGTCCAGCCCTCCCGGCATTCTCATCCCATTCCCCCACTAGGGTACAGAGTAACCCTGTGGGTGAAATAAATGACACCCGCCGTCTATAGCAGTCAATCTTAGCCGGGAAGGCCATTAACCAGTCCATCCTTAAAATCAAATCAAAGGTCCTCATGGGCATCACATACAAATCAAATGTGACCTCAACATCTCCTATCGTAAGCATACACTCACCACACACTCGGTTTATTGTTGATGCACCTCCCACAGGTGACTCAACACTCAGGGGCTTATCTGCCCTCACACAATCAAGTCCAAGGCTCTCAACCAAGGACTTAGCAATCAAGGAGCACGAAGCTCCAGTATCAAACAAGACAAAGAACTATAGTGCGAGATATCAAAACAAGTACCTCAAACCACCGAAGGTCCGGCCGCCTTCCTCGGAGGATAATGGCAACTCCTCCCGCTCGGATGGTGCCGAAGTAAGTGCAAATACTCGCCATGGTTTGCCTTGCTACTAGCCTCTCGTTTGTCCTTTGATCCCTGTCGATGTCCACTTGGACGATTCTCTGAACCGCCTTGTGGTTGCTTCTCTCCCTGTGGCCTTGCATGAGTGGAACCAGCCTGACTCGCCTGCCATGAACGTGGAGGCCTCATAGTCGGGGCCCGAAAGTGGGTCTCACTCCTCCCTCCTGATGTGAATCCACCAGCTCCCCGGATGTTCCCCTCATCGAAACACACCATACTAAGGTGTCCCGTCTTCCCACAGCCCATAAGACCGCAGTGCCGCTTGGGACACTCACGTTCATGTGTCCAGTTTGGCCACAACAAGTACACTCTCGTGGGAAACCTCCACCGAGTTCCCCGGTCCTCCGCAGTAACGGGACTTTGGTGGAGCCATTGGTGATTGGCCCTTGTCCCCTGGGGGAAACCGCTACCTCCAAGCTCAACTCTCGGTCTCTTGGAGTCTCCCTGCTTATCGCGCGTACTCTGTGCTTGCCGCTCCTGATGAGCCTGTTTACCCTCCTCCAGTCCTCTTTCCACAATCTTAGCTGTCTCCACGACCTCCACATAGGTCCTCAGCCGCAGCATCTCCACCCTCTGCTTTAGGGCAGGTCTGAGTCCCATGGTAAACTTATGGGCCTTTAGGTCCTCTCTAGAGATTGCCTCAGGGGCAAACCGGCTCAGTCCTCGGAATTCACGCTCATACTCAGACACAGTGCGTGATCCTTGTTTCAAACCACTGAACTCTTCCCGTTTCTGCCACCGCAAGGACTCCGGGAAGTACTCCTCATGGAACAATTGAAGGAATTCCTCCCATGACGAGGTCTGCATGTCCCGGCTACCTGAAATGCTAAGCCACCACTCTAAGGCTTCCTCTTCCAACCGTCCTAACCGCTAACCTCACTTTATCCTCCTCCCGGGGTCGGAGAAAGGAGAACACGTGCTCAACTGTCGCAGCCCAATGCTCGTCGCTAGAGGATCAGCTCCTCCCTTGAACCTCGGTGGTTGTTCCTTCCGGAACCGGGTCACCACATCTTCCTCCTCCCGTCTCATCGGTATCTCTTGTCTACGTGGAGGCTCTGTCTCACGGGGTGGAGAAGGTAGCACTGTCTGCTGTGCCATCATCTCCCACCTAATCTCATCTCGGATCTCTCCCTTGAGATCCTCTCGCATGCCTTGTATATTCTCACTCAAGGCCCTAACTTGGGCCATGATCCGCTCCATGGGATCATCGCCCTCCGTTTGCTGCCTTCCCTCTTGTCCAGCACGTGCAGAAGACTCATCCTCTGCAGCTGGGGTAGCCCGGGTAATTCTCCTAGGAGGCATTGTCTACACATTTCAAAAACAAGTGGAGCTGGAATCAATATCTCTCAAGCTTAGCACACCCTCACCTCTAGGACCATGAGGTACTCAAATAACATCTCATAAGTATACACATCATGTTCACAGGATCTCAACATACATATTACAATCTCATACTTTAAAATTTTCAACACATCATAGTTTCTCAAATCAGCATGTCTCAACACATTCCACAGTATTCACATTTCAATTCATTGTATGCTCATTTCAAATTAATTACTCATTTCAAATCATGACACTCATATTATGATTAAGCTAGTGCCCTAATGCCAATGCATGTATGCACCCCATCCCAAATGCAAATGCCCTACTCCTTGGTCTAACTACCCCTGAGTGCACCCTAGAAAACCAGATAGAACCACGGTGATCAGGTGCGTCCTATACCGCCTCCTAAGGGTCTCAGAAGCAGTTATCCCTCCCCACTATCCTAAGTCCACTAGACCATGAACTTTGGCTCTGATACCATAATGTCACACCCCAAATTTCCTTCCCTTGGAAATGGGTAATGACTGCCCAAGCCCGCACCCGAAGGGTTAAGGGTTCGGTGTAAACATCAAAGTGAGGACACCTACCACGGGTGCTGTCCCATCCCTGTATCACAAGTCAACATGCCAAGGGACACGTACTTGTTTCCATGCCAAGCACACCACCACAATATATACATATATACAGTGTTCACAACACAATACACCAATTACATTGCTTAGAGGCTTCCAGCCCTTTTACAACCCCCTAGGGAAAAGCTCCCAATAATAAAACCAGGGTACACAGTTCAAGCAAACAGAATCTCAAATACAACGAAATAACCAAATGTATATATATATAAGCATATACACCCTCGGCGCCTACCAACTCGCCTCTTCCGCCTATCGCCTGCTAGGTCCTGCAAAGAACAATTCATAGGAGGGGTGAGCACACCACAGCTCAGTAGGGATCAAGTCTCCCCAGTCCCGTCCAACTCTAAAACTATGCATGTCAAGTGAATGCATGTGCTCGTGTAGTGACTTAAGCTAAAACTACAACCATCACCCAAGAAACACACCTCATACCTCTGCCGCACAGGAGGGCAGAGGACACCCCGCCACCACGGCGACGTGACATGCCACACCAGGCAAATGTGAATCTCATCTCAAGGGGTACAGATAATGACTCGTCCCATACTCACCAATTCCACGCATTTTGGGGTTCTTATCTCAACTCCCCGCGTTTCGGGGTCCTCAAGCATACACATTTCAACATATACAACTCAATAAACATAACCCAACATACACAAGACAAACATGCAACTCATTTAGCATACAAAAAACTCAACTCGGAATGTAAAACAACATATAGTCTCAGAACAATCAAATCATTACATATAACATCACCTAACTCCTCATGGTCCCTGAAGTCCACACATTTCTCACTCATAGTCTAGATCATAAACAACCTTTCAAAGGAAGCTTATCCACCTCAAGGGGAGCCCAAAACAAGCTGCACGTGACAACCTATTGTCACGTGCAGAGGCAAATTAACTCCAAACATCATTCTAACCATCCCAGAAGGTTCAGGGACGATTTTCAGCCAAAAACAAGGTTGCACGTGAAAGGGTCATTTTCACGTGCAGAGGTATTTCAACTCATATGCCTCTAAGGAAGCTCCACCTAAAATTTGGGGCTATTTGGAGCAAGAATGAATCTGCAAGTGAAAAAGGCTTTCTCACGTGCAGGTTCCAAAACCTTCCTTTTGTCATTCTAATCATTTTTTCCTAAAGAACCAACCTCAAATTCGTCTTAGTTTAGAAGTTATTGAGGTTCTAAGCCCATAAACCGGGTCTAAATCCAACTCTGGCCTCACTCTCATATGATTTCCCAATACCAGAGGCCTTAGTCAAGCCAAATATAGGGTTTTCCCAAAACTTTTCATCTAAATAATCCCAAGACAATGGGTATACAAATGACCCCTAACCCAAAAGTATAAATAATCTCACACGAAATTAGAAATTTAGAAAACTCGGACAAAAAAAAACCCGGATCATCAATAGTCTCAAGGTGGAATTTAGAAACTCAATATATATAAAAAGGTCCCTTCTCAACATCCCAGATCATCACATAAATTTTATTTTCTAGAAATCTGTAAGAGAGAGACGGCAAATAGAAAAACTTGAAATCCCTACCTCAAATGTTGCAGAAAAGAATAGGGGAAAAGAATGGAGCGATCTGTATCCCTGCTGCCTCAACGCCTCCGGCCTCCCATCGTCTGTAGGAAATCCTTGATCGTCAGAAACCCCTCCACTCTGGATCGTCTCCCTCTTGTCACGGGGTCAGGTTTCCTGCGCCTCTCAACCCATTGGGGCACTTAGCTTCTCTATCCACGGTCCGCTAAGTTTAGCCTTTGAGGGTTGAAGCGCACGTAGACTGGTTTCGCCCTGCCACTGGGCTCATCAGGAGAACGGCTCCAGTTCCCGACCAGTTTGTGTAAGGATGGGCGAGTGGGAGGGCGTCGAGGTAACGATGCCATCGCCTGCGGGGAAGCGATGTCGACAAGCGCAACGAGGACGTTGCGAAGATTGGGTGGAGGAGAATGTCACGACCCGAGCAGCGTGGTGCTGGCGGGACGTTTCTTAGTGGCACGATTCAGGAATGGATTCGTGCTACGTAAAGGAGAGGGGTTGGTTGAAGCGTAGATGGTGCGCAGCGAGAAGGTTCCAGGCAGTTCGTGGAGGAGAACGGATGGAACCCCTTCGGAGTTCAGACGTGCCGACCCGGTTGAATGCGGGGAGCACGCCGCTAGTCGAGGACTTGACGTTGAAGAAGGGATTTGGCCATCCTTACACAACCGGTCGGGAACCGGAGCCGTTCTCCTGATGAGCCCGGTGGCAAGGCGAAACCCGGTCCACGTGCGCTTCAACCCTCAAAGGCTAAACTTAGCGGACCGTGGATGAGAAGCTAAGTGCCCCAATGGGTTGAGAGGCGCAGAAACCCGACCCCGTGACAAGTGGTATCGAGCCGAACCGGCCCGTATCCTGAAGACTCGCCGAGCACTCTCGCGAGTAGCGTGATCCCAAGGTGGGAGCTCACAGAGGTGAGTCGACCGATAGTGTCTTGCACGCCTTGCGTCCATAGAGTTGGAGTATCCTAGAGTGTGATACGGAGTTGGGCAAGGGAGTACGAAGGAGCGCGTCGGAGCGATCTTGGAAGCCTCCTATCCTTTGGACATTGGGCGAGTGGGGCGGGCATCTTGGTAAAGGTGTTGCAACCTGCGGGGAAGCGATGTCCAAGCCGTTGACATTGGGCGAGTGGGAGGGCGTCGAGGTAACGATGCCATCGCCTGCGGGGAAGCGATGTCGACAAGCGCAACGAGGACGTTGCGAGGATTGGGTGGAGGAGAATGTCACGACCCGAGCAGCGTGGTGCTGGCGGGACGTTTCTTAGTGGCACGATTCAGGAATGGATTCGTGCTACGTAAAGGAGAGGGGTTGGTTGAAGCGTAGATGGTGCAGCGAGAAGGTTCCAGGCGGTTCGTGGAGGAGAACGGATGGAACCCCTTCGGAGTTCAGACGTGCCGACCCGGTTGAATGCGGGGAGCACGCCGCTAGTCGAGGACTTGACGTTGAAGAAGGGATTTGGCCATCCTTACACAAACTGGTCGGGAACTGGAGCCGTTCTCCTGATGAGCCCAGTGGCAGGGCGAAACCAGTCTACGTGCGCTTCAACCCTCAAAGGCTAAACTTAGCGGACCGTGGATAGAGAAGCTAAGTGCCGCAGTGGGTTGAGAGGCGCAGGAAATCTGACCCCGTGACAAGTGGTATCAGAGCCGAACCGGCCCGTATCCTGAAGACTCGCCGAGCACTCTCGCGAGTAGCGTGATCCCAAGGTGGGAGCTCACAGAGGTGAGTCGACCGATAGTGTCTTGCACGCCTTGCGTCCATAGAGTTGGAGTATCCTAGAGTGTGATACAGAGTTGGGCAAGGGAGTACGAAGGAGCGCGTCGGAGCGATCTTGGAAGCCTCCTATCCTTTGGACATTGGGCGAGTGGGGCGGGCATCTTGGTAAAGGTGTTGCAACCTGCGGGGAAAGCGATGTCCAAGCTGTTGACATTGGGCGAGTGGGAGGGCGTCGAGGTAACGATGCCATCGCCTGCGGGGAAGCGATGTCGACAAGCGCAACGAGGACGTTGCGAGGATTGGGTGGAGGAGAATGTCACGACCCGAGCAGCGTGGTGCTGGCGGGACGTTTCTTAGTGGCACGATTCAGGAATGGATTCGTGCTACGTAAAGGAGAGGGGTTGGTTGAAGCGTAGATGGTGCGCAGCGAGAAGGTTCCAGGCAGTTCGTGGAGGAGAACGGATGGAACCCCTTCGGAGTTCAGACGTGCCGACCCGGTTGAATGCGGGGAGCACGCCGCTAGTCGAGGACTTGACGTTGAAGAAGGGATTTGGCCATCCTTACACAAACTGGTCGGGAACTGGAGCCGTTCTCCTGATGAGCCCAGTGGCAGGGCGAAACCAGTCTACGTGCGCTTCAACCCTCAAAGGCTAAACTTAGCGGACCGTGGATAGAGAAGCTAAGTGCCCCAATGGGTTGAGAGGCGCAGGAAACCTGACCCCGTGACACTCTGGATCGTCTCCCTCTCTCTCTCTCTCTCTCTCTCTCTCTCTCTCTCTCTCTCTCTCTCTCTGGGCGTGTATGTGTGTGACGGCTGCAGGGAAGGTAGGGTTTGGTCCCCTTTTCTTTTCTCCTATTTTATTTCTTTTTATTTTGTTTTTAATAGAAGCCCAAGACCAAATGCAGCCCAATGGTTAAGTAAACCCAAGAAGAAAGGCAAAACAGCCCACTCTCTCTCGTATTGGGTTTTTCCCTTGAAGGGAGGCCCAAAGCTCAAAATACAAACCCAGGTAATTTAAAAGGGAATATAAAATTATTTGTGAAATCCCAAAAATACCCCTCAGGGCCTAAAATCCCAAATTTAGTCCAAGTACAGTCAAAATTCTCCATTTGACGAGCACATCATTGTGATGATATTCATTTGTTAAAATAAGGTCTCTAACTCAAGGCTATCTCTAAGACCCCTCAAATACGGGTCCTTACATAAGAGATAGAATCGATGCGGAAGATAATCAGATAGTGGAAGTATTTTGTTTTATTATCAGTATGATAAGTACAACAAAATGAAAGCAGACTAAAGCTTGAAAGCTTTTAGACCTACTTGACAACTCTTTAACACTCTGTTTTCAATGTACTTACACGCTAGCCTCTAAGATCTCAATGAGCTTTGGTACATACACAAAAACTATTACACGCTCATTCATGCTCACTCTTTATAAAGTGTACAAGTGTTGCTATTTATAGAGACATCCACAAGAGACAACTTTGGAACTTGTTGTTCCGGACATTGTGCTCATTTACTATTTCTCAGAAATCTCTCTGCCTCAATTGCTGTGGATGTGGTCTTCAAGATCTTGGGTTTGCAACGCATAAGATTTATTTCTTTTTCCTTTTCAAGTTCATTTTCGAGTCTTTTAAGATTTACAGTTAGGCCAGTTAGGTTAGTATTTAACAAATGATTTTCAGCTTTAAGATCGTGATACCAAACCTCTTTAGTCCAAAAGTCGACTATGTCTTTTTCAAGTCTTGCAATAGAGAATTCTAGACATTTAGCTTGACTTTCTATATCTTTGTACATTTGAGTAATTATTAGTCTCTCATTCTTTTCATGATCGCGTTCAGCAGTAAGAGATTCTAATTTACTCATGAGCTCAAAGATAGAAGGTATCTCAGTATTTGCCATGAGGCAGAAGTTCGGCTTTGGGGTTGGCTCATCATCAGAGGATTCCTCCTCTTCTTCCGAGCCACTTATTTACTTTGTGATGAATGTCTTCCTCTTGCCCTTGCTGCTCTCTGAGGTGGAGCGTCGAGGTTTAACCTTGTCACTTTTACCGGCTGACTTTGATTTGAATTTGCAATCCTTGGCCTAGTGATCGGGTTTCCCACAGTTGTAGCATTCTTGGGAACTTGTCTCCTTCCTTCGGGATGATAATGAGGAGCCTCTTCTGATTCCTTTTATGCTTTTTCACAAAAATCACTCGAAGGATTTGACCAGAAGAGCTATTTCTTCTTCAGCGTCAGAGTCAGAGTTCTCTGACTCTTCCGTATCATCATTTCGTAGTATGTTGTGACACTCCGTAGCTTTGAAAGCTACCCTCTTTTCTTTCCGGGCTATTTTTTCATCCTAGTTAGAATATTTGAACCTGACCTCATGAGTCCGTAGCTCTCCGTATAGTTCTTCAAGGGGAACATACTACCAGTTCTTGTCAGCTTGCATCTGGAGCTTCTTGGAGTAGTTGCGATCCGGCAAGGAGTGAAAAAACTTGTCATTGATTTGGGATTGAGTGAAGTGCTCATTGACAGTTTTTAGTTCAAGGATGTGCTTGCCAAATCTTCAATAGATGCTTTCGAGGGATTCACCGGGTTTTTGATTAAAGCTCACAAAGTTCTGCCTGAGAGCACAGATGATGTTCTGCATTTGGGACTGACTTCCCTCATAGAGGATTGTCAGTTTATCCCAGACAGCTTTCGCTGTGGTGTAGCTCTGGACGTCCGTGAAAGCTTTGGAGTCCAAAGACGATGTAACATATGCCAGAGCCTTTTCGCTAGCACACTGCCAAGCTCATTCATCTTGGGTAAGTTCAGCATCCGTCTTTGGCCTTCTAACTCCATGTTCTCCGATAGTCATCGGAATCGGTATCTCTTAATGAAGACATGGCCGCATGAGATGATCATGGCATACCATGAACATCTTCATGCGAGTTTTCCACGGGGAGAAAAGCTCGGGTGTGAATTTTGGCGGTTTGGTCAGAGTAAAACCAGAACTCCGTGGTTGTGGAGCAATGGCAGCAGCAAGTTGAGGTGGATCGACATTTTCACTGCTGCTTCAATTGGGGAGGGGCTCTTGTGTTCCTCCGGAGTTAAGGCGAGTGTTGAATAGAATGTTGCTTTCTTCGGCCATCTTTGAGAGAGAAAGAGTGGGATCTCTACTTGGAGCAGGTAGAACTTGCTCTGATACCACTTGTTGGTCCCTGGGAGCCTAGAGAGGGGTGAATAGGCTCTTATCGAAACTCTTTTCTTACTTTTTGGCACAACACTTGACTCGTGAAAAGAAATAATCAATGCGGAAGATAACCCATAGTGGAAGTATTTTATTTTATTATCAACTGATAAATACAACAAAATATAAACAGATTAAAGCTTGTAAAGCTTTTCGATCTACTCTTACAACTCTCTTACACTCTGTTTACAAAAGACTCACACACTCGCCTCTATGATCTCAATGAGCTCTTGTACATACACACTTATTTCAAAACTCACGAACATCAACTATATCAACTTACTGTTAATGTACAAGTGTTACAATATATATAAAGACATCCTTGAGAGACAATCTTGGAACTTGTTCTTCCGGACTATGTGCAACATTAACTGTTCCTCGGAATTCTCTCTGCCTTGAATGTTGTGGATGTGGAGCTCAAGGTCTTGGGTTTATACAACATAAGTGTCTTGTGAGTACCCAAGTGCAGTTAAAGTTTTGTCCACATATCCGTGTGATCCACGTGTAAGATGCTTTAGATTATCAATGAGTTTGTCTTACATCGGGACATAGCAAGCTGGTGACTTTGAATGCAAAGAGATAAGTTGAAGAAGCGTCTTCTTAATCCCACGTAAAGTTCTTTACTCCGTGTTAATGAAGCTCGGATCCTTACTCCGTATCATTGGTTGCTTACTCCGTGTTAGTTTAATACTGGAATCCTTATTCCGTATCAGTGCTTCCATACTCTGTATAAACGAGAAGTCCGGAGAGCTTACTCTGTATCATCGCTTCCTTACTCCACATGAGTTCCTTACTCCACATGAGTTGAAAGGACCAGATGGCTTACTCCGGATCAGCACATCTTTACTCCGCATGAGTAACTGGTTCGGATTCCTTACTCCGCATCTAGTTTCCTTACTCCGTTCAAATAAAGGACTCGGGTCCTTATTCCGCACAAGTACTTCCTTACTCCGCATCTATGAAAGACTCGGATCCTTATTCCGTGTCTAGTTTCCTTAATCCGCTTGAGTGGAAGACTTAGCTTTCTAGCTCCGCGAAGACTTTATCTTACTCCGTGCAACTTGTAGACTAGGATTCTTACTCCGCAACTATTTGACTTAGTCCGTTTAAGGTGTTAGGCGCAGATTCCTTAATCCATTGCTTTAAGTGATTAGTCCACACGAATGATCCTTATTCTGTATGAAGTGTGACTTGGTTATTTACCAAGTGTTTGACGACACTCACTCTTGTTCAAATCAAGATTATATATCTTGTCCTTAGCTTTGCTCTCACGAGTGTAGGTCCGGATTAAGATCATATCTTCTGTAACAACTTAAGATAAAATAACCAAAGTCTCAGATCAAATTACATAGGGTTTTATTCGCATCATCCAAATTCTAGGCTTGATCCAACAGATTGTGCGGTTGCATGGAGTCCTATTGTCTATTGTATCTGATCGGGATGCTAGGTTCACATCTTAGTTTTGGAGACAGTTGCAGCAAGCTGTGGGTATGAGGTTGAACCTGAGTACAACTTTTCATCCGCAGACGGATGGTCAGTTGGAGCGAACGATTTAGACGCTTGAGGATATGTTGCGTGCCTGTGTCCTAGATTTTGGAGGTTGTTGGGAGACACACCTTCCTTTCGTGGAGTTCTCTTACAACAACAGTTTTTAGGCCACGATTAGGATGGCTCTGTATGAGACGCTGTATGAGTGGCCTTGCAGATCACCTTTGTGTTGGGCACAAACTGGTGAGACAGCGGTTTTCGGTCCCGATATGGTTCGAGAGTGTAATGCCCCCAAATTTGGGACCTCCAAATCGGGTGCGTTAGCAGAAATTAAATACACAAGTTTAATATAAATTTCAAACTTTTAACTATTTCATCAAACATACTATTAATTATTACAAATGTCAATCCAAGATCTTTATGGTTTAGGAGTTTAGAGACTAAGTGTCCATAACTCAATATTACAAAACAAAGCACACAAGCAAACAAACTTAATAAATCTTTAAAATTTCATACAGCTTTATTTCCAAGCACTTCTTGACTACTTATCCTAGTTTCTCTATTCCTTTAATTACCTGGGGTTAGAAAAGAAATCATAAAAAGGGTGAGCTCAAATAGCCCAGTAAGGGTAAACATAAGTGGGTAAGGAAAATCACGAAGATATCGAACATAGGAAATACCATATAACATCTGCACATCATACATGATCAACATTTTACAAGGGAATCATAACATAGAAGATTATGTTTTGACATCGTATCATAACATCATAATCCAGGTTAACTACCCAGATACCATATCATAACATAATATATTATCATCTGGATTGACACTCTCTAGTGATGTTCTTTACCCAACGCATTGGAGGTCTTTCTGGAACCACCCATCATAAACTTACTTTGTCCAAACATAAGAGGTTATAACTACTTTAACATACATAACATGAGGCATATCATAGAATTCCAATAAAACATTCAATGTTAACAAGGATAAACACGAATATCAAAATGGTTATCTACCCCAATCAATAGCATAGATTATCAAGAGAGAGATTAAAAAGAGACTAATATTCTCAACAATAAAATGGAAAGAGAATAATAAGAAACATAAAACTTTTACAATAATAATTTCAAACAAAACAAGATAAAGAGGAAGAGAAAAGTGATAATAAAGAAAAGAAAACCCTAACAATAATAATGAAAAAGAAAAAGGGAATGAGAAAACCTTTATAATCCGATTGTCGTTCTCCGCGTTCTAAACCTTAAAAAATATCAAAACACTAAATTAGCATTCATGTTTGAAAAGTTCAATATCACACATATCTTTTTTTTCAATATCATACTTTAACTTATATCTTTTAATAGGTATACCGTGCTTGTGGGTTGAATATTAATTTGGGTTCCAACTTCTATTGTGGTTCCATCTCTTGTTTCGATCCCATGCATCATAAGCCTTGAGGTGTGCAATAATTATATTATATTCCTTGAGAGTTTTTGAATAAGATTTACTTTTTGTATTGGGTGAACGGAAAAGACGTTCGAGAAGCCTATTTTTCCTACGTGTCTTCCACCTTAACCATGATTGGTTATTAGACATGGGTGTAAAGGAAAGATCTAGAGGAGATAAGGATGGGGGTAGATGTGAGGTTGAAGCATTAGCAATTGGGGTTATGGAAGAAGAAGGGCGATTGTCAGGGGAATTCATTATGAAAGTTGTTCCTTACGATCCTCCGCTTTCTAGAAAAATTAAAACATCAAGTTAATATTATCATATTTTTACTTTAATTATATAATGAAAATGCTATGATGGAATAACATATGTTAAAATAAGGTGACAATGCCAACCATGCATGTATATACGAGGTGGTATAACCAACCATATAAATAACATATGTGAGGTGGTAAAACCAACCATGAATATAGTATATATGAGGTGATAAAACCAACCATATAGATCTACATAATAAATAACAGTAACTTCAAAATTTCAAAATCTTGAGTATTACCTTTCGTAGAACTTCGACGCTTGGTAAGTACCAAAAACAAAATAGGGTTTGAGTTGAGTATTTGGGGTGTTAAGAGGGCTTACGGGAGTGTTTTTAGAGGAAGATTTCTTGGTATGGCTTGAGGGACTTGTGCAATAAGAGGGGAGGCAAAACACTCCTTATATAGGGCAAAGGTGGTGATAAGCGGTAGGTGTGGTAGGTGAAACTTTTGTCTTTAATACCTTATTTTCTTCCCTAATTTTCTCCTTTTCAAATCATTTGATTCTTATCCCCTTATTATATACCAGGTGGCCCCTTTGTTTTCCCCATTTTTGAATTTTTAAAATTTGTTTGACTGTGAAGGTTCTTTTAGTCACAAAAGTCACATAGGTGCATGGCCTACTATTTTTACTATAACTTTCTAGATTCTTCATTAATTTAAATAAGGCAAATTGGGATGGATTCCTAACTTAATTATCTACATTTTGAGACTAATTTCAAGTTTATTGGACTTGTATATCAAAAGTTATTGGGTTTTGAAGTGAGACTAAAAATTCTGGCATGCTACTAGACCTTTGTGCACTGTTTAAATTGTTTCTCCTAATGGGCTGATCCAATGAGTCTGAAATTTTAAAAAAAGGTATATAACGAAGTTTAAAACATGTTGTAAAAATATCAAGTCGTTTGGAGCTACAAAAGCAAAGTTATAAATTTTTTAAGATAACTTCCAAAACTGCGCTAGTCTATCCTTTCTAAGCATAACTATTGGTCATGGAGTATTAATGAACATGTTTGTATTTTATAACTCTGAATAAATTTTGATGTGAAAAATTCAAAGTTTTATTCTATTTGATTTAGATTAAACATGTGAACTAAGAAATTATTTATTTAATATAATTAAACATACGATTGAAATAATAACATAACACCTCATTAGAAAACTTAATAATACACTTATTTTCTTAAACTGTAATTTATTTATGAAAAGTAAATCTTATGCAATATTTGATTAACATTAATATAATTATCATACACGCTATCAAATAATACTTTCTAAATATATGATCAAAATAGTTTAATTATAAACATAAAATAATATAATAAATATTTATTATTTTATTTAAAAATCCCAGATCTTACAGAGAGACCATAGAGATAGTGCAGCTAATTTGACAGTGGATGCTGATGGCACAGAGTAAGCAAAAGTCCTACATGGACCAGAGGCGTCGACCTTTGCAGTTTGAGGTATGGGACCGTGAATTTTTCCGGGTTTCGCCACGTCGAGGGCATTGGAGGTTTGGACGTGGCTCCAAACTCTCCCCTCGTTTTGTGGGACCATTTGAGAATGTTGCTCCCATGGGCACAGTAGCTTACCGATTAGCTTTGCCACCAGAATTGGCACGAGTACATGATGTGTTTCATGTGTCTCAGTTAAGACGATATCACCCATATCCTTCTCATGTGTTGGACTATCTCGTGATAGACTTGGCTGATGATGGTGCCATTGTTGAGATGCCGGCACAGATTTTGGACAAGCGGGAGCAGGTCTTGTGGGGCAAGACGATCCCACTGGTCCGAGTGTTAAGGCGACACCGCGGCATGGAGGAGCAGATTTAGGAGAAAGAGAGCCAGATGCGGATTCTTCATCCTGAGCTGTTCGAGGACGATCCGTCCTGAGGTGGGGGGATGTGAGGGCCTTCCATGAGGTCTAAGTTATGTTTCATGCATTTGTTTTGCATGTTGTTGTTAGACCTCATGAGCCTTTTTGGCTTGTTATGAGTTACATTGCACCTATGTGGTTGATGATCATGTTTTATTTCTTGTTGTTGTGCAGTGCTTGAGCTTAAATTTTGCCATATCCTTTTGGACGTGTGTTTTATTTTCGAGGACAAAAAATCCTAAGGTGGGGAGGATGTAAAGACTCGTATTTGGGTAGTGCTAAGAGATAGTCATTCTATGGCAATGCAACTATCTAGACGGCAGTGTAGTCGTCAAAGTGAGCATTTTGGACAGTAGTGTAATCATCGATGTGAGCATTTTGACAGTACTTGGACCCGATTCTGAGTCGGGGCACAGAGTGGCCCGATTGTTGACTTTGTCGGAGTTTATTGGTTAACTTTGCATTTGAGCGGTCATTTGAGTGTGATAATATCTGAATAGTGTTGTGCTCGTCATTTCGATCGTTTTGGCTATAATTTGACTCAATTTGGAGTTCGGAACATTGGAGGTCAATTATTGTGGTCAAGTATTAGCAGAAATATAAATAGGGAGAGAGAGAGATATCTCCCAGTGTGTGGTCATTTGTGGTGTACGACTTTGGTGAAAATAGAGAGAATAGAGAGCTTGGAGCTTGGAGCTTGGGGCTATTTGGGTCGTAGAGCTCTAAAAATCACTCAAGGTAGGAGTCCTTGACCTTCTTATCTTGATCCTGTCTTTGAATGCATGAATTTGTGGTGATTTATGATTATGAAATTGAGCATGATCCCTAGGTTTTGGGGGAAATTTACTTTTGGGCTAGATCTGATGATTTAGCGTAAGATCTGTAAATTTGTAGTCCGATTTATATCAATGGGTATGTGTTTCTAAAATCTGGGTTTTGATACATGTGTATTTCATTAGGGTTGAGAAGTCAACTATGGAAATCTAGATTTAGATCTAGATAGTTATAATTTGCATGTATTTGTGGGTATTTTTGTTGTTACTGTGCAATTTAAAGGCGTTTAGGGTGCGTTTTGATGTGGATATGGTAGTCTATTGCATAAAACGGGTGTTTGGGAGCATCGGTTGCTGGGTTGATTCCAGATGAAGAACAGGTGAAAACGGCGAAGAACAGTACCATGGGCGGACTATTGGGTCGAAAGGGCGAAGACCTGAAGAATTGGGTCAAAGGGTTGAAGATCCGTAATTGTAGGGTCAAAGTTCGTAGACTAGTAGTTGAGGGTCGAAGGCCGCAGGGTCGAAGGTCATAGATCCGTAGGTGCAGGGTCGAAGGGCGAAGACCCGTAGCCGAAGGACCGAGGGTCGTAAACCCGTTGTTAAGGGTCAAAGGTTGGAGGGTCGAAGGTCAAAGACCGGAAGGGTTGAAGATTTGTAGACCCGTAGTCGAAGGTCGAAGGAGAGCTTTGAGTCTTCGAGGCTGGGTTACGAGCTTCGAGCTTCGAGGCCGTGTTCCAGAACTCTTTGAGGCAGATCTTCGAGGCCGTGTTCCAGCGAGCTTCGAGGCAGTGTTCTACGAGCTTTGAGGCAGTGTTCTTCGAGTCTTTGAGGCTGGGCTTCGAGTCTTCGAGGATGAGCTTCGAGTTTTCAAGGCTACTTTGTTTAGAGAGCCTTCAGGGCTGGTATAAAAATCGAAGGAAGGTTGTGAACCGTGATGCCATATGGGTGTAGTATGATGGATATGGATTTGGGACTTGGGTTCCATGACTTGTTTATGTTCTCACCGGGAAGCACAAATGACGCTATGTGGTTGAGGCGCAGGCATAAGCACTGATGGCAGGCCTATGTGGCATTGTGGCCGTGGCAGGTATATACGCTGATGGCAGGCTTATGTAGCACTGTGTCCGAGCATATTGCGCTATGGTAGGGCTATGCCCTAGGCTGGGATCTTGTTGAGGATCATGCTGAGCCGTTAAGCTCGTGGAGCTAGGGCTGAGTGCCCTGAGCTGGGATCCTATTAAGGATCGTGTTGAGCGATTGAGCTCGTGGAGCTAGGGCTGAGTGCCCTGAGCTGAGATCCTGTTGAGAATTGTGGACAAGCTGTCCTGTGTGGGCAAACTAAGTCCTGATGTTTGTTTCCAAGCTAAGTCCTGATGATTGTGCACACTACATGGTGCACAAGTACACTGAGCATATAGTATAGACTTATGTGTTTGCATGATGTGGTGTTATCGGGTCACCTACTAAGCTTGTACCTCACGCCTACTTTATTGTTTACCCTTTTCAGGTGTGACCTGAGACTAGTGGAGGATTTCCCCAAAGGAGGACGTGCTCACTACTCTGATGTTTGATACAATACCGTATCTCGTATTGTTTTGTATGATATCTCGGACATGGGTCATGGAAAATTGTATTACATCTTGTTTGTGATGTGAGATGTCTTGTATGACTGTTTGACACATTGTATGCATGTTGATGTATGGGAAAGTATAGGATTTCCCTTGATGTATGATCGTATAGGTTGCATTATTTAGATAGCACCTACTATGTAGTCTCTTTTGGTACTAGTCACCAACCTCTTGACCTTTCAGGTGCGGGCAAGGGGAAGTCATGTTCTTGGTTCCAGGTTCCCTGGAATTCAGGGGCGTGACACTCCCACCGTGGCACTGCGCCCTCAGACTCACGCTAACCGTCTGGACAAGAGTCCTTACCCAAATGCACAAATGACTAACTCCTCAAATCCCAAACATGAGTCATTATAGGAAACTACTAACCCGGACCTGCAGAACTGCTGACCCGAAGTTACAGAACTGCTAACTCGAAGACTCAAAGCTCTGACCTAAAGACTTGAAGCTCTAACAGGAAGACTCAAAGCTTTGACTCAAAGGTTTGATCCAAAGGGTTGACTTGAAGGTTTGACCCGAAGGGTTAACCCAAAGGTTTGACTCGAAGGGTTGACCCAAAGGTTTGACCTTTGACCCTTCGACCTACCGACACTTCAACCCTTCAAACCTTTGACCCTTCGAACTTTCGACCCTAATAGTTCGCCAAGGGTACTGTTCATCGTCGTTTTAGCCTGTTCTTCATCTAGAATGAACCCAGCGACCCCCAGAAGCTCACAAACACACTTTTTACTCAACAGACTACAATATATACCTCAAAATACGTCCTGAACGCCTCTAAATCGCACGGTAAGAACAATAATACACATATATTTACAAATTATCTCCATCTAGATCTAGATCTAGATTTCCATGGTTAACTTTTCAACCCTCATGCCATACACGATTATAAAACCTTCAAATTACAGAAACACATAACCACAACTATATATAACGGATCTTAACCACAAATCTTATGTTAAACCACTAGATTCCACCCAAAAGTGGATTTCCCCCAAAACCCAAGGTTCATGCTAAATCTCATAAGTTATGGAGAATTCACGCATATCAAAAATAGAATCGAGATAAGAAGTACACCTAGAGTGATTCTTTGAGCTCCACAAACTCAAATCGCCAATGCTACAAGCTTTCAAGTGCGCTCTCTCTCTCTCTCTCTCTCTCTCTCTCTCTCAAATGCACCAACGTAATAACATAAAGTGGAAGCTCTCTTTACGTTCCTCTTACTTATATTTACTACTAATTCTTTAATTAATAAACACTCAAAATTACACAACTAGCTTTCTAGGGTCCTGAACTCTAAATTGAACCCAACTACATCCAAAATGCTCGTATCGCCGAGCACAATACCAAAATGATATCTTCATTACTATATAAATATTATCTCATAAATCAACCCAAATACAAGTCTTTACAATCACTCCCGATGCATTTAATGCTCAATCCTTGTGAATTGTTTATCTTGGTGAAAAGATCTACAAGTGTGTTAAAGGTTTGAGTTTTGGATTTTAAAAACTTAACTCAGGTGTACCTAGTATAGTCATTAATAACCACTGGGGTATATCTCATACCGACAAGTGAAGCTACAGGAATAAGATCACATAGATCCTTGTGAAGTAGTTGAAGTCAAGCACTCATTGAACTAATGCCTTTTCCCTTAGTTGTGTTTAATTTGCTTCCCTAGTTAACATTCTCTAACATTTTGGACATGTGGATTTAAGATATGCATGCAATATGTTAATCCCAATTTTGAAATTTGCCTAAGATTTTGAACCCACGAGACACTTCATTTCAGTAGGGCAGATCACAACCATGTTATAAAAATTTCAAAATTTTATTTAACTTTAGCATAGAAAGAGGATGGGAGAGGTGCAATAATAGTAGTTGTCAGGGAGAGGTTTCATTCAAAGATAGTGACACAATGTAGGATCTACGGCACTCCTCAGCCACCATCTGGCTTCCAATGCCCTTAGAAATCCAACATCATCACTTTGCTTCCCGTCCTTTCAGTTAGGGTGTTTCTCCCTTGCCCACATCATGGATGAGGCAACAAGGCATAGACATAATGGTCTTATCCTAAAAGGTTTGGGTGTAGGGATCCTTGCTGATTTGTATCTTACATATAACTTCGTTTGCGGGCTCTCATATCTTTTTCTTACGGTCTTGCATTGCATTTGGTAACTGGCTATAAAATCTGATTCTATGAAGGCAGCTGCCAACGTAAGTGGTAGCAAGGCCGACCTCAAGGCCAGGCAAGTAAGGCATGTACCTTGGAACCCAAATATGGCCAAAAAACGAAGGCCCCAAATTCTGTCACGACTTCACTTTCCCTCAGCGCATATGACATACCTAACACTCTAACCTAATCAATGAGACAACTACAACTCCAAACAATCCACCATGTCGCTGCATCACCATCGAACAATCCTCCATCCCACTGTCGCCTTCCGTCCTTCCATCGATGCTCGATGGCTGATGGCCGACCAATGACCACCTCACAACACTAGCCATGGATGGCCGATCACCACCTCACAACACTAGCCATGACGGCCGATCATCAACTTTCATGGCCCCACATCCTCCGACGGTGACAGTGACGGCGAATCAGCAGGCTTCACAGCTTGACAACCTCCAATGACTAGTCATTATCCTTCACCTTCATCAGCTCTAGCACTCTACCTCTGCAATTGATTTTGTGATTTGACTATTGAGACTATTTGAGACTATGACTCTCTTAGTGTGAGGTATATACCATATACTGCAATTGTCATATTGATTTATAAAGTGCAATTGTTAAATTAATTATATACCTGATAATGTCAAATACATAATATACTATACTTTTTATTTACAAAGTGCAATTAATTTGTCATCTCTACTTGTCTAGTTATAATTCTTAATTTATTATTGTTAAAATTGAATTATGAATGACTGGTTAATATTGATTTGAGGTTTTTAATTTATGAATGATTAACTGAAAATTATATTTGTACTTTGTAAATTATATTTTTTTAATTAAATTAAAATTTAATGCTACAAGTATTCCTTAATATATATTTGGTGTAATTGTAATTTAAATATAAAAAAATAAAAGGATGAAAAGTATTAAGTAGTTATAATTTTTTTTGTTATTATCAATAAATAACTAAAACTCTTCAAAAGAAAGTATACTTCGAAAATCAATCTTAGTGGGAGGTCCTTGTTCATAATAAGTTTATTATTAGTATGTTTTTAAATTTTATATTTTTTCTATAATTATAGTAAAATAATAATAATAATAATAATAATAAAATTAATTGTTTAATAGGTAAATATAAATATTATTTTTATTTTAAAATCTGTAGAATATAAGGCACCATTTTAATCATTGTTTTTGGCCCCTTACATCTTCGGGCCGCCCTGAGTGGCTGAATAGGATATCGTACTTATTTATCCATCAATAAAGGTTTAAGAATAGAGCATTTTGGTCCCTGTTATCTAAGTTTTTCTCACCGCTACGAAATGAACTGACAAAATTGTCGCATTCACTGTTGCCAACTCTAGCACCGTATGACACAACCGAAATGAATAACAGAGGGGACCGTTAGAATAGCATTCTATAAATTTTCTAGAAGGATGAAGGTACTGAACAAGTTGACATTTATGCGGCACTGCCGTCCGACGCTATTGCAAAAAAGTTCATCAGTTTCCATCTTCTAGTCCTACGCAGATGAAGGGTTGGCACGACCTTTCACAAACAGCTTGCTTATATCTTCCGTAACAACGTTGCTCCTGCCAAAACCCCAAATCGTCAGAAAGTACATTTTCCCAATCGGATAATCAGAATGAAAGACAAGAAAAGGGCTACAACGTATAACGTGGGTAATCTAATCTAAGGAGTCTGAACTGCTTGAGAAAATTGGGAGGCAAAGATGACGCAGGATGTCAACGGAAAAAAGGAGAGAATATGACAAGAAATTGGAAAAGGAAAACAAAAGAAAAGAGAAGGAATGAGAATGCAGCGAGATTTTTCCAAAATATTCCATCAATAACAATGGAAAAAGTCTATTCGCGAATGGATTATTAATATCAATACCCTCCCTACATAATTTATTTGCACAATATTCTTGTCCTCATAACAATGTAAAAAAATATGAAGTACCTCACGGTTCTATGTATTCTGAACTCTAAACCTACGAAAATATAAAACTACAGAATAATCCAAATCAAAGAAACAATGGTAACAGCACACATGAAGGCGAACAAGATTAAAAATATATATATTATTATAACACCCAAACTCCAAAAAAGTACCTTTTTCTAAAAAATATGAGGAAAAGTTCTCCATCCAGAGGTCTGTCTCAACTTTGATGTATAAAAAACTTAAATTGCTTCGGCAGCATTACCACAGACATATTAAAGAGAAACTGAAAGGTTACTAAAATACAAAAGAGCATCATAGTAACCAAAAATTTTACTTGGGATACGCTTCGCTTAGACATGCAATATAACTAAATTCTCAAAATATGATTTGAAATAGCATGCACAATTTCAAGATATTTGGAGATGGCAGAATGGAAATTATAAGGAATTCATGGATAAGAATACTAACACCAGCTTTCCAATTAGTTTTTCTAAATTTATACTTTTAAATTATTTTTTTCTTCCCTATATGAATATACATCACAATAGATTCCCTAAATCAAACTTTTCATTATTAAAATATTATTTTATATTATTTATTTTATTTAATAATAATTTTTTTATAATTTAATATGAAATAAAAGTTAATATTATGAAAACATGAAGGATAAAGGTGAGAGAAAATTTATAAATATAATTTAATAATTATAGGGAGTGAATAGTAATTCCTAATATATTAGGAAATACGGTATAAACCTCATGAAAAAAGTTAAATATATATCATCTGTTGTGGAAATAATTTTACGACTTTTTAACTTTTTTTCCTAAATATAGAAAAATAAACTTTTATAAGAAATCTGCTACTAGTGCTATAACGATATCCATTTAGCATTTGAGAAAATACACAAAATACCCTAATAAATATACAGGATATCTAATTCCAAAACTGAAAAGCACATACTTTAAATGTACAGAGGCCCAATTACAAGATATAAAGGAAGGAAAGGATAGCTAGCTTGTCGGGTAACTAGAGAGAGGCCTCCATGAGCTTTTTTTGATTCAGTGAGTGAGAGCACCACCAATGATGCTTTCCAAGTGAGTGAGAGGTGCAAGAGACAAAAATATAGGGAGACAAACACTATTTTTGCTTTTCGACCGTGGAAATGGCCTCATTGATATCATGTGCAAAAGAGAAAAATGCTCCAAATACTTTCATCTACTGGTCATAAAAATTGTAGAGCAAAATGACGAGAATAGCCCTTGAATGTGATATGCCATTATCACGTATAGCCCCAATTCAATCCAAATTTTACCAGTATGCTTGCCTTTCACTATAAATCAATTTTGTCTCTTGCACAGCATATGGCAGGTGTCACATACGTGAATATGATTTGTTATGCTGATGATACTTTCTCAAAGAACCTTATCCGTATTTTGCTTGTTTGAGTAGTATTAAGGCTGAAAGAAGGATTTGGTATCACTTATCAAAATTATGCCGTTTTCATAAGTAATGACAGCTGGTGGCTAGCGCACACCTTAAACACATCCAGTAGCCTATAAAAGGGGAAAGAACACCTCTTCGAAAAGGGAAGGGATTCGACACACATTTTTGGAGAGAGTAGAGCCTTCGGAGACATCTTGGAGGGCTGAAGAAGATCTGGAGTCGAAGAACAGCTACGGTTGAAGTTTCTCTTGCACCTAGTTCTGATATGATGTATTTTACTGATTTATGCTTAATCAACATCACGTATGAGTAGTCTTTCCAATCTAGGAGAGCAATGTAACCCCTATGCTGCTATAATGATTTTATAAATATTAGTTTGGTTAAATGAGATCTGCATGTTTTATAAATCTGCTCTTTATCTTCTACATGTAAGTAATATACACCTAGGTTTCTTAGCCCTAATCTGGAGCAGACCTTGAGATTCATAGCATATTTGTAATTGGTGTGACCATTATCCTTTCAGAAGTGTGATATATTGGCTTTGTATGTTGCTGCCATGATGACCATTTAGGCATACAACACTTAAAAGGTCTGACAATGACCATTTGCAATACATTGGCACATCTATAGCATGCTGTCATTTAAACAACCCCAAGAACTTTAAAATCAATAAAAACAGCATAGGGAAGTGAAATTGTGACCCTAGATGCTTTAGTCCTTTGAGTTTTAATTCCAAACATTCTCTGCTATCTCAGTTGCATTTCAAACTTTCAAAAAACCATAAAAATTAAGTCCTAAACAGAAAACACAAAAACATATTGCTAAGATATTTTATAGAACATCAGTAGTTTGGTGTTTTGATTTAAAAGCTAGAAAACTCGGCAAGTCCCTGTGGGTTCGACCCCTTACTTGTTGCTATTCTATTTAGTGCAAATCTAGGGAAAAATTGATATCTTGAAGATAGATTTAACGACATTAGCCAATTCTTTTAGAAAGATTAAAAATCTATTCATCAAACCCGATCAGCTCCAATCCCAAAATAATCACAACAAAAATAAAAAAATATTGAAATGCAAAATTAAAAACACTCCCGCAAACATATATCCAAGTTTTTGTGTGTGTAAATATATTATTAAAATATATATTATTCTGTCCGGAATAGCACAGTAAGAAATAATAGCAAAACACATACCTTCCTTTAAGCTGAGGTGGCAGGAGAACACCACTAGCAGTTTCCTGATCTTTCTTAGAGTGAGGCAATGTCCCTCTAGGGACTTCGCTTCGAGTTAAAGAAGAAGCCAATATTCGAGACTTTCTCTTGCGAGATGCATTTTCAGCCATGGCAACCGCGACTCTAGAAGAGTGGTCACTACAACTTGCAAGATGAGATGGGATGTCGGGTGAATTTAGGAGGAGTGAGGCATTGGGAAGTTCCTCAAAAGAAGGCATCAAGGAATGTAAAGTGCCACCTGGTTGCTCGTGTGATACTGACGGTGACATCCTACATACAAACTCAGTTCAGAGGTGAGAGACGAAGGCTAAGATAGCCATTCGAACCTATGTTGTTATCCTACAAAATTTACACTGAATTCCCTATAATAGTAGTAGTATTAACTTAATTACTTAAATCCGTAGACTAGCATCCTGCATGGTACTCTGGTCTACACAGGAGTTTGACATTCCAAATAATTTATGTTATTTTTTTTCTATGGTTTCATATATTTTCTTATCAATTAAACACAACATGGGTTTAAAAAGAAGAGCTTCGCAATGCTTCGACACACATTTTTGGAGAGAGTAGAGCCTTGGGAGACATCTTGGAGGGCTGAAGAAGATCTGGAATCGAAGAAGAGCTACGGTTGAAGTTTCTCTTGCACCTAGTTCTGATATGATGTATTTTACTGATTTATGCTTAATCAACATCATGTATGAGTAGTCTTTCCAATCTAGGAGAGCAATGTAACCCCTATGTTGCTATAATGATTTTATAAATATTAGTTTGGTTAAATGAGATCTACA
Source organism: Taxillus chinensis (assembly GCA_023512835.1). Lineage (NCBI taxonomy): Eukaryota > Viridiplantae > Streptophyta > Magnoliopsida > Santalales > Loranthaceae > Taxillus > Taxillus chinensis. Next base: position 53,829,518 of record CM042090.1, on the reverse strand, counting down.
TGTTTTATAAATCTGTTCTTTATCTTCTACATGTAAGTAATATACACCTAGGTTTCTTAGCCCTAATCTGGAGCAGACCTTGAGATTCATAGCATATTTGTAATTGGTGTGACTATTATCCTTTCAGAAGTGTGGTATATTGGCTTTGTATGTTGCTGCCATAATGACCATTTAGGCATACAACACTTAAAAGGTCTGAAAATGACCATTTGCAATACATTGGCACATGTATAGCATGCTGTCATTTAAACAACCCCAAGAACCTTAAAATCAATAAAAACAGCATAGGGAAGTGAAATTGTGACCCTAGATGCTTTAGTCCTTTGAGTTTTAATTCCAAACATTCTCTGCTATCTTAGTTGCATTTCAAACTTTCAAAAAACCATAAAAATTAAGTCCTAAACAGAAAACACAAAAACATATTGCTAAGATATTTTATAGAACATGAATAGTTTGGTGTTTTGATTTAAAAGCTAGAAAACTCGGCAAGTCCCTGTGGGTTCGACCCCTTACTTGTTGCTATTCTATTTAGTGCAAATCTAGGGAAAAATTGATATCTTGAAGATAGATTTAACGACATTAGCCAATTCTTTTAGAGAGATTAAAAATCTATTCATCAAACCCAATCAGCTCCAATCCCAAAATAATCACAACAAAAATAAAAAAATATTGAAATGCAAAATTAAAAACACGCCGGCAAACATATATCCAAGTTTTTGTGTGTGTAAATATATTATTAAGATATATATTATTCTGCCCGCAAACATATATTGTGTAAACTCGGAATAGCACAGTAAGAAATAATAGTGAAACACATACCTTCCTTTAAGCTGAGGTGGCAGCAGAACACCGCCAGCAGTTTCCGGATCTTTCTTAGAGTGAGGCAATGTCCCTCTAGGGACTTTGCTTCGAGTTAAAGAAGAAGCCAATATTCGAGACTTTCTCTTGCGAGATGCATTTTCAGCCATGGCAGCCGCGACTCTAGAAGAGTGGTCACTACAACTTGCAAGATGAGATGGGATGTCGGGTGAATTTAGGAGGAGTGAGGCATCGGGAAGTTCCTCAAAAGAAGGCGTCAAGGAATGTAAAGTGCCACCTGGTTGCTCGTGTGATACTGACTGTGACATCCTACATACAAACTCAGTTCAGAGGTGAGAGACGAAGGCTAAGATAGCCATTCGAACCTATGTTGTTATCCTACAAAATTTACATTGAATTCCCTATAATAGTAGTAGTATTAACTTAATTACTTAAATCCGTAGACTGGCATCCTGCATGGTACTCTGGTCTACACAGGAGTTTGACATTCCAAATAATCTATGTTATTTTTTTCTATGGTTTCATATATTTTCTTAACGCCCCCCCCCCCCCCCCCCCCCCGCCGCTTCTTTCCCCGCTATCAAATAGACAGAGGCTACCAAAAATCTGAGAACGCAAGGGAAAAAACACAAAACAAAACAAAAAAACAAAATTGTAATATGGTAGGGAAGAAAAATTATGGAAATTACTGATTGAAGGAACGAGTAGGTGCGGATGCATCCGTTTTGTCTCTCTCTTTATCACTCATATCTGCATCGCCGCCGTCATCGTCCGAGGAAGCGTAGTCCACCAGAGACATGTCTCGCTCGCTCTCGGTTCCTTCTTTCCCCGCTACTGATTTCTCCTCTTCGTTACGATTTGGCTGACGAATCCGGAGGACCTAGATCATCCTGTGGCCTCCGTACCGTTGACATATTCCAGAACACGACGCCGTTTCACATGCGACCGTTTTATCGAAGATTATTATTAAAATAATAGAGCAAACATAAAGAAGGCGAAGAAAGTTCATTACGTTCACTCAACCAAATAGATATCTTCTTGGATGGATCTCCAGTCTCCACTGCTTATGTCACACTTAAAAGCATGGAAAAATACAATACACAAAATAGTTTAAACAACTTCATTTGCAGAAAAAGAGTACCACTAATTGTGTGGACGGTAGCTTAAAGCCAATTGAGCACATGATAGTCAGCAAAATAGGTGTCACGATTTGATGAGGTATTCGACTTGAGTGTTATAAGAAATAATAAATTCATGGCAGACCGCTCAACTTTAATTCGGTAGGATTTCAAACCTGAGTTGAGATAGTTTATGGTAGCTTATATTTTATATTTCTCGGATCTGATCTGATAGTACTTGGACCGAATCAAGGGGAAAGAGACCCATCATCCTCACATTAACTTTTTTTTTTTAAAGCCAAATGAACTTTCCTAGTGTGGATCCAACTTCAATAAATAAATAATGATAATGAGCTATGGAAATAAAGTATAAAGTATTGTTGGATCTAATCCGGTTATAAGTTTACAAAATGCATTACAAAACCTCATGTGAATTGTACTAGTTAATGCAACTATATTGTATAATCGTACTAGAAAGATGAATGCAAACAACTACAAGAGTATTTCGAAAAATTACTAAAGATATGATACACAATCTTGATCCGATATAAACAAAGTGAGTGCTAACCAATGCTTGGTATATAAGCGAAAAGTCAGGATATTGGTTGAACTCTCATCAGAAGACACAGACTTAGTATAACTAAAAGATTATGAAGTCCCTCAAAGATTGATGGTGACTTTTGGATCAAAATGTCATGCCTCAGATTTCCAACTCGAGTAAACCAATTCATGACTCTTCATTACCCACCTAGTGCATAAGGGATTATATTAAACAATACCACATAGAAATATCACAAACAACCACAACAAATGTTCACAAGCTAAACCACTTGTCTTTATTATATTCAAATTTCTTTTACATCATTTCCCATGGGGTTACACTAGTTTCCTCAAAATAACATAATATGAAAAGCAACAAAACAATAAACTCGGTCTTCCACCTTGGTATTCCACCAAACGCATGTAGGTTCCTGAAAAGAAAGAAATCACAACGAGAGAGGTGAGGAACCACAGCTCAGTAGGGACACTACAAGAAATCAGGTCTTTAGTAAGACATAAAATGTATTACCATAGGATACCTTAACACTTTTTGAGGTGTTAGGTCTACTTGGCTTATGGAATGTCCCCCACCTTTCGGTAACACTTTTTGGTGTGTTACGATTTTATATTACAATAGATCATACAATAACATATATTATTGTCTTATGAAATATTTTCGTAAGTGTTTTTTAAGCTTACCATAGAACTCTAATCACGGTCAACACATCTAGCATCATATACCGAAGGAATTTCTACATCTATCTGATTTGGAGGAAAGCCTATAATAATCTCTGGACTATTATGTGAAGACCCTTACTTGGGTGAGGTTGGAAGTTAGGCCCGAATAGAGTTTGAATATTTATTCGGCAGCATAATTTGTTGAGTTTATTATTAAATACTATAATTATTGATATGGTTATTTAAATTGTTTAAGTAAGTGGGTATTTATTATAGGGTATTGATAATAACGAATGTGATGATTACTGTTATTTTTATTATGGGATTATTAGTGTAAGTATTTTAAATATCAGACTTTATTAGTATTAATATAATTAATTAGGATTAATTCTTACAATAAATTATTATTATTATTATTATTATTATTATTATTATTATTAAGAATTGATTAGTATAAATAGGAGAGCTTAGGGGGAAACCCTACTTCGTTGTGTTTGCACAGAGGCTGGTGAGAGACGAACACAAGGTTTGACGCAGCTGCGTTCTTCTGATCTCTCAAGTTTGAATCGAGGTAGGTGACTCTTTGATTTATTATTCGCATGAACGCGAAATTTGAGGGGTTGGGGTTGAAACTATATGCATATTATGTATATGCATATATAATTAAATATATGTCGATATGTATATCGTTGGACGTGGAGTGTTAACTCGACGACGGCGCCGCCTCGTGAAACGTTGATCAAGGCACGCCGGACGCCAGGGTGGATGGAACGGATTTGCGGCGGTGGTGTTAGCTAGATGTCGCGGGTCGTGCGCTGGCAAGGAGGAAGGACAGCGTGGCTCGTCCCGCGCTGGTTGGGTTGCTGCGCGTCGGAGAGAGAGAGATCGGGGGGCGGCGTGATTCCCGTGCGCTAGCGAGAGAGAGGGAGATCAGGGTGGCGTGGTTCCCGTGCGCCAGCGGGAGAGAGGGAGAGAGACGTCTTGCTGCTGTCCTGGGGTCACCGCGCGTCTGCGCGCCGGTGGGAGGAAAGGAGTGGAGGGGCAGCGGCGTCAGTGCCGCCCCTGACTCGCCACCCCTAAGGGGCTGGCAGGTTCTTCTTCTTTTTTTTCCTTATTTTATATATAAATATATATATATATATAAGTGTAAATATATATAAGTTAATATATATAAGTATATGTGTATAGTTTTTACTTGTTTTTTTTATATTAATTGCAATTGAATATTAAGGGTATAGGCACAAGTGAATAATTAGAATTTTCTTTTCTACGCTGTATTTGGAAATTATATTAACTGTGGTTCAATATTAACTGTTTAGTGAGTTTGTATAAAAGAACATACGTATATACGTATACAAATATCTATTATGGTTTTTATTTATTGGATTGGTGACTTAAATGTTTGTGGGGCTATTGTATTAAGTTCTGACCCCTTGGAAATCCTGCTAATTAATTATGCGTACGAATCCTGTGAGTGAATTAGTTGGGTTAACCGTGGGTCCCATATAGGACTGGCAAGTGGCCGCAGGTCCCCTATGTGGCTGGATAGTCCAGGTCCCATATGTGGTAGGCCGTCGTTTGGGACACCATAGGTCCCACATATGGCCGTCTGGTAGTTATATGTTTTTCCTGCAGTTGGTAGCGGGGATCCCATGGGTATTTGGTTTATCGACATGATCCTAAAATGATGTGAAATAAGATGTAATGGTTTACTTGTGATTGGATGGTATTTATTTTGTGTTGGAATGTGACTACACTAGCACAAGCATACACTGACCATACAGACTTAGGAATTCATGTAATAGGGTACTGGAGATTGGAATCACCTACTGGGCACTCGTGCTCACCCTACTTTATTTACATTTCTTTACAGGTTGTAGAGGATAGCCGTTTGAGCCATAACAAAGCTGTCGGGACATCTTTATATAGGGTTCATTTATGGACTTATTCTTTACCTTTGATTATTTGGTCATTTCCTTTTTTCCGGACTTGGGTCCGTGACAGTTGTACAACTTGATTGCTGGACTTCAGTAATATTATTTGAAGATATATTTATTAATGACATGTATGATGCATTGGATTATTTAAAAATACAATGCTACCCCCGTTGTGGTATTGTGCAGGGTTGAATCAATCACCAACCCCTCGACCCCTGGAGTGGACGTGAGGGGCGTCGCGTTCCCAGTTCCGTGGTTTCTAGAATTTGGGGGCGTGACATGTTGGTATTAGAGCATGGTTTAGTGGACTTAGGTTAGTGAGGGGTGGTTGATAGACACTTAGAAGCTTGGAAGACTATAGAGAGGGCGCCTGATCAACGCAGTCCTTATATGTGTTCTGGGTTGACTGAGGGTTCATCAGATCATCCTAGGAAGCATTTAGGTTGGGTGCATACATGCTGCGTGACTGTGTGCATATCTATGCACTAGAAATCATCTGCTAATAATGTGCTTGTATTGATTATACTATTAGCTATTTGTGGTTTATTTTTCTTTGGTGATTAAATGTGCTTAATTGAAAATGCTATTATGCTAGTTTAAACTTAGGAAGTCTAAGTGATTAATCACATAATTTGGTGAATAGAATAAGGGGTTTAGAAACCTTATTATTTGCGTGGTGAACTTGGTTCTGCCTATTGGTTCAATTAAATTGGTTGTTTGACTAGTGCGCAGTAGTTAATAAATATTATTGATATGTGTTGGTGCAGAATGGCACCCAAGACTAGGGCTATAGGTCTAGCAGAGGAGCTATCAATTCAGTCTGAATCACAAGGACAGTAGAGTTCTCCAATACCTGCCTTGGGTTCAGAAATTGCTGCTCAGATTGGGGCTCAAATATTGAGCCAAATCCAGGGTGCCATGCAGGGTACCATGAGGGAAGTGGCCAGAGAAGTGATGTAGGAGGAACTGAGGAGGCAACACCAGCCTCAGCAGGAGGTTTTAGAGGTGAGCCAGCCACAGGTCATGACAGTTCCGCTCGCAGTACCGATTGACTGGGTGAGTCGGTTCTTGAAGCAGAAACCGACCAAGTTTGAGGCGAATACGAGACCCGATGAGGCCGAGGAATGGGTCAAATGGACTGAGGACATCTTCGAGCTGATCCAGTGCCCGAAGAGGCTAAGGTCCGCTTAGCCACACATTTCCTAGTAGGTGGGGCCCGCAGGTGGTGGGACACTGTGAAGCATGTTCACGAGAGCCCGATGGCATGGGAGGACTTCGTGGAGCTCTTCTACACGGAGTATTTCCCTCGCTCTGTGCAGAAAACGAGGCAACGAGAGTACTATACACTGGAGCAGGGCAGTCGGACTGTGACAGAGTATGTCACTGCTTTCACTGAGCTAGGGAGATTTGCCCCAGAGTCATGGAAGGTTGAGGCTAATAAGACCCAGGACTTCATTGATGGGCTGAGACCATCACTCAGGAGGGGATTGAACATGATGGAGTTGACCACTTATAGTGACGCAGTCAACAAAGCACTTATTAGGGAACGAGACTTAAAACAAATTAGGACTCAAAAACCAAGGAGCTCATCGGGGCCTAGCCAGAAGAGGCCAAGAGAGGAACAGTCTGAGGGACAGGGGGACAAGAGGCCGGTGCCCAAATTCTCACATCCGAGGAACTCAGGCAGCAGTTCTACTTCATGGTTTTCAGGGACGTGTCGATCCTGCGGACTTCGGGGACATAAGGAGGCGGATTGTAGGCGGAAGAGTGGCAACCCACTCAAGTGTTTTCGATGTGGGGGACTGGGACACAGGATAGGAGAGTGTCCTTCTGCCAGCTCAGCTAGTGTTGCGGGACCACAGCGACCTCGTGACCAGGGTCAGAGGAGCGGGGCTCCATACCAGAGACCAGCTCAGTCGTGGTAGTCGGTACAGGGACGGCCCACTACACAGCAGTCACAGCGGGAGGCCCAGGCTCAGAAGGGACAGAATGATCGAGCTATGATGAGTCAGGCCAGTGGCAGTGTGCAAAAGGGGAGGAATTATGCTATCACTGACAGGGAGGCAGAAGTTCCACCAATTGACGAGGCCAATCAGGGGCCAGCTGCAGTGAGAGGTACGATTTTGGTTTCGCGCACTATTTGTACCGTTTTGATTGATACTGGTGCTACTCACTCGTTCATTGCACACTCCACCGTAGAGGGATTGTAGTTGGATTTTACCACCGTTAATCAGCCCCTTGTGGTTGATATACCTGTAGGGGGCCTGGTGGTGATTGATAGGGTCTGTTCGGGATGTGAGGTTACTCTCGGAGGAGTTGACCTCTGGTGTAACCTATTTGTGATGTACTTTGATGCTTTTGATGTGATATTGGGTATGGACTGGTTGACCCGTGTAGAGGCAGTGATTGAGTGTTATAGGCGACGAGTGACCTTCCTCACACCTGAGGGCACTCGAGGCACCTTCGTGGGTGAGTGGTCTGATGATGCATGCAAGTTGGGGCCTTTGAGGCAAGGATGGGGTGATGTAACCCATCAGTTGGCCAGTCTGACACTTGTCGATACCCAGTGGGAGGGTAAGGCGGTGTTACCCAAGGTGGTGGATCAGTTTCCCGATGTTTTTCCTGAGGACTTGGTTGATTTACCACAATAGAGAGAGGTGGACTTTTCGATAGAATTGCTACCCGGTACAGCACCTATCAGATTGGCGGCTTACAAGATGGCACCAGTTGAGCTCAGAGAGCTCAAGAGGCATATTGACGATCTTTTGGCGCATGGTTTTATTAGGTGGAGTAGTTTGCCTTGGAGTGCTCCGGTGTTATTCGCCAAAAAGGCGGATGGTTCGCTTCGGTTGTGTATTGACTACCGACGGTTGAACCTGGTGACAGTGAAGAACAGATACCCCTTACCGAGGATCGATGATTTGTTTGACCAGTTTAGGGGTGCCCGTTGGTTTTCCAAGGTCAATCTGAGGTCTGGATACCATCAGCTACGTATGCGGGAGTCAGACATCCCGAAGACAGCCTTCAGTTGCAGATATGGCCATTATGAGTGGCTAGTGATGCCCTTTGGGCTCACAAATGTCCCAGCGGTGTTCATGGGGTTAATGAATCAGATCTTTACACCCTATCTTGATCAGTTCGTGGTGGTCTTTATAGATGATATCCTAATTTTTTCCCGGACAGAGAGTGAGCATGAGGATCATTTACATGTGGTGTTGCAGACGTTGAGGGACCATAGACTATACGCAAAATTCACGAAGTGTGATTTTTGGCTGCAGCGGGTGAAATTTTTAGGGCACGTGGTATCATCAGAGGGTATTACTGTGGATCCTGGCAAGATTGAGGCAGTGATGTCATGGAAGTGCCCAACGAATGTCTTTGAGATCCGAAGTTTTCTGGGGTTGGCCGGTTATTACAAGAGGTTTGTAAAGGACTTCTCCCGATTAGCTGCACCGATGACTGGCTTGACCCGAAAGGGAGTACGATTTGATTGGTCGGATGCTTGTGAGGAGGCTTTCAGTCAGTTGAAGGCCAGATTGACTTCGGCACCCATCCTGGTCCTACCACAGGAGGGTGTACCCTATGAGGTCTATTGTGATGCCTCTAATGTTGGATTGGGTTGTGTGCTCATGCAGGAAGGACGGGTAATTGCTTATGCTTCCCATCAGTTGAGGACCCATGAGAAAAACTACCCTACACATGATTTAGAGCTAGCTGCAGTGATCTTTGCATTAAAGAGCTGGCAGCACTATCTTCTAGGGGAGAAGTTTGTGGTATATACTGACCACAAGAGTTTGCAGTACATATTTTCTCAGCGGGATTTGAATCTCCGACAGAGGCGTTGGGTGGAGTATATGCAGCAGTTCTAGTTTGATCTTCAGTATACACCCGAGAAGGGGAATGTAGTAGCTGATGCCTTGACCCGGAAGAGCCAGGCCATAGTGGCTCTCTGTGCTATCAAGGAATGGGAGATGATGGGGCAACTAGCTGCTCTGAGGTTGCAGCCAATACAGGGAGCAATACAGGGTATGCTTAGTGTGGTTATAGCAGTGCTTGAGTTGCAGCGTCAGGTTATTGAAGGTCAGTTGGGGGATGTTGAGTGTGAGGTCCTTCGGGATCAGATTCAGACCGCCGTACTTTCTACAGATTGGATAGAGGATTCTGACCATGTGTTGCGCTATCGAGGTCGATTGATAGTTCCATCTTATCTCTGGGAGACAGTTCTACGGGAATTCCATCATTCTCGTTTGGCTGTTCACCTTGGAGGAACGAGGATGTACCATGCTGTACGACAACAGTTCTGGTGGTCGGGCCTTAAGAAAGCCATTGCGGAGTTTGTTCAATGGTGCTTGACATGCCAGCAGGTCAAGGCCGAGCATTTGCGGTCTGCTGGTGAGTTACAATCGTTACCTGTGCCGGAGTGGAAGTGGGATCATGTGACTATGGACTTCGTCACAGGGCTTCCTCGTTCTAGAGGTCATGATACTATTTGGGTTATTGTAGACCGTTTGACGAAATCTGCCCACTTTATTCCGATTCGCGAGACCGATCCGGTCCGGACCTTGGGACAGCGTTATGTCGATGTGATAGTACGATTGCATGGTGTACCATTGTCAATCGTTTCTGATAGGGATGCACGGTTCACTTCGCAGTTCTGGCGGCAGTTACAACGTGCATTGGGCACCCGAGTGAATTTGAGTATAGCTTACCACCCTCAGACAGATGGCTAGTCCGAACGCACTATTCAGATTCTCGAGGATATGCTCCGTGCTTGTGTGTTGGATTTTAGAGGTAGTTGGGAGGCTCACCTTCCCTTGGTGGAGTTCTCCTACAATAACAGCTATCAAGCTACGATAGAGATGGCGCCATATGAGGCATTGTATAGACGACCGTGTCGCTCCCCTCTGTGTTGGGCCCAGACAGGGGAGGCAGTTGTTTTGGGTCCCAATATGGTTCAGGAGACTACCGAGTTGGTTCAGCTGATCCGACAGTGAATGTTGACGGCCCAGAGTCGACAGAAGTCATATGCTGATAAATGGCGGCGACCACTTCAGTTCATCGTAGGGGATCGCGTCTTCTTACGAGTCTCGCCACGATGGGGGCACATACGGTTTGGGCGAGGTTCCAAACTTTCACCTTGATTCATGGGTCCTTTTCCTATCATCGTAGTTGTGGGACCGGTTGCCTATCGATTGGAGTTACCACCCGAGTTGGCTCGTGTTCATGATGTCTTCCATGTCTCCCAGTTGCGGAAATATTACCCGGATCCTTCTCATGTGCTTGATTGGTGTGAAATAGAGTTGGCAGATGATGGTTCTGTTGTAGAGGCGCCAGTCCAGATTTTAGACCATCAGGAGCAGGTCTTGCGGGGAAAGACAATTCCGTTGGTTCGCGTTTTGTGGCGTCACCGCAACATGGAGGAGCAGACCTAGGAGCGCGAGAGTTTGATGCGTGTTCTTCACCCCGAGCTGTTCGAGGACGAACAATCCTAAGGTGGGGAGGATGTCAAGATCTTCATCATGCCTTGAGGTATTTAAATTTGTTGTGTTTGTTGTGCTTATGGTTGTTAATCTTTGGGTTGTGTGTGAGTTGCTGTGCTGTTGGTTACATTGTTGGTGGGCGTTGTTTTGTCTATCATGTTAATTAGAGCTAAGTTGTGCATACTTTGTTAGCCGGGGTAGTGATGCCTCGTAGTGGATGACTTGTCTTTTCGGGGACAAAAAGTCCTAAGGTGGGGAGGATGTGAAGACCCCTACTTGGGTGAGGTTGGAAGTTAGGTCTGAATAGAGTTTGAATATTTATTCGGCAGCATAATTTGTTGAGTTTATTATTAAATACTATAATTATTGATATGGTTATTTAAATTGTTTAAGTAAGTGGGTATTTATTACAGGGTATTGATAATAACGAATGTGACGATTACTGTTATTTTTATTATGGGATTATTAGTGTAAGTATTTTAAATATTAGACTTTATTAGTATTAATATAATTAATTAGAATTAATTCTTATAATGAAATATTATTATTATTATTGTTATTATTATTATTATTATTATTATTATTATTATTATTATTATTATTATTATTATTATTATTATTATTATTATTATTATTATTATTATTATTAAGAATTGATTAGTATAAATAGGAGAGCTTAGGGCGAAACCCTACTTCGTTGTGTTTGCACAGAGGCTGGTGAGAGAGGAACACAAGGTTTGACGCAGCTGTGTTCTTCTGATCTCTCAAGTTTGAATCGAGGTAGGTGACTCTTTGATTTATTATTTGCATGAACGCGAAATTTGAGGGGTTAGGGTTGAAACTATATGCATATTATGTATATGCATATATAACTAAACATAAGTCAATATGTATATCGTTGGACGTGGAGTGTTAACTTGATGACGGCGCTACCTCGTGAAACGTTGATCAGGGCACGCCGGACACCAGGGTGGATGGAACGGATCTGCGGCGGTGGTGTTAGCTAGATGCCGCGGGCTGTGCGCTGGCAAGGAGGAAGGACAGCGTGGCTCGTCCCGTGCCGGCGGGGTTGCTGCGCGTCGGAGAGAGAGAGATCGGGGGCGGCGTGGTTCCCGTGCGCTAGCGAGAGAGAGGGAGATCAGGGCGGCATGGTTCCCGTGCGCCAACAAGAGAGAGAGAGAGACGTCTTGCTGCCGTCCTGGGGTCGCCGCACGTCTGCGCGCCGGTGGGAGGAAAGGAGTGGAGGGGCGGTGGCGTCAGTGCCGCCCCTGACTCGCCACCCCTAAGGGGCTGGCGGGTTCTTCTTCTTCTTTTTTTTTTTCCCTTATTTTATATATAAACATATATATATATATATAAGTGTAAATATATATAAGTTAATATATATAAGTATATGTGTATAGTTTTTACTTGTTTTTTACATTAATTGCAATTGAATATTAAGGGTATAGGCACAAGTGAATAATTAGAATTTTCTTTTCTACGCTGTATTTGGAAATTATATTAACTGTGGTTCAATATTAACTGTTTAGTGAGTTTGTATAAAAGAACATACGTATATACGTATACAAATATCTATTGTGGTTTTTATTTATTGGATTGGTGACTTAAATGTTTGTGGGGCTGTTGTATTAAGTTCTGACCCCTTGGAAATCCTGCTAATTAATTATGTGTGCGAATCCTGTGAGGGAATTAGTTAGGTTAACCGTGGGTCCCACAAAGGGCTGGCAAGTGGCCACAGGTCCCCTATGTGGTTGGTTAGTCCAGGTCCCATATGTGGCAGGTCGTCGTTTGGGACACCATAGGTCCCACATATAGCCATCTGGTAGTGATATGTTTTTCCTGGAGTTGGTAGCGGGGATCCCATGGGTATTTGGTTTACCGACGTGATCCTAAAATGATGTGAAATAAGATGTACTGGTTTACTTATGATTGGATGGTATTTATTTTGTGTTGGAATGTGACTACACTAGCACAAGCATACACTGACTATATAGACTTAGGAATTCATGTAATAGGGTACTGGAGATAGGAATCACCTACTGGGCACTCGTGCTCACCCTACTTTATTTACATTTCTTTACAGGTTGTAAAGGATAGCCGTTGGAGCTATAACAAAGCTGTCAGGACATCTTTATGTAGGGTTCATTTATGGACTTATTCTTTACCTTTGATTATTTGGTCATTTCCTTTTTTCCGGACTTGGGTCCATGACAGTTGTACAACTTGATTGCTGGACTTCAGTAATATTATTTGAAGATATATTTATTAATGACATGTATGATGCATTGGATTATTTAAAAATACAATGCTACCCCCGTTGTGGTATTGTGCAGGGTTGAATCAGTTACCAACCCCTCGACCCCTGGAGTGGGCGTGAGGGGCGTCGCGTTCCCAGTTCCGTGGTTTCTGAAATTTGGGGGCGTGACATATTACAACTCTAATTAAAATCATTAACGTGATTCTAAGGAACAACTCTCGACATAAAACTAGGTTCGAAACCCCCATCAGCACATGACAGACAGATTTTTAGCCTCCCTAAAAGAGCTAGCTAATGTCGTAAAATCTCTCTTCAAGATAATAACTTCCCTAAGTTTGCATTAAAAGAATAGCAGCAAGCAAGGGGTCGAACCCACAGGGATTAGCCTAGTTTTCTAGTTTTTAAATCAAAACACCGAATTACTCTTGTCATATAAAATGTCTTGGCAAAACAATTTCTTTTTTTAAGTTAAAGATCTAATTTTTATTTGGTTTTCCGAATAATCAAAGACAGCAGAATTGATTTTAGGGTTAAAACTCAAAGATTAAAGGCATCTAGAATCACAATTTCACCTCCTTACATTGTTTCTACCGATTTAAAGGTTATTGGGGTTATTTAAATGATAACATGCTATACATGAGCCAAGGTACTGCAATTGGTCACTGTCAGTCCTTCTAAGTGTTGTATACCTGAATGGTCATCATGACAACAACAAACAAAGCCTACTTATTATATCTCTGAAAGGATAATGATCATACCAATCACAAATATGCTATGAATCCAAGTTCTACCCCAGACTAGGGCTAAGAAACCTAGGTATATACAGCCCAGATATAGAAGATGAAGAACAGATTCATAAAATATGCAAATCAATTAAACAAACCCAATATTCATAGAATCAGTACAACAGCATAGGGGGCTACATTGCTCCCCTAGATTAAGAAAACTACTCACACATGTTCTTGACAAAGCATAAAGACATAAAAAAACAACATCTTAGAACCAAGTGTAGCAAAACTTCAACTCTGGATCTTCTCCAGCCGTCGAACTCCTAGGGCTGGCAGCTCCAAGAACGAGAACCTTCCCAGCCGTGAAGCTCTCTCTCTCTCTAAAAACGTGCCCCCCTAGATGTGCCTCCTTTGTGGTTGTGCTGCCCCTCTATTTATAGAGGGGCCTACTGTGCAATGTGTGCCCTAGCTGCCAGTTGTGGTCATTAATCAAAATGGCATAGTTTTGATAAGTGACGATGATTTTACCTTTCAACCATTATACATGTAATGACCCGTATTTTGGGATGTGAGGAGTTAGTCTCAGTTTTGCCTTTTTGGGTGAAAATTGTTAGATTTTAGGGAGTTTTATTTCCACACACTTTAGCTAAATCATCTTGTATGTTGATAAGCAAGCAAGAGGCAAAGTTTGAGCCCAATAGGGAGTGCTTGTGAGAATGCACATGAGAATGGCTTTTCACGTGCAGTGATATTTTTGCATGGAAACCTTCCTGATGTTGTTCTAAGGCTTGTGGCAAAATTCTAGAGCATTTGGAAGTGCCCGTGAGAAGGGCCTTTCTCACGTGCAGCCTCCATTACCCTTGTTTTGTTGTTCTGATACTTTTTTGTTAAAGGACCATGGTGAAATTATGAGTGTTTTGTCCAGTGTGGTTGCAAAAAGGGTTGTAGTCTGTCATCAAAACTACATCATTTTGATGCTGGGATTCATTTAATCAAAACGACGTCGTTTTGGGGTGTGGAGGTGTCTATATAAAGAGGTGAAGGCTCCTTGTTTTAGGTTTAGGGTTCTCTTCAGCCGCTGCAGCCGTCGCAGAGAGAGAGAGAGAGAGAGAGAGAGAGAGAGAGAGGGAAGGAAGAAGAGCTTCTGGTCGTGGTTGCTGCGGTGGTGTTTCCGTGGGCGGACGGCGTTTGGCGTGGAGGCTAAGGCGTGAAGGAATCTGTTGAGGTAGGGGTTCTGTCTTTCCTGGTCTGTTCCGGGATTAGGCCTTGTGTCGATGTTTTGTAGAGTTTCTATTGTTATTGCTATAATATTTATATGTAAATTCATATAGGCTTGACCTCCTATATGAATGTTGGCCTTCAATGGCATCTTGGTGTCATTCTGACATTGGGTGGGCAGTGCATGTTAAATGTTCGATAAAATACCTGGGTGAATATGTCTGTGTGAATATGCCTAGTACGAGTTTAATAATATGGCGGTATGGCTGGATTTGTGAGTTTGTAAAGGTATGCATGCTAAGTGTTTGTTTTTATGCTTGAGTGGTTGGGTTTGTGCATTTGTGAATGTGTGCCTACTAATTGTTTGGTTTTATACCTGAGTGGCTATGTGTACTATTTTGTGAAACCCGGTGTCTGTGGAAGCCCGGGACTGTTTTGTGAAACCCGGTGGCTGTGGAAGCCCGGGACTATTTTGTGAAACCCGGTGGCTATGGAAGCCCGGGACTGTTTTGTGAAACCCGATGACTGTGGAAGCCCGGGACTGCTCTTGGAACCCGGTGGCTGTGGAAGCCCGGGACTGTTCATGTGCTAGCCTGTGTGGCTGTGGAAATGATTGTATTTTCTGATTTGGCTTGTTATTATATCTGTTGAAATAATTGTATCATGACACTGCACTAGTATAGATGGCATGTAGATGCTAGGAGCATGGGATGGGTTGGGGAGACATGATCCCTACTGAGTTGTGGTTGCTCACCCCTCCTATCGTGTTGTTTTCTTTACAGGGACCTACAAGCGTTAGGTGGGAACACCAAGGTGGAAGACCTACTTGTGGCTTGCTTATTTTTATTTGAGTTTTGTTGTTTCTGTGTGAGCTTTGTAACCCCAGTGGGGAGATATTGTAATGAGGAGTTTATTGTAATAAAAGCATGTTTGGACACGTTTGTAATGTTTGAACTTAATAAATATATGATTTTTGTCTCTGAATATAAAATGTGAAGTGTATGTTGTATTCTAACCCCTTTATCCAAACTCAGGTAAAGGGAGGGTCATGTTCCGGTCTCCTCGGGTTGGAAATCCAGGGCGTGACAATATGGTATCAGAGCATGGTCTAGTTGGCCTAGGGTAGTGGGCGGACTTGGTTATCTTGAGTCCTTTGGAGGAGGTTGGAGGGACATGCCTGATCAACATGGTCCTCTTTGAGCCTCTAAGGTCTACTTGGGGTAGTCCAGTCTTGTGGTAGGGTTTGCATGCATGGGCATTAGGGCACTAGTGGCATTTGCTTATGTGTTTTTGTGTGCATGCTGTACATGTGGAACCAAAAAAAATGCTATGTGAAATGTGGATTGAACTGTGACAATGTGAAATGTGATTAAGTGTGAAATATTAAATGTGGTGTTTTTTTTGTTTATATGCGTTATGTGCAATATGGATTGAAAGGTGTAATGTGGATTAATGTAAAGAGTGTAATGCTATGTGACAGTTGTAGTATAATTGTTAAATGGGGTGGAGGTAGTGTCGCGCGATAGTTAGTGAATGTGATTTGACGAATATCTTTCTTACTTCGTGTAGTAAGAATGCCACTAAGGAGAGTGACACGCGCGTCCGGGGCAGTGGCTAATGAGTCATCTGCCTATGAGGGTCCGGGTGTGGGGTAGTCCGCAGGAGGACATGCGCTATTGCTGGTGCAGCTACGAGTGGGCATCCGACTGGAAGTCCAGGAGCTGAGGGAAGGTATCCGGCAAGAAGTTCGGGAGGAGGTGCGCTGTGAGATGGCGGCATAGCAGGTGGTGCCACCACCACCGCCACCACCAGTGGGGGAGTTACCTCGTGAGCGCGAGAGTTCGCTGGGCGGCGTACCGATTCGTGCAGAGGATGACGTGGTAACACGGTTCCGAAAGGAACAACCTCCAAGGTTCAAGGGAGAAGGGGATCCCGTGGTAGCTGAGCAGTGGTGGAAACAGATCGAGCATGTGTTTTCCTTTCTCCTACCCCAGGAGGAGGATAAGGTGAGACTGGCCATTCGGCAGCTAGAGGGGAATGCTCTGGAGTGGTGGTTGAGTGTTGCGGGGAGCCATGCGGTGCAGTTCATGCCTTGGGAGGAGTTCTTACAGCTCTTCCATGATGAGTTCTTCCCGGAGTCTTTGAGGTGGCAGAAGAGAGAGGAGTGTGGTAGCTTGAGGCAGGGATCAAGGACGGTACCTGAGTACGAGTGAGAGTTTCGGAGCTTGAGTATGTTTGCTCCCGAGACTATGGCAAAGGAGGACCTGAAGGCCCACAAGTTCACTTTGGGCCTTAGGCCAGCCCTTAGGCAGAGAGTGGCGATCTTGCGCTTAAGGACATATGCTGAGGTTGTGGAGACAGCTCGTATCACTGAGAGAGAGCTGGATGATGGGAGGCAGGCCCATCAGGGTCGCCAGTTGCAGGGCGGATCTGAACGTGATTCAGGGTCCAAGAGGCCCAAGACCAAAGAGAGAGACAACAGCTCCTTCCGCAGCAGGGGACAAACATTGGTGCACCCAGGGAGGTCTAGCTTTGGTGGTATCAGACAGGGAGGTCCAGCAGGAGGTCTCCCCAGCAGTTGTCATTGCTGTGGGGAGCAAGGCCACTTCAGGAGGGAGTGTCCAAAGAAAGACTGGAAATGCAATAGTTGTGGACGAGAGGGCCATTTGAGCCGGGTTTGCAAGAGTGGCAACAGGGGAGTTGGAGGCATGGCATCCAGCACGAGAAGTGATGTCAATTTCCGTGCACCGGCAGAGAGACCAGCATGACAGTGGCAGGCTAGTTAGGCCGGATCGAACCAGACCCAACCCCAGGGGAGGCCGGAGCGGCAGCAGACTGAAGCTGGAGGTAGCCTTGGCGGGAAGCGCCCAGTGAGTGACCCGACTAGTGGCACGGGCCAAGGGAGGGTGTTTGTGCTGGAGGCGACGTACCAGGAGGAGGCTGAGCTACCACCCCCACCGGCGGAGGGTGGAGCAGGACCATCGGTGGTTAGAGGTACCCTTTTGATCTCCCGTACGTTAGCTTTTGTCCTTTTCGATACGGGTGCATCGTGTTTTTTTGTTGCTGAGCTTGTAATAGATAGCTTGGGGTTAGTTTGTGTGGAGGCAACGAGGCCCCTAGTTGTTGAGTCTCCAGTGGGAGGTATGATTGAGGTGCGGCGTGTTTCCCGTGACTGTGTGTTAACCGTAGGAAATGTGGAGCTAAGTTTTGACTTGTATGTAATGCCCTTGTGTACTTTTGACCTGATCTTGGGTATGGATTGGCTTATGGCTTTCCAGGCCAAGATAGATTGTTATCGGCGGCGTGTATCCTTTGTGACACCTGCAGGGACCTCTTGCACCCTATATGGGGAGTGGGACTGTGAGGCGAGTCGAGCTGGGCCAGTGTTGGACCAGTGGGGTGCCATTACCCACAGGTTGGCAGCCCTGACCTTTGCTGAGGAAGGGAAAGTGGAAAAGAGAGTGTGGCCAGCTGTCGTTGACCAATTTCAGGATGTTTTTCCAGACCAGTTGAGGAGTCTGCCTCCTAAGAGAAGTTTGGAGTTCACCATTGAGTTGATACTGGGGACTGGTCCAATCTCCCAAGTGGCTTACCGTATGAGGCCAGCAGAGTTGAGGGAGCTGCAGAGGCAAATAGAGGAGTTGGTGGACCAGGGGTATATCAGACCAAGTACCTCGCCTTGGGGTGCTACGGTGCTCTTTGCAAAGAAGGCAGATGGCACGCTACGCCTTTGCATCGACTATGGGAAGCTGAATTCGGTGACTGTGAAGAACAAGTATCCATTGCCTCAGATAGATGACCTGTTTGACCAGTTGAGTGGAGCCTGGAGGTTTTCCAAGATAGATCTACGGTCGGGGTATCATCAGTTGAGGGTTAGGGAGGAGGATATCCCTAAGACTGCTTTTCGCTGCAAGTATGGGCACTATGAGTGGGTAGTGATGCCTTTCGGGCTCACTAATGCACCAGTAGTGTTGATGCATTTGATGAACCAGGTCTTTGCTCCATATTTGGATTCTTTCATGGTGGTGTTTATAGATGATATCTTGGTATATTTCAAGATGGAGAGGGAGCATGTGGAGCATTTTGTCACGCCCCAATTTCCTTCCACTTGGAAATGGGCAGTGACTGCCCATGCCCACACCTGAAGGGTCAAGGGGTTGGTGCAAGCACCTAAAAAAAGGACTTATGACACGGGTGCTATCCCAAACTTGTACAACCAGGCTAACATGCTACGGGGCTTGCTCCTGCCCCCAAAACCATGCATACAACCACAAATCAAACAATAACTACATCTCAATTTATTACATTTCAAAAGGGCTCAAAGTTCATTACAACTTAATTGGGGAAAAACTCCCATCAAACCACAATGTGCTCTGTTTACAAATAATCCAAAGCATAAAACAGAAATCCACAAACAAAAACAATGAAACTAACATAGTCTTGAGCCTCAGTGGCCTACCACCACAGCTCTTTCACCTACCGCCTGTTAGACCTTGCAAAAGAACAATTTATAGGAGGGATGAGCAAACCATAGCTCAGTAGGGTTCCAGTCTCCCCAAACCCATCCCACTCTACAATATGCATGACAAGTGTATGCTTGTGCTCGTATAGTGCCTAAAGCTAAAGCAGCAAACATCACCCAGTAACACACCATTTACCTGAGCCCACACTGGAGGGCAGAGGACACCCCACCACCACGACGACATGACATACCACACCCAAGCGAATGTTGCATGGTCACCAGTGCAACATTTTCCACCCGAGTCAGATATGGCCATCACCTCCTCGGATGCCATACCTACCTTCAGGAATGGGTGTAAACTTAGCCCACTGTCGTGAGTGCTACACCGAGACTCAGGACCACAGTCCTGGCCAAATCTCAAAGGGTCCAGTTATTGTGCCTGGCCCATAACTCAGCTCAACCCATATGTATTTGGGTACTCAATCTCAATCAACAATTCAATCAGTTTCAGCAGTACAACTCAGCAACACATCTCAACTCAATACAACTTAGTAGTGCAACTCAACAAGCATATCTCAAACATATGATTGTAACTCAGCATTCTCAACACATTCCAGTACTCAAAACTCAGGTATCAATTATCTCCTCAACAAATCTCAAACAAGATTCACACAGACCAACATAGTCAGTTACAGAAAACATACACCAGCCACACAGGCTTAAAACCAAACACGTAACATACAACAGTCACACAGGTATATTATCAAACACATAATAGGCATAGACAATACAACGATTTCTAGCCCAATCCCAAACATCAGAATCACAACCAATATGCCATTGAAGGCCAACATCCATATAGGAGATCACACCTATATGGATTTACATATATATAAGCATGTATAGACCACAAATACCCTAGGATAGAGAAGGATTAGGAAGAACAGAATCCCTACCTCAAGAACCCTGCACCCTCTTGCTTCCATGCCAAACGCCGCCCAACCACGGAAATCCCCTCAGCAACAAGGACCAGAAGCTCTCCCTCTCTCTCTGGCCGTCTCTCTCTCTCTCTCTCTCTCTCTCTCTCTCTCTCTCTCTCTCTCTCTCTCTGTATGTGATGGCTACAAGGGTTTCAGGAAAAGAAGAACCCTAATCCTTAGAGCTCCACCTCTTTATGACATCAAAGCGATGTAGTTTTGATGAAAGGAAGCCCAACATCAAAACGACATAGTTTTGATACACACTACAACCTTCTAACATCCATATAGGACAAGATATCCATAATTTCAACATGGTTCTCTGGGGAAAAGTTACGAGGATCACAAAACCAAGCTAATGGAGGCTGAACGTGACAAAGGCCATTATCACGGGTACCTCTCAAATTCCCTAGGATTTTTCCCCAAGCCTTAGGACAACGTCAGGAAGGTTCCTATGCAAAAATAACTCTGCCCGTGACAACCATTGTCACAGGCATTATTGCGGGCACCTCCTTTTGGGCTCAAATTTTGTCTCAAGCTTCCTCATAATCATACAAGGTGTTATAGCCAATGTGTGTCGAAATAAAGCTCCTTAAAACCCAATAATTTGCTACTCCAAAAGGAAAAACTGCGATTAACTCCTCACGTCCCAGAACACGGGTCCTTACATCCTCTCCCCCTTAAAGACTTTTTGTTCTCAAAAAGAAATGTGGAATGAAAGAAAACAACAATCACAACTAATGAATAAACCTCTAATGTAACGACCCATGAGTGGGTGTTAGTCCCACATTGCTTGGTGAGGAGAACAAAGTCCGCCTTATAGGAGGGGATGGATACCTCACCTCACAGGGACGCGTTTTGGGCGAGGCCCAAAGACAAAACCGTGCGGAGCAGGCCATGAGGGCGAGGCCCAAGACTGGTTGGCCAAAGCGGACAAAATTCTTGTGACGGGTATGGGCTGGGCTATCTCGGTGGTATCAGAGCCAGACCCGGAGTGGTGTGCCATGGTCCCACGGGGACGTGGGCCTCCTAAGGGGGGTGGATTGTAACGACCCATGAGTGGGTGTTAGTCCCACATTGCTTGGTGAGGAGAACAAAGTCCGCCTTATAGGAGGGGATGGATACCTCACCTCACAGGGACGCGTTTTGGGCAAGGCCCAAAGACAAAACCGTGCGGAGCAGGCCATGAGGGCGAGGCCCAAGACTGGTTGGCCAAAGCGGACAAAATTCTTGTGACGGGTATGGGCTGGGCTATCTCGGTGGTATCAGAGCCAGACCCGGAGCGGTGTGCCATGGTCCCACGGGGACGTGGGCCTCCTAACGGGGGGTGGATTGTAATAACCCATGAGTGGGTGTTAGTCCCACATTGCTTGGTGAGGAGAACAAAGTCCGCCTTATAGGAGGGGATGGATACCTCACCTCACAGGGACGCGTTTTGGGCGAGGCCCAAAGACAAAACTGTGCGGAGCAGGCCATGAGGGCGAGGCCCAAGACTGGTTGGCCAAAGCGGAGAGAGAGAGAGAGAGCTAGAGAGAGGGAATGAAGGGGAGCTGCTGGTTACTGCCGGAGCATCATGCGTGGGGAGGACAGCGTCTAGCACGGGAGCAAGGAGGATCGACTTTAAGGTAGGGGTTCTGTTCTTCCTAAATCCTCCTCTGTTCTAGGGCAGATTATGGATTATACCTGTTTATATATATATGTAACCCATATAGGTGTGATCTCCTATATGGATGTTGGCCTTCAATGGCGGTTTTTGATGTTTTCTGGTGTTGGATGGTGAGTGCATATTAAGTGTTCGATAAAATGCCTGTGTGAATATGTCTGTGTGAATATGCCTAGTATGTGTTTGATAATATGCCTGTGTGGCTGGGTTTGTGAATGTATGCATGTTAAGCGTTTGGTAAAATACCTGTGAGACTCTGCATGTCAAGTTTTTGATTTTATGCCTGACTGGCTGTGTGGAACAAGTGTTTGGTATTATGCCTATGAAAGTGTGTATGCTACGTGTTTGGTTTAATGCCTGTGTGACCTTGTAAGTGTGTTTGTGGAACCCGGTGTTGTAGGAGCCCGGGATTGGAACTGATAGCCGTGTGGCTAAGCCTATATGGCTGTGGGTATGTTAGCCCATGTGGCTAAGCCTGAGTGGCCGTGGATATGTTAGCCCGTGTGGCTAAGCCCGAGTGGTTGTGGATATGTTAGCCCGTGTGGCTAAGCTGAGTGGTCTGGATATGTTAGCCTATATGGCTAAGCTTCGTATGGCCGTGGATATGTGTATGCCGTGTGATTGTGGAATACAACCTGTTTATATCTTATTGTCACTACACCGCACCTGTACACACCTTCATGTAGACGCTAGGAGCATGGGATGGGTTGGGGAGACATGATCCCTAGCGAGCCGTGGTTGCTCACCCCTCCCTCTATGTTGTGTCTTCTTTTAGGAACATACGGGCGTTAGGTGGGACCCCAAGGTGGAAGACCTTATTTACTTTACTGCCTTTCATTTATATTATTTTATGGGAGTTGATGTAACCCCAGTGGGGATGGATTGAAAAGAGGATTTGTTTGTAATAAGAATTGGTTTGGATTGTGGATTGCTTTTATGAACATTACTTTCTTGAATGTGTTGTGGATGTTTAAATTGTTATATTCGGGGTTTGTATCCTGACCCCTTTGCCCTCCGTGTGGGTAAAAGGGGAGTCACGTACCGATTTCCTCGGGTTGGAAATCCGGGGCGTGACATCTAACACAAATTAATACACCCCACATGGTCATGCAACGATGTCAAAAGAAATACTCTTAGGTCACATAACCAATTGGACAAGTACCTGATTATGTTGATGTTTGATGTTTGCCTTCCTTCCCTCCTTCAGGGTTGTTCGTCCTCGAACAGATTAGGGTAGTGAGCACGCATCTCAGCCTCACGTTCCCAAGTCTCTTCCTCCATACCTCGGTGTTTCCACCACACCCGAACCAATGGAATAGTCTTACCTCGCAGCTGCTTCTCGCGCCTATCCAAAATACGGATTGGTGCCTCAACAATCGTCACATCCTCCTCAATATCTAGAGTACTCCAATCCAACACATGTGTGGGATCTGGATGATATTGCCGCAACTGGGATACATGGAAGACATTATGAACTTTGCTCAAATTGGGAGGTAATGCCAACCTATAAGCAACAGGTCCAAGTCTGCTCAAAATCTCAAACGGTCCAACGTATCGGGGAAACAACTTGGATCCCTTTGCAAATCTTTTATGCCCCCTCCATGGAGAAACACGAAGGAATACGTGGCCTCCCACCAAAAACTCCAACGGTCGGCGTCAGTGATCCGCATAAGACTTTTGTCTGCTCTGAGCTATAAGAAGGCGCTGCCTAATCAGTTGTACTTTTGCTGTAGCCTCTTGAACCAATTGAGGTCCCAACATAGCTGCCTCTCCAGCTTCTGCCCAACACAATGGAGACCGACAGGGTCTGCCATACAATGCTTCAAACGGGGCCATCCCTATGGAAGCTTGGTAGCTGTTATTATAGGCAAACTCTACCAAAGGAAGGTGAGAAGCCCATGATCCTCCAAAATCAAGCACACAGGCTCTCAACAAGTCTTCCAGTGTCTGAATAGTCCTCTCTGACTGACCATCAGTCTCGGGGTGATAAGCAGTACTCTAAAATCGTGAGGTAAACAGTGCATCTCTGTCTGAAACAATAGACACGGGTACTCCATGCAATCGGACAATTTCATCAACATATAACTGGCTTAACGTCCCAATGGAGTCTCGCTTCCGAATAGCCAAGAAATGGGCTGATTTGGTCAATCGGTCTACAATGACCCAAATCATGTCCTTCCTCCCTAAAGTGATAGGGAGTCCTGTCACAAAGTCCATGGTAATATGTTCCCACTTCCACTCAGCCACCGGCAAAGGTTGCAATTGACCAACAGGTCATTGGTGCTCTGCCTTCACTTGCTGACAAGTAAGGCACCTGGAAACAAACTCTGCTACACTCCTCTTTAGTCCCGGCCACCACAACTGTGCTCAAACGGCATGATGCATCTTAGTTCCTCCTGGATGCACGGCCAAACGGGAATGATGAAACTCCCTCATTACATCCTCACGTAGGGAAGGCGGTACTATCAGATGCCCCTGAAATCTCAACTCATGCTCAACTCCTTCTGCCCAGTCCTCTGACAACTCACCGGCCTCTATCTATGCCCGGATCACTTCACAGTCCACGTCCCCCAACTGTCCATCATGGACACGTTGATATAACTCTCGCATCACAGTGATAGAACACACGATTGCTTCCCCACTGCTAAAATCAGGCTGTACCTGAAGCACTGCTAACTGTTCCATCATTTTCCATTCTCTCATGGAAACCTCAGCTTTTCCCTTTCTACTCAGCGTGTCGGTAACTACATTCCCCTTCCCAAGCGTGTAGGAGAGCGTGAAATCAAACATTTGCAGGTACTCTACCCATCTCCTCTGTCTCAAATTCAGGTCTCTCTGGGTGAAGATATACTGTAGGCTTTTGTGGTTAGTGTATACCACAAATTTCTCCCCTAATAGGTAATGTTGCCAAGACTTTAGGGCAAAAATAATTGCTGCTAACTCCAGGTCGTGCGTTGGGTAATTTTGCTCATGGGGCTTTAATTGTCGCGAGCCATATGCTATGACTTTGTGTTCCTGCATTAGAACACACCCCAGTCCAACTCGAGACGCATCACAATACACTTCAAATGGCACTCCCTCCTGTGGTAGACTCAACACTGGTGCAGTTGTCAGACGAGTCTTCAATTCCTCAAAAGCTTGCTGACACTTGTCCGTCCACTCGAATTTGGCTCCCTTCCGCGTAAAAGCTGACATTGGCGCTGCCAACCGAGAAAACCCTTCCACGAAGTGCCGGTAGTACCCCGCCAGACCCAAGAAACTGCGGATCTCAGAAACATTCGTGGGCCTCTTCCAAGATGATACCGACTCAATCTTGGTTGGGTCCACTCTAACTCTTTCAGCGGATACCACATGTCCAAGAAAATGCACCTCTTGCATCCAGAAGTCGCACTTGCTAAATTTAGCATAAAATTGATGATCTTGTAGTGTCTGCAACACCACAGTCAGGTGCTCCTCATGCTCAGTTCCGGTCTTAGAGTACACAAGAATGTCGTCAATAAATACTACCACAAAGGAATCTAGGTATGGGGCAAATACCTGATTCATCAGATGCATGAACACTACCGGTGCATTCGTGATCCCAAAAGGCATCACTAACCACTCATAGTGTCCATATCTGCACCTGAATGCTGTCTTAGGGATGTCCTCGCTCCTGACCCTCAATTGATGATATCCCGAACGTAGATCAATCTTTGAGAACCACTGTGCTCCACTCAACTGGTCAAATAAATCATCGATCCGCGGTAAAGGATATTTGTTCTTTACCATCACTTGATTCAACTTTCGGTAATCAATACAAAGTCGCAACGAACCGTCTGCCTTCTTAGGAAACAAAACTGGTGCACTCCAAAGTGAGGTACTAGGGCGGATAACACCTTTATCTCCCAATTCCTTTATTTGCTTTTAAAGCTCCAGCAACTCGACAGGTCCCATCCGGTATGCTACCTGTGAGATGGGTCCCACCCCTGGCAAAAGTTCAATCGTGAACTCAATACTTCTGTTTGGAGGCAACTCCAACAACTCCCCAGGAAACACATCCTAGAAATTCTCAGCAACATCCAGCCACGCGCTTTTCTCTAAGTTACCTTCCTCCTCAAAGGTTAGAGTGGCAAGTCTATGGGTAATATTACCCCATAGCTCCCTCGTCGGTCCAGCTCTCCCAACATTGTTATCCCATTCACCCACTAGGGTACAGGAAGATCCTATGGGTGAATTAAACGACACTCGTCGTCTATAACAATCAATCTTAGCCTGAAAGGCCATTAACTAGTCCATCCCCAGAATCAAACTAAAAGTTTTCGTGGGCATCACTTACAAATCAAATGAGAGTTCAACATCTCCTATCATAAGTACACACTCACGACATACTCGGTAGATCGACTCCACACCTCCCATTGGTGACTCGACCCTCAGAGGTCTATCAGCCCTCACACAATCAAGTCCAAGGCTCTCTACCAAGGACTCGGCAATCAGGGAGCACGAAGCTCCGGTATCAAACAGTACAGCAACAACAGTGCGAGATATTAAAATGGTACCTCGAGCTACCGAAGGTCCAGCTCCACCTTCCTCGGAGGGTGATGGTAAGTCCTCCCTCTCTGCTGGTGCTGAGGTAAGCACGAACACTCTGCCTTGGCTTGCCCCACCACTAGCCTCGCTTGCCTTTCCTTTAGTTCCTGCCTGGAGTCCACTTGGACGCCCCTCCGAACCTCCTTGTGGTTCCCTCTCCCCCTGTGGTCTAGTATAATTGGAACCAACCTGACTGGCTTGCCACGAATGTGCTGGCTTTAGAGCTGGGACTTGAAATTGGGTCTCACCCCTGCTTCCTTATGCTAAACTTCCAGCTCCCCGGCCGTTTCCTCTGCTGAAACACAATATACTGATGTGTCCTATTTTCCCACAGCTATGACACTTCAAGTGCTGCTTGGGGCACTCATGTTTGACATGCCCTGACTGGCCACAACAGGTACACCCGCTTGGGAAATTCCCAGCTGAGCCTCCCTGTCCTCCAAAATAACAGGGTCTGGGTGGAGCCATTGAAGCTTGGCCCCTGTCCTTGGGAAGAGTCCCACTCCCATGCTCAACCCTCTGTCTCTTGGTTTCCCCCTGCTTGTTGCACGTACTTTGTCCCAACCGCTCCTGATGAGCCTGTCTTCCCTCCTTTAGTCCTCTCTCAACAATCTTTGTTGTGTCCACGACTTCGGTATAAGTCTTCAGTCGCAACATCTCTACCCTTTGCTTCAGGGCAGGTCTGAGTCTCATGGTAAACTTATGGGCCTTCAGGTCCTCCCTTGAGATTGCTTCTGGAGCAAACCGACTCAGCCCTCGGAAATCTCGCTCATACTCTGCCACCGAGCGTGATCCTTGCTTCAGACAGCTAAACTCTTCCCGTTTCTGCCACCGCAACGACTCTGGGAAGAACTCCTCATGGAACAACTGAAGGAACTCATTCCAAGATATAGCCTCCATGTCCCGGCTTCCTGAAATGCTAAGCCACCATTCCAAGGCTTCCTCCTCCAACTGTCGGACCGCCAGCCTCACCTTGTCTTCCTCCCGGGGTTGGAGAAAGGAGAATACATGTTCAATCTGCCGCAGCCAATGCTCTGCGCCTAGAGGTTCAGCTCCTCCCTTGAACCTTGGTGGGTGTTCCTTTCGGTACCGTGTCACCACATCTTCCTCTTCCCGCCTTATCGCCACTTCTCGTCTACGCGAAGGTTCTACCTCACGAGGTGGAGAGGGGGGCACTACCTGTCGTGCCATCATCTCCTGACGTACTTTGTTTAGGATCTCCCCCTTGAAATCCTCACGCATTCCCTGTACGTTCTCACTTAAGGCCTGGACTTGGGCCATGATCCATTCCAGGGGATCATCGCCCTCTACTCAGTGTTCTCTCTCCTGTCCAGCACGTGCAGAAGATTCATCTTCTACAGCTGGGGTAGCTTGGGTTACTCTCCCAGGAGGCATAGTCTACATATTTTAAATAGAACCAGAGTCAGCATCTCTCAGGCTCTATACACCCTCATCCCTACGGGCCATGAGGTACTCAAGCAACTTTTCTCATGTAAACATATAGGATAATCACTCAGACTTGCACAGCAACAATTCACAGCAACAATTTTCAGCAACAATTTTCAGCAACATAACATTCCGAATCATAATATTTATATTGAAATTAAACTAGTGCCCTAATGCCAATGCATATATGCACCCCAACCCAAATGCAAATGTCCTACTCCTTGGTCTAACTACCCCTGAGTACACCCCAGAAAACCAGATAGAACCACGATGATCAGGCGTGTCCTATACTGCCTC
Source organism: Taxillus chinensis (assembly GCA_023512835.1). Lineage (NCBI taxonomy): Eukaryota > Viridiplantae > Streptophyta > Magnoliopsida > Santalales > Loranthaceae > Taxillus > Taxillus chinensis. The sequence goes on along the minus strand of CM042090.1, from coordinate 53,801,329 downwards.
CTAAGGGTCTCAAAAGTAATTATCCCTCACCACTATCCTAAGTCCACTAGACCATGAACAAGCTCTGATACCATATTGTCACGCCCCAATTCCTTCCACTTGGAAATGGGTAGTGACTACCCATGCCCGCACCCAAAGGGTCAAGGGGTTGGTGCAAGCACCTAAAAAAGGACTTATGACGCGGGTGCTGTCCCAAACTTGTACAACCAGGCTAACTGTTGGATCAAACCGAGAATTTGGATAATGCGGAACAAACCCTATGTAATTTGACTCGAGTTGTTTCATGTTTATCATTAAGTCTGTGCAGATGAGTTAACTCTAAATCTGGACCTACTCGTGTGAGAACAAAGCGAAGGACAGGATACATAATCATGATCCGGATCATCATGAGTATCATCATTCACTTGGTACATAACCGACTCTTTATCCGGAGTAAGGACTTTTTGTGCGGACTAAATACTTGACAAATCGACTTGAGGAACCCGTGTCTAACTCTCAATTTGACTAAGTCAATTGAAAATGAATAAGATTCCAAGTCTATCACTTGCACGGAATAAGAGAGATTTGTTGCGAAGAGAGAATCGAAATTGTCACTTCACTGGACTAAAGAAAAGGAAGACACGGACTGAGAAATCTGAGTCTCATTTGAACGGAGCAAGGACAATTGTTGCGGAGTAAGGACAACAATGCGGAATAAGGAATCCGACCCATTACTCATGCAGAGTAAGGATTCACTGATGCGGGGTAAGCATTCAGTACCTACTTTATGTAGAGTAAGAAAGCGTTGATGCGGAATAAGCTCTCCGAGCCTATACTTCATGCGGAGTAAGAGGCGCTGACACGGAACAAGGATTCCAGGACTTCATTCATACGGAGTAAGCAACCACTGACACGGAGTAAGGATCCGAGCTTCGCTAATACGGAGTAAGGAACCTTATGACGGACTAAGAAGATGTTGCTTCATCATTTCCAAGTCGCTTCCATTACAATCAGCTCGCTTTGTCCCGATGTAAAACAAACCCGTTGAAGACCTAACTCCTTACACGTGGATCACGCAGAGATGAGGACGCAGTCTCAAATGCAATTGGAATCAAGCAAGAATTCATCACAACTTACACTTCCAATATTTTGAGCTCCACATCCGCAGCTGATAAAGCTTTAGCATTATCCGATGAAGAACTTTAATGCTTCACACTGCTCGGAAAATGCAGTTCTAAAATAGATTCCTAGGATGTCTATGTATATACCTGAAGCAATGTAAATACAGTAAGCTTAAAAAAATACGAAGACTTACAATCGTACATCGCGTGAAAAAGCTCATACAAAGATTTACAGCCAAGTGTGTGTAACTATAACAGAGTGTTGTGTTGTAATTAGCTAAAACACTGTTTTTCTTCGTTGTAATTATCTTTAGATAATAAAGCAACATACTTCCACTACCTGGTTAACCTTCCGCACTGATTCTATCCATTTAACCAGAGTGAGTGTCTAAGCCATTAAAAGAGAGAAAGAATTTTCAAAGAGCCTATTCAACCCCCCCCCCCTTCTAGGCTCTCCGGGACCAACAAGTGGTATCAGAGCAAGTTCTACTTGCTCGTAGAGATCCCTCACTCCCTCTCAACTTAACAATGGCCGAAGAAAGCAGCATGCTATTCAATACCCGCCTCAACTCCGAGGGAGCTCAAGAGCCCCTTCCCAACCGAAGCAGTAGTGAAAATGTTGATCGACCTCAACCTGCTGCCGCTACTACTCCTCAACCACGGAGTTCAGGCTACACTTTAAGCAAACCGCTAAAGTTCACACCAGAGCTTTTCTCCCAGTGGAAAGCTCGCATGAAGATGTTTATGACATGTCATGATCATCTAATATGGCTTTATCTTCATCAGGAGCTTCCTATTCCGATGACCATTGGAGAAAATGAGGCCAGGAGCCCAAAGACTGATGCTGAACTCACTCACGATAAAAGAGCCTGGCAATACGCCAGTGAAAAGGCTCTAGCTTACGTGACATCGTCCTTGGATTCAGAGGCTTTCACAGACGTCCAGGGCTGCACGACAACAAAAGCTGTGTGGGACAAATTGACTATTCTATATGAAGGAAGTCAGTCTCAGATGCAGAACGTCATTTGCGCTCTCAGACAGAACTTTGAGAGCTTCAACCACAAACCTGGCGAATCCCTGGAGAGCATCTATCGGCGATTCGGCAAGCTCATCCTGGAATTGAAAGCTGTCAACGAGCACTACACTTAGTTCCAAATAAATGACAAGTTCTTTCGTTCCTTGCCGGATCGCTATTACTCCAAGCAGCTCCAGATGCAATCCAAAGACAACTGGCAGTATGCTCTCCTTGAAGAGCTATATGGAGAGCTACGGACTCATGAGGTCAGATTCAAATATACTGACCGAGACGAGAAGATAGCTCGGAGAGAAAAGGGGGTAGCTCTTAAGGCTACGGCTGGACCAAGCATGCTGGCAAAGGATGCTACGGAAGAGTCAGAAAACTCTGACTCGGACATGGAAGAAGAAATAGCACTCCTGGTGAAATCCTTCACACGATTTCTGCGGAAAAGGAGAAAAGGATTCAGAAGAGGTTCTTCCTCATCCTCGAGAAGGAAGGAGCGGTCGGAGTTAACATCCCAAGACTGCTACAATTGCGGGAAACCCCGACACTCCACCTCAGACAACAGCAAAATGAAGAGGAAGGCGTTCGTCTTAAAATACAACAGTGGTTCGGAAGAAGAAGAGGAATCTTCAGACGACGAACCAACGGAAAATGCGAACGTCTGCCTCATGGCAAACACTGAGGTACCTTCTATCTCTGAGCTCTTGAGTAAACTAGAATCTCTTACTAAGGAACGTGATGATGAAAAGAATGAGAGATTAATAATTACTCAAATGTATCAAAATATGAGTGGTCAGACTAAGCGCCTAGAACTTACTGTTTCTAAACTTGAAAAGGACATAGCTGACTATCGAAACAGGGAGGTTTGGTATCACGACCTAAGAGCTGAAAATCACTTGCTGAATACCAACTTCACGGGCATGAATGTAAATCTTAAAAGACTCGAGATTGAACTTGAGAAGGAAAAGGAAATAAATCATAAATGGCTAAAATCCAGAGAAATAACCTCTACATTTAGAACTGATCCTGACAATATCCGAGTCAAACCTGGCCTAGGATCCGAATCCACCTCCACTCCTCCAGCTACTGAGTGCTCTTCGGACTACACTCCAAAACTAACCAACCTATATCCTGTTAGTACATCTAAACCGTTGGATGGTTTTGTTTCAGGCGGCACCATAGTTTATGATTGTGGATCTGAGGCTGTTACTGCTAATCCTGAAGTAGTAGCACCCGTACCAAATGATGATGGGAAGGTTACTGTAGTTAAAGCTGAAACTACAGCACCTAGAAATAAAGAAAAGGCTAAGGTTGACGCTTCCAGGGCCAAGAACACGTCACCCGTTCACAGAGGATTAGGCCATAGGGAACAGAGTAGGAAACCTGTTAAGACAAAGAAACCTGTATCCCTCTCGTAACTCCACATCATAGTGTCTGTTCGATATGTCATGAAATAGGTCACTACTATTATGAATGTTGGAGTTTATCTGATGACTGGTTATGCAGTCACTTTTCAATCAATAAAAAATAGGTTGTCAAAAAGGGTTCTTCTCAGAAATCTAAATCTAAAACTCCTCGGAGCGTCTCACCTAAGAAAACCCAAGTTAAAGAAGCAACTAATATGGAAAAATCTAAGTCAACTTGGAAAGTTAAAGTTCCGAGAAACGTAAAATCTGGAATAGTTGACACTGTTGTTGCTTCTCCTAACCGCCCGAAACAAGTTTGGGCACCAAAAGTGTAATCTGTTGTCTTGCAGGAGCATCTATGGAATTCACTGCCATCTCACTTGAAGTCAAAGATCAATCAAAGCAAGTGGATACTTGATAGCGGATGCTCCGGACACATGACGGGTGATAAGTCTTTGCTTGTGGATATTACCGACAAATGAGGCCCATCCGTAACATATGGCGACAACAGTAAAGGTAAGATTGTGGGGTATGGCACTTTAACCAACGGCTGTGTATCAATTACTAAGGTTGCATTAGTCGAAGGCTTGAAGCATAATCTGCTGAGTGTCAGTAATTTATGTGACAAAGGATTCACAGTTTCCTTTTTGTCAAATACCTGCACAGTTAGAGATAACTTATCTGGAGATATTAAGTTATCCGGATCAAAAGATAGGGACATATATTCTGTGGTCTTGAGAAAAAATTCTTCTGACCCTGTATGCTTCCTCACTACAGCATCACATGAAGATAGTTGGCTATGGCACAAGCGTTGCGCACATTTAAATTTTAAGACCTTGTCTAAATTAGTATCGCTTGATTTGGTCACTGGTTTGCCTAAACACAAATACTCCAGAGACACTCTCTGTCGAGAATGCCAACTTGGCAAACAGACCAAACATAGTTTTAAGAGCAAATCAGTTAATTCAATAACTGCTCCCTTATAGCTACTTCACATGGATCTTTGTGGTCCCATTTCTGTTTCTTCACTAGCTGGTGCGAGATACACTCTTGTGGTTATCGATGACTTCACCAGGTACACATGGGTGTTGTTCCTGAAATCTAAAGATCAAACCTTTGAACACCTTGTCGATCTCTTCAATTGGATAAGCAACTCACAAGGACTGAGCATTAAATGAATTGGGAGTGATCATGGTACAGAATTTGATTTCTCAGATATGAGGTCATATTGTTCTGAATAGGGCATTCAACACGACTTCTTTGTGCCCAGGACTCCACAACAAAATGGGGTAGCTGAGCGCAAGAATCGCACTTTAGTCGAGGCTGGCAGATCAATGTTAGTAGGGGCAAAGCTTCCTCTCTATCTATGGGTTGAAGCGGTGTCTACTGCCTGCTATGTTCAGAACAGGACTCTTATAAATAAATTAACCATGAAAACACCCTATGAGATGTGGAAAGGCCGAAAGCCTTCTATTTCACACTTCAGAACTTTTGGGTGTACTTGCTACGTACTGAACAATGGAAAAGAATCCCGGAATAAATTTGAACCAAAATCCGATGATGGGATATTTGTTGGGTGTTCATTTCACAGCAAGGCTTATCGGGTTTTCAATAGAAAACTCTTCAAAGTTGAAGAATCTATCCATGTGACCTTTGATGAGGCTAACCTGGATTGGTTGAAAGTTGGTTCTCCAAATTCCAGTGTGCAGGATCAAGACAACAACATTGACTACTCAAAGTTTATGAATGTTCCTGTAACTCCTACTGACCAACCACGTGGCACTAGTGAAGAACGAAGAAATGATGCAGATGATGCTACGGATGAATCGGACTCGGGACTTCAACTTAACTCCGGACATGTTCCTTCAGATATTCAATCTACCGGAGTATCTTCAAGTCCATCCAGACCAGCTAATACAGAAATGAATAGTAATGGAGAACAACAAAACACTGCAGAAACTATTAATATGGACAATACTGGTCTGGAAGAAGCTCACACAGCAGACGAACAAGAACCACCTAATCTGACAGAGCTTCAAATCACTGAATATTCACCACCACTTGCACAAAACTATAGGTGGACTCGAAACCACCCTCAAGAACAAGTGATTGGTGATCCTACTATTGGTATTAGAACAAGGGCAGCCACCTCCAACATGTGCCTCTACTCTTGCTTCTTGTCGCAAATAGAGCCAAAGGTGGTGGAAGAAGCACTACAAGATTCAAATTGGATAGACGCCATGCAGGAAGAGTTAAATCAGTTCAAAAGAAATGATGTGTGGACTCTTGTACCTAGGCCAAAGTCTCAACAAGTCATTAGAGTTAAATGGGTGTTCCGGAACAAACTTGATACGGACGGAATCATAATCCAGAACAAAGCCCGATTGGTAGCCAAGGGTTATCGTCAAGAAGAAGGAATAGACTATGACGAAACTTTTTGTCCCAAAGAGCTGGACTTGAGGCAATCAGGATGTTCTTGGCATACGCTTCATATGAAAACTTTAAAGTTTATCAAATGGATGTCAAGAGTACATTTCTAAATGGAGACCTTCAAGAGGAGGTATATGTTGAACAACCTCCAGGCTTCGTTGAACCAAAGGCTGGACATCTGGTCTACAAACTAAGGAAAGCCTTGTATGGATTGAAGCAAGCTCCAAGAGCCTGGTATGACACACTTTCGGAATTCTTACTTGCTCACAACTTTCAAAAAGGAAAGATTGACACCATGCTATTCTTACGGAAAGAGAAGGGACATACTCTGATCGTACAGATCTACGTGGATGATATCATTTTTGGATCAACTAATCCAAAACTTTGTGATGAGTTCACCAAGTTGATGATTGGCAAGTTTGAGATGAGTATGATGGGAGAACTATCCTACTTCCTTGGGATCGAAGTCAAACAACTGAAGGAAGGGACCTTCATAAACCAAGCTAAGTACACTCGCGACTAAATCAAGAAGTTTGGTATGGAAGGTTCGTCTCCCGTCAAAACTCCAATGCCAGTCAGTGCCAAGTTAGACCCAGATGTTGATGGCAAATCAATGAATGTGACTGACTACAGAGGGATGATTGGATCCTTGCTGTACCTTACAGCGAGTCGCCCGGACATAATGTTTGCAACTTGCATCTGCGCAAGATATCAGGCGAATCCTAAAGAGTCACATATGCTTCATGTAAAACGAATATTAAGGTATCTCAAAGGGACGATGAATTTGGGACTTTGGTACCCAAAAGAGTCCAATTTCACCTTATTCGGATATTCTGATGCTGATTTTGCCGGGTGTCGCATAGACAGGAAAAGCACCAGTGGTACATGCCAATTCCTTGGAAACAGATTGATCTCTTGGTTCAGTAAGAAGCAGAATTCCGTATCAACCTCTACTCTTTGAAGCGGAATATATAGGCTTTGGGAGTTCTTTGCGCATGGCTTCTCTGGATACAAAGTCAACTTACTGACCACGGCTTCAACATGACATCTATTCCACTCTACTGTGACAATACCAGTGCTATTGCTATCAGCAATAATCCCGTCATGCATCAAAAGACTAAACATATTGAGGTCAGGCATCATTTCATTCGCGACCATGTTCTTAAAAAGCACATATCCCTGGAACATGTTGCTACTGAAGATCAACTGGCGGATATACTTACAAAGCCCCTACCTGATGTAAGATTTTCTGAACTTCTTCTCAAATTAGGTATGCTTGACTTTTCTGCATAGCTTCTCACCTGTTATCCATCAGTAGTTATTTTCAGAACATGCATTGTTGTACTTCATGGTTAGTGATAGATACTGAACTTCATGTTTAACTATCTTACTTTAGTCGTGTAAATGTTCTAATATTTCTCACTAAGTTCATATGGGAGGTGTTGGATCAAGCCCAGAATTTGGATAATGCTGATAAAGCCTTATGTAATTTGATCTGAGATCTTTTGTGTTTCTTTGATTGTTGCAGAAGATATGTTATTAATCCAGAGGTACACTCGTGAGAGCAAAGCTAAGGACAGAATACATAATCCTGATCTGAACAAGAGTGAGTGTCGTCAAACACTTGGTAAATAACCAAGTCACCAATACATACGGAATAAGGAACATTCGTGGGGACTAAGAACTTAAAAGCTACGGATTACAGAATCTGTTCTTAATACCTCAAATGGACTAAGTCAAATTGATGCGGAGTAAGAGTCTTGGTCTACAAGGTCGCACGAAGTAAAAGGTTAAGTCTTCCCCTCAAGCGAACTAAAGAAGACATGGAGTAAGGGATCCGAGTCTTTCATAGATATGGAGTAAGGAAGTATTGATGCGGAATAAGGACCCGAGTCTTTATTCGCACGGAGTAAGGAAATTAGACACGGAGTAAGGAAATTAGATGCGGAGTAAGGAATCCGGGCCACTCACTCATACGGAGTAAGGAACTTACATACGGAGTAATGAACTTACATACGGAGTAAGGAACTTACATACGGAGTAAGGAACTTTCATACGGAGTAAGGAACTTACATGCGGAATAAGGAAGCACTGACACGGACTAAGGATTCCAGTACCTAATAGATACGGAGTAAGCAACCACTGACACGGAGTAAGGTTCCGAGCTTCATTAGCAACGGAGTAAGGAAAATTACACCTGACAAAGAAGATGCTACTTCAAACTACCGCATTTAAAGTTATCAGCTCGTGGTGTCCCGATGTAAGACAAACTCGTTGAGAACCTGAAGAATCTTACACGTGGATCACCCGGATATGTGGACACAACCTCAATTATATTTGGGAACTCACAAAGGCACTTATACTCTTCAAACCCAAGATCTTGAGCTCCACAAACCGCAGCAGTCAAGGCAGAGAGATTACCGATGAATAGTTAGTGCTGAACGCATTCCGTAACTACAAGTTCCAAGGTTGTCTCTTAGGAATGTTTGTATAAATATTCATACTTGTACATTTGTGTAGGGTGTGTGTATGTGAGCGAAGATCAACCCTGTGTATGCACAAGAGTTCAAAAGATAGAATTTGGCTAGTGTGTGAATTCCTTTGTAAACAGAGTGTAAGAGAGTCTTCCTTCTATTTTGTTGTATTTATCTTTTGATAATAAAACAAAATACTTCCACTATCTGGTTATCTTCCGTGATGATTCTATCACTTAACCTGGATAAGTGTTTGTGTCTTAAGAGATTAAAAGGAGTTTAGATAAGAGCCTATTCACCCCCTCTAGGCTCCAAGGGACCATCAAGTGGTATCAGACAAGTTCTATTTGTTCTAAATAGAGATCCCACTCTTTCGCTCTCAGCAATGCCCGAAGAAAGCAGTATGCTATTCAACACTCGCCAGTGAAAACATCGACCCACCTCAACCTGCTGCTGCCTCCACTGCTTAACCGCGGAGTTCTGGTTTTACTCTGACAAAACCGCCAAAATTCACACCTGAGCTTTTCTCCCAGTGGAAAGCTCGCATGAAGATGTTCATGGTATGCCATGACCATCTCATGTGGCCCTGTCTTCATCAGGAGATTCCAATTCCGATGACAATCGGAGAACATGGAGTTAGAAGGCCAAAGACGGATGCCGAACTTACCAATGATGAAAGAGCCTGGCAGTGCGCTAGCGAAAAGGCTCTGGCTTACGTTACATCGTCTTTGGATTCTGAGGCTTTCACGGACGTCCAGGGCTGCACAACAGCAAAAGCTGTTTGGGATGAACTGACAATCCGCTATGAGGGGAGTCAGTCCCAGATGCAGAACATTATCTGTACTCTCAGGTAGAACTTTGAGATTTTCAATCATAAACCAGGCGAATCACTCAAAAGCATCTATCGGAGATTCGGCAAGCTCATTCTTGAGCTGAAGACTGTCAATGAGCATTATTCTCAATCTCAGATCAATGACAAGTTCTTTCGCTCCTTGCCGGATTCATACTACTCCAAACAACTCCAGATGAAATCAGACAAAAACTGGCAGTATGTTCCCCTTGAAGAACTATATGGAGAGCTGTGGACTCACGAAGTCAGGTTTAAGTACTCTGACCGGGATGAGAAAATAGCTCGGAAAGAAAAGGGGGTAGCTCTCAAAGCTACGGAATGTTTAAACATACTGAGGAATGATGATACGGACGTGTCCGAGAATTCTGACTCTGACGAGGAGGAGGAGATAGCTCTTCTCGTCAAATCCTTTGAGCGATTCCTACAGAAAAGCAGAAAAGGATTTAGGAGACGCTCATCATCATCTTTCCAAACGAAGGAGAGACCGGAGTCTAGTTCCCAGGAATGCTACAACTGTGGGAAAACTGGTCATTGGGCCAAGGAATGCAGATCCAAATCAAAAGTGGCCGAGAAAAGTGACAAGGTAACTGCTCGCCGCTCCACCTCAGACAACAGCAAGAACAAGAGGAAGGCGTTCGTGACAAAGTACATCAGTGGCTCGGAAGAAGAGGAGGAATCCTCGGATGATAAGCCAACTCCTAAGCCGAACGTCTGCCTCATGGCAAATACTGAGGTACCTTCTATCTCTGAGCTCATGAGTCAATTAGAATCTCTTATTAGTGAACGTGATCATGAAAAGAATGAGAGACAAATAATTACTCAAATGTACAAAGATGTGGATAGTCAGAATAAACGCCTTGAATTTACTATCACTAGACTTGAAAAGGACATAGCTGACTTCAGAGGAAAGGAGGCTTGGTATCATGATCTAAGAGCTGAAAATCATCTGTTAAATACCAACCTAACGGGCCTAAAGTTTATTGTGAAACGACTTGAACTGGAACAGGAAAGGGAATTAAATTGTAAGTGGCTAAAATCCGGGGAAATAGCCTCTACCTTTAGGACTGATCCTGACAACATCCGAGTCAAACCTGGCCTAGGTTCTGAACCATCGACTTCCATAGCTCAAGCTACTGAGTGCCCTCCGGATTTCACTCCTAAACTAACCAACTTATATCCTGTTAGTACATCTAAACCGTTGGATGGTTTCATTTCAGGTGGCACCATAGTTTATGACTGTGGAGTTGAGGCTATTACTGCTCTTCCCAAAGCAGTTGCACTCGTAACTAAAGATGAAGGGAAGGCTGCTGCAGTTAAAGCCAAAACTGTAGCACCCAAAAAGAAAGAAAAGGCTAAGGCTGACGCATCTAGGGCTAAGAGCGCATCACCCAAACGCAATGGATTAGGCCACAGGGAACAGAGTAGAAAGTCTGTAAAATCTAAGAGACCTGTATCCCCTGTTTGTACTTCACACTATAGTGTCTGTTCCATCTGTAGGGAAATAGGTCATTATCACTATGAATGTTGGAGTTTGTCTGATAACTGGCTTTGTAATCAATTTCATACCAATAAAGATCAGTTAAATAAAAAGGGTTCTTCGAGCAAAACAAAATCTAAACCTCAAAAGAATATCTCTCCCAAGAAAACCCAAATAAAAGAGGCCGCTGAAACTAACAAGTTAAAGTCAACTTGGAGAGCTAAAAGTCCTAGAAAAATCAAATCCGTAACTGTTGACATTACTGCTGCTCTCTCTAACCGCCCGAAACAAGTTTGGGCACCAAAAGTGTAAACTGTTGTCTTTCAGGAGCATCTCTGGAATGCATTGCCGGATCACTTGAAGTTAAAGATCAATCAAAGTAAGTGGATCCTTGATAGTGGATGCTCCGGACATATGACGGGTGATCAGACTCTGCTTATAGAAGTTAATGAAAAATGAGGTCCATCCGTTTCATATGGTGACAACAGCAAAGGTAAGACTGTCGGGTATGGCACTTTAACTAACGGCTGTGTATCAATCACTAGAGTTGCACTAGTCGAAGGTTTGAAGCATAATTTGCTAAGTGTCAGTAATTTATGTGACAAAAGATTTACTATTTCCTTTATGTCCAACACCTGTATAGTAAGAGAAAACTTATCCGGAGATGTTAAGTTATCCGGATCAAGAGATGGGGACATATACTCAGTGGTCTTAAGAAATAATTCTTCTGACCCTGTATGCTTCCTCACTAAAGCATCAGATGAAGATAGTTGGCTATGGCACAAGCGATGCGCACATTTAAACTTTAAGACTTTGTCTAAATTAACGTCACTTGATCTTGTCACTGGTATACCTAAACTCAAATTCTCCAGAGACACTCTCTGTCGAGAATGCCAATTGGGCAAGCAGACCAAACATAACTTTAAGAGCAAATCAGTTAATTCAATAACTGCTCCTCTACAACTTCTTCATATGGACCTCTGTGGTCCAATTTCTGTTTCGTCACTGGCTGGTGCGAGATGTACCCTTGTGGTTATCGATGATTTCACCAGGTATACATGGGTGATATTCCTGAAATCAAAGGATCAAACTTTTGAGCATCTTGTAAATCTTTTCAACTGGATAAGCAACTCACAAGGACTGAGCATAAAGTGCATCAGGAGTGATCATGGTACAGAATTTGATTTTTCAGAAATGAGATCATATTGTTCAGAACAGGGCATTCAGCATGACTTTTCTGCGCCTAGAACTCCGCAACAAAATGGGGTAGCTGAGCGCAAGAATCGTACTTTAGTCGAGGCTGGCAGATCTATGTTAGCAGGGGCAACGCTTCCTCTCAGTCTATGGGCTGAAGCTATGTCCACTGCCTACTATGTTCAGAACAGAACTCTAATAAATAAAACTACCATGAAAACACCCTATGAGATGTGGAGAGGACAAAAGCCTTCAATTTCACATTTCAGAGCCTTTGGGTGTACATGCTATATATTGAACAACGGCAAAGAACCCCGAAATAAATTTGAACCAAAATCTGATGATAGGATCTTTGTTGGGTACTCATTACATAACAAAGCTTATCGGGTCTTCAATAGAAAACTTTTTAAAGTTGAAGAATCTATCCATGTGACCTTTGATGAAACTAATCTTGATTGGTCAAAAGTTGCTTCTTCAAGTTCTAACGTATAGGTTCAAGATAACAACATCGACTATTCAAAGTTTATGACTGTTCCTGTTATACATACTGACCAACCAAGTGGCACCAGCGGAGCACAAAGAAATGATATGGACGATGCTACGGATGACTCAGACTCTGGACTACCGTTTAGCTCCGGACATACTCCTACGGATACCCAAAATTCCGGAGCACCTTCAAGTCCGTCCGGACTAGTTAACACTGATAGAAATAGGGTTGAAGAACCATCTAGTTCTACTATACCTTCTAATACGGAAACATTTGGTCCGGAAGAAGCTCAACCAACAGATATACGTGAACCACCTAATCTGGCAAAGCTTTAAATTATTCACGATCAACCATCACATGCACAGAATTACAGATGGACCCGAAACCATCCCTCAGATCAAGTGATTGGTGATCCTACTGTTGGTGTAAGAACAAGAGCAGCCACCTCCAACATGAGTCTTTACTCGTGTTTTCTATCTCAAATAGAACCAAAGGTGGTAGATGAAGCTCTTCAGGATTCGAATTGGATAGAAGCCATGCAAGAAGAGCTGAATCAATTTAAGAGAAATAATGTGTGGACCTTAGTACCAAGGCCTAAGTCTTAGCAAGTCATTGGCGTTAAATAGGTGTTCCGGAACAAACTTGATACGGATGGAATAGTAATCCGGAACAAAGCCAGACTGGTAGCCAAAGGATATCGTCAAGAAGAAGGAATAAACTATGATGAGACCTTTGCTCCAGTAGCAAGACTTGAGGCAATCCGGATGTTTCTGGCGTATGCTTCATATGAAAACTTCATAGTTTATCAAATGGACGTCAAGAGCGCATTCCTGAATGGAGATCTTCAAGAGGAGGCTTACGTAGAACAACCTCCCGTTTCATTGAACCTAAAGCAGGACATCTAGTCTACAAGCTTCGGAAAGCTTATATGGTTTGAAGCAAGCTCCAAGAGCCTGGTACGACACACTGTCAGAAATCCTACTTGCTCACAACTTCCAAAAAGGGAAGATTGACACCACCTTATTTCTACGAAAAGAGAAAGGACACACTCTAATTGTACGGATATACGTGGATGATATCATTTTCGGATCAACGAATCCGAAGCTTTGTGAAGAGTTTGCTAAGTTGATGACAGGCAAGTTTGAGATGAGCATGATGGGAGAACTGTCCTACTTCCTCGGAATAGAAGTTAAACAACTGAAGGAAGGAATCTTCATTAATCAAGCTAAGTACACTCGCGATCTTATTAAGAAGTTTGGTATGGAAGGTTCATCTCCCGTCAAAACTCCCATGCCTGTCAGTGCCAAGTTAGATCCTGATGTGGACGGCATATCAGTAAATGTGACTAACTAAAGAGGGATGATAGGATCCTTGCTGTATCTTACAGCAAGTCGCCCAGACATTATGTTTGCAACTTGCATTTGTGCACGATATCAGGCGAATCCGAAGGAGTCACATATGCTTCATGTTAAATGGATATTAAGGTATCTCAAGGGAATGATGAATTTGGGACTCTGGTACCCAAAGGGGTCCAACTTCACCTTATCCGGATACTCTGATGCCGACTTCGCTGGATGTCGCATCGACAGGAAGAGCACAAGTGGTACGTGTCAGTTTCTTGGAAATAGATTAATTTCATGGTTCAGTAAGAAGCAGAATTCAGTATCAACCTCTACTGTGGAGGCACGGAATACACAGCTGCTGGAAGTTGCTGCGCATAGCTACTCTGGATGCAGACTCAACTTACTGACTACGGTTTCAACATGTCATCCATTCCACTCTACTGCGACAACACTAGTGCAATTGTTATCAGCAACAACCCTGTCATGCATCCTAAGCCGAAGCATATTGAGGTCAGGTATCACTTCATACGCGACCATGTTCTCAAAAATCACATTTCCTTGGAACATGTTGCTACTGAAGATCAATTGGCAGACATACTTACAAAGCCCCTACCTGATGCAAGATTCTCTGAACTACTCATCCGATTAGGTATGCTTGACTTCTTTGCATAGCTTCACATTTAAATTACCCAACAGTATACTTACTATCAGAACATGCATTGTGTTTTTATTGAAAGTAGAAGATACATACTGACTTTAATGTTGATCATACTTACTGATTAACGGCCTCATGCTTCTGATATTAATATCAACTTCATATTGGGAGGATGCTTGCATTTCCCGACTGAAGTCGCTCAAGCAAACATGATTAAAGTTTATATGATTCACCTCTTTCAGGTTTCATGATCTTAAGTTCCACTGATCACCACATGACAAAAGCATGTTCATTTAGATTACTCTATTAACATGTATAGTTGAAGAAATGAAATGGGTTAGCTCGGAATGCCTGGTGGATGAATACTCAATCGTAGTTTGATCAGCTTCTGAAGTATAGTTTTCTAATAAGATAGACAAAGCTGAATTTCTACAAACCGGAACGGTCAACCAAGAGGATTGCACAATCTACGAGGGAGAAAATGTTTTATATATTATTCGAGTAATACCCCCCCGTATATGTCTCATGACCTCTTTCCTGGCTGTCTATTTGAGGGGGAGCCTTTCATTGAGAGGATCAAATAATCTACGGGGGAGCTTAAATTTCATCTATTACCTCAGTAATGGCCCCCTAATATGTCTCGGATACTCCCTCCTCTAAACCTTTACTTCCGGATCTGACTGGACATCCTGTTTTGAATCGGAATAGTGGCATGGTTGGATGTATTTTCCTTCTTCAACCATGCATTTTAATCGGCTAATCACCTGCTTACTTTTGACATGTGTCCGCTTCCTCATCTTTCACTCATGAATCCTAATTTGCCCAAATCATATGATTTTTAATTAATCTTAGCTACGTCGTTCAGCAGGACGGTTTCGCTATGTTGACCTATATGAACTTGTGTATTTTTATCTGACATATGCCCTGATTTAGTAATATGATCATTCTCTCGTATGTATATGTCTATTACATTGTTTGTCATGCATAAGTTCTGTTTCTCATTAGTTCGGGTTATGTCGTTCTTCACAGCCTACTTTCTCTTATCCGTACTAATCCTTACCTGTTAAGCTTTTGTATTTTTAGTTTATCTTGTTTTAAGCTACAGGTTCAGATTTTCTTTGCAACTTATTGGTAAATCTAGTCCATCGTCTTGGATTTGAAGTGTTGTGGTACTTCTCTTCTCTTCGACTTTTTGACACGCAAAGGAATCTATTTCTCTCTCACCGCACTTTGTTACTACGGAAACGGTCTACATTTCATCCGGATACTCGTCACACGACTATCGTTAATTCCAGATGATTGTAAGTTCATTCCTCCGGACTCCAGACACTGTCAAATTGCGATAATCCATGTCTTCTCTTATATCGCGTGCTTTTGAGGAGGAATCATGATGATTCATCAAATGCATATCTCGTGACGCATACACTTCTCCGGAAGGCGAATAGCTGTTACCCTTATTTGGTCATGCCGCCTCCACGTCATCTTATAATTCGGAGGCGCATCGATATCAAGACTAATGACATCAGCCTGTCAAGCGGTTCACTATTTCACCCGCTGACATTTACGGACTTGGTCTTATATATTCTGGTCATTCCTGTGAAGCACGAGTATTGCTCTTTTCAAATCCCTAAATCTCTCGTTGCTCCTACAATCCCCAAGACCTCACCTTTCCTCTCGCCCTTCAACTTTCATCTGCAATGGCACCCAGAATCTCTCTTTCTTGCGTTAATCCCGGCCATCTGGTCGATTGGAGTGCTGTCTCCAACCCGCCGGACTGGTTTTTCCATCTTCACCCTTTACTAGAAGCCTCGCATATACTCAACTTGATCTCGAATCCTGTCGATCTTCTTATAGACGACATTCGTGAGTATTACCAACGGATCCGCTGTACCACCGACTCAATCATCTCTTATGTTCGCGGTGAATCCATCCTCATCACTCCCGCCGTACTCCGCACTGCTCTTCATCTTCCCCCCGGTGAACCACAGCGCCCTGATGCCGATCCAATGGCGGCTTCTATGGGTTGCACCCAAAAAGGCAAGGAATACAAGGTGAAATCTTTCCAAGGTCACTATCGCTGTATGGCGACCATACTGAGTCGCTGTTTACTAGCTCGCACTCCAGCTCTGGACTCGGTTCCTTACGATCTTCTCCTGGCCATGTACGGCGTTTTTGAAGGTCTTCCGATGGACTGGGGGACGTTTTTGTTTCTACTACTGCAGAATGGTCCCAAGAACCATTCCTTCGGGCGCATACTCAGTATTGTCTTCCGGCATCTTCATCCGGACCATTTCGCCCGCTATGATGCCGTTCCATTTCCGTCGGCTTATTACCTCCGTTATCTTACACCGGATGGGAACATGACAGCCCGCCGTCCCTCTGCAGCTCTCCGCATTCTCCCTGCCTCGAAACAACAAGGCAGTTCTGTTGGTGACCCCTCCGACAGCCAAGCCCTTGACGTCAGTTCTGCTCCCCCATCCTCCCGGATTCGGTCCGTTGCAGCAACCTCCCTCTCTCGGGCCTCCCAGCACAGCGTCCGTGCCGAATCGTCCGAGGTTGCGGGGCCATCTCAGCGCAGTGCCCCTAAAGCTGTTTCCTCAGCCCCCTTTGCTGCGGATGTCCCCACTCCCTCCACCTCCACTGTTGCTGCCGCGGTTGATACCGCTGTTGCTGCCGTCATTGCTGATGTCCCGGAATCTACTCTCGAAGCTCCTTTACCTCCCCTACCTTAACCCCGAGATTACCTTGACCATCTCTCCACCGACACCTTAACGGACCTATGGCTCCGTTTCAGCCTTGCCCACACTGCCTCCATTCCTGACACTGATCTCCGGGTGTTTTACACGCGCCATACCCAATCCACGGAGACCATGATCATCTGGAACTTGGAGCAAGGCTTTCTTACGCCGGCCTCCATTCCAGATGTGCCGTTCCCTACACCTTCCAGCCCGGTCTATGCCGCACGGAGTTCTTCCCCTGCTAAGGCTGGACCTTCTTCTCCTGCTGCCGCCATTCTCGTTGTTGACCTATCTGGTCAAAGTGGGTCTGCTGCTCCGGATGCCTCTGATGCTGCTACTGATACTCCTGCGGACTCCTCTGCCCAGCGCACTCCTGCTCCTGTTCATGCGGGGGAGTTTTCCAAAGCTCCGGAGTTGGCCCTTGGGCGTGTCTCTTTTGACACGGTCCACTCCGATGCTGTGCTCTCTGCCCAGCTGGACCGACACGCTCAGGCTCATAGCGCCCAAATTTATGCCATCGCCGCCAAGGTTGATGCACTTGGCGCCCAACTCCTCTCCGCTCTCACTGATTCATCCACTTCCATGGAACAGAAGATGGATCTCGTTGCCTCGTCCGTCCATTCCTTGTCTACCTCCTTCTTGGACCTGGCGCACATGATGGCTCGCCCTCCCGTTCCTTCCCGGCGATCTGCCAAACCGGGGGAAAGAGTGTCATCTGATCCTGCTCCTTCTGCACCACAACCATCCACTCGTGCTAAGAAGCGGCCTGCCTCTTCATTGCTTCTGAGAGTTCAAATTCCCAAACGTAGCCGTTTCTCTCAGCCAAGCTCCTCGACTGTAGCTCCTCCTCCAGCCTCTTCATCCGCAATTGACACCTTCCTCCCATCATACGCGGCGTGTGACCCTTCTGATACGGATGGAAGCGTGCGTAAGGCAATGAAGTCCTATGCTGTGTCTTCTGCCGAGAGAAGATGTCTCTCTGGCATGTACCCTTTTTCCCCGGACGACATTTGGACCCTTTGTTCGGAAAAAGGACTCTTTACAACAGAAGACATTGACAACTTCTCCAGGGCTACTAAAATGGAGATGAGCCTGTTTCCATCTCTATACAAGGATGGGCACTTGTTTGAAGTTCTGCCGTGCTGGAATGAAGGCTATCTTCCCAGTGTAGATCTCATTCAGTCCTTCATCGGCGGAACTGCTGAGGATAGCAAGCCATGGAAAACTCTCTCAACTATCCCCATTCCGTACCGGATCATGTCGCCACATTTCATGATGGCTGTCTTCATGATTCAGTCCAAACAAATGATTCTGATTGAGCAAGAGGCAAAGTTTGAGCCCAATAGGGAGTGCCCGTGAGAATGGCTTTTCACGTGCAGTGATATTTTTGCATGAGAGCCTTCCTGATGTTGTTCTAAAGCTTGTGGCAAAATTCGAGAGCATTTGGAGGTGCCCGTGAGAAGGGCCTTTCTCACGTGCAACCTCCATTACCCTTGTTTCGTTGTTCTGATACTTTTTTTGCTAAAGGACCATGGTGAAATTATGAGTGTTTTGTCCTGTGTGGTTACAAAAAGGGTTGTAGTCTGTCATCAAAACTACGTCATTTTGATGTTGGGATTCATTTAATCAAAATGACATCGTTTTGGGGTGTGGAGGTGTCTATATAAAGAGGTGAAAGCTCCTTGTTTTAGGTTTAGGGTTCTCTTCAGCCGCTGCAGCCGTCGCAGAGAGAGAGAGAGAGAGAGAGAGAGAGAGAGAGAGAGAGAGAGAGAGAGAGAGAGAGAGAGAGAGAGAGGGAAAAGGAAGAAGAGTTACTGGTCGTGGTTGCTGCGGTGGTGTTTTCGTGGGCGGACGACGTTTGGTGTGGAGGCTAAGGCGTGAAGGAATCTGTTGAGGTAGGGGTTTTGTCTTTCCTGGTCTGTTTTGGGGTTAGGCCCTGTGTAGATGTTTTATAGAGTTTCTGTTGTTATTGCTATAATATTTATATGTAAATTCATATAGGTTTGATCTCCTATATGAATGTTGGCCTTCAATGGCATTTTGGTGTGATTCTGACGTTGGATGGGCAGTGCATGTTAAATGTTCGATAAAATACCTGTGTGAATATGTCTATGTAAATATGCCTAGTACGAGTTTGATAATATGCCGGTATGGCTGGATTTGTGAGTTTGTAAAGGTGTGCATGCTAAGTGTTTGTTTTTATGCCTGAGTGGCTGGGTTTGTGCATTTGTGAATGTGTGCCTACTAATTGTTTGGTTTTATCCCTGAGTGGCTATGTGTACTGTTTTGTGAAACCCGGTGTCTGTGGAAGCCCGGGACTGTTTTGTGAAACCCGGTGGCTGTGGAAGCCCGGGACTGTTTTGTGAAACCCGGTGGCTGTGGAAGCCCGGGACTGTTCTTGGAACCCAGTGGCTGTGGAAGCCCGGGACTGCTCTTGGAACCCGGTGGCTGTGGAAGCCCGGGACAGTTCACGTGCTAGCCTGTGTGGTTGTGAAAATGATTGTATTTGCTGATTTGGCTTGTTATTATATCTGTTGAAATAATTGTATCACGACACTGCACTAGTACACATGGCATGTAGATGCTAGGAGCATGGGATGGGTTGGGGAGACATGATCCCTACTGAGCTGTGGTTGCTCACCCCTCCTATCGTGTTGTTTTCTTTACAGGGACCTACAGGCGTTAGGTGGGAACCCCAAGGTGGAAGACCTATTCGTGGCTTGCTTATTTTTATTTGAGTTTTGTTGTTTCTGTGTGAGCTTTGTAACCCCAGTGGGGAGATATTGTAATGAGGAGTTTAATGTAATAAAAGCATGTTTGGACACGTTTGTAATGTTTGAACTTGATAAATATTTGATTTTTGTCTCTGAATATAAAATGTGAAGTGTATGTTGTATTCTAACCCCTTTATCCAAACTCGGGTAAAGGGAGGGTCACGTTCCGGTCTCCTCGGGTTGGAAATCCAAGGCGTGACAATACAACTCAAACTAAGCACAATATGGACATGGCTCTTTACGAGAAGATCATCAGCATACAAAAATAAAGGTCCCAGTGCAAAAATATTGCTACACGTGACAATGCACGTGACAATGCCATGTCACGTGCAAGCTCCAAATAATCTGAAATTCATCCCCATGCTTCCTTGCATCATGTAGAAGGCTCTCATGCAATAATATGCCTGCACGTGATAATGACATTGTCACGTGCACATCAAAAATGCCTCCTTTTGAGCTCATCTTTTGTCACAAGTCCCCTCATCAATCTACAAAGCGTTCTAGCTGATGTGTGTGAGAAGAAAGCACCTAAAAACCTACCAAAACAACTCAAAAACACATATATACAGGCAACAGTATCTTCTTAAGAGTTAGAGCAAATATATATGAAATATAGTGCAATTAGACTCTAATCATGCTCTTAAGCACCCTAAATATACAATAGAATAACGGCATAAATGCACGTTATCAAACACACCACACTTGAACCATTGCTTGTCCTAAAGCAAAAACATACAAGCATGCAAAAAGAATTCAAACACACAGTCAAACAGGAAGATAACTAAAATAACAATCAAGGAGAATCATGGTTTCCTAAGCATGCAACTCTATCATGATGAAATGAGAATTTAAGCAATCAAAATGAATCATAATTTAACTCACTCATGTCCATACCACAAAGTCAAACAACCATGCAATATCATCACTGAAAACTCAGACATCAGCAAGCATTCTACGATAAAATAGCTCCTAGGTTCCCTTAAAGTTCTCACCAAGGATAAAGCTACCTCACTCAAATATGAACTCTCATTTCTCTCAATCTCACATCCATTAACAATACCTAGAAATTATCAAAAGGGATAATAAACTCCTCTCAACCTTTTCTATTGGCTATTGATTATGTTCTTGCCAAGCAAACATGAGAGTTCCTTATTGTGCTCATCAAAGAAAACACACCCTCTATTCTACTGTGTTTGGAAACTCACACACTATTTTATACTCAATGAACTCACACTCTACTTTAAGGACTGATAAAACACACCTTAAGCCAAAGATTTGATGTCACGCCCCAATTTCCTTTCACTTGGAAATGGGTAGTGACTGCCCATGCCCACACCCGAAGGGTCAAGGGGTTGGTGCAAACACCTGAAAAGGACTTATGGCACGGGTGCTGTCCCAAATTTGTACAGCCAGGCTAACATGCCACGGGGCATGCTCCTGCTCCCTAACCATGCACACAACCATAAATCAAACAATAACCATATCTCAATTTATTACATTTCAAAGGTGCTCAAAGTTCATTACAACTCAATAGGGGAAAAACTCCCATCAAACCACAATGTGCTCTGTTTACAAATAATCCAAACCATAAAACAGAAATCCACAAAAAAAAAACAATGAAACTAACATAGTCTTTAGCCTCAGTGGCCTACCACCACAGCTCTTTCACTTACTGCCTGTTAGACCCTGCAAAAGAACAGTTTATAGGAGGGGTGAGCAAACCATAGCTCAGTAGGGTTCCAATCTCCCCAGACCCGTCCCACTCTACAACATGCATGACAAATGTATGCTTGTGCTCGTGTAGTGCCTAAAGCAAAAGCAGCAAACATCACCCAGTAACACACCATTTACCTGAGCCCACACTGGAGGCAGAGGACACCCCGCCACAACGGCGACATGACATACCACATCCAGGCGAATGTTGCATGGTCACCAATGCAACATTTTTCACCCGAGTCAGATATGGCTATCACCTCCTTGGACGCCATACCTACCCTCAGGAATGGGTGCAGACTTAGCCCACCATCGTGAGTGCTACACCGAGACTCAGGACCGCAGTCCTGGCCAAATCTCAAGGGTCCAATTATTGTGCCTGGCCCATAACTCAGCTCAACCCACATGTATTTGGGTACTCAATCTAAATCAACAATTCAATCAGTTTTAGCAGTACAACTCAGCAACACAGCTCAACTCAATACAACTCAGTAGTACAACTCAACAAGCATATCTCAAACATATGTTTGTAACTCAGCATTCTCAACACATTCCAGTCCTCAAAACTTAGGTTATCAATTATCTCCTCAACAATTCTCAAACAAGTTTCACACAGGCCAACATAGTTAGTTACAGAATACACCAGCCACACAGGCTTAAAACCAAACACGCAACATACATCAGTCACATAGGTATAATATCAAACACATAATGGGTATAGCCACACAGGCATACTATCAAACACATAATAGGCATAGACAATCCAACGATTTCCAACCCAATCCCAAACATCAGGATCACAACCAATATGCCATTGAAGGCCAACATCCATATAGGAGATCATACCTATATGGATTTACATATATATATATATATATGTATGTATAGACCACAAATACCCTAGGACAGAGAAGGATTAGGAAGGACAAAATTCTCTACCTCAAGAACCCTGCACCCTCTTGCTTCCACGACAAACGCCGCCCAACCACGGAAATCCCCACAGCAACAAGGACCAGAAGCTCTCCCTCTCTCTCTGGCCATCTCTCTCTCTCTCTCTCTCTCTCTCTCTCTCTCTCTCTCTCTGTGACGGCTATAGGGGCTAACAAGAATGAAGAACCCTAATCCTT
Organism: Taxillus chinensis; assembly: GCA_023512835.1. Taxonomy (NCBI): domain Eukaryota; kingdom Viridiplantae; phylum Streptophyta; class Magnoliopsida; order Santalales; family Loranthaceae; genus Taxillus; species Taxillus chinensis. The sequence continues at coordinate 53,778,540 of CM042090.1, read as the reverse complement.
TAGAGCTCCACCTTTTTATATAGTCACCTTGACATCAAAACGGCGTAGTTTTGATTAAAGGAAGCCCAACATCAAAACGACGTAGTTTTGATACACACTACAACCTACTAACCTCCATATAGGATAAAACACTCATAGTTCCAACATGGTCCTTTGGGGAAAGATGATTAGAATAACAAAACGAAGGTGACGGTACAAAAATATGGCTGCACGTCATAATGCACGTCATATCCCCATATGACGTGCACCTCCAAAAGCTGTGAAATTCTACCCCAAGCTTCCTATGATCATGTAGAAGATAAGCAAACCAAAATCCCCTTGCACGTCATATCCCCATATGACGTGCATTGTCACGTGCACCTCCCAAAAGTCCCCTCTTGGGCTCATCTCTTACCTCAAACTCGTGCATCAACATTCAAGGTGTTTTAGCTAAAGTGTGCGGGAAGAAAAATCCCTAAAACCCAATAATTTCCACTCACAAGGCATCTGTGATGAACTTCTTACATACCGCAAAACACGGGTCCTTACATTTGAACTCAACACTCTTTAAACAAACACAACTCAGCCAGTGTGGCTTTTATTCTGATTTTTTTTGTTTTTTTTCACACTTGTTTTGAATAATAACCTTACAATGTTGCATTTTATGCTCTCCCTTGATGGATTATTCACTCTCTTTTTGTAAACTCACCTTTTTTTATTACGTAACACATAAATAAGACTGGCTTTTCTAATGCATACCCCTCGCCATTTTGCTACATAGGGAGAGACAGAAAGTCAATGATGTCTCACATCCCATTATCCAATTAAGTGATGGGTTTTTTCACATTGTGCATCACAGCCTTTTACATATACAACACAACAAAACAGAAACTAGAATACATAAAAAGTCGAAGTGACTTAAATGACCTTGTATCACAAGCAACACACCAAGCACTAAGCACTCATAAGTAGTTATCATACTTACTTAACTCCTACCAGTAAATAACCAATGTTGAAAGTCAAGAGGATCAAAGAAAACTATTACCCCATAAACCATGAATGTCACTCAAGGGCTAGAAAGAGGTTTTTCTCAATTTTCTTTTAGATTTTCTCTTCACTCAACTCTAAGGGTCACTAAGTATTATCCTAGCATATCATGCTCAGCTAATATTCAAATTTCAGCTCAAAAAACATAGTGATATTATTTAAGAGATATAGACATGATTAAACCAAATCATAACACACCTTAACTACCTTAACACCATAATCACAACATGATACGAATGTGGCATAAAAATTAAAATTTAAGCCAAAATTGCATACCTAATACCCATGCTTCTCCACATGCAAATCATACATGCAAGCAACTCACACAATCACACAAAATAAAAATAAAGGACAAACAAGAACAAAAACAAGATATGCAATCACACAACATAAAGGACAAACAAGTGGCTCAAGTCACTCCCCACACCACACTTAAAGTATGCTATGTCCTCATGGCATGAAGTAGGGAGTAGGAAGGTACTTACCTGTCGGTGGATTTCTCCCCAATTGCTGAGCTGAGAAAACACATTTTTGTTTGTTTTACCTAGGAGACAAGCTCATTTGATGTCGCGTGCAGAACAAAAGTTTCTCCAAATGGTGTCATAAACGTGTCCTCCAAATTTCAAAGCAATTGGACCAAAATTGCCCTTGCTTGTGACATGGCTATTGTAAAGACTCGTATTTGGGTAGTTTTGAGAGATAGTCATTCTATGGGAATGTAACTATCTGGACGGTAGTGTAGCCGTCGATGTGAGCATTTTGACTGTACTTGGGCCCGATTCCGAGTCGGGGCCCCGTTTGACCCGATTGTTGACTTTTTGGGGTTTATTGGTTGACTTTGCGTTTGAGCAGTCATTTGAGTGTGATAATATCTGAACAGTGTTGTGCTCGTTATTTTGAGCGTTTTGACAGTAATTTGACTCAATTTGGAGTTCGTGACCTCGGGAGGTCAATTATTGCGTTCGGGTCAATTATTGCTGGGAGGCCAATTATTGGCAACGGTATATATATAATTAAGAACTGCCTTATATCTTTAATTGCCAATTATTGGTATGTGCATGTTTGAGCAAGAGAGAGAGAGAGAGAGAGAGAGAGAGAGACAGAGAAGGTGAAGAGCGTAGAGCTTTCTTGGCGATTTTGGGGCGATTGGAGCTCGTGAATCGCAAAGAATCTTCCAGGTAGGTGATTCTAACTCCTTATATGATTCATAGTAGGCTTAGCATGCTTAATTTGGGTGAAATCATGGAATTTGGGGGTGAACCTTAAGATTTGGGGGAAACCCAATTTTTGGTTGAATCTTGTGATTTAAATACATAAAAGAGGTATTTCTGTTGATTACATGAAATTTAGAGTTATTTAAGACGTGTAATGGGGTGTATATCAAAATAAATGTGTTTATGAGTGTTTGGGGTTGTTGGGTTGCCGTTCTAGCTGAGAAAATTGGCAAAAACGGCGATGAACAGTGTTTTTCCGGGACTAAGTGAATAGTGTTTCCGGGACTAAGTGAACAGTGTTTTTCCGGGACTAAGTGAATAGTGTTTCCGGGCTAAGTGAATAGTGTTTCCGGGACTAAGTGAACAGTGTTTTTCCGGGACTAAGTGAATAGTGTTTCCGGGACTAAGTGAACAGTGTTTTCCGGGACTAAGTGAACAGTGTTTTTCCGGGACTAAGTGAACAGTGTTTTTCCGGGACTAAGTGAATAGTGTTTCCGGGACTAAGTGAACAGTGTGTTTCCGGATCAGTAGTCCGGAGTAGTTAGTCCGGAGGAGTTAGTCCGGATCAGTAGTCCGGAGTAATCAGTCCGCAGCATAAAATCCGTAGGAGTGAAACAGTGTTCCGCTGCAGTGCAACTGCACTGCACTGGACATTTACATTGTAAACCATTATGCCTCTCCACATTTATTATACTTAAGTTACAATGTAAATAACGAAATACCCCCCATTTGGATTCAAGGAAAAATACTAGAAAAATTAATTCCCACTATTTCAAAATGTGAAAATTGGGTTTTAGTGTAAAATCTCGGAAAAACCCAAAAGTTCGTAGTGGTGAATTTTTGGAAAGTGGGGTTAGACATCTCGGAAAAATCCCCAAAAAATCAGATTATCTTATTTATGATAAGGGAACCCAATGCCGGGACTTTTAATTTCAAGAAAATAGCTGCTATGAGTACTTCCTTCATAAATCAAGGGTTGAGGATTTACTTGTGAAGACCGGCTACAATTCTAAAGGAAATGTTGAGAATGACATGCCATACTAATGTTAGTATGTTGATGTGAGGTATTGGGCATGGACTCCGTGACTTGTTTGGGTTTTCACCGTGATGCACCGATGGTGCTTTATGTGGTTGACGTGGCGGGCATATGCACCGATGGCAGGCCCGTGTGGCGACCGTGGCCGGGCATATTGCGCGTGGACAGGCTAAGGCCTGAGTTGAGCCGTTGAGCTCGTGGAGCTAGGGCCGAGTGCCCCGAGCCGGGATCCCATGGAGGATCGTGGACAAGTTGTCCTGATGTTTGTTGCGGTCGAGTCTGATGATTGTGCACACTACACGGTGCACGAGTACACCGAGCATATAGTATAGACTTATATGTGTTGCATGATGTGGAGTGTTAGGGTCACCTATCGAGCTTGTCGCTCACCCCTACTTGTTGCTTACCCTTTTTAGGTGTGACCCGAGACCGGTGGAGGACTTTCTTCCAGGAGGACGCCCACTACTCGATGTATGATACGCTTATATTCGTATTGTTTTATGTGATATCCCGGACATGAGTCCGTGGACGTTGTATTTGCATACTGTATGATGTGATGTCTGTATGATTGTTTGACTCTTTGTATGCATGATGATATATGGGAAAGTACAGGATTACCCTTGATGTATGATCGTACGGGGTTGCATATTTGAGACAAGCACCCGCGGTGTAGTCTCTATTGGTGCTAGTCACCAACCCCTTGACCTTTCGGGTGCGGGCAAGGGGAAGTCATGTACCCGGTTCCGGGTTCCCTGGAATTCGGGGGCGTGACAAGTTGGTATCAGAGCATGGTCTAGTGGACCTAGGTTAGTGAAGGGTGGTTAATTGATTCCATGAGACTTGGAAAACTGTAGGGAGGGCGCCTGATCAACGCAGTCTTTACATGTATTCTAGGTTATTTTGGTGTCAGTTAGATCATCCTAGGAGCATACATGGGGATGGGGTGCATTGTTAGTGGTATGATTGTGTGCATATAGGGCACTAGCTTGTCTTTGTGTGTGATGTGCTTGTATGTGGTGCCAGGATGGCACATGGCCGTGAGAGCCAGGACTTGATTGTGGTGTACCCTGAGGGGTGACACGATGCTATATGCATGGTATGGACCTACGGGTCGTGTGGTGAGAACCTACAAGTCGGTTGTGCCTTTGATGGCTGTTTGTGCTAGCAAGCGTTAGTATTGATTATTTGTTGTTTGTTGTTTGTTGTTGTGGCCAGGTGTGATGGCACCACCGAGGAGGGTTGTCCGAGGCTAGGGTCCTGGCAGAGGAACCCACGATAGAGTCGGGGCACCAGGGGCGCAGAGCCCGCGGCCAGGTCATCGGCTCCCGTTGTGGGACCTGATTTGACGCAGTGTTGATTCGGTTGCAGGGAGGCTATCACAGGGTATGCAGGGCTCGATGAGGGATATGGCTAGAGAGGTGGATGAGCTGAAGAGGCAACAGCAGCCTCAGCAGCCACCACAGCCTCAGCAGCAGGAGGCGAGGGTGGTGCAGGATGTGCACCAGCAGGAGGTCGTGGTAGAGCCAGCACGACGAGGAGTGGGACCGGGCTGCGCAGTTTTGAAACACGCACCCAGGACTTTTGAGGATGGTTCGCGGCCAGAGGTAGCCGAGGACTGGATTAGATGGACAGAGGACATCTTTGAGATGATTGGGGTGCCAGATGAGGAGCGGGTGTGCGTGGCGACGCACTATTTGTTGGGTATCCCACGCAGGTGGTGGGAATCCACTAGAGCTGTCCATGGCAGTCAGATGAGCTGGAGAGAGTTTGTTGAGCGCTTCTTTGGGGAGTATTTTCCCAGCTCGTTGCAGTATGCTCGACGTAGAGAGTATTATGAGCTTGTGCAGGGTAGCATGAGTGTGGGGGGAGTATGTGCGGGCCTTCACAGATTTGGGGCGGTTTGCTCTGGAGTCTTGGGAAAAGGAAGGCCGGAAGACGCAGGACTTCATTCAGGGCTTGAGGCCATCTTTGAAAAGACAGCTGGAACCGATGCAGTTGACCAGCTACCGGGAGGCGGTTGACAAGGCGATCATTATTGAGCGAGGTCAGGATCAGGCGAGAGCCCAGAGGCCGGGCGGTTCGGCAGGTCCGAGCAAGAAGAGGCAGAGTGGGGAGAGCGGTGCTCCTCGGCCCGAGAGGAGGCAGGTGCGAGGGTTTCCGGCCAGGTGGTGGGCCCCCGGGAGAGTTCGGCCAGGCAGGAGGCCAGGGACCTGTTGGAGTTGTGGTTTGACCGGGCATGTCTCGAGAGACTGCCCAAGGAAAAAGATGACCTGTTTCCGATGCGGGAAAGTAGGGCATGGAGCTAGGGAATGTGTTACCCTTAGCTCAACCAGCAGTGTAGGCCCTCGTCCGAGAGATCACGGACAGAGGAGTGGGGTTCCGTCTCAGAGGTCAGTGCTGCCGGCACAGAGCACGCAGACGCGACCTGCGGTACAGCAGCCTCAGCGGGAGGCACAGGGTCATATTGATCAGCGGGACAAGGCCCCAATGGGCCAGGCTAGTGGCAGTGGACCACGAGGGAGGACTTTTGCCCTTACCAGTAGAGAGGCAGAGGTTCCACCAGTGGACGAGGCAGGAGCAGGACCTTTAGTGGTGAGAGGTACCATTATCATTTCTCATACTATTTGTTCAGTTTTGATTGATACTGGTGCTACCCATTCTTTTATTTCGTATGCTATGGTGGTTGGCTTGGAGTTAGACCAGGAGACAGTGAGTCAGTCTCTGATGGTTGCTTCACCTTTGGGTGGAATTGTGATACTTGAGAGTATCTGTCGTGCTTGTCAGGTAACACTTGGGGGTGTTAACCTGTTGTGTGATTTGTATATCATGGAGTTAGATGATTTTGATGTTATCCTGGGTATGGACTGGTTGGTCTCCATGGAGGCCAAGATTGATTGTTTTCGACGGCGTGTGACGTTCCTCACACCAGAGGGCACGCGGGGTGTCTTTGTGGGTGAGTGGACCGAGGAGGCATGCAGGTTAGGACCTTTGAGGCATGGGTGGGGTGATGTGACCCACCAGTTAGCCAGCTTGACGTTGGTTGACAGGAGGAGAGAGGGGAAGGCTGTTTTGCCACCCAATGTAGATCAGTTCCCGGATGTGTTTCCCGAGGACTTGGTCAGTTTGCCACCCATGAGGGAGGTAGAGTTTTCGATCGAGTTGTTGCCAGGGACAACACCGATCAGGTTAGCGGCCTACAGGATGGCACCGACAGAGCTTAGAGAGCTCAAGAGACAGATAGATGATCTATTGGCACGAGGCTTTATCAGGCGGAGTAGCTCACCGTGGGGCGCTCCAGTGTTGTTCGCCAAGAAGGCGGATGGTTCACTTCGGTTGTGTATAGACTACCGGAAGTTGAACCAGGTGACTGTGAAGAACAGGTATCCATTGCCGAGGATCGATGACCTGTTTGATCAGTTTCGAGGTGCAAGATGGTTTTCCAAGATAGACTTGAGGTCTGGATACCATCAGTTGAGGGTTAGGGAGGCAGATATCCCAAAGACCGCATTCAGTTGTCGCTATGGGCATTATGAGTGGCTTGTGATGCCGTTTGGGCTCACGAATGCTCCAAGCAGTGTTTATGGGATTGATGAACCAGGTGTTCGCTCCATATTTAGATATGTTCGTTGTGGTGTTCATCGACGATATCTTGGTCTATTCAGCGACCAAGAGGGAGCATGAGGAGCATTTGCAGGTTGTGTTGCAGACCTTGCGGGAGCATCGGTTGTACGCGAAGTTCACGAAATGTGACTTCTGGTTGCAACAGGTGCACTTCTTGGGGCATGTGGTGTCTTCAGAGGGTATCACAGTGGACCCTGAGAAGATTGAGGCAGTCATGTCGTGGAAGAGGCCCACGAATGTGTTTGAGATTCGTAGCTTCCTTGGTTTGGCAGGCTATTATCGGAGGTTCGTGGAGGATTTTTCCCGGTTGGCAGCTCCTATGACACACTTGACTAGGAAGGGAGTTCCTTTCATTTGGTCTGATGCGTGTGAGAGTGCTTTCATGGAGCTGAAGGCACGATTGACCTCAGCACCTATCTTGATTCTCCCACAGGAGGGTGTGCCTTTTGAGGTGTATTGTGATGCTTCCAGGGTGGGTCTTGGTTGTGTGTTGATGCAGACTCGGCAGGTGATTGCTTATGGATCTAGGCAGTTGAGACCACATGAGCAGAACTATCCCACGCATGATTTGGAGTTGGCTGCAGTGATCTTTGCTTTAAAGAGCTGGCAGCATTATCTCCTTGGGGAGAAATTTGTGGTGTATACGGACCACAAGAGCTTGCGGTATATCTTCTCTCGACGAGACCTGAACCTTAGCAGAGACGGTGGGTGGAGTACCTGCAACGGTTTCGGTTTGATATGATGTATACCCCTGGGAAGGGTAATGTGGTGGCAGATGCTCCGAGTAGGAAGAGCGGGGCCGTGGTGGCCCACCGTGCGATTAAAGAATGGGAGATGATGGGTCGGTTGGCAGCGATGAGGTTGCAAATGGTGACCAGGTGAGGGGCGAGGGACCCTCGGTGTTGTTGTGCAGTCCCTGAGTTGCAGCCCAGGATCATAGAGGATCACGGGGGGACATTGATTGTGAGGTCATCGGAGACAAGATTCAGACGGGGCAGGCATCTTCCGATTGGACCGAGGATCTTGAGCATATATTGAGGTATAGGGGTCGCCTGATAGTTCCCACTTCTCTTCAGGAGGAGGTTCTTCGGGAATTTCACCGGTCGAGGTTAGCCGTACATCCTGGTGGGACCAAGATGTACCATGCCGTGAGGAGGCAGTATTGGTGGCCAGGCCTGAAGAAGGCTGTTGCTGATTTTGTGAGGAGGTGTTTGACCTGTCAGCAGGTCAAGGCAGCACCTGAGATCAGCTGGTGAGTTGCAGTCATTGCCAGTGCCAGAGTGGAAATGGGACCACGTGACCATGGATTTTGTCACTGGACTTCCTCGTTCCAGGGGACACGACACGATATGGGTAGTTGTCGACCGGTTGACCAAATCGGCACATTTTATTCTGATTCGAGAGATAGACCCAGTGAGGACTTTGGGATAGAGGTATATTGATGTTATTGTGCGGTTGCATGGAGTCCCATTATCTATTGTATCTGATCGGGATGCGAGGTTCACATCTCAGTTTTGGAGACAGTTGCAGCGAGCCTTGGGTACTAGGGTGAACCTCAGTACAGCCTTTCACCCGCAGACGGATGGTCAGTCGGAGCGGACGATTCAGACACTCGAGGATATGTTGCGTGCCTGTGTCCTAGATTTTGGAGGTTGTTGGGAGACTCACCTTCCTTTGGTGGAGTTCTCTTACAACAACAGTTATCAGGCCACGATTGGGATGGCTCCATATGAGGGTCTTTGTATGGGCGGCCTTGTCGATCACCCTTGTCCTGGGCACGGACGGGAGAGACAGCAGTTCTCGGTCCCGATATGGTTCGAGAGACCACAGAGATAGTGCAGTTGATTCGGCAGCGCATGTTAACAGCGCAGAGTAGGCAGAAGTCCTACGCAGACCAGAGGCGTCGACCTTTGCAGTTTGAGGTGGGTGACCGTGTATTTTTGCGGGTTTCACCGCGTCGAGGGCATCGGAGGTTTGGACGTGGATCCAAACTTTCCCCTCGTTTTGTGGGGCCATTTGAGATTGTTGCCACCGTGGGTGCAGTGGCTTATCGGTTAGCTTTGCCACCGGAGTTGGCTCGAGTACATGATGTGTTCCATGTGTCTCAGTTGCGACGGTATCACCCAGATCCTTCTCATGTGTTGGACTATCGCGAGATAGACTTGGCTGATGATGGTGCCGTTGTTGAGATGCCGGCACAGATTTTGGACAGCGGGACCAGGTCTTGCGAGGCAAGACGATCCCACTAGTTCGGGTGTTATGGCGACACCGAGGCATGGAGGAGCAGACTTGGGAAAAAGAGAGCCAGATGCGGGTTCTTCATCCTGAGCTGTTCGAGGACGATCAGTCCTGAGGTGGGGCGGATGTGAGGACCTTCCCTGAGGTATGAGTTATGTTTTATGCATTTGTTTTGCATATGTTGTTTGAGATGTGGTTTAGCTTGTTGTTTGTTGGTTGGCATCCTGGCATCGTGTGAGCCTTTTTAGTTTGTTGTGAGTTGCATTGCACCTGTGTGGTTGGTGATCATGTTGATGATCATATTTTTGTGTCTTGTTGTTGTGCGGTGCTTGAGCTTGGATTTTGCTATGTCTTTTGGGCTTGTGTTTGATTTTCGAGGACGAAAAGTCCTAAGGTGGGGAGGATGTAAAGACTCATATTTGGGTAGTTTTGAGAGATAGTCATTCTATGGGAATGTAACTATCTGGACGGTAGTGTAGCCGTCGATGTGAGCATTTTGACTGTACTTGGGCCCGATTCCGAGTCGGGGCCCCGTTTGACCCGATTGTTGACTTTTTGGGGTTTATTGGTTGACTTTGCGATTGAGCAGTCATTTGAGTGTGATAATATCTGAACAGTGTTGTGCTCGTTATTTTGAGCGTTTTGACAGTAATTTGACTCAATTTGGAGTTCGTGACCTCGGGAGGTCAATTATTGCGTTCGGGTCAATTATTCTTTGGGAGGCCAATTATTGGCAACGGTATATATATAATTAAGAACTGCCTTATATCTTTAATTGCCAATTATTGGTACGTGCATGTTTGAGCAAGAGAGAGAGAGAGAGAGAGAGAGAGAGAGAGAGAGAGAGAGAGAGAAGGTGAAGAGCGTAGAGCTTTCTTGGCGATTTTGGGGCGATTGGAGCTCGTGGATCGCAAAGAATCTTCCAGGTAGGTGATTCTAACTCCTTATATGATTCATAGTAGGCTTAGCATGCTTAATTTGGGTGAAATCATGGAATTTGGGGGTGAACCTTAAGATTTGGGGGAAACCCAATTTTTGGTTGAATCTTGTGATTTAAATGCATAAAAGAGGTATTTCTGTTGATTACATGAAATTTAGAGTTATTTAAGACGTGTAATGGGGTGTATATCAAAATAAATGTGTTTATGAGTGTTTGGGGTTGTTGGGTTGCCGTTCTAGCTGAGAAAATTGGCAAAAACGACGATGAATAGTGTTTTTCCGGGACTAAGTGAATAGTGTTTCCGGGACTAAGTGAACAGTGTTTTTCCGGGACTAAGTGAATAGTGTTTCCGGGCTAAGTGAATAGTGTTTCCGGGACTAAGTGAACAATGTTTTTCCGGGACTAAGTGAATAGTGTTTCCGGGACTAAGTGAACAGTGTTTTTCCGGGACTAAGTGAATAGTGTTTCCGGGACTAAGTGAACAGTGTTTTTCCGGGACTAAGTGAATAGTGTTTCCGGGACTAAGCGAACAGTGTTTTTCCGGGACTAAGTGAATAGTGTTTCCGGGACTAAGTGAATAGTGTGTTTCCGGATCAGTAGTCCGGAGTAGTTAGTCCGGAGGAGTTAGTCCGGATCAGTAGTCCGGAGTAATCAGTCCGCAGCATAAAATCCGTAGGAGTGAAACAGTGTTCCGCTGCAGTGCAACTGCACTGCACTGGACATTTACATTGTAAACCATTATGCCTCTCCACATTTATTATACTTAAGTTACAATGTAAATAACGAAATACCCCCCATTTGGATTCAAGGAAAAATACTAGAAAAATTAATTCCCACTATTTCAAAATGTGAAAATTGGGTTTTAGTGTAAAATCTCGGAAAAACCCAAAAGTTCGTAGTGGTGAATTTTTGGAAAGTGGGGTTAGACATCTCGGAAAAATCCCCAAAAAATCAGATTATCTTATTTATGATAAGGGAACCCAATGCCGGGACTTTTAATTTCAAGAAAATAGCTGCTATGAGTACTTCCTTCATAAATCAAGGGTTGAGGATTTACTTGTGAAGACTGGCTACAATTCTAAAGGAAATGTTGAGAATGACATGCCATACTAATGTTAGTATGTTGATGTGAGGTATTGGGCATGGACTCCGTGACTTGTTTGGGTTTTCACCGTGATGCACCGATGGTGCTATGTGGTTGACGTGGCAGGCATATGCACCGATGGCGAGCCCGTGTGGCGACCGTGGCCGGGCATATTGCGCCGTGGACAGGCTAAGGCCTGAGTTGAGCCGTTGAGCTCGTGGAGCTAGGGCTGAGTGCCCCGAGCTGGGATCCCATGGAGGATCGTGGACAAGTTGTCCCTGATGTTTGTTGCAGGTCGAGTCCGATGATTGTGCACACTACACGGTGCACGAGTACACTGAGCATATAGTATAGACTTATATGTGTTGCATGATGTGGAGTGTTAGGGTCACCTACTGAGCTTGTCGCTCACCCCTACTTGTTGCTTACCCTTTTTAGGTGTGACCCGAGACTGGTGGAGGACTTTCTTCCAGGAGGACGCCCACTACTCTGATGTATGATACAGTTATATTCTGTATTGTTTTATGTGATATCCCGGACATGGGTCCGTGGACAGTTGTATTTGCATATTTGTATGATGTGATGTCTGTATGATGTTTGACTCTTTGTATGCATGATGATATATGGGAAAGTACAGGATTACCCTTGATGTATGACTGTACAGGGTTGCATATTTGAGACAGCACCCGCGGTGTAGTCTCTATTGGTGCTAGTCACCAACCCCTTGACCTTTCAGGTGCGGGCAAGGGGAAGTCATGTACCCGGTTCCGGGTTCCCTGGAATTCGGGGGCGTGACAGCTATTGTCACGGGCAGAGCCAAATTGTCTCAAATTTTTCCAGTGGGTCCCTCATGTAATGAAGATCAAAAGTTCCTTCTACACATGATATTGGTTCTGACTATTTACCCCATTAAAACACTATTTTATATTTTTAACCTGGAAGATAGCTTTGGAGATATCACGTGCAAAAGAAGAAATTGCTCCCCATGCCTCTAACTACTTTCCACAACAATTTTAAAGCCAAAGGACTCTGCACGTGAGATTAGGTTATCACATGCATTGTCACTTGCAAGCCGTTTTTAGCTCAAATATGCTCCATTTTGGCTCAAATTTCATTGGTTGGTAGGTCCCTCTTTAAGGTACAAAATGTGTCAAATGCCCTTGCATGAATCTCACTTAAAAATCTCTTGTGTCTTTGAGTTGCAGCTTGGGCTGTATAGAGAAATCCTGAAATCCAAAGCCCAAATAAGAAGTTCTAGGCCTGCAAAAGGGTTATGAAGACCAAACTATATCTCCTGCACCATGGTTAGCAAATAGCAAACAAAAGTAAAACAAATATATAAAAAAAAAGCAATTGGGTTGCCTCCCAACAAGCGCTTTATTTTAAGTCTGTAGCTAGACTGAAAGATATGATCACGATAGCTCAAAACAAAGAAAATCAACAATCTCCCTCTGTGTTGGGTCATAAAAAGCTTTCAGCCTATTGCCATTAACCCAAAATTTGTTGCCATCTTCAGCTTGGAGCTCAAAGCTCCCATATGGCTTCCTATAAGTTATCACAAATGGCCCAATCCATTTGGATCTCAATTTCCCTGAAAACAACCTCAATCTGGTGTTAAACAAAAGTACCTTTCGCCCCAGGTTTAATAATTCTTTGTTTAATTGCCTATCATGCCATTTCTTTGTTTTTTCCTTGTAAATTTTAACACTCTCATAGGCATCCATTCTGAATTCTTCTAACTCAACTAATTGAGTCATCCTTAGCTCCTTGGTCTCTTGTGCATGAAAATTTAATTTCCTCAAGGTCCATTGAGCCTTGTGTTCTAATTCCACAGGCAAATGACAAGAGTTCCCATATAGGATTCTGTAAGGGGACATTCCAATGAGAGTCTTGTAGGCTGTCCTATATGCCCATAAGGTTCATCAAGCCTTTAAGACTAATCCTTTCTATTTCCTCCAACTGTTTTCTCAAGAATAGCTTTTATTTCCCTGTTGGACACTTCAGCTTGCCCATTAGCTTGTGGGTGATAAGCTAAGGACTTCCTATGGTTGACTCCATACTTTGTCAACAATTTATCAAACATTTTGTTACAAAAGTTACTTACCTCATCACTAATAATAGCCCTTGGTGTCCCAAAATGGCTAAAGATGTTTCTTGTGAGGAACTTAGTCACCACTCGAACATCATTAACTCTTGTTGGGATTACCTCTACCCACTTAGACACATAATCCACAACCAACAGAATGTATGAATACCCATCAGAAATTGGGAATGGCCCCATAAAGTCTATGCCCCAAATATCAAAAATTTTAACTGGAAGGATTCCAATTAAGGGCATCTCATTCTTCCTAGACAGTCCACCTACCCTTTGGGATCTATCACAAGTTTTAACAAAGACATAGGTGTCTTTAATCATGTTGGGCCAGTAAAACCCACATTGCATGATTTTAGCCACTATTCTTTGCACCCCAAAGTGGCCCCCATAATCTGATGCATGACAATGATGCAAAATATCATCTATTTCCTCCTCAGGGACACACCTCCTAATTATTTGATCAGCACACGGCCTATAGAGGATAGGATCATCCCAAATATACTTCTTGGCTTCTGCTATGAACCTCTTGCGCTGTTGGTAATCAAATTGCTTAGGTATAAACTCAATGGCTAAATAGTTTGCTATATTAGTAAACCAAGGAAGCTAGCTCACTTGAAGCACTGCCTCATCAAGAAAGTTATTAGAGATAGGTAAAGACTTAGGTGCATTTTCAACTCCAGAAAGGTGATCTGCAACAGTGTTTAAGGCTCCTTCAGTGTCTCTAATCTCTAGATCAAACTCCTGTAAGAGGAGAACCCATCTCACCAAATGTGGCTTAGCTTCCTTCTTAGCAAACAAATACTTAAGAGCTACATGGTCAGTATAAACAACAACCTTAGACCCAAAGAGGTAAGATCTAAACTTGTTGCAGCCATAAACTACAGCTAGCAACTCTTTCTCAGTAGTGGTATAGTTTTGTTGGGCATTATCTAGAGTCTTATTAGCATAGTAAATCACCCTAAAAATTTTCTCTCTCCTCTGCCCTAGAATTACCCCCACGGCATAGTCACTCGCATCACATATTAACTCAAATGGTTGTTCCCAATCCAGAGTAAGTATAACAGGGGCTATGACCAACTTGTGCTTAAGGACCTCAAAAGCTTTTAAACGTTCATCATTAAAGTTAAAGTTTGTGTCCTTTTCCAACAACACGCTTAGGGGTTTAGCTATTTTTGAGAAGTCCTTAATAAATCTCCTATAGTACCCATCATATCCTAAGAAACTTCTTACCCTTTTCTCATTGGTTGGAGGTGGCAGGGTTTCAATGGTGGATATCTTAGTTCTATCCACCTCCAAAGCTTTAGTAGGCACTTTATGCCCAAGGACTATGCCCTCATTTACCATAAAATGGCATTTCTCCCAATTGAGGACAAGTTCTTTCTCTTCACATCTCTCGAAGACAGTATCTAAGTTTTTTAAATAATGTTGGTAAGAGAAACCAAACACAGAGAAATCATCCATAAATACTTCCATAATCTCCTCCACTAGGCCCTAAAAAATGGCCATCATGCACCTTTCAAAGGTCGCAGGTGTATTGTACAGCCCAAATGGCATCCTCCTAAATGCAAAAGTGCCAAAAGGGCAAGTGAACATTATTTTCTCCTGGTCCTCAGGTTTAATCATGATCTGATTGTACTCGGAATACCTATCTACGAAGCAGTAATGGCTATACCCAGCCAACCTATCAAGCATTTGGTCAATGAAAGGAAGGGGAAAGTGATCGTTCTTAGTGGCCTTATTTAGCTTCCTATAGTCCACACAGACTCTCCACCCCGTTACAGTACGGGATGGAATCAATTCATTCTTTTCATTTCTAGTCACTATCATGCCCCCTTTCTTAGGCACAACATGCAAAGGACTAACCCACTCATTGTCAGATATAGCATAAATGATCCCAGCAATTTTCCATTTTAGAACTTCTTTCCTAACAACTTCTTTCATTAATGGGTTCAGTCTTCGTTGTCTTTCAACAATTGGGTTAAAATCATCATTCATTAGGATTTTATGCATGCACAGTCCTGGACTAATGCCCCTAATATCTTGAATATTCCACCCAAGGGCCTTCTTATGTTTCCTAAGAATTTTTAG
This sequence comes from Taxillus chinensis, assembly GCA_023512835.1. Taxonomy (NCBI): domain Eukaryota; kingdom Viridiplantae; phylum Streptophyta; class Magnoliopsida; order Santalales; family Loranthaceae; genus Taxillus; species Taxillus chinensis. The sequence goes on along the minus strand of CM042090.1, from coordinate 53,763,198 downwards.
CAGTTGTTCACATTCCAAAGTATTTAAATTTAAAGCAACAATTACTGGAAAGCTATTTGTGGAGTCTAGAAATTCATACCTCAAGTGTCCAGGTAACTCCTTCGGTTCTGGCTCTGGATTTGTTGGCTCATCATGCTCCTCCTTAGCTTGCTCCAATGGACTTGATTTTTGTTCCTCCTCTTTAGTGATCAAGTCCTCAGTCTTTTGCTGCTCGATCTTTGATGTGTGAAGCACTTCATCTACTTGTTCTATCTGCTCACTTAAGTAGTCTTCCACTAATTCCTCGAAATCTTCAATCCAGAGACAACTTTCCTCTTCTTGCCCTTGCAAAGGTCTTTCCATGTGGAAAACCAAGGTATCGTCGTTTATCCTCAAAGTTAACTTACCCTAAGCTACATCAATCAAAGCACACCCTGTCCTTAAGAAAGGTCTTCCCAAGAGTAATTGAACTCTCATGGCTTCTTCCATTTATAATACCACAAAATCAGATGGAAAAATAAAAGAGCCCACTTTCACCAGCACATCCTCTATGATTCCAGTGGACTGGTCTACGAACTTTAGTGATATAGAAGTGGGCTTCATTCCTGTTAACCTAAGCTACTTGTAGAGGGAGAAGGAGATTAAATTAATGCTGGCCCCTAAATCACATAGGGCCTGCTGTTATGGTGCATCTCCTATCACACACGGAAGAGTAAAACTACCCGGATCTTTATGCTTTGTGGGTAACTTCCTCTGAACCACATTGCTGACCTCATTAGTAACAACAACAATCTCATGGTCTCCGTATTTCCTCTTCTTTAGCATGAAATCCTTCAAAACCTTCTTGCACCTGGGTATCTGTTCAAGGGCTTCGATGAAAGGAATGTTTATTTCTAACTTTTTGAATATCTTCAAAAAACGTTCATTTTCTTCTTCCACCTTTTGATTCCTCATCCGTTGAGGAAATGGCATCGTAGGCCTCCCCTCTCTTGACCTTTGTTCTTCAGATGGTTGAATCTGAGCTGGTTGTTGTTCCTGGTTAACTCCCAATTGTTTATCTTTCTCATCTTCTCTTCCTTGATTTTTTGCTGCTAAAGGCATAGTTTGTGCTTCTTGTAGGTCCTTCTTCTTAGGCTCCTCAGCTTCCTTTAATGCCTTACCACTTCTTAAAGTGATAGCCTTGCAGCTGTCCTTGTGGTTAACTTCAGTGTCACTGGGAAAAGCTTTTGAAGAGACTCCCTGATTAGCATTTTGTGCTACACTAACCAGTAACTTCTCCATATTTTTAATGGAGCTTTCTATAGTTCCTACCCTTTCCTTCAAATCTCCCACCTCTCTTCTGGTCATCTCATCCTTAGTTTGATAATTTCTTCCTCGTTGTTGCTGAAGTTATTGCTATTGCTACTCAAAACTCAAAGGTGGGTGCAAATAATTATCCGTAGCATACGGATTCTACTTCATCCCTGGAGGCACATATTTATACTAATTTGAAGTGTCACCTCCTCTATTCTGACTCTGGTTAAAGGCATTTTTCTAGTAACCTTGGTTGGGATTTTGTTGTTGGTAGCCTTGACCCTGGTTCTATTGGAAGAAGGGTTACTTCTGATATATACCCTTTCCTCCAATAAAGTTTACTTCTTCAGCTCCACTCCATGCTTGTTTAACTACTGGTGGAGCTTGCTGTGGTCCTCCAACCTTAAGAGCCAGTACTTCCATGCTTTTGGTTAGAGCCCGGATCTGCTCTTGCATGTCATTGAAGAATTATCAACTGAAGCTATCTTCTCCTTTGGCCTTGAAGTTCGCACATTAGACCACTGCCAATCAGCCAAGGATAGCCTCTCTAAGAGTTCAGCTGCTACATCCGGTTCCAAATTCATTAGATATCCTCCCGCAGTTGCATTCACCTTGTCTTGTGAGTCAGACTGAAGACCTGTGTAAAAGGATTCAATTTGAATCGATTGGGGTCTTCCATGGTCCGGGCATCTTCTTACCAAATCTTTAAATCTCTCCCAAGCTTTATGAAGAGTCTCCATCTCATCTTGCCTAAATCGGCTGATTTCCCCTCTGAGCTGGATTACCTTAGAAGGAGGGAAATACTTAGACATAAATTTAGTCTGCATCTCTTCCCAAGTGTTTATAGTAGCAGCTGGTAGGCTATTGAACCATCCAAGAGCTCTATCCCTTAAGGAAAAGGGAAAAAGTCTTAACTTTACGGCTTCCTCTGACATATTGTTGAGCTTTATTGTGTCGCACATCTAAAGAACCTCATCAAGTGCTGATGTGGGTCATCCACTGCTGTTCCTCCAAATGCATTGTTGCTCACCATGTTGATCACTGCCGGTTTCAGCTCAAAACTGTTTGCTTCGACTCTTGCTTGCCTAATCCCATAGTAATGATTTGACATAGTTGGCCTTGCATAGTCCAAAAAGGTCCTGGGCCTAAATCTGTTACCCTCATCTTCTGGATATTAGCCATTATAATTGGCCTCTCCTTGTTGTACATTACCATCAGGTCTTGTATCTTCCATAATGTCTAGAACTGTATCCTCTAAACCTTGCAGTGCTTCTTTAGCTTGCCTCGCTGCTTCCCTAGCTGCCCTACGATGACCTCTAATTATCTATTCAGGTTTTGGATTAAATGGCACAAGTTCCCTTTGTCGCATACACAATTGAGAATTTTCTCAAACACTTGATGAACATTCTTATAAAACAACAAGAACACACCCAGCAGCTCTAAATAATAAAAAATAAATAACACAAAATAATAGAAAATAAAAGATAGAATTAGACACCAAGATCAGAATTCAAACAATTTCACTCAATGTTGATTTTAAAAACTAATTAACCGTTGAATCCCCGGCAACAGTGCCAATTTGACAGATAAATTTTTAGCCTCCCTAAAAGAGCTAGCTAATGTCGTAAAATCTCTCTTCAAGATAATAAATTCCCTAAGATTGCACTAAAAGAATATCAGCAAGTAAGGGGTCGAACCCACAGGGATTAGCCTAGTTTTCTAGTTTTTAAATCAAAACACCCAATTACTCTTGTTATATAAAATGTCTTGGCAAAAGCATTTTTTTTAAGTTAAAGATCTAATTTTCATTTGGTTTTCTGAAAAATCAAAGACAGCAAAATTGATTTTAGGGTTAAGACTAAAAGATTAAAGGCATCTAGGATCACAATTTCACCTCCCTACGTTGTTTCTACTGATTTAAAGGTTCTTGGGGTTATTTAAATGATAACATGCTATACATGAGCCAAGGTACTGCAATTGGTCATTGTCAGTCCTTCTAAGTGTTGTATACCTGAATGGTCATCATGACAGCAACAAACAAAGCCTACTTATCATATATCTGAAAGGATAATAGTCACACCAATCACAAATATGCTATGAATCCAAGTTCTGCCCCAGACTAGGGCTAAGAAACCTAGGTGTATACAACCCAGATATAAAAGATGAAGAACAGATTCATAAAACATGCAAATTAATTAAACAAACCCAATATTCATAGAATCAGTACAGCAGCATAGGGGGCTACATTGCTCCCCTAGATTAAGAAAACTACTCACTCAAGTTTTTAAAATAGCATAAACAAATAAAGAACATCATCTCAGAACCAGGTGCAGCAGAACTTCAACTCTGGATCTTCTCCAGCCGTCGAACTCCTAGGGCCGGTAGCTCCAAGAACGAGAACCTTCCCAACCGTGAAGCTCTCTCTCTCTCTCTCTCTCTCTCTCTCTCTCTCTCTCTAAAAACGTTCCCCCCTAGACATGCCTCCTTTGTGGCTGTGCTGCCCCTCTATTTATAGAGGGGCCTACTGTGCAATGTGTGCCCTAGCCGCCAGCTGTCGTCATTAATCAAAACGGCGTAGTTTTGATAAGTGATGACGATTTTACCTTTCAGCCATTATACAACTCAAACTAAGCACAATATGGACAATGCTCTTTAGGAAAAGATCATCAGCATACAAAAATAAAGGTCCCCGTGCAAAAATATTGCTGCACATGACAATGCACGTGACAATGCCATGTCATGTGCAAGGTCCAAATGATCTGAAATTCATCCCCAAGCTTCCTTGCATCATGTAAAAGGCTCTCATGCAATAATATGCCTGCACGTGACAATGACATTGTCACTTGCACATCAAAAATGCCTCCTTTTGAGCTCATCTTTTGTCACAAGTCCCCTCATCAATATACAAAGCGTTCTAGCTGATGTGTGTGAGAAGAAAGCACCTAAAAACCTACCAAAACAACTCAAAAACACATATATATATATATATACAGACAACAGTATCTTCGTAAGAGTTAGAGCAAATATATATGAAATACAGGTCAATTAGACTATAATCATTCTCTTAAGCACCTTTAATATATAATAAAATAACGGCATAAATGCACATTATCAACACATCCAACATCATAGATAGGGCTCTGGGGAAGCATTGATAATCTATCTCCATCATCAGAACCACTACTGGAAGATCGATTATCTTTATCAGGGCGTTAGGGAACAATTGTTGTCTTATCTCCCACTTTAATATAATTGTTTCCATGTTCAACATGATCTACAAGGTTCTGGGGATGTATTTTTGACCTATTTATAACTTCATAACTACTATTGGCACATCCAACACCATCAACATGGTTTGATAGAAGAATTGCTGACCTAACTCTAGCTTCATAGTCATTTCTGATGCCAAAGTTCTCTGGAAGAAAACCATTTGGAAACTCATTGATACCAGTAGTGGCATCCAAATGATTGTACAGAGTACAATGGTTGCTTCAATAAGACACCAAAGATTGTGGACATCTTAGAATTCCTTTAACCGGTTCTTTATTTAAATTTGCAATGGTATCACAATAAACCATGCAAGCATATAGATTTATTTATGTCACAGACAAGCCCTTTAAGCTTGATGATATGAGCCCCTAACAACATCAAATAAAATGCATGCACTAAAACACAATCCAACACAACAAGGAACAAATGCTTTGAAGAATCATAAATGAGGTAAATTTATTAGAATTTGAATATCAACAACAGTATGTAGTAGCTATACCAGATTAGGGCCTTGCTGAAAGCAAAAGCAGAAAATTGATGCACAAGCTTAGGTAGGGAAGTATCAACATTTAGAAGCTAATTAATAATCTAAAGTCACTGGCAGTTAAGATGAGTGGTGATGAATGGTAATTAACAGTCTATGTGGAAATATCATGTACTTGGAACATTATCTTCTTTTACTCTCCCCAGTTATACTTAGAGCTTACTACTAAAGTCTTTGTTATCAACTTTTTGACATAAGTTGTCTATCAATTGTCAATATTGACTATTTTAAAATTATTCTTCATTTATATATACTTACAGGTTTAAAGGTCCACTTTTCATTTTTCTTCTTACTAAAAGTTTAATAAACCAAGAGTACCCACAACATAAGAGGTCTAATGCTTGATGATTTGATTGAATTCAGACATATAAGCATTTTCTCTAATCATTTGTATGTAATACAAATCTACAACCTAAAAAATTCATAAACCTATTTCAATTGTAACTAATGTTAAATACCTGAATCGCCGCCACAACTCGTTTCCACGGTTCCCAAATCCAAACTCCAACCTTGCCATGCCCGAAGCCGCCTTTGATTTTCTCATCCCTGTTGTGGTGGGAGTTGAAAGTCACCGTCGCCGCCTGCACTTTTCATCATCGCGGCGTATTGGTTTTTCACGTATATAAAACGAATATGGATATATATATATATATATATATATATATATATATATACGAAGGTGGATGGTGATATATGTGCTTAAATACAAATTAAAGGTTTTCAATGGGATCTAGACATATCTTATAGAAGGCATAAAATTGTCCCTATAGACAAAAGCATATGTTGAAATGTGAATACTGGATCATATTATTAGTCTTATTATTACTATTGTGTTATGCAAGCTCGAACTATTTTATATTAAAATTGTGAAATATTGTTTAGGCTTAATATTGATAGTTTGACATTGAAAATATTATTTATGGCTTACTATTGATAGTTTGGCACTAGAGATGTGGTTAGGTTAACAATATAAACATTGTTTGGGTTTGATATTGTTGGTTGATAATAAAATTACTGTTGTGGCATGTTATTATTGGGTCGTGGCATGTTATTAATGGTTTGTCAATTTATATGTTCTACAATGTGTTGTATTGGATACTGATTATTGAATTATTGTTTATTGATTATGTGTGTGGAATTGGTGGCGGAGCTAGTTGGGTTAATTGCAGGTCCCACATAAGGCTGGCAAGAGGCCACAAGTCCCCTATGTGGCTAGTTAACTCAGGTCCCATATATGGCGAGTTGTCATCAGGGACACTGTAGGTCCCACATATGACTATTTGGTAGTGATTGAGATCCTTGGAGTTAGTTGTGGGAATCCCCTAGATGGTTGGATTGTTCAGTGTGTACCCTTAATGAATGGAATGTAATGTGTGTGATGTCATATTTTGTGATTGAATGTAAGCTTACTATAGTAGAATGAGACACTACACTGGCACAAGTATACACTGATCATGTAGACTTAGGATTTTATATTATAGGATGGTGAGGAAATGAAGATCACCTACTAGGCAAAGTGCTCACCCCTACTTTGTTGACATATTTTAGGCATTGACTCATTTACTAGAGGGTGGTCTGAAGTTAATTGATATTTATTTTACATTTTGTCATAACTTGGTTTAAAGATTTTGTAAGACATAATTAGTTTTATTATTTCAATATCCGAACGAGGGTCCGTGAAAGTTGTATTGGATTTATAGCATAACTCTATTATTAATAAATTATTTTTCTTAGCTTCTTAGCATGTGAAAATGTACAAGTATTGACAGACAGATTTTTAGCCTCCCTAAAAGAGCTAGCTAATGTCGTAAAATCGCTCTTCAAGATAATAAATTCCCTAAGTTTGCACTAAAAGAATAGCAGCAAGCAAGGGGTCGAACCCACAGGGATTAGCCTAGTTTTCTAGTTCTTAAATTAAAACACCCAATTACTCTTGTTCTATTAAATGTCTTGGCAAAAAGTTCTTTTTTTTAAACTAAAGATCTAATTTTTATTTGGTTTTCTGAATAAAAAAGGACATCAGAATTGATTTATGGATTAAAACTCAAGGACTAAAGACATCTAGGGTCACAATTTCACCTCCCTACGCTGTTTCTACTGATTTTAAGGTTCTCGGGGTTATTTAAATGATAACATGCTATATATGAGCCAAGGTACTGCAAATGGTCATTCACAGTCCTTCTAAGTGTTGTATGCTTGAATGGTCATCATGGCAACAACAAACAAAGCCTACTTATCATATCTCTGAAAGGATAATGGTCACAACAATCACAAATATGCTATGTATCCAAGATCTGCCCCAGACTAGGGCTAAGAAATCTAGGTGTATAAAACCTAGATATAGAAGATAAAGAACAGATTCATAAAACATGCAATTTAATAAAACAAACCCAATATTCATAGAATCAGTACAGCAACATAGGGGGCTACATTGCTCCCTTAGATTAAGAAAACTACTCACTCATGTTTATAAAATAGCATAAACAAATAAAGAACATCATCTTAGAACTAGGTGCAGCTGAACTTCAACTCTGGATCTTCTCTAGCCGTCAAACTCCTAGGGCCAGTAGCTCCAAGAACGAGAACCTTCCTAGCTATGAAGCTCTCTCTGTCTTTCTAAAAATGTGCTCCCCTAGATGTGCCTTTTTTTTGGCTGTGCCGCCCCTTTATTTATAGAGGAGGCTGTTGTGTAATATGTGCCCTAGCCGCCAACTATCGTCATTAATCAAAACGACGTTGTTTTGATAAGTAGTTTCTATTTTTCCTTCCAACTTGAATAAAACTCAAACCAAGTAGAATTTGGACTAGGTACTTTAGAGAAAAATCATCAGCATAACAAAACGAAGGCAACGGTGAAAAAACATATCTGCACATGACAAACGTCATTGTCACGTGCAGCCACAAAGTAGCCTCAAAGTGCCCCACAAGCTTGCAAACTTCATCTGGAAAGCTCCGGTGCACAAATACATCTGCATGTGACAATGGTATTGTCACGTGCAACCTTAGAATGAGCTAAAAATCACCCATAAGCTTCCTAACATCATGTAGCCGCCTCCCATGCAATTAAGTCATTGCACGTGACAAAGGTCCATGTCACATGCAACTCTATTTTGCCTTCTTTCAAGTTCATCTTCTATCTAAAGCTCCCTCTTGAGTAGATAGAGTGATCTTAGCTGATGTGTGTGAGAAGAAAGCACATAAAAACTTGCCAAAACAACTCAAAAACACATATATATAGGCAACAATATCTTCCTAAGGGTTAGTGCAAATATATATGAAATATAGTGCAATTAGACTCTAATCATCCTCTTAAGCACCCTAAATATACATTAGAATAATGTCATAAATGCACGTTATCAGTTATATCTCAGACAACAGCCATTGTGTAGTCCATATTAGTGCTAGTCACCAATCCCTTGACCTTTCGGGTGCGGGCATGGGGAAGTCACCCTCTTAGTTCCAATCATTCGAGGATTTGGGGGCGTGACATTTCAACCATGCACACAGGAGTGGAAGGCATCCTTTGAAATAGCCTTGCCTCGAAATCTGGGACAAGGCTGGACTTCTGAAGCGGCGTAAACGACCTCGGTCATGCCTTCCTTGTCATAGTTAGTTAGGAGATGATTAAAGCTTGCCATACTTTCTATGATGGATGTTAAAGGCTTATGCATGTAAGACAAAGAACAACAAGAGCATTTTTATTGATGTAAATAGGACAAAAATGTCCACAGATACAAACAAGTTATTCAAATGTAATATAAATGCGACTATATGATACAAGACAAGCTTTGGGTTCCTTTGGAAAGGCAGTCGGGTTTAACGCCCCCTTGTCTGTGAAGAGTTTGATGCATTATTAGGTTCCTCCTCCTCAAGCTCTGATCGGGGGGATTTATACCCCCTTTTTAGGGCCATTTTGGGTACATTTTTATACTCTTTTGATTCATTTATTGCCCATTTGTGCTACATTATCATATTTTCATGGCCTAACCCGGAAAAAAGGATTTCTTGTAGTTTTTGTGGTATTTTTGCTATATTTTGACATGAATCCAAAAATCAAGAAAGAATTCACCAAATTCACAGAAGGAAGAAAGAATCCCAAGGACCTAAAGACCACGACGATCGAATTTCATGTTGGTCGGGTGAAGGTCGGGTGAAGCCCATTTTTCAGGGATAGCTTTCTGGAACCCAAAGAAATATTATTGCCTTCTGGTCGGGTGAAATCTGAGGTCATTTGGAGGTGGTCAGGTGAACCACTCTTCACCCGACCAGGTCGGGTGAAGCTGATTTTGCACAAGAAGACTCTCCAAGCATCATGGAACATAACTCTCTTCTGGTCGGGTAAAATTTGAAGATGCTACAGTGTGGTCGGGTGAAGAATTCTTCACCCGACCAAGCTCAAATTTTGGCGATAGACTTCTTATTTTTGAAGATCACTTTTTCTCTTCTGGACTGAAATCATTTGAGCAGAAGACAGGCAGCAAGCACTCAGGTCAAAGAAGAATTAATTGAAGAAATATGAATTCAAATGGGTGCTTTGTATTTCGATTAAGGTCTTTTATGGGGATTAAGAGGGGGATTTATATTATTTTCAAATTCAAAAATAGGGAGTTACATGAGATTTAATATGGGCTAATTATTTAGAGGAATTATGAGAAATAATGGGGAATTCAAATTCAAAAATTCAAATATAGCCTTAGGAGGCTATAAAAGGGGAGTGGATCCTTCATCCAATATTCAATAACTCTCTTCCATTCCATTCCTCACCTAGAGTAGAGAGAGAGAGAGAGAGAAAGAAGAAGGTTTGGGGCATCTCTTGGAGCTTGAAGGCAACCTGCTGGGAAAAGAAGATCAACCTTGGAATTCTTGTTCTAAATAGGCAAGCTATCCTTTTTGGTTTTTCTAATCCATGTTCTGTAATTTTGTTGTTTTCAATTTAACTATGGAAGCTTAAAAACCCCAGATTAGGGTTAAGATGGAGTTTGATGTAATAAATTAAATTGTAATGTTTTAGTTTAAACTTCTTCACTTTGTGAGTGTTTATTAAATATCTTGGGTTAAAATATAAAATGGACTTGATCACTTCATTTTATCATATTAGGTATTTATGTGAAGGATTGAAAAATGAAGCATAATTATTGGAAAAAGCAAGATAATCAAACTAGGGGTTGCATAATTTGCGAAAGCCAGTGTAAAACCTAGGATACCAAGTTAAGAGTAGGTGTGGTGCCTGCTCTAGACTAAACAACCCAAATCTTAAAGGGTCACCCGTCCACCATGTTAGGGTGCACATACGGATTATGGCACTTGAAAAAGGCTAATTCATGCATTAGAGGTTGGGTATTAAATATTGTCACAAGGAAAGAATTAGATTGAATTAAGGCATATTCTTGGGAAAAATACATCAAATGAAATCTTAACTCCAATCACCTTTATCAATCGAACTTATCTCTACTCAAAACTGCATTTCCATTTCTCACAACCATTTAATTAATTGTTTTAAATTCAATTCTGTTTTTATTTATTTTCAACCAAAAATCTCTTTATAAGCTAGTTTAAATTTCTAAATTCTACATTCTTCCCTTGGGTACAATAATCCGAACTTAAAAATCCACTTTATTACTTATCACAATTTGTACACTTGCAAATCCTCGATCAAGTTTGTGGTGCTGTTGTTGGGGAAGGCATCATTAGAATATGAAATTGTGTTCTGGTATATTCTTGGATATTGTTTTTGTGAGTGACAGCAGCCAGGTTTATGAGTCGAATGCCAATAAGCATTGATATCCCCTTCGATCCTGAACCTGAGAAATCGTTCCGATCTTAGGTATGACAACTTAAGGAAGTATTTGAGCTGAGGACGGCAAACTCAAGCCAGGAACAACCCAGAACACCGGAAGGAGAACGGTTGGCCGGATTAGACCTACTATTCCACGAAGAAGAGGCAGAATCTCGTCCTCAACCAAGGCCAATCATGGATCAAGCTTACATGGACAATAGGCCTGTCCGGGAGTATGTTACTCCCGACGCCAGGCACATACATAATCCTATCGACCCACCTGAGATCACTAGAGTGAACTTCGATTTCTCTCCTCAATTGATCAACCTAGTGACTCAGCACAGCTTTGCCGGGCTACCCACAGAGGATCCGTATACTCATCTCTCGAGATTTAATCAAATCTTCCGAACAATCAGAAAGCAAGGGGTGCCCGAAGATACAATCAAACTGGAGATGTTCCCATGGTGTCTATGAGACAATGCACTACGATGGTTCAACTCTTTTTCGGACCATTATTTTACTCACTGGGGGGATTGTGCTCAGGAATTCTTATCACAATATTTTCCTCCAGGGAGGCTCTCTAAGCTAAGGAGCCAGATTACGGCTTTCTCTAAAGGAGTGGGAGAAAATGTCGAGGAAGCATGGGAACGCTTCAAAAATCTGCAAAGAAGATGCCTAAATCATGGGCTCAACAAAGGGTTCCTGCTGGAAATATTTTTTTATGCCTTGAGCCAGGAAGATCAAAACCTCTTCAATGTAGCAGTTGGAGGAACTTGTTGGTCCCTAGTAGCCTAGAGGGGGGGTGAATAGGCTAATATCGAAACTCTTTTCTTCTCTTAGGTACAGCACAATCTGGTTAAGAGATGTAAAATCAATGCGGAAGATAACCAGATAGTGAAAGTATTTTGCTATATTATCTGATGATAATTACAACAAAATAAACAGCAATTATAGCTGATTACACTAGCACTCGGCTTTTCAATTACACACACTGGCATTAATAATCTCTATAAGCTCTTGCACAACAACCTTTCTCACGCGCGTATCAGTTCTTTCCTTTGTATATGAACGCCTTATTTAATGTACAACACTACAGATATATATAGATATCCTAGGAATCTAACTTGGAATTGTATTTTCTGAGCACTGTGTAAACATTAAGTTCTTCTCGGAAAATGCTTCGCTATGATCGTTTTGATGTGGAGCTCGAAATATTGGAAGCATAAGTGAATTGAATTACTTCGCTTGATTCCAATTGCATTTGGGACTTTATCCACATCCCCGAGTGGTCCACGTGTAAGACAGTTTAGATCTTCAATGAGTTTGTTTTACATCGGAACACAGCGAGCCAATATCATAAATGCGGTATTAATAAGTTGAAGTAGCATCCTTTTAGTCCGGTGTAGATTTCCTTACTCCGTATCAATGAGGTTCGGATCCTTACTCCGCATTAGCTATTGCTTACTCCGTGTACATGGAGTCCTGAAATCCTTATTCCATGTCAGCGCTTCCTTACTCCACATGAGGTAGATATGCGGAATCCTTATTCCGCTTGAGTAATGATTCAGATTCCTTATTCTGCATCAGATGTCCTTACTCCGCATTAGTTGTCCTTACTCCGCATCAGTCATTTCTTACTCCGCTCGAATGAAAGACTCGGATTCCTTAGTCCGTATCTTTTTTTCCTTAGACAGCTGGAGTGAAAGACTCAATTCTTTCTCTGTAATAAATCTCTTTTACTCCGTACGAGGCGTAGACTCGGATTCTCATTCTGCATAAAATGACTTAGTCCAATCAACAATAAGAGCGCAGATTCCTTAGTCCTTTTGACAAGTGATTAGTTCGTACGAGAGAGTCCTTACTCTGGATGAAGACTTGGTTATTTACCAAGTGTTTGACGATACTCATGATGAGCCGGATCAGGATTATATATCCTGTCCTTTGCTTTGCTCTTATAGGAGTAGGTCTGGATTAAAGTTTATCTTCTACACAGACTTAGAAAAAACATGAAACAACTTAAATCAAATTACATTGGGTTTGATCCACATCATCCAAATTCTAGGTTTGATCCAACAATCTCCCCCAATATGGATGTGCCAAACCCTTTGTAATCTGATCCAGTTAGGCAGCAAGATATACACAGAGATAAGGATAAATAAAAGAAATTTCCACTATGTCAGCAACAGTAATACAAAGTAAGCCTTAGTACAAAAGTTATACTAAGAATTATAAGGCTTACTGTACTTGAAGATTTTAGTTGCTGCTTGCTCTCTTAGCCGCTTAGACTGTTCTTTAGTGCACAAGAAAAAATAATTCTAGTTGGGATCATACTTCAAAAGGTGCCTAATAAAGTAACAGACATAGGCTCCACAGCTTTCTCCGCCAGGTTGTTGGGGAACGTCTCCTTTGCTCAGAATTGTCGAATTGAGAAGAGCATTGGGAGGCAGAGGAGGTTGGCCAATTGATTCGAAGAGTCTACTCTGTCTGACAGCATCTGACAGAGTCCGGAGTAGTGGTCCGAGTTGGCTTTTTCTCATCTAGTGTCCCACAACCTGATGGGAGTCGTGCAGAACAACTCTCCTGTCCTTAATATAGAAGACTGCGAGCATGTGATGAGGAGTGCTGATCCTGTATGGAATGAGAATAGTTATAACATTTTTCCATGGCTTACTGTTCTCAGCTGTTCCATTTATGAGGGTCTGAATGAAGTCCATTCCAGGAAGGTAGTGATCAAGCCAGCAAGGTAGGATATCGAACAGATGCTCTTCTTGATACAAGGTGGGAAACAACCTCATCTCTTCCTTTACCGCCAAGGTGAAGTTGTCAATGTCCTCGGTAGAGAACTGTCCTTTCTCCGATAGTAGGGTGCTTATGTCTTCAAGGGAGAAAGGGGATAAAGATGACAAGAACCTTTTTGGGGTAGAGGGAGCAGCACTCGCATATGCTAACATGGCTGCAAGTACATGCCCATCTGTATTATATGGATCGAATTCCGCATATGATGGGATAAACGTGACTTGCGGAGCCTGATCAGAAGAGGAGGGAGCTACAGTGGAGGAGCTGGGACGATCAGAAGGAGCGGGAGCAGCACTGGATGGTCTAGAGAAGCGGCTGCGTTTGGGAACCGGAAGGTCCGGAGGAAGGCTCAATGTAGGTCTTCGGCTTCGGCTGGGAACGTCAGTAGTATCAGGAGCAGTAGTGGAGGGAGCTAGATCAGATGAGGCATTTTCCCCCGGTTTGGCAGATCGGCGAGGAGGGCGAGAGGGACGACCCACAACCTGTGTCAGATCCCGGACAGAGGTGGAGAGGCCCAAAAGAGATTGGGCAATAAGGTCCAGCTTCCGATCTAGGGAGAGAGAGGAGTTGGAGAGTGTAAAGACTCGTATTTGGGTAGTTTTGAGAGATAGTCATTCTATGGGAATGTAACTATCTGGACGGTAGTGTAGCCGTCGATGTGAGCATTTTGACTGTACTTGGGCCCGATTCCGAGTCGGGGCCCCGTTTGACCCGATTGTTGACTTTTTTGGGGTTTATTGGTTGACTTTGCGTTTGAGCGATCATTTGAGTGTGATAATATCTGAACAGTGTTGTGCTCGTTATTTCGAGCGTTTTTGCGATAATTTGACTCAATTTGGAGTTCGTGACCTCGGGAGGTCAATTATTGCGTTCGGGTCAATTATTCTTTGGGAGGCCAATTATTGGCAACGGTATATATATAATTAAGAACTGCTTTATATCTTTAATTGCCAATTATTGGTACGTGCATGTTTGAGCAAGAGAGAGAGAGAGAGAGAGAGAGAGAGAGAGAGAGAGAGAGAGAGAAGGTGAAGAGCGTAGAGCTTTCTTGACGATTTTGGGGCGATTGGAGCTCGTGGATCGCAAAGAATCTTCCAGGTAGGTGATTCTAACTCCTTATATGATTCATAGTAGGCTTAGCATGCTTAATTTGGGTGAAATCATGGAATTTGGGGGTGAACCTTAAGATTTGGGGGAAACCCAATTTTTGGTTGAATCTTGTGATTTAAATGCATAAAAGAGGTATTTCTGTTGATTACATGAAATTTAGAGTTATTTAAGACGTGTAATGGGGTGTATATCAAAATAAATGTGTTTATGAGTGTTTGGGGTTGCTGGGTTGCCGTTCTAGCTGAGAAAATTGGCAAAAACGACGATGAACAGTGTTTTTCCGGGACTAAGTGAACAGTGTTTTCCGGGACTACGTGAATAGTGTTTCCGGGACTAAGTGAATAGTGTTTCCGGGACTAAGTGAACAGTGTTTTTCCGGATCAGTAGTCCGGAGGAGTTAGTCCGGATCAGTAGTCCGGAGTAATCAGTCCGCAGCATCAAATCCGTAGGAGTGAAACAGTGTTCCGCTGCAGTGCAACTGCACTGCACTGGACATTTACATTGTAAACCATTATGCCTCTCCACATTTAATAAAAATTGGGATTCAAAGAAAAATACTAGAAAATTAATTCCCACTATTTCAAAATGTGAAAATTGGGTTTTAGTGTAAAATCTCGGAAAAACCCAAAAGTTCGTAGTGGTGAATTTTTGGAAAGTGGGGTTAGACATCTCGGAAAAATCCCCAAAAATCAGATTATCTTATTTATGATAAGGGAACCCAATGCCGGGACTTTTAATTTCAAGAAAATAGCAGCTATGAGTACTTCCTTCATAAATCAAGGGTTGAGGATTTACTTGTGAAGACTGGCTACAATTCTAAAGGAAATGTTGAGAATGACATGCCATACTAATGTTAGTATGTTGATGTGAGGTATTGGGGCATGGACTCCGTGACTTGTTTGGGTTCTCACCGTGATGCACCGATGGTGCTATGTGGTTGACGTGGCGAGGCATATGCACCGATGGCAGGCCTTGTGTGGCGACCGTGGCCGGGCATATTGCGTGGACAGGCTAAGGCCTGAGTTGAGCCGTTGAGCTCGTGGAGCTAGGGCCGAGTGCTCGAGCTGGGATCCCATGGAGGATCGGGGGACAAGTTGTCCCGATGTTTGTTGCAGTGAGTCTTGATGATTGTGCACACTACACGGTGCACGAGTACACCGAGCATATAGTATAGACTTATATGTGTTGCATGATGTGGAGTGTTAGGGTCACCTAACGAGCTTGTCGCTCACCCCTACTTGTTGCTTACCCTTTTCAGGTGTGACCCGAGACTAGTGGAGGACTTTCTTCCAGGAGGACGCCCACTACTCGATGTATGATCTGATTATATTTCGTATTGTTTTATGTGATATCCCGGACATGGGTCCGTGGATAGTTGTATTTGCATACTGTATGATGTGATGTCTGTATGACTGTTTGACTCTTTGTATGCATGATGATATATGGGAAAGTACAGGATTACCCTTGATGTATGACTGTACAGGGTTGCATATTTGAGACAGCACCCGCGGTGTAGTCTCTATTGGTGCTAGTCACCAACCCCTTGACCTTTCGGGTGCGGGCAAGGGGAAGTCATGTACCCGGTTCCGGGTTCCCTGGAATTCGGGGGCGTGACAGAGAGAGCGGAAAGGATCTGGGTCCTGATTTCATCAACTTTATCAGCAATGACCTGGGCCCGGGAACGATTGTGCTCCGCAATATGATCTAGTTGAGCAGAGACCGCGGCTTCAGACAGGATCGTGGCAAATGAGGGACACCCATGTCACGCCCCAATTTCCTTCCACTTGGAAATGAGTAGTGACTGCCCATGCCCGCACCCAAAGGGACAAGGGGTTGGTGCAAGCACCTTAAAAGGACTTCTAGCACGGGTGCTGTCCCAAACCTGCACAATCAGGCTAACATGCCAAGGGGCATGCTCCTGCTCCCAAACCATGCACACAAACACAAATTGAATAACAACATCTCATTTTATTTCATTTCAAAGACTAACTATTTATTACAACCCAGTCGGGGAAAAACCCCTATGAAGCCATCAATAAAACCAAACCAAAATCCAAACACATAAAACCAAAGTACAACAAAGGAAATAATATAAAACATTCAGCCTCAGGGGCCTAGCTCCTCAGCCTTCACCTACCGCCTGCTAAACCCTGCAAAAGAACAGTTATAGGAGGGGTGAGCAAACCACAGCTCAGTATGAAGCCATGCATGATATGTGTATGCTTGTGCTCGTGTCGTGCCTAAGGCTAACGCAGCAAACATCACCCAGTAAACACTCTTTACCTGAACCCGCACTGAAGGGCAGAGGACACCCCGCCACCACGGCGACATGACATACCACATTCAGGCGAATGTTGCATAAACACCAATGCAACATTTTCCACCCGAGTCAGATATGGTCAACCACCTCCTCGGGCGCCATACCTACCCTCAGGAATGGGTGTAGACTTAGCCCACCGTCGTGAGTGCTACACCGAGACTCAGGACCACGTCCTGGCCAAATCTCAAAGGGGTCCAGCTATTGTGCCTGGCCCATATCTCAGCTCAATCTCAAACAGATCAACAGAACAGTATAACATTACATCTCAACATGTAAACTCAGCACATCATTTACACTTTATCTCAGAAGGACCAACATGGTCAGATCCAAGCCACACACATCAGCCTCATAGGCTTAAAATCAAATACAAATCAAACACAGTACACACCAGTCACACAGGTATATCATCAAACACCCATATACAAGGTCTCACAGGCATTATATTGAATACATGGCATGCAGGCCTCACAGACATTTCATCAAACACATAGTGTGCGGGCCTCACAGACATTTCATCAAACACATGGTGGGCATAAACAAACCCGGAAAATCCTCAGGCCAAATTAACATCAGAATCAACAAAACATGCCACTGAAGGCCAACATCCATATAGGAGATCACACCTATATGGATTTACATATATATATATATATATATATATATATAGGTGAATATCCTAAAACAGAGGAGAGTTAGGAGAACATGAACCCCTACCTCAGGCTTTTGTCCTAACCTCCACGCTAGGCAGCTCCCAACGACGCGAACCACCACGGCAACTGCCCGGAGATCCTCTCTCTCTCTCTCTCTCTCTCTCTCTCTCTCTCTGGCAGCAGCTGCAGCAAAGGGACACAAGAACCCTAAACTCAAACTCAAGCCCTCATTATATAGACACTACCCACATCAAAACGACGTAGTTTTGATTAAGTAAACCCAGGATCAAAACGACGTAGTTTTGATCACACAAGTTAGCACCTTTCCGCACCCATATAGGCCAAAATACTCAGAATTTCAACATGGTCCTTTGGAGAAAGATCATTAGAATGTCAAAACCAAGGGAACCATGCAAAAATATGGCTGCACGCCAATTTTCACGTGAATTCCCAATTCACGTGCAACTCCAAATGGACTCCAAATGCTCTCAAACTTCACCCCTAGCCTCCTTGCATCATTTAGAAGACAATCACACTTGCACGTGAATTGGACCCATATCACGTGCACCTCACATACACGTCTGTTTGGCCTGAAACTTCTCTGGTAGATAGAGGACATCATTCTAAGCATCTTTCCTTTTGCACGTGAATTCATTTGAGCCCATTCACTAGGTCAAAATCTAGAAAAACTCTACTCAGAAGGCAAAACTGTGACTAACTGTGACTAACTCAAGGTACGGGTCCTTACAGCCCAAGGCCAGAGGAAGGAGCCTTGGAGGACTCCCCCACATGTAGAGGGGCAGGAGTGCGCAGTGCGAAGGAATCAGCAGGTGGAGAGAAGGATGAGGGAACATTAGCAGCAGTAGGTGTAGCGGAGCCACTCTGACTGGAGAGGTCAATGAGAGGAATGTCCGCAGGACAGGAGGGATCAGCCTCAGTAGGGATAGGAGTCCGTGCGTCATGAGCAAGTCCGGAAGAGGCAGCATCAGTTGGAGGTGTAGCCTGAAGCATAGATGGCGTGAGAAAGCCATGTTCAGTGTTCCAAATAATCAAAGCTTCCGGGGTTTGGGAATGTTTGGTGTAATACACCCAGAGAGCAGATTCAGGGATGTCGGTAGTGTGAGCGAGACTGAAACGGAGCCAGCAGTAAGTTAGAATATCGGAGGGAAGATGGTCGAGGTAGTCATTAGGGTCAACAGGGTGTGCTGGAGAGGCAGCTAGAGGAGAGGTAGGTATGTCGACAATGACGCGGCAAGAATCGCAGCAGTCACCGGAGAGGTGGGTGCGGGAGCACCCAGACAGCAGCATCGGCACCAATAGGACAGATAACAGTAGGGGCATCAGCAGGAGGGGCTGGAGACACAGTGTCATGAGGAAACGGCTGAGAGGGCCCTGCAGCATCACGAATATTGTGCTGCGAACTATGGGAGGGTGAGATGACGAAAGTAAAAATTCTGCGGGAAGGGAATTGTCAACTGGTCCTGGAAGTGCTCGGGGCGCAGATGTCTGAAAAGGTGGGAGAGAATCCGTCCGAAAGATGAGTTCCGTTTGCCATTTCCCATAATCCGAAAAAGAAAATCGCCCCAGTCTAGAGGCAACTGCTCAAAGACCACGTACATCGCCAGGAGCAAATCGTATGGGACTGAGTCAAGCGCTGTAAAGCGAGCCAGTAAGCATCGACTTAGTACGGTAGCCATACAGCGGTAGGGGCCTTGAAAAGACTTCAGCTTGTATTCCTTCACTTTAGAGGGACATCCCATGGCAGTAGCCATGGTTGTAGCGCTCGGCTGAAAACCACTGCCGCTAGGGAGATGGAAGGCATCACGAATCACTTGAGGAATGATCTTAATGGGTTTTCCTCAGATACCAGAGACAATCGAGTGGTCACGGGATTCGAAGTGCTCATAAAAAGATCTGATGTCTGAGATGAGAAGATCAACAGGAGCAGAGACGATGTCGAGGAGACCACTAGAGGCTAACAAAGAGCGCACCTCCTCGAGCCAGGCAGGAGGGTCGGAAATGCCAGCCCAATCGACAAGATGGCCAGGAACAACGCCGTAGAGAGCGGAAGATGCCATTAAAATTTGAAGATTGAAGGAGAAGGAAGGGGAGGTCTTTGGTGAATAGAGAGCAATAAAGATTTAGGGTTCTTAGTAATGAAAGCGATATCCTCGCACTCGCATGAGAGTTCAGTATAAATAGGACCCATTCCATGGAAGCCAGCGGGTCTTGGTTTTAAGCAAAATGAGCAGTGATCCGCCTGACAATCCAATGTCATTAGACTTGATGTATTAGCGCCGCCCAGTAAACTAATGATGTGGAGGCTGTGCTAACCATTCAAATGACAGCTGTATTCATACTGCCGAATTTTGAAAAGACAAATTACAGGGCTCGAGACGTGCATTTAATGAACCGTCATTAGTCCTCCTCAAAAAGATGCGATGTAAGATAATCACTTGGTTTATCGTGAATTGAGAATTCCAAGACTTAGGAGGAAGTAAACCAACTCTTATCCGGGCTTGATAGTGTTCGTGTGAACTATATCCGGATGATAGATTGACTGTCCGTAAAAGCTAAGTGCTGATTAAGAATGATTCCTTTGCTATCTTGGTGTCGAGGAAATAAGAAGTACCACAACACTTCAAATCCGATACATCAAAACAAGATAGAGCATTGAAGTGCAAAGTGAATCTGAACCTGTAGCTGAAAACATAAACTAAAGAAACAGTAGACTAACAGGTTGAGTTAGTATGGATATGGAGCAAATAGTCTTGGTGAGAACATCATAATCCGAACTAAAAAGAGACAGAACTTATGCATATGGAAGAATAGTGACAAGACATATACATATGAATTATGATCAAATTACTGAAGAAAATGCATATGACAGCTAATAAATACATAAGTTCATACAGGTCAACATAGCGAAACTTTCATACTGACAGTGATAGCTAAAATTAAAAATCATATGATTTTCTCAAGTTAGGATTCATGAGTGAAACTGGAAATATGAACACATGTCAAAAGCAGGCAGATGATTGTCCAATTAAAATGCACGGTTGAGGAAAGAAAAAAAACATCCAGCCATGCCACAATTCCGATTCATCATTGCATATCCAGTCAGTTCCGGAAGTGAAAGTTTAGAGGAAGGACCATCCGAGACATAAAGGGGTCATTACAGAGGTAATAAATGAAGCTTTTGCTCCCCCTTAGATCATGCGATCCTCTCAGTGAAAGACTCCCCCTTAGATAGACAGCCAGGAAAGAGATCATGAGACATATACGAGGGGTATTACTAGATTTATTAATAATGCATTTTCTACCCCGTAGACCATGCAATCCTCTCGGTTGACGTTTCCTGCTTAGAGAAAGTTAGCGCTGTCTACCCTTTTAGGAAACTACACTTCAGAAGCTGATCAGACTGCAACTGCATATACATCTGCCAGACATTCCGAGCTAACCCATTTCATATCTTCAACTATACATGATAGAGCAATCTAAATGAACCAACATTTATCATGTGGTGGAGAATGAGAAACAAGATCATGAAATCCTAAAAAGATTATTCATATAAGTTTTAATCAAGTTGGCTTAACCGACTTCAGTCTGAAAATGCAAGCATCCTCCCAATGCAAAACTTTGGCATTTATAAGACACATAGGACACGTTAAGCAGTAAGTATAATCAAAAATTTAATTCGGTATGAATCCTTTACTTTCAATAAACGTACAATGCATGTTCTGAATACATACTGTTGATAAATTTAAGTGAAGCTATGCAGAAAGGTCAAGCATACCTAATCGGAAGAGTAGTTCAGAAAATCTTGCATCAGGGAGGGGCTTTGTAAGAATGTCTTCCAGTTGATCTTCAGTAGCAACATGTTCCAGAGATATATTCTTTTTGAGAACATGATCGCGAATGAAGTGATACCTTACCTCAATGTGCTTCGTCTTTGGGTGCATGATAGGATTGTTGCTGATAGCAATGGCATTGGTGTTGTCGCAGTAGAGTGGAATAGATGTCATGTTGAAACCGTAGTCAGTAAGTTAACTTTGCATCAAGAGTAGCTGTGCGCAGCAACTCCCAGTAGCTATATATTCCGCCTCAGTAGTAGAGGTTGATACGGAATTCTGCTTCTTACTGAACCATGAAATTAATCTATTTCCGAGAAACTAACACGTACCACTTGTGCTTTTCCTGTCGATGCGACACCCAGTAAAATCAGCATCAGAGTATCCGCATAAGGTGAAGTTTGACTCCTTTGGGTACCAGAGTCCCAAATTCATCATTCCTTTGAGATACCTTAATATCCGTTTCACATGAAGCATATGTGACTCCTTGGGATTCGCCTGATATCGTGCACATATGGAAGTTGCGAACATAATGTCTGGGCGACTTGCTGTAAGATACAGCAAGGATCCTATCATCCCCCTGTATTTAGTCACATTTACTGATTTGTCGTCCACATCAGGGTCTAACTTGGCACTGACTGGCATCGGAGTCTTGACGGGAGATGAACCTTCCATACCAAACTTTTTAATAATATCACGTGTATACTTAGCTTGGTTAATGAAGATCCCTTCCTTCAATTGTTTAACTTCTATTCCAAGGAAGTAGGACAGTTCTCCCATCATACTCATCTCAAACTTGCCAGTCATCAACTTTGCAAACTCTTCACAAAGCTTCGGATTTGAAGATCCGAAAATGATATCATCCACATATATCTGTACGATCAGAGTATGTCCATTCTCTTTTCGTAGAAATAAAGTGGTGTCTATCTTCCCTTTTTGAAAGTTGTGAGCAAGTAGGAATTCTGACAGTGTGTCATACCAGGCTCTTGGAGCTTGCTTCAACCCATACAAGGCTTTCCGTAGCTTGTAGACCAGATGTCCAACCTTGGGTTCTATGAAACCGGGAGGTTGTTCAACATACACCTCCTCTTGAAGATCTCCATTCAGAAATGCGCTTTTGACGTCCATTTGATAAACTATGAAGTTTTCATATGAGGCATACGCCAGAAACATTCTAATTGCCTCAAGTCTTGCTACTGGAGCAAAGGTCTCGTCATAGTCTATTCCTTCTTCTTGACGATATCCTTTGGCTACCAGTCTGGCTTTGTTCCGGATTACTATACCATCCGTATCAAGCTTGTTCCGGAACACCCAATTAACTCCAATGACTTGTTGGGACTTAGGCCTTGGTACTAGAGTCCACACATCATTTCTCTTAAATTGATTCAGCTTTTCTTGCATGGCTTCTATCCAATTCGAATCCTGAAGAGCTTCATCTACCACCTTTGGTTCTATTTGAGATAGAAAACATGAGTAAAGACAAATGTTGGAGGTGGCTGCTCTGGTTCTTACACCAACAGTAGGATCATCAATCACTTGTTCTGAAGGGTGGTTTCGACTCCACCTATAATTCTATGCTTGCGATGGTTGATCTTGAATAACTTGAAGCTCTGCCAGATTAGGTGGTTCAGGTATATCTGCTAGTTGAGCTTCTTCCAGACCAAATGTTTCCGTGTTAGCATGTATGGTGGAATTAACACTGTTGTTTTCAGTGTTAACTGGTCCCGACGGACTTGAAGGTATTCCAGAATTTTGAATGTTCGTAGGAGTATGTCCGAAGTTTAACGGTAGTCCTGAGTCCGATTCATTCGTAGCATCGTCCATATCATTTCTTTGTGCTTCATTGGTGCCTCGTGGTTGGTCAATATGTGTAACAGGAATAGTCATAAACTTTGAATAGTCGATGTTATTATCCCGAACCTGTACATTAGAACTTGAAGAAGCAACTTTTGACCAATCAAGATTAGTTTCATCAAAGGTCACATGGATAGATTCTTCAACTTTTAAAATTTTTCTATTGAAGACCCGATAAGCCTTGCTATGTAATGAGTACCTGACAAAAATCCCATCATCAGATTTTGGTTCAAATTTATTCTAGGGTTCTTTGCTGTTTGTTCAATATATAACAAGTACACCCATAAGCTCTGAAATGTGAAATTGAAGGCTTTCGCCCTCTCCACATCTCATAGGGTGTTTTCATGGTAGATTTATTTATTAGAGTCCTGTTCTGAACATAGCAGGCAGTGGACACAGCTTCAACCCATAGACTGAGAGGAAGCTTTGCCCCTGCTAACATAGATATGCCAGCCTCGACTAAAGTGCGATTCTTACGCTCAGCTACCCCATTTTATTGTGGAGTTCTGGGCGCAGAGAAGTCATGTTGAATGCCCTGTTCAGAACAATATGATCTCATATCTGAGAAATCAAATTCCGTACCATGATCACTCCTGATGCATTTAATGTTCAATCCTTGTGAATTGCTTATCTAGTTGAAAAGATCTACAAGATGCTCAAAGGTTTGATCCTTAGATTTCAGGAACATCACCCATGTGTATCTGGTGAAATCATCGATAACCACAAGGGTATAGCTCGCGCCAGCTAGTGAAGGAACAGAAATGGGACCACAAAGATCCATATGAAGTAGTTATAGAGGAGCAGTTATTGAATTAACGGATTTGCTCTTAAAGCTATGTTTGGTCTGTTTGCCAAGTTGGCATTCTCGATAGAGAGTGTCTCTGGAGTATTTGTGTTTAAGTAGACCAGTGACAAGATCGAGTGAGGCTAACTTAGACAAGGTCTTAAAGTTTAAATGTGCGCATCGCTTGTGCCATAACCAACTATCTTCATCTGATGCTGTAGTGAGGAAGCAAACAGGGTCAGAAGAATTATTTCTTAAGACCACTGAGTATATGTCCCCATCTCTTGATCCGGATAACTTAACATCTCCGGATAATTCTTCCCTTACTGTGCAGGTGTTGGACATAAAGGAAACGGTAAATCCTTTGTCACATAAATTACTGACACTTAGCAAATTATGCTTCAAACCTTCGACTAGTGCAACTCTAGTGATTGATACACATCCGTTGGTTAAAGTGCCATACCCGAGTCTTACCTTTCTTTGTTGTCACCATATGAAACGGATGGACCTCGTTTGTCATTTACTTCAACAAGTAGAGTCCGATCACCGTCATATTTCCGGAGCATCCACTATTGAGGATCCACTTGCTTTGATTGATCTTTAACTTCAAGTGATCCGACAATGCATTCCAGAGATGCTCCTGAAAGACAATAGTTTACACTTTTGGTGCCCAAACTTGTTTCGGGCGGTTAGAAGGAACAACATTAATGTCAACAGATCCGGATTTAACTATACTAGGATTTTTAGCTTTCTAGGTTGACCTTAATTTGTTAGTTTCAGCTGTTACTTTTACTTGGGTTTTCTTTGGAGAGACACTCCTTTGAGGTTTAGATTTTGTCTTGCTCGAAGAACCCTTTTTATTTAACTAATCTTTATTAATAGAAACTTGATTACAAAGCAGTTATCAGACAAACTCCAACATTCATAGTGATAATGGCCTATTTCCCTACAGATGGAACAGACACTATAATGCAGAGTACAAACAGGGGATACAGGTCTCTTAGATTTTACAGATTTTATACTCTGTTCCCTATGTCCTAATCCATTGCGTTTGGGTGACGCGCTCTTGGCCCTAGATACGTCAGCCTCAGCCTTTCCTTTCTTTTTGGGTGCTACAATTTTGGCTTGAACTGCAGCACCCTTCCCTTCATCATTAGTTACAGGTGTTACTGCTTCGGGAATAGCAGTAGCAACCTCTCTTCCACAGTCATAAACTATGGTGCCACCTGAAATGAAACCATCCAACGGTTTAGACGTACTAACAGGATATAAGTTGGTTAGTTTCAGAGTGAAGTCCAGAAGACACTCAGTAGCTTGAGCAGTGGAAGTCGATGGTTCGGAGCCTAGGCCAGGTTTGACTCGGATGTTGTCAAGGTCAGTCCTAAAGGTAGAGGCTATTTCTTCGGATTTTAGCCACTTACGATTTATTTCCTTTTCTTGTTCCAATTCATTTTCGAGTCATTTCACAATAACTTTTAGGCCCGTTAGGTTAGTATTTAACAGATGATTTTCAGCTCTTAGATCATGATACCAAGCCTCTTTTCTCCTGAAGTCAGTCAAGTCTTTTTCTAATCTAGCAACAATAATCTCAAGACGTTTATTCTGACTTTCCATATCTTTGTACATTTGAGTAATTATTAGTCTGTTATTCTTTTCATGATCACGTTTGTTGTACCCCATTTTGACCAGGTTAGATCGCAACCGTACTTGGCGAAGGACCACTAAGTGACAGAGGATGACATTCGGAGAATAACGCACTTGACCACGCTTGATTCCGAGGAGAAATGAAATGATTATGATAAAAATATCAAGTTGAATTGGACAACCGGTGGGCAGCCCACTATTTTATTAATAACTTCCCCGATACTTGTCGTAATCCAACAAAGTCAATTGAATTGATTAGATAACACCTTTATCTATCATTTCCAATTGGTTTGAGAATATTCCGGGTTGTATTCAATTAGTTATGATTTTTCAAAGTTGGCAACCAAACCTTGTGCAAATTTGGGGGAGACAGCTAGTGCGCAGCGCACTATTTTGCCAATAACTTTCTCAATACTCATTGGATATGAACAAAGTCAATTGCATTAGTTAGATAACATATTTATAAATCATCTCCAATTGGTTTGAGAATATTCCGGGTTGTATTCAATTAGTTATGATTTTTCAAAGTTGGCAACCAAACCTTGTGCAAATTTGGGGGAGACAGCTAGTGCGCAGCGCACTATTTTGCCAATAACTTTCTCAATCCTCATTGGATATGAACAAAGTCAATTGCATTAGTTAGATAACATCTTTATCTATCATATCCAATTGGTTTGAGAATATTCCGGGTTGTATTCAATTAGTTATGATTTTTCAAAGTTGGCAACCAAACCTTGTGCAAATTTGGGGGAGACAGCTAGTGCGCAGCGCACTATTTTGCCAATAACTTTCTCAATACTCATTGGATCTGAACAAAGTCAATTGAATTAGTTAGATAACATCGTTATCTATCATCTCCAATTGGTTTGAAGGTAATCCGAGTTCTATGTAATTAACTATGAATTTTTGAATCGGACGGGCAGAATGCTCACTTTATCATGTACCTCTGTGCGGTATTTCCCACTTTTCTCCTAAATGGATGATCCTTTTGGAGTGATTCCAATTTCAGGAGATAGATAACAGAATTTAGAGCAAAACAAGACCAATTTGGACCTAATCCGAGCTCTGTGGAGAAAGTTATGAATTTTTGAAGTTACCCCAGAAATCTGCCAATTTTTCACGAATTTTGGTTCTTCATATGCATGTTTGTCCCACATTGCCAGTTTTGCTTCTACTTCGCCCAGTATATATACAAAGGCACTCTCCTTACACAGCAAGTGATAACAAGAGAGGCCTAAGGAAGCCCAAGTAAAGGCGCCACATGGCGACCGAGCCCACACACGGAAATTTTTGGGGAAACCCAAATCCGGTGGTCAAACTTGGTCAAATCCGGACTAAGCCCAAATCCGGACTAAGCCCAGATCCGGTGGTCAAACTTGGTCAAATCCGGGCTAAGCCCAAATCCGGCGGTCAAACTTGGTCAAATCCGGGCTAAGCCCAAATCCGGTGGTCAAACTTGGTCAAATCCGGGCTAAGCCCAAATCCGGCGGTCAAACTTGGTCAAATCCGGGCTAAGCCCAAATCCGGTGGTCAAACTTGGTCAACTGATGCGGAATAAGGACTTACTGATCCGGACTAAGCCCAGATCCGGTGGTCAAACTTGGTTAACTGATACGGAGTAAGGACTTACAGATCCGGACTAAGCCCAAATCCGGTGGTCAAACTTGGTCAACTAATGCGGACTAAGGCCACTGATCCGGAATAAGCGCAGATCCGGAGGTCAAACTTGGTCAACCGATGCGGAATAAGGACTTACTGATCCGGACTAAGCCCAGATCCGGTGGTCAAACTTGGTCAACTGATGCGGAGTAAGGACTTACAGATACGGACTAAGCCCAAATCCGGTGGTTAAACTTGGTCAACTAATGCGGACTAAGGCCACTGATCCGGAATAAGCGCAGATCCGGAGGTCAAACTTGGTCAACTAATGCGGAGTAAGGACTTACTGATCCGGACTAAGCCCAGATCCGGTGGTCAAACTTGGTCAACTGATGCGGAATAAGGACTTACTGATGCGGACTAAGGCCACTGATCCGGAATAAGCGCAGATCCGGAGGTCAAACTTGGTCAAATCCGAGCTAAACCTATTGATGCGGAATAAGCTCATTAGTGCGGAATAAGGACTTGTTAATACGGAATGAGGACCTATAGATGCGGAATAAGGCCACTGATCCGGAATAAGCCTAGATCCGGAGGTCAAACCTGGTCAATAATTTTGAAAAACTCCAAAATAGCTCCTCTACAGGTCTGGGAGTGACTCCAAAGCATCGGGGCTCCGAAAATTCTTTTTAAGTGCATTAGATGCCAGCAGTGTCCCGGAACCCTCTTTTTAAGCGTGGGAATTGAGGAGTTTCCAAATATTACATTCAAATGTCTCGGAACTCCATTTTTGAGCATAGGGACGGAAGACCTCTGTAATTAAATGTCATTTTCCTCGGGACATCACAGTTGACCCTGGGGATTGCATAACCATTAATTCCCAACGGCTCCAATACATCCGGAAATGCATTCCGCCCTTACCCACCAAAGCGTCCAGGTACAACAGAGGATTAAATAATCTCAAACAATTTATTTATTTTCAAGCACTGGGACTCCTTTTTTCAAAGCACGGAACTGTGAATTATTGTAAATCGGCGGGAACCGAGAATTCCATTTCCGAAGTCATTAATTCATTGGAACAATGTAGTTGACTCATGGGGACTGTAAGGCATCCAATAAATGCCGAGGCACGGGCTGTCTCCCCTGGGATTCCTATAAATAGACTGCCCCAAGAGGCAAGGGGGAGGGCATCAATTATCAAGTATCGAGGAGGTTATTCGAGAGAGAGCTTTTCGACTAAATTTCCGAGAGATAAAAACCAGAGGGAGAGAGAGAGTATCCTGGGAATCACAAAGAGAGATATACTCATTTTCTAAGGGAAAAAGCACCCGAATCACTTGTTCGTCTTCACGGGGAGGAGGCGACCTTGGAAAAATTCTTTTTCTAACCTTTGTGCTTTCAGGAAACTCTTTGAAGGCATTACTCGAAGGAAAAAGGGGCTCCCACCTGCATCATTTTCTTTCCTCCAGGTTCTCTACTTCTATTTATTTTATTTTATTTTATTTTTTTTTCTGCGCTGTTTTCAAACATAAAACCCAAAAAACTGCTCTTTTTTCCTTTTTTTCCTCATCTCTCTAAAGTAGAAAAACGAAAATATAAAAAACAAACATCTTGCATCTCTTTTTTTCTTCCTTTATTATTTTCAAAAAAATAATAAAATGTAAAAAAACAAAACTTAAATCTTTTCTAGAAAATTTAAATAAGGCCTGGGCGGTCATGAGGGTTGAGCCCTAGATGCTCACATCCTAGTCTGCCTGGGCCAATATCAATTGTGGCAGTATTTTCTTATTTGAATTCAAATTGCTTTTGTTTTCTTTTCTAAAAAAGGAAAATTACTTTTGTTTTCTTATAAAATACAATACTGTCACATGGGCCTAGATCCCACATTCTTTTTCTAAAATTAGAATGTCCCTTTTTATTTACTTTATTAAAATCTTTTTCTTTGTTGTTTTAAGGCCTAGATCCTAAAATCTTTCTTTTTCTTAAAATTAAAAATACAAAAACTTTTTTTTTAGAATAAATAATAGAGCAAGCAAACACCCATAGATCAAGACTAGGTACCAATTGTGGGCGTTGTGGGGGTGCAAGAATTTTTCTTCCTTCCCCACACGTAACCGACTCCCGAACCTAATTCTCTGGAACCGTAGACCTTTCTTTTTCTAGGTGCCCAATCACACCTTTAATTTGTTTGGTGGCGACTTTGTGTTTTTCTTTTCTTTAATGGTTTGTGCGAGCCTTGTGCAGGGATGACTCTAGGATCAATGGAATGAACTAGCATGGAGTCCTTTCACAAAAGCCAGTACGAGCCCGGTCAAAAACGGATGATGACAGATGGCGACTCTGCTGGGGACTGTTGTGAGAGTCTAGCCATGGTCTCGATTTATTGGAATGTTTGCTTGCCTTCTTTTTTTTTCTCTTTTTTTTATTCTATATT
Organism: Taxillus chinensis; assembly: GCA_023512835.1. Classification (NCBI taxonomy): domain Eukaryota; kingdom Viridiplantae; phylum Streptophyta; class Magnoliopsida; order Santalales; family Loranthaceae; genus Taxillus; species Taxillus chinensis. The sequence goes on along the minus strand of CM042090.1, from coordinate 53,733,294 downwards.
TGTTTTAACTGTGCATACATGCTTCTCTCTCTTTCTCCAACCCTATACCCGGGTTTTCTTTAACACAACAGGATTAGAAGAGGCTAGTAAAGGTTTGCCCACGTGGACTTGGTTGTGCTTGTCTACGTGGAATACCCGAAATGTCTTACTCAGGCAGTGATCCTTTCTTGTTAATGCCCCAAGAGGTACAAGAAGGACCCCCTCCGTTAATGCCCTTTTGGGTACGGGGGCTCCCTCTTAGTTCTTGTTAATGCCCTCGTGGTACAAGGCTAAGTAGGGAATGCTTGGGAACCAATGAATAAGATAGGCAGATTTAGAAGCCCCATTAGGGGCATGACCTTCATGTGTTTGAGCCTTGCTATGACATTTGTGTACTTGCCTTGCTTGAACTTTGTATATATTGTCCATGTATTAACCCCTTGTATATATTATCCATCATTTGTTTACTAACCCCTCATTTTCATTCATTGCATATCATAGCATTGCACACATTCATTTAGGAAACATGGCAAGCTTTGATCGTCTTCTAGCTAACAAGGTGGACAAAGAAGACGTTCAAGAGGTCGCTCTCGCATCAAGGATAATCCAAAGGGACTTGGGAAATTTCTCTCAAGAGGAGCCACAGAAGTTCTGAGACCTACACATTGAGCTCCCAAAGAATCATGCTCCTAAACTCACATCCATATGGAGGAAGTGGTCTTCAAGGAGTCAAGCCGCATACATCAAGCACTTTGGGGATCTATTACATCTAACTCAACTACCAATAGATGAGAACATGATCATTGCAGCAGTGAACTTCTGGGATCCAAGGCGAAGGTGTTTCTGTTTTAATGGCGTGGATCTGGTCCCAACTTTTGAAGAATACAAAAGGCTTCTTGATCAAGAAGTGGATCAAAAGAAGCCAATCTTCAACTATGATCCTCGAAAATCATGCCAGCGTACTTTGGCTTGTCTCCTAGATATACAAGCTAAAGAAGTTCCTCCAATCATTCAAAATGATGGGAAGCATGAAGTCATTCCATGGGAGTTCTTCAAGAGGATGATGCAACATTCAACTCAAGAGGAGACCCATATACTTTTCAATGTTGCTGTCTATGGTCTGCTCATTTTCCCTCGAAATCCAAACTTCATTGACGGAGAGGTCCTGGAACTTGTCCTGCAACCGATAAAGGGAAATGACCCCCTGTTCCTGCCATCTTAGCTGAAACCATTAGGTCCTTATCCTACATCCGAGTCGGAGGCCGAGGACAATTCAGAGGTTGTCTTCCTCTCCTATCCACATGGTTGAAGAGCCACTTCCCATGCAGCTTTCCATGCTTCAAGGAAGTGTATGCGCTACCTGCTACAACCTTGCTAGATATTCTAAACAGTGGGTGGCGGCTACCCAATGACAAGGAAGGTTGGATGCACAAGTTCCATACACTAGGAGATGAGGATATCATTTGGAGGGCCCCCCTGGATGCATAGATCAAGCATGCTATATAGGCTGCGGCAACTATAACCGGGTCCTACTAATTGGTCCTTGGGGAAGCATCGCATACGCACCATTACAGGTGGGAAGACAACTTGAGGGGCGTCAAATCATCCCAGTCTTACATGGAATGGAATCCTGTGATAGGGAATATGGAGCTCCCTGGGGCAAAGCGGGCAATCTTTGAGATGCACAGAGCTTGGGCCACCCCTCGACGAATCAAGGCCAACCTACATGCTACTCCTGTCTTATCAGAATACAAGGCATGGAAAGGGAAGTTATTCCCTCTCCCCAACACAGGCGAGGACACTGCAGCTGAAGAGGTGGCCTCTAATGAAGAACCTGTGGTTGTCCTAGATACAACTACATCCTTGTTACAAGAGAACGCTGTTTTACAGCAAACAGTGCAAGAACAAGGGGAAGCCATGCAGAAGATGGTGGAGCAGTTGGAAGCGGCTAAGATGCAGAAGAGTCATGCAAGGAAGCAGTCATTGGCAAGGGGGATGGTCATCAACAGGCTTGAACAGGAGAATGAGAGGCTAAGGAACCTCCGAAGAAGACGCTGCTAGGAGATAATCAAAGCTTGTCCTAGAACATATAGTTTTAGGGATTTCATGTCATTTTACTTGTTTTAAATTCAGTTTGACTATTTGTACCCTTTGGAGTTTGGTTTCCAACTCAATAAAGTTTGTGTTTTTGCATCTCATGCATATCATGCACTCATACTTAAAAAGTGAGAACCAAAATAAACTTTCCAGATTATCCAGGTTTGCTAGAGGATTTTCGGCAGAATTGGGCACTCATACAACTTAAGGTCTTCCAGCCACCAGTCATCTCCTCCAATGGCAGAACATACTGAGGATAGACTTACTGGTCTTGAGCAGGCTCAAGAAGAGATCGGGGGAAGCATGCTCCAAGTGCAGGCTCAGTTGAAGACTATGATGGACATGCTAGCCAAGCTGACTTCGGAGAGAGAAGCTAGCCTAACTGCAGGGGTCATTAATCAGGAGCAAGAGCAAGCTCCACATGCTTCACGAGCCTATGCTCCAGCAAACATGGTTCCTGGGGCATCACATCAAGTCCCACCTACACCACCTGCTATAGGGGCGGCAACCCCAAATATCATGGAGGCTGTGGAATCCCTCACTCAACCATCTGATTGGAAATCCATCGAGGCCCGACTAAAAGCTGTGGAGGGGGTGAAAACATATGGAGGGACCGATCCTCATGATTTATGCTTGGTGCCAGGCATAGTACTTCCTTCCAAGTTCAAGATGCCTGATTTTGAAAAGTTCAATGGTACCTAGTGTCCTAGAACACATGTGACCATGTACTGCCGCAAGATGGCAGCCCATGCAGATAATGGAAAACTCTTAATGCATTGCTTCCAGGAGAGCCTAACCAGCGGTCCACTGCGATGGTACATCCAACTTGAAGGTAGCCGTATCAGAACATGGAATGAGCTTGCCACGGCATTCTTAGCTCAATACAAGCATGTCACCGAACTGGCATTAGATCGGCTGGCCCTACAGTCATTTGAAAAAGGAAGTAATGAAAGCTTCAAAGTTTATGCCCGACGATGGAGAGAGGCAGCAATGGATGTTCAGCCTCCACTCACCGAAAGAGAACTCACTACCCTCTTCATCAGCACCATGAAGGGGGTTTACTACAAAAAACTAATTGGGAATGTTTCAAGTAGCTTCGCAGATCTGGTCGCCTCAGGAGAACGAATCGAAGGTGGCATAAGGGAAGGAAAACTCGGGGGAAGCAAGTATGAAGCTTCTAGAAAGCCCTCTTCCTCCAATCGAAAGAAAGAAGGAGAATCCCAGGCAGTATGGCAACCCAAGGCTGACTATAACAGCACCGGGTCACAACAACCCCAACAATCAACTACACCTGGGTGTTATGAAGGAACTTCGACAGTGTCCTACATTGCTCAAGTCTCAGGGCGGGAACTTTTACTCAACTAACCAATCCCAGTCTGAGCAATCAAAACAGCCATGGCAGAAGCAAAAAACAGGAAAGGAGAAATTCGATCCAATTCCTATCACATACACGGAGGCGTACACCAGACTATTGGCGGCAGGACTTGTCGATCCAGTGCCCCTAAAAAAGTTAAGCCCTCCATATCCTGATTGGTACAAAGCGATACCAGTGCCGATACCATGGAGGTGGAATTGGACATGACACGAGAAGGTTGTTTTGCCCTAAAAAGGAAGATACAACATTTAAGAGATGCTGGGTGGTTAGACTTCTCTAAAATGACTGGCACTCCCAATGTGGGTACCAACCCTCTTCCGGAACACTCAGGCAGTGTTGCCCATGTAATAGCCGAATATGGAAATTCTCCTAGATAGGATTCCACAATCAAGACGGACAAGTATCAATTATTCATGACCCTACACAAGAATGGATTCATAGTGACCAAGGATGTGACTGATGCTAATAGGGGCGACAACTGGAGGAAGCGATGCCTCTATCACAAGACAGCTTATGGACACGACTTAGAGGAATGTGAAGAGTTTCGAGAAGCAGTCCAAGAATTGCTAAACTCCAAGAGACTAGAGATTTCAAAGCTGGAGGTACATCGTGAGGTCCGTATGGCCTCCACTGATAGGTCACAAGTGGCACCCAAGCCTGGGGCACCAAAACCCCTAATTATCCAGTACACGGAGAAGCCGAAGGCCGACTCATTGATGCAAAAGGTCAAAACCCTTACTATTCAGGAGCCGTCGCCTTTCCCATACAAGGATGATAAAGCAGTCCCTTGGAACTATCACTGCAAGTCTGTCATTGCAGGGGTTCCTATGAAGAGAAGAAGACAAGAAGTGGTCGTTCATACACACCGCAAGAAATCAACAAAGCTGATAAAGGCAAAGCCGTAGAGCAAGATATCATTCCAAAGCCGATATCAGCTAACAAAAATACCTCTATCTCAGAGGAGGAGGTAACTGAGTTTCTGAAGCTGATTAAACAGAGTGAATACAACATCATTGATCAATTGAGTCGGCAGCTGGCTCGCATCTCATTATTATCTTTGCTTATGGATTCTACTCCACACCGGGAAACCCTTATGAAGGTCTTGAGCAAAGCTTACGTTCCTCCATCCATTTCTGTGGAGAACTTAGATGGGATTGCAAATAATATCGTGGCGAGTGTTTCTCAGCTTCAGTGAAGAAGAGCTCCCTCAAGAAGGTGTTGGACATATCAAGGCTTTGCATATTTCTGTTAAGTGCAAGGACCACATCATCTCACGTGTGCTAATTGATAACGGATCTTCTTTGAACATTATGCCAGCTCCCATTCTAAAGCAACTGCCGGTGGACCCGTCTTACATCCGCCCCACCAACATGATTGTCAGGGCTTTCGATGGAGAAAAGCGAGAAGTAGTGGGAACCCTAGATGTACCACTACAAATTGGTCCAAGTACATTCAATGTGGAGTTCCAAGTCATGGATATCGCTCCTTACTATAGCTGTCTCTTGGGAAGGCCATGGATTCATGCAAATAGGCAATACCCTCAACCCTTCATCAAAAGGTTAAATTCATTGTAGACGGAAAACTCATATGCGTGTCCGGAGAAACGAAATCCTTGTCACCAAACCTCTCTCTGTCCCCTACATCGAAAGCAGTGAAGATATCCCCCGAATGTTCCTTCGCTCATTCGAGGTCGTCAATGCAACCTACCTTCCAAACCCTACAACCGATCAGGATGATGGGACACAATTACCAAAGGCATCGAAGATGGTAGCATTAGTCATCTTTGAAGTTGGGCCACAAAGCAGGAAAAGGATTGGGCTTGCAAGGACAAGGGATCAAAGAACCTATTACCATTCGAAGCACGATTGGAAGATTTGGGCTAGGCTACAAGCCCACTAAAGCTGACAGCAATTAGAGACCTCAAGAAGAAGGGATAGCCGGTGGCTAAGCCTGGAGAAAAGAGCTTTCCAAGAACAGAAGATGATTTTTCCACCGCTCGGAGCTACATTCGGAGCGCGGGGTTCATAAACCAGAGGGAGGAGACAAGTGGCTGCTATAGGGGATGACAATGAAGAGGTGAAACTGGTTCGGGTTTGCCAAGGAGACCCGAGACAACAACCTGGACAACTGGAAAAGCTTGGACCTCCCTATCATGTAAACGGTTCAAGGAACCCCGTTGGGACATTTTCAATGTTTTCTCTTTGTTGTTTTTTAATTCTGAGTTTGCTGTAAACTTATTTTTGAAAGTTTGAATAAAATGAAACTTTTTCAAAAACATCCTCTTGCATTTCATAGCATGTGCATTATCATATATGGTTGAGTAAGTCAGACTTTTTCAAACAGGTATGATAAATTCAAAGATATGGTAAGAAAAGAAGAAACGAGTTGCTTAAGACTTGACCATAATCCAAACTGGGAACAGTTAGTGTCTGAGATAGAGGAAGCTGGAACAGTAGAAGATCCCGAGCTACCAGAAGACATCCAGCTCCTGCTAGAAAAAGAAGACCAGCCCACTATCCCTAGTGAAGACCCAGTCACAGTCGTGAACTTCGGAACAGCCACTGAGCCAAAAGAATTGAGATTGGGGTCTTTAATCCCCAACAATATCAAACATCAGCTACTTGATCTTCTCAAGTCCTACATTGATGTGTTCGCCTGGTCCTACAAAGATATGCCGGGATTGGATATAGATATAGTGCAACACCAGTTGCCCTTGAGACCTGAGTGTAAGCCTGTCCAGCAAAAGCTAAGGAGGATGAGACCGGAGATGATACTAAAGATCAAGGAAGAAGTCAAAAAGCAATGGGATGCAGGGTTCCTTAGTGTGGCCCACTATCCAGAATGGGTGGCCAATATCGTACCAGTTCCAAAGAAAGGGGGGAAGGTCCGTATGTGTGTAAACTATCGCGACCTCAATAGGGCTAGTCCAAAAGATAACTTCCCACTACCTCACATTGACACTTTGGTAGACAACACGGCAAGACATACTATGTTTTCCTTCATGGATGGATTCTCTGGCTATAACCAAATTCGGATGGATCCTGAACACAAGGAAAAGACTACATTTATCACTATATGGGGCACCTTTTGCTACAATGTCATGCCTTTCGGACTCAAAAATGCTGGGGCAACTTATCAAAGAGCCATGGTAACACTGTTCCATGACATGATGCACAAAGAAGTAGAGGTCTATGTCGATGATATGATCGCCAAATCAAAAGGAGACAAAGACCATGTCGAAGTGTTGCGTAAGCTCTTCGACGGACTACGAAAAATATCAATTGAAGTTAAATCCAGCCAAATGTACCTTTGGGGCTACATCAGGCAAGCTATTGGGATTCATCGTCAGTCAACGGGGAATTGAAATTGATCCTGATAAAGTCCGGGCCATCCGAGATATGCCTGTGCCAAAAACTATCAAGGAAGTTAGAGGATTCCTCGGAAGACTCAACTACATCGCTCGGTTCATTTCACAACTCACTATGACTTGTGAACCCGTCTTCAAGGTGCTGCGCAAGAATAGCCCCGAAGTGTGGAACAAAGAATGTCAGGAGGCCTTTGATACAATTAAGCAGTATTTGATGAACCCTCCAATTTTGGTTCCCCAGGTATCTGGTCAACCTCTAATTTTGTACTTAACTGTCCGAGAAACCTCGATGGGTTGTGTACCTGGGACAACATGATGCCTCGGGGAAGAAAGAGCAAATCATTTACTATCTCGAGCAAGAAGTTTACACCTTGTGAGGAAAAGTACACTCCTCTCTGGAAAAGACTTGTTGTGCCCTCGCTTGGACAACACGAAGGTTAAGGCAGTATACACTCTACCATACCACATGGCTCATCTCTAGACATGACCCGCTCAAATACCTATTGGAAAAGCCATCCATGACGGGAAGAATTGCTAAGTGGCAGCTACTCTTAGCAGAATATGACATTGTCTATGTGCCTCAAAAGGCCATCAAAGGAAGTGCCATAGCTGATTATCTAGCGGATTGAGCCTTGGAAGATTATGAGCCGGCAATCTCTGATTTCCCAGATGAATTCATCAACACCATCCAAGAAAATGAAGAGTCAGACACATGGACTCTATGGTTTGATGGAGCATCAAGCTTATCAGGTCATGGCATCGGGGCAGTCCTAATTTCCCCATCCGGAGTACATTTTCCGATGGCCGCCAAGTTGACATTCCCTTGCACAAACAATATAGCAGAATATGAAGCTTGTGTAATGGGCCTCCAAGAGACATTGAGTAAAGGAATCAGAAAGTTACAAGTATTCGGTGATTCAGCACTAGTCATTTATCAAGTTAGAAAGGAATGGGAAACTCGAAATCACAAGTTGATTCCTTACCGACAAATGATTTGTGAAATGGCTAACCTATTTGATGAAATCACATTTGAACACATGTCAAGAGAGCATAATCGAATTCCCGATGCTTTAGCAACTTTATCTATCATCTCCAATTGGTTTGAGAATATTCCAGGTTGTATTCAATTAGTTATGATTTTTCAAAGTTGGCAACCAAACCTTGTGCAAATTTGGGGGAGACAGCTAGTGCGCAATGCACTATTTTGCCAATAACTTTCTCAATCCTCATTGGATATGAACAAAGTCAATTGCATTAGTTAGATAACATCTTTATCTATCATATCCAATTGGTTTGAGAATATTCCGGGTTGTATTCAATTAGTTATGATTTTTCAAAGTTGGCAACCAAACCTTGTGCAAATTTGGGGGAGACAGCTAGTGCGCAGCGCACTATTTTGCCAATAACTTTCTCAATACTCATTGGATCTGAACAAAGTCAATTGAATTAGTTAGATAACATCGTTATCTATCATCTCCAATTGGTTTGAAGGTAATCCGAGTTCTATGCAATTAACTATGAATTTTTGAATCGGACGGGCAGAATGCTCACTTTATCATGTACCTCTGTGCGGTATTTCCCACTTTTCTCCTAAATGGATGATCCGTTTGGAGTGATTCCAATTTCAGGAGATAGATAACAGAATTTAGAGCAAAACAAGACCAATTTGGCCCTAATCCGAGCTCTGTGGAGAAAGTTATGAATTTTTGAAGTTACCCTAGAAATCTGTCAATTTTTCACGAATTTTGGTTCTTCATATGCATGTTTGTCCCACATTGCCAGTTTTGCTTCTACTTCGCCCAGTATATATACAAAGGCACTCTCCTTACATAGCAAGTGATAACAAGAGAAGCCTAAGGAAGCCCAAATAGAGGCGCCACGTGGTGACCGAGCCCACACACGAAAATTTTTGGGGAAACCCAAATTCGGTGGTCAAACTTGGTCAAATCCGGACTAAACCCAAATCCGGCGGTCAAACTTGGTCAACTAATGCGGAATAAGGACTTACTGATCCGGACTAAGCCCAGATCCAGTGGTCAAACTTGGTCAACTGATGCGGAGTAAGGACTTACAGATCCGGACTAAGCCCAAATCCGGTGGTCAAACTTGGTCAACTTGGTCAACTAATGCGGAATAAGGACTTACTGATGCGGACTAAGGCCACTGATCCGGAATAAGCGCAGATCCGGAGGTCAAACTTGGTCAACTGATGCGGAGTAAGGACTTACTGATCCGGACTAAGCCCAGATTCGGTGGTCAAACTTGGTCAACTGATGCGGAATAAGGACTTACTGATGCGGACTAAGGCCACTGATCCGGAATAAGCGCAGATCCGGAGGTCAAACTTGGTCAAATCCGAGCTAAACCTATTGATGCGGAATAAGCTCATTAGTGCGGAATAAGGACTTGTTAATACGGAATGAGGACCTATAGATGCGGAATAAGGCCACTGATCCGGAATAAGCCTAGATCCGGAGGTCAAACCTGGTCAATAATTTTGAAAAACTCCAAAATAGCTCCTCTAGTGTCCTGGGAGTGACTCCAAAGCATCGAGACTCCGAAAATTCTTTTTAAGTGCATTAAATGCCAGCGGTGTCCCAGAACCCTCTTTTTAAGCGTGGGAATTGAGGAGTTTCCAAATATTACATTCAAATGTCTCGGAACTCCATTTTTGAGCATAGGGACGGAAGACCTCTGTAATTAAATGTCATTTTCCTCGGGACATCACAGTTGACCCTGGGGATTGCATAACCATTAATTCCCAACGGCTCCAATACATCCGGAAATGGATTCCGCCCTTACCCACCAAAGCGTCCAGGTACAACAGAGGATTAAATAATCTCAAACAATTTATTTATTTTCGAGCACTGGGACTCCTTTTTTCAAAGCACGGAACCGTGAATTATTGTAAATCGTCGGGAACCGAGAATTCCATTTCCGAAGTCATTAATTCATTGGAACAATGTAGTTGACTCATGGGGACTGTAAGGCATCCAATAAATGCCGAGGCACGGGCTGTCTCCCCTGGGATTCCTATAAATAGACTGCCCCAAGAGGCAAGGGGGAGGGCATCAATTATCAAGTATCAGAGGAGGTTATTCTGAGAGAGAGC